>OY294067.1:95440972-96111639 GCA_958510875.1 Endomychus coccineus
TTAATAGAATCGAATGGTTAGTTTGAAATCTGGTCAATCTTGTGACATGACGTCATTCATTTGTTTGGGTGAACAAACCATACCATTCAACATGATTGATATTACATTTAGCGTAGTTAGCTTCTTGATTCCCATTTATGCAACATTAATCATCTTTTAAACATATTAGTGAGGATAATCCAAATATATTGATAGCTTGCATTTTAATCTATTTATACACATAAGCTTGAACTATTTTGATGATTCATGAATCTGGATTTTTTAAGCTGCATAGTGCTATGCCTAATATCATAAACTAATACCATGACTTGTTATTGATTATTTCATGGAAAACTCAGTTCTTGGGATTTCAATATTCAATAGCCATTTAATTATCACGTATATGAAGACATATTCGACAATCACTCATTTTCAGCCTATACACGTGGATTTTCATAGGTTATAAAAGTTACTGAACCGCTTGGAGTAGGGTTTTCACTGTTTACTGTTCACCGTTGGATGTACTTCGGATACAGATAATTCCGATTCCCGCGTGAGTTATTCCAATTACATTATTCTAATTGAAAATTCGATCAGAATGTACTTAATTCCGATCGATATAAGTTCAGTTAACCGAATCCCTCGAAATGATAATTTATGATGACGTATTGTGGACCTATTTGTTAGAATTTAATTTTCTGCTTGTTTAGGAGTTAATATAGCGGAGTTTATATTATGGCAACATCGTTTTGTTTATGTTTATTCCAGTGTGATACATTACAGTTTAAATTGTTTCGAGCATTATTCATTTCGTCGTCCTTGTTTCACAATGAGTAATGTTCATTCATGCCACGTTTTGCAATTTATTACTTTAATATGAGAAATTAAATATTCAACCCTACAAGCCTTTATTTCTCAAGAAATGTAACAGACAATTGAGCACTCTATAAACAAGTAAAATTCTTCCAAGAGGTGACTATGAGATATGATGTTTTGCTATGGTGCTAGCTATATGTATCTTGCCTAAGGCTTTGTTAGTAGTTCGCGGCATAACCATTATGAAGAAATTCTGCAACAATATGAGACTATACCGCTTTTTCGAAGTGAAACTTTCTATGGGATACATCAAGGGACCCTAGAGTTAGCCGATATTGGGAGTGATACCGCGAGCTTAATAAAAAAACTGTTTTTGTTAGGAAGAAAGAGATAGATGTAAGCTAACAATGTAGTTGATAATTCATTTGAACAATTTCCCTAAATGTCCCGCCTTCTGCTCCAAATCATTTATGTTGTTGTTGTTTTTGCGGGGGGTTGTTGACCTTAGAGTTGTCTAGTTTTGCCACACAAAAAAATTATCAGATATCGGTTACATTTTTAAATTGAAATATTATTTTGTTTTATGTACTGGAGAATTATGTTATATATTTTGATGTCGTAATTTAGAAGAGTTACGATGTTCATCGGAAACATAACGCCTATCACTTGGAATTTCTTATTGAAAGTGCGTCTTCCATTTTTAGAATAGGACAGCCCAAAAATATGTGATCAGGATCTCCAATTGTTATCACAAGAGCAATTTGAATTTTCTCTAATACCTATTTTGGCTAAATGTGAGATGAAACTCCCCTGGTTTAGTTCAAGTCTGGTTATAATAGTTTAAGTTTTCCTGCTATATTCACCCGCATTCATATATATGTAACGATTTTTGGATACTCTGGATATACAGATTTTTCGAAGTTTCTTCAAAATGTACCCAGTCTTCCTCACATTTGTCGCCACTATAGTGTTTGGGTAGGCTGGGAAATCAATTTAGTGTGACTACATCTATGGTGGTCCCTGAATTTATAGTTTTTTTCTTGCCGCACTGTATACTGAGGAATTTTCATTGATACCTGCGTGTCCTTCTACCCATACAAAATTAATATTGACACATCGAATATCTAAGTCAAAACATATCATTAGGATATCGGGTACAAATTTATTTTTATAGTGTCTTAGAGTTTCGTATTCTATTGATATAAGTACATGTAATCTGATGCTATTATTGATATACTCGTGTTAGTTTTGTTTCCTCATTCGATTGCCTTTAGTATCGCTATTGCTTCTGCAGTATATATCGAGGTTGCATTTGGTAGTTTATAATATTCAGTATGCCAATTAATCAGTAACCAAGCGCAGCCCACTCCTGTACTTATTTTCGAGCCATCCGTGTATATGGCAACAAAATCTGGTAATCCAAGCGAGACTGTTTTGAAGATACTGTTGTTTTAGGTATCGTGGTCATTGTATGCAGGAAAATATAAGTACACTAGGACGATTCATGAGAATAAGATAGTTTACAGAAAAATGGGGTATTTATTATGTATGTCGGTTATTTCAAATTGTTCTTTTACAAAAGAGGATATTGAGCATAATAGTGGGTCCCTCTTTTTATTCCAATAACGTTTTGTGAGAGTGTTTGCTGTTAAATTGCAAATTTTGGGAGTAATTTAGGTGATCGTCGAAAAAAAAATGTTTTTTATTATATATTTTTGGCAAAGCAACTGTCGCCTGATTGTTAATGAAGTTTCCTGTGCCTCTGCTGATATAGCAGATATAGGTGTAGATCTCATGACACCAAGGCAGACTCTGATTCACCTATTCTGAATGCGACCAATATGTCTTAAATTTGTTACCGATGCAGAGCCTTATAGTGGCAGCCATAGTCTAATAGCGAGCGAAAATATATACGGTAGAAAATGAATGATATTTTAATATTAGCACCCAACGCTTTTTTGCACTGCATTTAAGGACATTGATGCCCTCCTCACATTTCCGTTTAATATGTTTTATACGCAACTCGCAACTGTGTCGCAACTCTTTGATACATCTTTTATAGGTTTTCATAGTTATATAAATGAAAATATCATCTGCATATTGCATGATTTGTTAATTTATTCAATCGCATAAATCAATAAGTCGTATTTCAAATGGTTCACTCTGGTACAATTTAAAACATCCATTCAGTGTTGAGAGGTCACGATGGGAAACTTAAGAAGGAACACTTCAAATCGAAGTCACGGTAACACTTGCTTGCTATCAGAATTTTTTCTAGGTGGAATAATTTCCCTTGTGATGTTGTGTGTGCTACGTTAGTTAATACCTTCAGAAATCGTCACAACAAATTAAAAATATCTACCTGAAGTTTGTGTTGTTCCCTCCAGTGACTAGTGGTTTGTTCTGTTTACAAAAACTATTTGTTAATCTTCACTGTGATCCGATTTATTGACAAATAATTGTTCCTATATGTATTACTTCACATCTTTGGACACTGTATTTTTAGTAATTGATACTAAATAGGTATTTTATCTCGGCTCATTAATCGATATTCAATAATAATAATAATAATAATAATGAATTGACCATATTATGTTCATAGTGAATCTAAATTTTCACAGTACTAACTGAATGAATACAAAAACAGTTCTTCTCAGGACTGCAGGTCGCTGTGTAAATTTCGGAAATGCCACTTCATCGTTCAACAAATGACACCCTTGAATGAATTCTTCAAAGGGGGACGTAAAAATGGAAGGTCATATCTGCCAACCTCAGCTAAACAACTTAGTGTCTCGTGTCTACTCAATAAAATTGGCAGCTAAACGTAGCTGGATATTGATTATCATGGTGAAATGGATCCTAAATTCATATGAATTTGAACTATTAGACAATTTCGAACAACCTCATCATCGTTAGATTCTTGAAACCACCTCGGTTCGGCTTGTTAAAAATGAACAATCCACAACCAGTATACGTAGCTGATATGAATGCTGAAAGATATGAGTATTCAGTACTCCGTTTCCCCCTTACCATTGTATTTTAACAGCATTGAATTCATCTGGGGTATACCTTATATTCGAAAAGACCATCAACATCAGAACTATGGACTAATACTATACGACATATTGATAAATCGAGTATTTTTTTTGTATTTATTAATGGGCAATATTTTAAGTGTTTAAGTTCATATTTCAATGTGGTTGTGCAATAGCCTCTGGTTACAACACGAAATGTAATGAATACATATATTGATTTGAAGCTATTCACTTCCTCTCCTGAAGATCAATATTTCATATCTATATATTTGAATCAGTTTCATTTCTTATATCGATTCATAAACCGGTCATAATAATTATACAGAATGTAACAGAAATGAATCTTCTCAAACATTTTTATTTAGCTTCTTCTCGGATTGTGATCAAATATCGAGTGAATTCAATACCGTAACTAACGTGTTTTTATTGAAATTCTAACTATATTAATGTTACTGGATATCATGCATTGATTTGAAAATTTAGATAATCGGGTATTTTGAGTGTTGTAATATCATGTTTAGTTTAATAATCGATTGACTTACTCTTGAAAAAACAGGGATATAATTAAATTTTTATTTGGAATGTTTCAACATGTCAGATTCCATCTTGTTTCACTTTTATCACTGTTAGATTTTTACTGAATTTTTTTTTATTAAAATACATGCAGATATGATATTAATTTCTACTTTGAACCGGCGAATGAATTATTTATAGGTGTACAGGTTTATTCACGGATTTAAATGAATTATGTTATATCTTATGATTTTATGATATATAGAAGCACTTGAAACACTCGAAGTTTATCGTCAAATGATTTCAAACTCAATCGTAACATACCATGTTCTAGTCTTGAATCAATAACATGAAATTCAATTGGAATTGTTACGACTTACAGTAGTTATAAGTTTTAAACTAAAATTGTATACATTGGATCAATAATAGGTTGACTATTGCTATTGTTATTCTCCAATCACCTCTAATCTGTCACTTCCATTTTTACAGAAAAATATGTAATTTTTATTTGCATAAGGGTTTTAGAAATATAACGATAATTATAAATACATTGACCAAATCCCACGAGACATTAGTACTCGATTGAAAGATGATTTCCCATATTTCAAAAATGAGTCTTATGTTAAGGCTAGTCTTATACATGATACCTTCGAAAAACATTCTAATCCCCGTTTATTATTGTGAGAAATTTTTGTATGAAAGATGAGTAATGCGAAACTGGTGATACATTGTTAATTGAAAGAAGATCAGATATGCAAATATAATCATGGAATATTAATAATTATTTCCTCTAATTAAAGCAGGGAGTAATATTTGATCCGAAAAACTAAGATATTGATAGATCGTCGTGTTTGAAAACCGTAGGCACCAACCACAGAGATTGTTCATGTTTTTGTATCCTTGAGAATATAGAATCTAATTTTCCTTTGGTCCTTGTTGATTCTGTACAAATATGATAAACACTATTGTTTCATACTTTCATACATTGGCATCGTGATCAGGAAGGTGGAAGTTTCACTATGAATAAATAGCAAAGGATTTTTACCAAAGATTTAAATTTCTCCAAAATCTTGAAATCATTGTAAGTAATCCAAAACTATTGGCACGCATCGGACAAAATCATGCTGATATTTTCTGCAGAAATATGGCACTTTCTGACACGGAACTCAACACAAATTATATTGCTGCTTCCTCCTTTGTTGGCTCTTTAGTCCACATTGATTTTTGAATGATGGCTCTCCAGTATTTCATATTCATAAACAAACATATTATCAAATAGTGATTCTTCATGTTTTCCTGGTAATAAAGCTTGAGCATGGAGTCATTTGCCAATGCGACCACAAATGGTTTTCGTATTTTATCGGAATATGTTAGCGATTTTTCATGTTTCCCTAATTGTGAAGCTCTGAATTCGACTCATTTATTTGTCCACCGATGAGGTTCGGTGGTGTTATTTTTATTCCTAGCCTACAATCTGTTCAAATAAACACTGCATAATATGGAACATTTTGAACACAGTAGAAATGAGCGTGTCTATATATAACTATATATAAAAATTTTCGGGAAATAGGTCACATTAACACTTTGTTTTAAATATTCGTCTTTACGTACGTTTCGGTTTCACGACCATCATCAGAAGACTCACTATGTCTAAAAAGGGGGTTCATTAAAACTAATTATAGCACAAGCGTCCAAATCGCACAATTTGACTTCATCAAAAGAGCCCACGCCGTCGAAACGAACAGAACTACGGATAATCGAAATTGTATCGTCAATATTAAAGTATAAAATTTTTTTTTTTTTTTAGTAAGAATCCGCTATTCAGTAATGTTATTGAAATATATGAGTGCATATTAATTGGTATTCTCACAACAACTGAGAAGAACGAAGCTATTTGTCAAGTATCTACTTTCGAAACCAGATGTGTAGGATTTATGAGTAGGTACTTAAGAAAGGTTTCAGACCTGTACTAGAAAATTGCTATTACGCATTCTTCCTAAAAACATTTTCAACAATTATAAAGACGTATGTAAGAATTTGCAAGATATTATTTAATCAAATTAGTATAGATTAGATTTTGTGTGTCTACCCTATGATTTACAGATTTGGGGTCACGTTTTATGTGAATCATCTCCAGGATAGATCTTTTATAATAATTGGTTTCCTTAGTTAAGATATTTCTATCAAAATCTATCAATAATATAATAGGAAAAAATTAATTCTATGTAAAAGATTCATGGCACTTTAATGAATTTATAAAAAATCAATCCGTACCCGTGAACCATCAACTGATTTCCTTGGACGTTGTTTCTTTATTTACAAATATACCTGTTGTTTTGGCATTGAATAGCATCAAAAAACGTTGGGCAGAGATTAAAAACCACACACCTCTAGATCAATCGGAATTTATAAATGCTGTAAAATTTTGTTTAGATTGCACATACTTTCAGTATGGTGAGCAATTTTTTGGACAAATATTCGGCACAGCAATGGGATCTCCTATTTCAGCTACCATTGCTAACCTCGTTATGGAGTGCCTAGAGGAATCTGTTATGAATTCATTAGATTTTCGGCCTGTATTCTTTAAACGGTATGTAGATGATTGCCTTATGTGTGTTCCCAACGATAAAATTCAATATATAATTGATAAATTTAACAATTTCCACTGTAAACTTCAATTCACTTGTGAAATAGAGTTAAACAATAACAAAAATTTTCCTAGATATGAACAGGCGTGATGCAGATGGAAAAATAAAAACCTCTTGGTTTACTAAAGAAGTATGGTCTCAACGTTATCTTCACTTCAATTCCGTTGCACCAGCTTGTTATAAAAAAAATGTCATAAAAAGCCTTACAGATCGCGCGATAAGATTGTCCCACGCAGATGACCGCCCCAAAAATTTAAAAATTGTTCGTAATACACTAGAATTGAATGGCTACCCAAAAACTTTTTTCAATCCTATCATTAATGAAAGAATAAACAAAATCTATAATGGTTCGTCGTATAAAAATAACATAAAAGGTAATACAGACAATTTTATAACTCTACCTTACATTCCGGAGACCTCAAAGGAAATCAAAAACTGTTTGGAAAAGTATGATATAAATGTTGCGCATAAACCTACTAACTGTGTTGGGAAATATTTCTCAAATCTAAAACCTTTAATACCCAAAGATAAACAAACCCACACAGTGTATAAATTGAATTGTTCAGATTGTGATGGAACCTATACTAGAATCTCTAAACAATATTTACAAAAAAGAATGTACGGCCATAAATATAGCACAAGAAATAACAACTTAGAAAATTCCACCGCCCTTGCTAAGCATTGCTTTGATTATAACCATCAATTTGATTACAAAAATGTTAATATCTAAAATAAGGAAACCAATTATTATAAAAGATCTATCCTGGAGATGATTCACATAAAACGGGACCCCAAATCTGTAAATCATAAGGTAGACACACAAAATCTAAGTCATATTTATACTAATTTGATTAAATAATCTCTTGCAAATTCTTACATACGTCTTTATAATTGTTGAAAATGTTTTTAGGAAGAATGCGTAATAGCAATTTTCCAGTACAGGTCTGAAACCTTTCTTAAGTACCTACTCATAAATCCTACACATCTGGTTTCGAAAGTAGATACTTGACAAACAGCTTCGTTCTTCTCAGTTGTTGTGAGAATACCAATCAATATGCACTCATATATTTTAATAATATTACCGAATAGCGGATTCTTACTAAAAAAAAAAAAAAAATTTTATTCTTTAATACTGACGATACAATTTCGATTATTCGTAGTTCTGTTCGTTTCGACGGCGTGGGCTCTTTTGATTGAAGTTAAATTGTGCGATTTGGACGCTTGTGCTATAATTAGTTTTAATAAACCCCCTTTTTAGACATAGTGAGTCTTCTGATGATGGTCGTGAGACCGAAACCTA
The DNA here is from genome assembly GCA_958510875.1 of Endomychus coccineus. Taxonomy (NCBI): domain Eukaryota; kingdom Metazoa; phylum Arthropoda; class Insecta; order Coleoptera; family Endomychidae; genus Endomychus; species Endomychus coccineus. The sequence goes on from OY294067.1 coordinate 95,449,264, forward strand.
CGTAAAGACGAATATTTAAAACAAAGTGTTGATGTGACCTATTTCCCGAGAATTTTTATATACAATTCATACTGGGTCAAGAATCTTATTATCTATATATAACTATATACCATCTCTTCAAAACATTCAAAATCAGCGTTTTTGTGGAAATAACATGTCAGGAGGCAGGTGAGGGCGATATTTATGTCATATGAGTATAATGAACTGTTATAATGTCAACAAGGAAGTTGAGATTATTAGGTTTGTTTTATGGATCTGCACAACATATATTCTTCTACTCAAAATTTGTAATTGTTAGAAGATATATTACATGAAATGTTGCATTAAAGTATATCAAACTGTTCTTGAAGTTTTTGACCGTTTCCACACATACATTCCATATGCTATTTATTGCTATTTCATTTCTATATTGAAGATGAACTACGGTTAACAGATAAGTGGCGATTCAGGAATAAAGGTCTCAACATTCTCAAAATTGATTGGAAAATATCCTATACCTACCCACATGTATATCTCGAATTTCCCATTCAATAAGAAAACGAAGAAGTCGGACTAAATCGTGGAGTTGGCTCGCATAGATAAAATGTTATGTATATCGTTTTGCTTTGAGTAAACTATTAAGGCGGCGTAGTGGGTTCATACACTGTATGAAAAATTAATTCAATTTGAACGAGTCTTCCGCCGCATAGCACTCATCAATTGGCGTTAAAAATTCCAAACAATATTATTTTCTCTTTTTTACGACTTTCAAAAGGGCAAGCCGTGAATTGACTTTTCCCTTGGAAGTGAAATATTAATGCGAAGATCGTTCTATTCTTCTGGCAAAATCTGTGGGATTAATACCCAATAGAGTTGTATCTAGCATGTTTATTCGTTCTTGATGAAATCGCAAGGAGAACTTCTAGTTTTCCCTGTTATATTTGGGATAGGCATTTGGAATGTGCGTATTAGGTTCACCAACCGTTTCGTCAAGGTCTACCTACCTATGTAAAAGCTTAATTCAAATACAGCGCTATACTTAATTGTTACGTAGGTACACTCATATGGAACATATTGAGATAACAAAAGCTTATATCGATAAATCAGGAGCAGTGAATCATAAACTCACAACAGTTTTAACTATCTGTGGAATAACAATGCTCACTGAAAGACTAAGTTTCACTAGTTTCATTTAGTGTCTTTATCATTTTCATTTACCAATCGATAGAAATTAACTGAATTCGAGAAAGAATAAGCAGGAAAGTTGTATCATTACTAATTATTGATATACAGGTAGCATCTAGATGAATAGAAATTGCAAAGGTTGACATGTTTTCAATTCCCTCCTATATTTTATAAGTATTCTTCTAAGGTATCAATTCTGTCAATCATACATTACATCATGAAAAGTGGAAATTTTTTATTGAAATATGCACGATGAAAACGCCTAGTGCTTATCATAATAAGTTCGAGAAATCTGGCACTATAGTTGATGTGAATAAGATTTCTAACGTGTTCTGATGATGGTCGTTGGACCGAAACGTACGTTAGTAATTGTTATTAGTACTACAATTTTTGCGTGATTGGGGGAGTTAATCGATTTGGTACGTGAAAAAGTAATAACATCGAATGAATGCAATATCCGAATAAGATTTGTAATACAGAGAAACTTCATAATATACTACCTTATTGAATGTTTTTGGCGAAAACTTATAATATGTAATAGTTCTGGTTTGCATTTGAAGACTATAATAGCAATAAAATCGTACTCTGGAAGCCAAACTTATCCGAAAACGACTATAAACTCGACATTTTGGTCAAAATCGTATAATCATTAATGAATATAATATGTTTATAACAAATTAACAAATTTGTGGGTATAAATTAGACAATACTGACGGTAAAATTAAAGTCCAAAACGCCAAAATTATCCGAAAACGACCCTAAACTCGGAGTTTGGGTCGAATTCATCCATGTGTTAATAAATAAATTGTTTATAACAAACAAAGTTAATTCAACTATTTGTTTAACTAGTTTCATAGGTTCAATTACCAGAAATGGTCTTCACCTGATCAAAAATGGCGAAATTTAACTTTTTTTAGGTAATCTCAAAAATTAGGCAATTAAATTGTTTTATTGTTTATAAACAATACAAACAGTTTGCACAGCTATTCATGAAGTCGATTTTGTTCCTGATAACATTCTGAAGAGAATTGCACTTTGTTCCATCAAAATCAACGCTTTTCCCAAGGATTTACGGGTTTGGCCTATTTTTATACCCATTTGACTGCACTATCATTATTGATGAACATTCTTTCAAATTAAAAAATTCGTAAATTCAACGAGTGCGTTGACACTGAAATTTAAAAAAAATTTGGAAGTGGAGTCAACAGATTGGACATGTGAGTCATACAATTTAAACCTCAGAATCGGAGATATGCTCTGCAACATAAATAAAATATTATTATCAGCACCGAATAAGTCTTTAATATCCTTTGCACCAGTTGCATCTTGCATCATCCCTACGGGATGATTCTAGAGAGTCTCGAACTATGTTATTACATCTTATGGTCACAGTTTACATATACTGAGAATAGAAATAGGCTACAACTTGGAAATAATGTAATGCAATAATATAACCTTGCGAATATAAAATGACAAACAATTACTGAACCCACAAGTATACTAATAGTAAGTAGTTAAATATTTATGAATAAAAATTGTATTCCAGGTTATAAGTATCATAAAACGGGACAATAACATGAAAGAACTACTTGAGGATATGGAAGAAAACTAGGATAGTTTGATTCGTTTTTCCTGGTACGCAACTTTCAATTAAATCTATAATTCTTGCTCCTCCTTTCCCTACCATTCTAGTTCTTCTACTCAAATAGCAAACCACTCTTTGTGATACGGAAGAAGGGTATTTGAATTGACTATTTATTCAACGTGAACATCGAGTCTCGTTAGAGGGTTCTTTGAATAAATGAATTTCAGTTCTTCGAGTTTTATCATGAAACTATGAGTATAACATCATTAAAATGTATGTATGAACTAGCGAATGAGATGTTCGAAATAGGCTTTGATAGCACTATAGCAGCTTCATGATATATAATGCGCAGTTTGAAGTCTTGAAAACTTGCAATGCTGTTCCCGTTTTTCCATAACTTCCCCAAATTAACTGGTCCATCAATGTGATTATTTGAATGTTTAAAAAACTATTGACATCGAATCTATGTGAAACAATTCTCCCATTTTTTCTAGAGTCAAGTGTGTGGTAATAAAGCGAAAGATCGTTTTCGTGTGAATATGATTCTTGCGTTGTTTTCCAAATAATATGAGTAAGTTGTGACAAGAAAAGCCCTTAGTTCCATTCTATAGCCAGCTACAATAAATAACTTTTCATCTTTTAGTTGCAGTTCACAACATGAATAAGTATTCCCCGCGTAAAACATTTATAGTCGTTCCCAATTACATTATCGAATTGTATCTCTACATGAGACAACGTTTCAGAAATGGGATTTATATCTACAGAAGTTGTGTTATGCTTATTCGTCACAGCATGGAATTGATGCTTTCCATTGTTACTCTTATTACAAGAGCTGGTTGTACATGATGAATATAAAGGGATGTGAATACAGCTACTATAGATCATTTCACACTATTCTTACAACCGGAAGTAGGACTCTTTTTAGGAATGAGGATCTCTTAAAAGTACCGCCGGAACACAGATAAGCCCTTGCAATTCATCGAGACCCGCCGCCACATTTTTAGATCAAATGAACCATAAGTTCAAATGAAAATGGTGCCGGTCTCTTATTAGTTCCCCTCGGAACATATAACCCCCCTTGACGATCACATTACGCCGTAAACTAAACTGGAGAAGGGTGGGGGTGGTTGAAGTTCCTCTTTTTGTCAGGAATAAAACGTTCATCATAACTTTATTGACAACGCTCTACCTACAAGCTATTTTTGGAGTAGAGTAGGTATATACAAAAATACGATCCACGGTTATCGTTAAAAAAATATAAACTTCCGTTTATTTAACGAAAAAATATACTCATACTTTGTTAACTTACAACCGCGGTGAAAAAAAATTCAGTTTACAATATTTTCTATAAAACTGAATCATATGGAGTTAATAAGTAGTGAAATGTTACAGTTATAATTCTTTGAATAGGACAATTTTGATTTTTCAACAGGGTACATTTTGCAAACAAATTCAGGCACAATGGGAAAAACATTATCGACTTTCTCAATTCTTAGCTTATTAGAAATCGCACTGCTGTTCAAGAAAAATCAAAGTATAGTGGACCCAACTCAGTTGTATACGATGATAATTTGATGTTTACTGTCTAATGAGATAAATTGTGCATGAATTAGTTTCTCAAATGTACCCTGAAAACTCAAAGGTCATGTCTAACGAATTATAACAATAACATTTTTCTCTTATTTAACTCCTTATGGTTAATTTTATGAGGAAATAATTTAGAATATCCTATTTCTCCAGTTAGGACATGACAGGTAACAAATCCGTCATCCAAATAAACAGAATTCTCTATTCTCTAAAGGATGACCGGGACCCTACATAATGATTCAAAGGACTATAAAAGTATTTTGTGTTGCATTTCATACCATAAACGCTTTGAAAGAGGCATTATATGCCAAAATAAGATCAAACCTTATGGAATGCCCGAGTGGCTCCCGTTTGTTTTGGACTTTCGCCTAAGCGATTGGTAGAAATTGCACTTCCAGTTAATTCCCTCTCCCAACCAAGGTTGGCACATTTTGTCTAGTAGATCACAAGAAAAAGCAAACCTTTATGCTAGAATGTTTGCAGCTAATCTCACTTTGGATCTACAAGGAGAGGACCATCCTAATAATATTGCTGCCATCGACAGCCATATGCCTAAAATTGTCTCTTGTCAGCGCACAATTAGGCGCATTCTGCTTGAGAAAAGCCCAAAAGTTTATGGGACCAGACGGAATTCCACCTGTCGTTCTCAAAGATTGTGCGCCAGAATCAACACCAGTCTGATGCAGGTTGTTAACCCTTTCATACAAACTTGGTGCGTTTGCTTCCACCTGGAAGACAGCTAGAGTACAACCAATTGCAAAAAAAATAATAATTAATTAACTCCCAATAATTAGAGAGCCATTGCACTATTATCTGTGATCTTTTGAGAAAGCAACCAACATCGAGTTCATCCAATACCTTGAAAGCTCCAAAATCGTGAATCAACGGCAATATGACTTCCGTCAGCAGAGATCAACGAGAGACCCGCTTGTCTATGTAACACATGTATGGCAGAAATGTCTTGAAAAACATGGAGAGTCTATAGATGTAGTATTAGGTATCTCCAAGGCATGTGACCGAGTCTGGCTCCAAATCTGTCTTGGGAAACTTTCGTGATACGGTTTGCGGCCTCAACTTTGTCGCTTACTATCGAGTTTTCTCTCAGATAGATCACTCCATAAGATGGTTGACGGCATATCTTATGTCTTGGCACCAATTTTATTTCTGCTCCATATCAACGAACTGCCGGAAATAAACACCTGTCCCGTCCACAGCTTTGGAGATGATGGTACACTTCATACCACTTTCTCATCTAGAGCCCCTTTACTATCCAATGAAGCCAGGGGAGCGAGACAGAAAGGGTACACTCAATTATTGGAGATCTGGCCAACGATTTTCAAATGGGGTTCTGATAATCTGGTAGAGTTTAATGCAACAAAAATTCAAGCTTTCCTCCTCTCCAGGAAAACGGATCCCACAATCCCTAATATGATGTTGTCGGGAACCCCTAGTCTTATGAGGTCTTCCATAGCCATGCTCGGTATCATCACCAATAGCGCCCTCTCATGAGATGATCATGTAAGGTCCATTGCGAAAATTGCTTCTTTTCTGTGCTAGGAGCTTCTTCACATCCCAGCAGCTCCTCAAAATGTACAAAGCACTGATTCGACCTGTCCTGGAGTACTGTTCACATATTTGGAGTTCGGCTCTCAAACATACGCTGAAGCTTTCGGGTTCTATCCAGAAGAGAGCTAGTCGTCTGATCGATGATGTCATATTCTAGAACACCGTGGAAAGGTGAGCAATCTCTCCATTTTCTATTCATATTTCCATGGTCGTTATTCTTCAGAAATCTCGTCTGTTGTTTCACCACGAGGAATTCCAAATAGGTGGAGTAGGCATGCTTAAGCTAGTCACCCCTTCAATGTCAAGCTCGAGACCTGCTGAACTTCTTTCTACCAGATATCATTTTCCATTTCCTCTCCCAACATTCCACCACTGGATCACACGATGTTTTTAGAACATTATAAGTTCCCCTCTCTTGTCACAGTACAGAAAAAAAAATGAGAAACATTTGTGAAGGATGTTCTATTTTTTATATAAACTGCAATTTTGACCCTCTTCCCCGCGACTCGGCAATAATTATGAGTCTCAAGTAATGAAACATCTTCGAAACCTACATGTTCCGACACAGCAGGAGACTGCTGATCAGTGACTTTACCTCTGCTTTGTCCCACTGACGATCTTATGAGAAGTGCGAAACAGTTGTCAGGAACTAAAAGACGTGCTGTCATTGTCCCATCTGTTAAACCAACACTTTGTCTATGAGCTTCTTACTCGAAATATTCTCGTATTTGAAAATGCGTTCATCGATATGTTAAGGGTGTACAACAAGCTTGAATATGGTTTTGTGTTTGGAGTGAATAATCAGAATCGGTTTTGATCAACATGAAGAATGAAGGTATTACAAATGCTAACTCTCATGAAATATGTTTACTCATAGGTGTCTTTTGTTTATTTTTCATTTTACACAAATTACGTTTTCATGAATATTAATGGTGGGAATCGATGGAAATTTGAATGTGAAATATACCGGAATCCTATCCCGTAAATATTTGTACTCACTTGCTTTAATCCCCGGTCAAATATCACGAGCTTATTGAATTTGCGCACTGTCACTATACGTAGATCACACAACCACACTAGAATCTGATTGATATTGTATATTGTAACACAGTCACCACTTGCAATTAATACTTGTTTCAGTAAACTAGCTCTTTAAGCGCTCGAAGTTTATTTAATGCGGATGTAGGATTGGTTTTATATAGCTGAGTTGTTTAACTTGGTCAGAACGAGCAGGAAGCCTTGCCCGTTGCACAGTCTGCGAAAGACCCAATAATCCGTGACCTTACCTTGGAAAATAGAGTCAAGGGCGGTGCTACGGATCTTGCGATATCAGTCTGTACGAACTAGTAATATATCTACAGAATCCATATACTTGTATGATAATATCCAGTTCCTGACTGATTATTGATTTCCGTAAAGTCATCGTTAATTCAATCCTTTATTGAAAATAAACCTAAACGAACAATTCAAGGCGTCTGGGAGGGGCTTTGAGGGGCGATTCCCTGGAGATTGAATGATACATATGCAGTCAGATCAAGATTGACATTCCGTGAAGCCCTATCATCGTCTTAATGTGTCACTACTCAATTGACAAGTTTAAACAATTTAACGTTAATATTGGATTTTATCAAGTAATCTTCAAATATTGATGGGCAATTATTCCTCATGCCTCACTTGTCTATACTGAGAAAGAATATAATTTGAGATAATCTCATTTCAACATTTGTTTCAATGCCTCCATACTTTACATCATTGAAAAAATTCAATAGAATCAGCCATTACGTGATGAAAATCCATTCTAAACTTTAATTGGCACTTTAATAAAGTTTTACCATTGACATTTCCTTGAGAAATTATGAAAAATGTTAAAAATGCAGATAAAATAAATCGGACAAGCAAGTGCAATGAACAAAAATACATTTTACTGGAATTTTTTAACACGAAATAATATTGCTGTATATTGTAAAAAAAAATTATATGACCATGGGGTTAAAGTGCTGTCGTTTCGATCTACAAGGTGTTAAAAATTGAAAAAAAAATTCAGTTTCTCCTAATATGTCGGAAACCAATTTAAATATTTTCCTCCAATTTCAGTATGTGGTATCTAAGTTATAGGCAGTCAATTCCAATTACAATTGTTTTCCTACTCAAACCAGAGGCGTCCGCACGTACACACCTGAATTATTTAAAAAAAAAATAAATAGTACGCCACTCCTTTTTTTGGAGAAAACGTTTTTTCTTGATTTTCCATCATTTCTTGAAAAAATTGGTTCATTGAGTGTTTCTTGTAAATTGAATGGTTTCCGAGAAAAAAATTAAATCAACTATTGCCTATCCCTCTAAAAACCGGACTAGAACTAACAAAAGTGTTTCCTAAGTAGGTTTTGTAAAACTTTTTAGGTGATAGGTTCTGAAATTTTGATGAGCACAGTTTTTATAATTATTATATTATTACAGCCTGAAGTGCCAATATGTAAATACGCCCCTCATTTTAGTCCACCACCTTGCCAAATGCTAACACGATCACTGATTACAAGTAATCTAACGATCTACAAAACTTTCTATTAAAAATAACTGATATCTACTACAAACAATTATGAAACTGTATAAAATGTTGAATATGACCGCCATTGACCCTAATGTAAGCTTCTACTCCTCGCCTCAATGACTGCATAACTCGCCCTGGAAAACCGGGCCCATTATGAATAATGTTACAGGAGTGTATCGATTCTGCATCTCTTTCATCACCTGGTAGTGTATACTAGTTCTTTAAGATGACCCCAGAACTAAAAATGAAGGGGATTCATATCTGAGGATCGGGATGGCCAAAACTGTAGACCTCCTCTCCCAATCCAGCGATTTGGAAATGAATTATTGAGGTACTTCCGAACAATTACAGCAGAATGAGGAGGATCTTCAACCTGCATCAACCAGAAGGAACGCCTCATTGCTAAAGGTACATCTTCCGGGAATTCAGTTAGCACATTAATAAGAAAATACTGATAGGATTCATCGTCGAATCGATTTGGGAGAAAATATCCAATCAAATATATCTAAAGAAGTTTCCAACATATTAGGAAAAATTCAGTTTTTATTCAAATTTTCAACATTATCAACAGTTGTTAATAAAAAACACTTCCTTAACACAGATACTACATACCAAAATTGAAGGAAAATATCTAAAGGAGATTCCAACATATTAGGAAAAATTCAATTTTTATTCAAATTTTTAATATCCTGTAGATCGGAACGGAAGCACTTTAGACCATATGTTTATTTAAGAAAAAAGACATAAGGAATTACACCCTCAAATTTCTTAGACTACTTAGGAAACGCCCTGTATATTGAGGAATGCAGTTAGTGAATGAAATTTCAGTTATTAGGGAGGTCATCCATTATCAATATTTTCCCCCTTTTCGATATTTGATTTTGGAAAATATCCCCAGATCTGTCCCCTGTTTATTGGTAGAATTGATAACAGCTTATCCAGAATAGTATTCTTTCTTCTTTCGATAGTAGTAATTTTTGTGGACAACTCAGATTCAGGTTTCTTTCCATTATATAAGATTTTAGTAAATTCAACTTGATGAAATCGTTTGTGAATTATTATGTTTCCAACACATTATTCCTATTATGTACTTCATATTCCAACCAATAAACTCATTGAACCGGTATTCCTAAATCGCCATCTTTCATAACCTCAAAATATCAGTCACAACTGAACTTTTCATAGTGTAGTACTGAGCTAATAGTCCAGGCAACAAACCAGAAAAAAAATACGGTAAGCTAGAATTTCAATTTTTTTTTGCATTTTGTTCCTGATACCCCATAGATCATTCATGACTATCAAGACCGCGGGGGTCGACCTTTCTACCTCCCCGAAACGGGGTTTCAACCCCTCAGAGAAGCATTCTTATAAAAACAATCCAAAAGCTTAGAAAATTAATGAATTTAGAGCCGAGAATGACCCCCGGTATGTTTTTTGGGTCGCTGATAATGATTCCGCAGTTAGTTTTCTCGGAAAACTCCCTCCAGATGGGAAATTTGGAAAATATATATATAATATATAATTTATAATTTTGTTGCAAAAATGACCTCCAGTAAGTGTTTTGGGTCGTTGATCACGAATCCGCTGTTCTCCCAAAAAACTCTCTCCAGATGGAAAATTCGGGAAATTGAGATTTTCCTGAGACGGTTATGAATAATAAAGTATAATTTTGTTGCAAAAATGACATGTAGTAGGTTTTTTGGGTCGCTAATCACGATTCCGCTGTTATTTTTCCCAAAAAACTCTCTCCAGATGGAGAATTTGAGAAATATGAGATTTTGCTGAGACGATATGAATGATAAAGTATAATTTGGTTGCAAAAATAGCATCTGGTATTTTGGATCGCTGATCACGATTCCGCTGCTATTTTTCCCAAAAAACTCTTTCCAGATGGAAAATTCGTGAAATTTGAGATGAGACGGTTATGAATAATAAAGTATAACTTCAATATAAAAATGACCCCTAGTAAGTTTTTTGGGTCGTTAATCACGATTCCGCTGTTATTTTTCCCAAATTTCTCATCTGGAGGGAGTTTTCCGAGGAACCTAACAGCGGAATCATGATCAGCTACCCAAAAACATACTAGGTATCATTTTTGTGACAAAATCATACTTTTACCTCATAGTTTTACCTCTGTTAAGAACCACAAAAAACGATTCGATCAGAATTTATAACCATGTTGGGCAAAATTTGAGGAATCTCGATCACAGGAGTTTTGAAAACACACTAAAATCACGTCCTTTAGAAAAATGTTATTATACCAAATCGGAATATTTTAATACTCAGCTATAACTCTCCTTTTGCTTGCTTCCTTAGATAATACTATTTAAATACGAGTATATACGTAGCATTATCTTAATTTTGTGCCTATCTGTCTTGAAGCATTCTGTACCATATTTCTCTTGGTCTCACGAATAAAGATTATTTATTATTATTATAACTGAATTTGAATCTCTAGTTGTATGAATACTACAATGAGTGATTGTAGTTACAAATGGATCTAACTATTTTGATGAATTACGACATTCCTGCTTATCACAGCAGTATTGCATACGGGTTTTTAGTAGCCTATATTTCTTCCCTATTGAATCTAAGATTTAGTCTAGATTATCAAAATTCATATTTCCAGTGATGTTGCAGCAGGTATGATCTTGAAAAATTGCGGTCGTACATGTGAAAATTCCCAAACTGATGCACTAATAAGTAAGAAATGATCATCCCATTTACTAAAAATACGGGTGATTATTTCATATTTATAAATTTTATAGTATATCCACAGTTTTGAACACATTCAGTTTATTGAGTTCTTTGGAATGCTTCTTTTCGAATCCTAGTTTTTTTCAGCTCGTATTGTATTAGTTTCGAAGATGATTCAAGATTTACAAAGTGTCTCGCAGTCACGCTTATCATTTACTGTACATTTATTACGTCATTGAAATTATTTCTCAACAGCCTGGGAATGGAATTAAGCAATATGAATATATAAAATATATTCTTCACTGGTTCTCGAACTAATCATGTCAAGTTGAGGTTTTGTGTTTGAATGGTTCCTGAGAGAGCTCGATTGATAAAAAAACAGATTGCCACCTTCTTCTTCGGTTTACTTAAAGAATTAGCTTAGGTCTAACTAGAAGTTGAAACTCAATGGGAATAAAACGAATTCCATTCGAAATAGTGAGTTGATCTACCGAATGTATCCCATTTGTAACTAAAAATTTACTTTCAAACATTTCGATCGGTTGCATCGAATAAATCTCATTAATAATGATAATAATGATGATAATAAAATAATTAGACGTATTCTGATGATTTTTCTCCCCAGAGGCATGAAGTTTCAGATCAGCTATGTGGAATAAGTGGGTGATCTGATGCCTCCGGTCGTTCGGTGGTTCAGAGTAATATCTACGAGTCCGTCTCAGCTTAATGGAAAGCGGCAGCAGTTAGATGTTGAACAAAAAGGGACTCAAGAAGTCTCCTTGGAAAACACCTTTGTTGAATGTTACCAATTCTGGCAACTCTTGGTATCGAAAGGCATTATATAATATATGCCAATTAGGCAAAGAAACTTTAAACTTGTTTATACTTAAGCAAAACATTTATCAGTCAGTTCTATTGAAATATATAAGAACCGGGATACTGTTATTGAATAAGAACGTTAATAACCAACGATAGTAATATTCTAACCTAAACTCTATACTTTAAAACGACTGAACTTCAGATGAATATGCGTGAATAGTTAATCTATAACAGAACATCGAATCGCATTGTGTTCATCAATGATCTACTATATCCTTCCAGAGGTTTATATTTACAAAAATATAATAATCTGACGGGACCAAATTGGTGTAATTGGTAAGCACCCTGGACTAGACATCCAGCAATGTGGGTTCGAATCAGGCCAATGGTTCAATGTTTTACGTTTGTTCATCTTTATAATCCTGAGTTAAATTATCTGCGTTATCTTCATAGTTCAGAAAATTTAATTCTAGTTCTCTTAATTTACCTACACGAAATTGTGGCCAATTAAGCAAAGAAACTTTAAGCTTGTGAATTTTCTGAATTATGAAATCTAATGAAGTCATTACTTACTGCGTACTAACACTATTGTCTTCACTCATGAACATATGCAACTAAGTAATTGACATTCCACTATTTGATGAATTCATATATATGAATAATGAAATAATAGTGTAAATAAGTATACTTCGCAACATCCATGTAGCCGCTATTTTTCTGTATGTCATAGCTATATGTTGAAATATGTCGATCTTTACTTCACTTCCTTGGAAAGTTGAAACTGCCCGAATATTACCACTAAAAGATCAATGTCTTTGTTAATTATTACCGTATTATATTCGTATCGAGATGCAGATTCTGAAGGATATTTCTACATGAATCTATGAGTTCACACCAAATTGAAATTGTCGCGGGCTGGAAAAACGTCAAAATTATTCGATATGATTCAAAGAGCAAGCAGTAAGGGTACTGCTTCTCTGTTTATTCGGCCAATATGATTCCGAATTTTGTTTTCTATTTGACAGAAGATTGAATTATTATTCCAATAATTTCATGATGTACTGGTTTGATTTATTATGGGATGAATATTGAGTGAGTCTTTAAGTATGCTTTCAAATTTCTCAATATTTCTCCCACATTTGAACTAAATTCTAGAGGAATGTGGTTATGAATGAGAGGACTTGGAGATGGTCGTGTCATGTTTGAATTTAATGATCTTGAGTTCTTTCAAATTTGGAAAATAGAAAATTATTGTCAAGAAAGTGAAAAAAACTGTTCATGGTAGAGGAACGTATTTGTTATTGAGTAAAGTCACAAGTATTGGCATAGCTGGTCAGCCGCTGCAATGGTTTAAACAGCATTTATTCAACAGGATACGCTTCATGTATTTGTTATTGACAAAACTCACAAGTATTACCATGACTGGTCATTCGCTACAATGGTTTAAAATTTATTTATTCAATAACGCTTAACACAAAGAGAAAATGTTATTTCTCATTCAATGAAAAGAAGTAGAGGAGGACCGTTCCACACTTCCGGTCTAGGTGCTGCTAACCTAGCTATAGAACTGAAGCTTCTAACCTAGGTCTTAGAGATTGAGGGTATACAACTATGGAGCATAGAATATGAGGTTAGAGAATAGATTTGTGGTTGCTGGCAAATGTATTTCAAACGATCAACTATCATGGCGGATGTATATCAAACAATTAACTGTCATGGCGTCCATTGCGTCTGTGGACTGTCATGACGGCTATCTGACAAACGATGAGCTGTCATGGCATCTGTGAATTTTCATGGCTGATATATGCATCGACATAATACATATGTATTATGTCGATGGATATATGTCAAACGGTAATCTGTTATGGCAGTTGTTTACTGTCATGGAGGGTGTATGTCAAACGATGGACTGTCATTACGTCTGTGAACTATCATGAAGTCTGTCCTTTTGACGAGGTGTCATGACGTTATTCTCGAAGAGGTGTCATTAATTACAATTCAGATGACCTACAGTTCCATAGATTAATGGATCAGTATCACATTTCGGACTTCTATGACAACACATGACCCCCTCAACAAAACAGGTAACGTTCAGATGACGAACAGCTGATACACTGACAGTCCCATGAAGTCCGTAACAGACCATTCCATAACATAGATATCCCTGTCTTTCAAGGTCTTTAGCAGTTTCTACTCAATCGAAATATTATGCATTAAGTCTTGAAACTGGGGGATGATATCGCGACAGCGCAGCCGGCGCTTTCATCTATGCGTAACTCGCGGACATCATAATATGTTATACAATACACATATCAATCCCATGACGCGAAATTCAACGGGATGATCCTGATGTGATGATCTTGATTTGATGTAGTTATCAGGAACGTTCAAATATAGCAAGCTGGTAACGGATCATCTTTGTACAGAATTACCAAGACAAATTTGAATGGAATGTATGAAGTATTTAGATTACTGCAATGTATAATTGCATAGTATGTTCCAAGGATACATCTGAAATTCACGTGGTTTGTCGAAAGCGAAACTCGCGTTCAAATTTCCTAACCGTAACGGTCTCATTATTTTATAGGTAGTCTTATTAGATTACCGTACATGTAATTGCATGACTCAGATGGAAAAGACATTACTGTAGGCCACAAAATTGATGTTATTAGTGTGCTATATATTTTAGATCATTACGTGAAACTAAAGCAATATGTTCATACATTCCAATCATGGTACAGAATTACCATATAACTTGTAACCATTTATATAAGTAAATCCTACACAATATTTTTCCATTTCAACATATTCATGAATTAACGGAGAGTATGGGATTGTTATAATTATCTACTTGCAAATTTTATCGTCATAATTCAAGTTAAATATGAATACATCAATTAGTCAAAGGTTCAGCCAAGGTTAAGATACAACGGCTTCTTCATCTCAATTGATTCATCTTAACCTATTATATTGAAGTAAAAGTTTTTTATTAAAGTGTTTGCTTGCATTCCTTCTCACATTTGTTGATTTTCATTATTACCATATTACAGTAGAAGTACAAAAAATTCATAATCAGTTACTCACATATTAATATATGCCAATACACCAATGAATATTGGAGATATAATAAATATTATGGGTCAATTTTGTGATAGATTTTTGCAGGGTGCGGTTAGTTTGGTAGAGTATCTGTACAAGTTGAACCATAGATCTAAGTACAGAGCTTGTGTATAAGTTTCACTTCAACCAGAAATATTTTCCAATTCATAAACACTGTATATTTATAGAATACTGTGTATTCTATAAAGTAGAATCCACATAACAGTAAAAGGGTAATCAAAAGAATAAATAAGTTTGGAGATCAACTAGGAATTTTAGAAATGAAAGTCAATTTATAATAAGCCAGATAAAGGAAGCTATGACGTAAGCAATCAGAGTGTGTATATAGTTATCACATTGAATTCCAAGGATCCCAATAATAACCAACGTAGAATCCACGTTAGTTAGGTCGAACATCTGATCTAACAGAGAGCTTTAATTTTAAGGACGCCATTGTTGTTAAGCACAGCTTAATGACCTTCATAAGTAGATAATAACAAAGTACTTCATTTCAAGTGAATATAACCTCTTAAAAAAAAAGGAAACCAATTGCAACTTATAGTAACAAGTGAGTAAAGATAATCCAGTATCAATTAAGTGTATAATCTAGTGGAAAGTGGAACTTCGGAAAAATCTTCATGAAAAGGTTGTTATTAGAACCAGAGTGGAAAGGCTGCATCTACTGGTACTAATGGAGTTCATCTAATATCCAATTAAAAGGAATAAACCATGAGTAAAATGAATAGTTATATTTTCAACTATCAAAGGTAAATTTCATTACAGAACTATCTAACCTTCAATACTGAAGAATGTGTATTTTTGGACACGATGAAAATTTTATAGTATCGGTGAATGAAAGAACATAGTTAGTTTAACATTTCGAAATTTTTAATAAGCGTAAACAATGTTATATATATTTCTTAAGTTGTCATCATCAGATTAATAGGCTACAATCAGGAAATCGATTATCAATTTATACAACAAAATATACAGTTTCTTTTATTCTCGTTAAATTTGAATTTCATTTAGCATATATTCGTTTAATAAGACACAAGAGTATCAAAGCTCAAACAAGGTTTGGAATCATTGTAAAATAACCTATTCAAATTGTTTCTATTTGAATCAAATTCAAAAGTAGAGTCTCATAATCAGATACAAGTTTCAAGTTTCATGATAAAATTAGCCAGAAAAATTTAGTGATATAGTAAAACCTTGTTATCTAAATATATGCCAGAAGAGTTTTTTAAATCAGGAAAGTATTGTTACAAAATTGTAAAGCAACATACCTTACTAAGAAATAACTCATTTTGTAGATTCTATCTCCTTCAAAGATTGTGAGAAAGTATACATCGGCCAATCTTCCCAATACATAGATAAAAGATTAAATTCACTCAAATGTACAAGGAATTCATCCACTGCACTTTATAAACATATGAAGGACACAAACTATTTATTTGACTACGATGATACAAACATTTTGAATATTGGAAAGAATAATGCTAATTAGAGACATCAGATAAAATACAATATGAATACCTCATCGTACACACGTAAGAAAATGGGTTTAGTAATATAAAGTAACGGGACATTGATAATAATCAATGTATTATGCAAACATGCGTCATAGTGAATGTATCCTTAAATCGTTAGAATTTCTTGATAGTCACGATTTATGTTGAATAATAAAACGTACAAAATATTAAATGTGTAAATATAAGCAGGTAAGACCCATATACTTGTATTTATGCTGGGTCCTCAACAATAATTGTGTTTATAGCGGACGAGAAAGAATATTGGGAGTCTAACAAATTCATGTTCATAAAGATGAGACGAGTTTACACCGACGAACGTTTTTGATATGATATATCTACTTTGAGATTGCAGGAAGTTTTCGCTCAATTTGTTATTGATATATCAGTACATCATTATGAAGGCTTTATGAAACGAAAATATCATAATTTAAATATCCGAAATTAATTTATACCTAGCAAGAAACTCAAAGAGATAGTCATAAATGTAAGGGGTCAAATGATGTCCTGCAAGTGATAATAATTCTAGAGTCTCCACAATCAATCACATACTCAAGCAATAAGATCAATTTGCATTTCGCCTAAAAGGCTAGGATCATCAGAGTAACATCTAAATTGAAACTCTCTCAATAAAGAACACATATAATAAAATACAAAAAGGTAATTAGACAATAATACAAGCGTGTATGAAGACTTAAATTTAAATACTGTAAAAAATGTCAAAATCACAATTACTGATTGAAAATTACAAACAAATATCCAGCTTACATATTTATGACTTCTTCGAAGGGACATTGGAATGATCTCAGGGGAGATTTCTGAGTGGTTTGGCGGATTGTCCGCCTCAACTCCACAATATCAGGCGGCTTCTCGGTGATGTATCTGAGTGTTCGACACTCGACAGTTATATAGTCATTTGGTCGATGTCATAGGGATAGGTCACGATCAAAGGGTATTCTTAATAATCTGTCAGGCTTAGGTGGGTTTAAAGTTGGGGGTCTGAATGATTTCGTGGTATTCACCTGTTGCTCTCCATAGATGTGATGAAGGCTTGTTGCTTAATATTTATATCATTCTCATTGCCTATTCCAGTGAACCCTCACTTCACTTGTATGAGGGCTATTGAACCATACGTGGCATAATATTTTGTGACGGAATAAACCAATCCGAAAGTGAAACATTTGAGTGTTGAAGCCGAGGATCCTCATGCTATACCATACAGTCTATGAGTGATTTTTAGTCTTTATTTTGGCTGCAACATTGGTGAGGAACTGTCTTTAAGAGAGAACTCTGTCCAACGTAACTTCTAGATATGTTGAGTGCTTAATTTGCTTCAGAATGGTGTTTCCAGATCTTATCTGAAGTTCTCTATATGTCATTTTATTATTAAGGTGGAAGTAGAACTGGATTATAGTCTACTTGTTCGGGAATATTGGATATCTTATGTTAGCATGTCTTCCTTTGCCTGCTCATTTTTTCTATTGACTGGTCTAATACGAGAAAACATTTGAACGAATTGAAAACAATCTTGATCATTCAATTAAATATATCATTCGAAATGATCAAAGATAGATCGCTAGTTAACGAGAAAATACCACGCATCGATCCCGGAACCCGCCGGACGCTAGATCAACGTTCTACTAGCTGCGCTAGATATGCCCCTAAGTTCCTTCAAATGTGCGTGTCATATATATTCAATACCAGAAATACACTGTTGTCATTACGATTCAATAAAAAACTATGATTCCTCCAGAAAAATTGAAGATGAATATCAAAAGTACCATTTGGAACGTGGCTACAATACAGTTCTCATTTCCACCACTTTAAATCAATCTTCAGAATGTGGAATTCATCAATCGATAGGAACGGTGGAATCGTCTTCATGATTTAACGCGATCTATATATATGGAGAATTGAAAGTAGCTCGATTCTGAAAATCCGCAGAAACAATTTCGGTTTCTCGGAAAATAACGTAAACTGTTTTATTTTTAATGAGACATCATGTACTTCACAGAACTTTTTGATCCCACAAATTCTTGTATCATGCTCAAAATGTATCGTTTTTGAGGTATTCGATTTTTCTAGATAAAGCCACAAATGCAGCCAAGTTTCAGGTGAATTACCTTTTGTAGTGCCACGTATTGACTGAATCATGAATATCGAAGGTTTAACGGATCACCTACCATTATCAAATCCACAATATAAGTCACAGGGTGCCTAAAAATGTGAGGTCAGGAAGTGAATGAGGAACATAGAAAATCTCAATTTCTTTCAAATATAAATCTAATTTTTCTTCCTCATAATCAAAACCAAGAATCTTATCTGAAGATGGTTTTGATTTTCCTGGAAACCCTGTAGCAAAGTATCATACGTTATCTTGAAAACCTCATAACATTCGTCATAAATCACTAATACATTAACGAAATCTTGAATATTATACTCAACATGCGCCATATGGCAATATTTCATATGATAAACCTTATAGTAAACAGCTTTAATTCATTTGTCACCAAATATGGTGTCTGTAGATATGCACAGCTTACTAGAAAAATACCACCACATATCGCCGTTGGTGGACACCAGAAATGAATATGTTGAAGCCAGAAATATGTGCAATGAAACAATAAATGCTTCGAAAGTGGTATATAATGCTAAATAAGATCAAATCTTATCGAATGTGTGAATGGCTCTAGTTCGTTTTGGACTTTCGCCAAAAGAGTTGGTTAGACATTTCACTTTCAGTTAATTCCCTCCCCTAAACCATGTATGACGACACACTGGCTAATACTACACAACCTTTTTGCTGGAATGTTTGCAGCAAATTTCACTCTGGATTCACAAGAGCAAGATCCTCCTAATATTGCTGCCATCGATAGCCATATGCCTGAAATTGTCTTTCGTCAGAGAACAATTAAGAGCATACTGCTTGATCTCAATATCAAAAAGTCTATAGAGCCAGACGGAATTTCACCTGTCATTGTTGAGGAATGTGCGCCTGATTTAATATTTCTACAGGTTGTATACCCTATCATACAAACATGGTGTGTTTCCTTCCAGCTGGAAGACATCTAGAGTCCAACCAATTCCAAAAAAAAGAGGACCCTTCTGATAATTATAGATCCATTGCACTATCATCTGTGAGATCTAGAGTGATGAAGAAAGCAATCTACATCGAGCTCATCTAATACCTAGAGAGCTCCAAAATCGTCAGCAGAGATGAAGTGACTTGCTTGCCTACGTAACACATCTATGGCAGAACATGAGGAATCTCTAGCTGTAGCATTGAATATCTCCAGAGCATTTGACAGAGTCTGGCACCAGAGCCTTCTTGAGAAACTTCCGTGATTAGGTTTGCCGCCTCAACTGTTTCGCTAGCTATCGTATTGTATCTTCTGATACAATGGCTATCAACGCGTCTGTTCCACAGGAATCTGGCTTGGTACCAATTTTGCTTCTGCTCCATATTAACGATCTGCTAGAAGTTACCACCTGTACCGTCCACAGCTTTGCAGATGGTGGTATTCCTCATACCACTTTCTCATCTAGAGCCTCTATACTAGGCAACGAAATCAGAGAAGCGGAACAGAGTTGACGTAACACCTCTCTAGGGCATCGTAGGCGATCTCTCTATAGATATTTCCATAGTCGGTTGTTCTACCACGAGAGATTCCACTTAGGCGGACTAGACAAGTTCAAACTAGTCACTCCTCTATTGTCAAACTCGAGACCTGCTGAACTTCTTCATACCAGACTTAATTTTTCTATCGACCAGCGAAGTTGTTGAACTCTCTACTTAGTGAGATGTTTCTTTTTGCCGATAACCTGCAAACCTTCAAGAAAAACTCAAATGCCTATCTCAGCTCCCAACATTCCACCGCTGGCTCACACAATGTTCCTCGAACATTATATGTTTCCTCTGGTAAAGTCAAAGTTGAAGTGTGAAAAAAATTCTAATTTCAGGCAGTCAATATGCGGAATTGAATAATATTATAGAATATCACCGAAATTATGAGTTTTGGATATAGCGAAGTGAATTAAAATTGTGGCCACTTAAAAATGATCGATATTTTCAATGTTTCTCATTTATTTTCTGGATCCAGACTTTTTGCACCCTGAGACACAATTCATTGCACGTGATATTGATGAGTGATCCTGTCAAATTTTAGTATTCATGGTACAGTCACTACATATCACTAAAATGGTGATTCAAATGAAAATGGCATATATTTATTCGGCTACATTTGTCGCTTTTTGTAGAAAAATCTTTAACCCGTTTTGGTTCTGGGATATGAAACATGAATTTGAATCGGAATCATGAGAGTAATCCAAAAATTCAGTGAAATGCAGGGTATCTGATTGAAAATAACAAAGGTGACGTCACTTCCGGAGAAAATAGTTGGTCAGATTCTCTATTCAGAAGCGTGGTACTTTCAGTTCTAGATTTATAAATCACGTTAACTCATGGACATATTCGGACACAAAGCGAAGCTTTTTTTACCTACTTGTTTTGTGAAATATTTATAATGGATTCTGCAGTGGTCACGTTATCACATCATCTGTATATTGACCACTATATACAATTTGCAAATATGATTCTATGATATCTTTGCATTTTTGTTTCATTCTAATTAATTTCATCTAGTTGGCGTTGAAGAACTCTTATCGTATTGAATGGTATGAGGAATTTCCGTTTTCATCTTTTAACACAATATTTGATAGTGCGGTGCTGAAGTAGACGTTACAGTTCTGAAAATAATCAATACTTTGAAATCTATGCTGCATATATTTTGCTGACTATGGATAGCGATTTAAAGGATTATTCCTAATGACCGTATAATTCAATTTCATGAATCTAAAATGTTACAGATATACAAGGCAACTTTAATGGAGAAAGTATCTTGACATTCACAGAGGTCGTTAAAATCATACATTATGCTGAACCTTCGTGAGATTGATCATAATGTATCTCCTAGTTCGTCATTTGGTTATAATTATTTCCTTATTATTATACTTGATCTAGTTGCAAAGTTCAAGGTATCGAAATACCTATTCTGTCTTGTTTTATTTCGGTATGAAGTGATAATCCCTCAATAATAGAAGGGACAAATATTGTAAGGCCTCCGATAGTCAACCACAAACATTCTAATTTTTTAATTGATGAGAAATGACAGAATAACAAGAAAATTGTTTACCGGATTTTGAAGATATGATTTCAATTAATCTAACTTATTAAACTAATTGTCCTAACTCATTTCATCTGCTACCTGCTTAAAAAGAGGAAGTTAACAGTGATGGAATTGGCACTTAGATTTTGAAGAGTATTGTGGAGTTTATATGTGATCCTCTGTGCTACATAGTAAATCTAACATCATGAATGGTGAGTATCCCTCCCTTCTGAAGGAATCTTTAGTTAAGGCAATCTTCAAAAATGGAGACCAAACCGACATGGGTGACTATAGATCAATATCCTTGATAACCAATCTCTCAAAAATCGTAGGCAAAATAATCTAAAGAAGGATTCACAGTTTTCTAGAAAAAAATAAATTACTTTCTAATCAACAGTTCGGGTTTACTCAAGAGAAGGGTACTGAAGATGACGTACATCTCCTAACTAACATGTTTATAACATCTTGGATAATGTGAAAAAATTGCTATGCATATATCGACTTGCAAAAGGATTTTGATACTGTGTCCCATGACTTATTATTGGGAGATATGGAAAGTATGAGATTCAGGGGAATAGAACTTAGATTGATAAAAAGTACCCTACAAATAGGACACAAATAGTTCAGAGTGATCCTGGAGAAATTCACTAGGAATAATATGTAATGTACCGTAATGGTCTGTGTTAGGTCCTATTATTTTCAATATTCATCTGAATGAGTTATTCAGCGTTCAAATTGAAGGTATTATTATTGCTATTGCGGATGATGGGGCGATGTTCTTTGAAGATGTTTCCTGGGATGAGCTAAAACATACAGTAAAAACAGATGCAAAGAAAATATTTAATTGGTTTCCACAAAACGGACTCACGGTGAATCAGAATAAAACTGTGTACTTACCTTTCTCTTATTACGCCAACAGCTTACCGTATTTTAAAACAATAGAATTCAATATTACTGGAGGGAAAATAGAAATACATGAAGTTACAAAACCTACTTACCTAGGAGTAGTTTTCGACAGACATTTAAGATGGGATAGCAAATTAAATTCCTATCGAGGAAATTGAGGTATGCCTTGTGTAGATTCAAACAATTTAAAGAAATAGAGTTGGATTTGAAAATCTCACAATAGTATATCATGCTCTGGTAAAAAGCCCACTGAGTTATGAAATAATCTCTTGGGATCTGTACAAGAAGTACATCTCAACCGATTGGATGTAATTCAGGAACGAATAATAAAAATAATATGTAATAAGAAACTTTGTTACTCATCGAATCACTTTTTTGAAGAGTCTGAATTCATGGATGTTCTACAAATATTTTACTATAAAGTGGCTGAGAAACAATTTATGGAAAAAAAATGGACTGCAACAAGCTTCCCATACTCATAACACTAGATGAAGGAAATCTGAATTGAGACTACCAGCGATGGATAAAGTTAAGGGACAAGGAAGTTATTTATACTTGGAGCCTAAAATACATCCATTCTATTGGTAAATTATGTTTAAATTCGTGAAATCTATACAGAAGCAAATATTAAACAAAATTACCATTCTAGTTTAGCTATGCTGAACTCAATTCTACATAGCTTCCACTCCCTATTTGATTCCCATATTTTTATTGAAATTTGAAAAAACTGTCGAAATTGTTGGAGAGTTGCATTCTTGATAACGCTCGAAAGCGGAGGAACCTTCTCTTTAATTTTTCCGTGTAATAGCGATAATATCGTAATTTCCATTAACTAAAGAATATGTATGTACATTACACAAAACATAAATATGATTCCGAGAATAACAGATTAATAAATCAAATAGGTCCTGCCTTGCAGAAATTTAAATTCTTTCGATAATATTGAACTACAGCGGAAACAGATTTCTGAGAGCATATATACTCAGAGTTATTAGTTCCCGAATATAGCTCTGAATAAATCCTGTGCAGACACCCATCAATAAAAGAGACGTTTGTATTTTTATGGTTTTCTAGATTGAGATTTACAAACACTATTCATAAAGAATCTATCTATCTGAGGATCAGCACAACCAAAATATTAGAATCATTCATATTAGCCAGTCTAATGACCACAGCCAGTAGGTAGCATTATCACTGTGAAAAATATTATGATATTATATTATATTATTATCTTCAAATCTGAAAATACTTATGAATATGGAATTATGGTCAATCAGTGAAGAACCTTTGATGTGGCTTACACTCATCTAGGATGTTATTTCAAGATGAGCGGTTGAATAAGCTGAAAACCATAGAACTTTTCATTGAGTGAATATACAGGAAATTTGCAAATGTGGTCTGAGGCGGAGTGCCTTACAACTCCCAATTCACCCGGAATATTTCTTATTCAGTTCTATTACAGAACCAGGATGCTGTCATCGGATGAGATATTGAAGTAACCGATGACCATAGTAGTTATCATACATTCCTTGTTCGAAAAGATTGAGCTCTGAATGAAATTATCCACACTTATTTCATTCACTAGAAGTGTTTCACGACATATTTAGCAGTGTGGGATCTTCGAACTAATCCCTCCTCATTCCGAGCGAATCAATACAGTTGCTGATTGACACACATACAAGTCAAAAGCATAAAAATTATACTGATATCTAGATTAAGGCTATTTCATTATTATACTGAAGATGTCAATCTAGTTTCAGAATAGTATATTAAAGAACGAGTTTCCTAAGACTCGTCTTAAAGCACGAATTCAAGTTTAAAAAACGAGTGGCGAAGCCACGAGTTTTTTTAAAGAATGAGTGCTTCAAGGTCTTAGGAAACGAGTTGTTTATACTATTTTTTGTAATTTGCCCTTTTTATGCCGTTTTTAAACAAAAATGTTTAATTTAGTCCATCTAGGGATTTTTATGGGGTTGGTAACATCTTAATTTTGAAAGTGAAAATTTGATGTAGTGGTTCTGTGATCGCTTTTCATTTCATCAAAATTCTGTCACAAACCATGAATATGGAAGAATAACACTAGAAAACGACTATTAGTACAAATATCTAAACCATATTGTGTATTAGCTGAAATCAATTTTTCCACTGGACACGTCGGCGACTTTCTCTTCTTGAGTTGTTGAGGCTCGACACTGTCAATTAAACTGACATAATGATGACAAGATAATTCCGCATCAAGCTCGCCAACCTAAAAATGTTCGTAAAAAGTTCCGTGCTTTTTTGGATATTAAGACACGGCGAGTGATGACGTTGCGTTCGTTAATGGGTCAATTAGAAAATCAAAATGGAGGCAAATTACAAAAATATATGTTTAGATTTATAAATATAAATGTGGTTACAGTATATTCATTTGCTGCTATTGTGTTGAACTTAGTATGCATAATCGTATTGAGTAGATTCATGCAAATATGATTCATTTACACTAAGAATGATATGACGTCGTGGATCAAGGTCAAATATTGATGTCAAGTTTAGCAGATTCTCAATGTTTACTGCTTACAAACAAAATTAGGAGTTCTTTACTTATTAAATCCAATAAGACAAATCATCTACTATTTTGAATGTATTTAACAAACTATTGGTGCTTACCAAATGTTCGAAGAAAATAAAGTAAGTATACCTAACCTATATAATGTTTTTACTTCCACCTGGAGAATCAAGATAAAGATATGTAAAACGTACATTCAGCTACAAGTCATTATCATTAATCCATACTGTGATGTTAAAGTAAGCATTATTATTTTTGGAAGCAAACACTCAAAATACCCGATAATCAAAATATTCAAATCAATGCACGATTTCCAAATCTACTTTCCGTTATTAGTGTGATAGAATTAGCTTTTTGGAGTTTTTAATTCTGAGTTCGGAAAAAAAAACTGCTTCAAGTAGATAATTGTGACACAAATTGAAGGAAATAAAATCGAACACTTTTTAATCGTCGCAACAGGTAAAAAAAAATAGTAAAAATAGCGTAAACCGGTTTTTCGCGTCGGACATCGTCGGTTCGAGTCAAAAATAAAAAAGCTTTTTATGCACCGTGAAAAGACGAAAAAAATTAGCTGTGGATGAACCCGATTGGATCAGCGGTGACCCCGCAAATTGCAAAAAATCATCGATTTTGCTCGAAATTTCAAATATTCATAACTCTTGTTCTTTCGAAGATTTAAAGCTGAAATTCCGATGAGTTATAGCTTTTGTGTCCATCAAAAACTGCACCAAATTTCAGCAAAGTACACTTTTTGCAAACCGCAGCTCAATGCAAAAAAAAGCACTTTTGTAAAATGACCCTTTAAAAGTTGTGGTGGGGTAAAGCGTTATTTTTTTCACTGGATCATCTTTTTCAAAAGTTAATTAAGAGCTCTCCAAATTTTCAATCTCTCATCTTCCGTAAAAGTTGCTGAAACAATTATTTTAAATAATGGTATTTCGTGCGCTTGGCTGTGTGGCGCGCGTGGAAGGGAGACCTTTCGCGCTAGGCCAGGCACACTCTGCCGCAGCTCGGCTATCAGGCGTTTTCGAGCGTATGGGTTCAAAATTCAAACGCTCGTAAAAAACAACAATATCTCGGGAACTGAAGTGAATAACAAAATATTTTGTAATGTTTTACATGCTATAAGTAAGAGCAATTCCGTATATTACTATTTACATTCAATTTTTTAGTACAATGTGTACTAAATACGTTTTATCAATGTAACTTTTCAAATATTTTGTATTACTTTTTATCGTTACTCGATATGTTACAATAAAAAATATGTTAAAATACCACACACATTCGAAATAAATAGTAATAATGAATAGATCGAATAACGCAATGTATTTTTTAGAGGACTTCCGACATTACTAGAAGTTAGAAAATACGCTCAATCTTAATATTATTGAATGTTAATATGGATTAAACACAAAACATCGATTTTCGAGCAAAGTTTTCCGAGATATTGTTGTTTTTTACCAGCGTTTGCATTTTAACCCATACGCTCGAAAACGCCGGATAGCCGAGTGCGGTATTTTACCAACTTCCGGTAGATTTCACAATTTTCATCGATCTTTGAAAGACTATGTTATAGCTCGTAAAGAGCTGATAATTTTGCCACCAGTCTCTGTTACTGTGGTAAATTCAGACCGGAAATCGTTTTTTCTTCATTTCCGGAAAACTACGTGCTTCTGAGCAATCTCGAAATTACCACGAAGCAGGTCGTAAAAAGCTCGAAACTTAGAGACCTGTCTCGAAATTCTAAGTTACGTTCTTCTAGTTTTGCTGTGCTAACTTCAGACCGGAAATTAGTTTTTTTCATATTTCCGGAAAACCACGTGGTTCCGGGCAATCTCCAAATCAATTTTTTTTTAGCTCGTACAGAGCTCGAAATTTTGAGCCTAGTCTCGAAATTCTAGGATATGTAATTTTGGGCTTGCTGTGCTAACTTTTGCACATTTACCTAGTCAAATTGATTAATTTTGATTTCTCGGCTTTCCTTCAAGTTTGGGAATAGCCCGACATTAATGTCGAGCAGCTCGAAAAACGCTCGAAATTATGGGTGGGGTCCGATAATGCGTGTTTATATATGAACTGATTTGAATACAATAAAGAATGCACATTATTATATGTGAAGTTCCGCTATTCTATATCGATCAGTAAGATTACAAACTATCAGTTCCGAACAGCTGTTCCCCACTCTCGACCACATCACCTATCAAGGTAAATGGCATTGGAAATTACGGTTCTCCCTAGCATCCTTGACAGAATGATCGTTTGGTAACATTGCAAATTTTCTCGTTCCGCTGATTAGCTCGGAATAGTAAAAACAACTGTCCAGAACTGTTAGTTTGGAATGTTCGAAATAAAATAGAGTTATCTAGCAGATACCAGAAAGAAATATTGATTCATTTAAAACTTCTATCGTTTCACCCTTTACGATGTGATATGAGATCTTGTCCATATTGTGAAATTGGAACTACTATGTCGACATCACTTTTATTTGAAACTACAGTTACTTGAGTTTCAGCGTTATTATGCCATCTTCAGATGATATTCAAATACAATTAAAACACATAACTTGAACTATACTTATACTTATCGGTAGGTATCAAAGGATTACTGTGGTCGGCCATTCATAAACTCAGAGGATCATTATACTAGAAGACATGTTGGGTTTTTACATTTCGATAATGACGAATTGCTATTAACAGTAGAAGCTTATCAGGACAATAACTGGTGGAATAAATTACACATAGCTTCAAAAATAATGGTGAATAAATTAGGTCAGTTTGAGCATCAAGAAGTAGGATATTGTTCTTGTGATTGTTAATTTACGAAGATTCCACAAAGTTTAGTTTTCAGCCTTCATCACCTGTATGTAATATATGTAAAATTGTAGACTGTCTATTTCACGGAAATAATAATTATTATCGGAAAAATCAGTTGCAAATGTGAAACCTGTTTTTAGGAGTGTGAAGCATTTTTATGTTCATTGAACCTAATATAGAATGAGCGTCTTGCTTGGCCTATATCAACGCTGGTGTTTCACAGGGACCTGTCTTGGCACCAACTTTGTTTCTGCTCCATATAAACGACCACAATTTTGCAGATGATGTTACACTTCATAATGCTTTCTCATCTAAAGACTCTATACTATCCAATGAAGCCAGAAGAGCTTCAATCCCTAATACGATAATGTCAGGTACAACTATTCCTTGGAAGTCTCCCACAACCATGTTGGAAATCACCACCAACAGCACCCTCTCATGGAAAGATCATGTGAAGTCCATTGCGAAACCGCTTCACAAAAACTTGGTATTCTATTCCATGCCAAGAGCTACTTTACATCACAGCAGCTCCTCATAATCTACAAAGTACAGATTCGACCTTTCCGGGAATACTGCTCACATGTTTTGAGTTTGGCTCCCAAACATACGCTGAAGCTCAACTTGCATCCTATCCAGAAGAGAGCTAATCGTTTGATTGTTAATGTCACACTTACGAGCTTATTGACCTCTCCAAAACATCGTAGAAAGGTGGGAGACGAGAGGTCCTTTCCTATAGATATTTCCGTGGTCGGTGTTTATCAGAAATCTCGTCTGTTGTTCCACCTAGAGTGATTCCGGATAGGCGGACTAGACGAGCTCAATCCAGTCACCCCTTCATTGTCAAGCTCGAGAGCTGCCGAACTTCATTTTTCTACAGAACAGCAAAGTTGTGGAACTCTTAACCTAGTGAAGTATTTCCCTATGCCTATAACCTCCCAACCTTCAAGAAAAATTCGAATGCCTATCTCCCCCCCGAACGTTCCATCGCTGGCTCACACAATGTTCTTCGAACATTATAGATTTTCCTCTTGTGTAGTCGAAGTATAAGAAAAAACGCATTCCGAACATGATAGCTTATATGAATTCTAGATTTCTGAATTGTCTTGGTTTTGTCTCTATTATTGAATAACGTATGTCCTAATTTGGAATTGGGTTCAAATGCAATATTAAAGGCATGATGTTTCAAAATGTTTTGGATTTCTTCAGTGTTATTCCCAAAATAGGTTATACTGACAAAACTTTTCTGTTCTTGAATAAATTTTAATTTTTAGAAAAATGCGGAAATAAATGCTTACTTCTGGGACCATGGTGCCTCTCCTTTCCACGCGCGCCACACAGTCGAACGCACGAAATACCATTATTTAAAATAATTGTTTCATAGCAACTTTCAAGGAAGATAAGAGGTTGAAAATCTAGTAAGCTGTTCATCAACTATTGAAGAAGATGATACTTTGAAAAAAATAGCGCGTTAAAGAACCACAACTTTTTAAGTACCATTTTACAAAAGTGCTTTTTTTTTTGCATTAAGCTGCGGTTTGCAAAAAGTATACATTTAATCATACTGAAATTTTGTGTGTTACTTGGTGGCACAACAGCTAGAACGTATCAAAATTTCAGCTCTTAATCTTCAAAATAACAAGAATTATGGATATTTGAAATTTATAGCAAAATCGATAGTTTTTTGCAATTTGCGGGGTCACCGCTGTTCCAATCTGGTTCATCCGGAGCTCATTTTTTTCGTCTTTTTACGGTGCATAAGCTCATTGAAAGATTTTTTATTTTTGACTCAATCCGACGAAGTTCGACGCGAAAAACCGGTTTTGGCCATTTTTACCATTTTTTTGGACCTGTTGCGACGTTTAAAAGTGATCGATTTTAGTTCCTTCAATTTGTATCATAATTATCTACTTAAAGCAATTCCCTTCTCCGAACTTAGAAGTATGCAAAAATTACCGACATTTATTGCTAATTCTATCATACTATCATATCTCAGTAATACTAAATTAGTAGGATGAATATAATATTTCAACAAAAATCCGTTAGAACCAATTTTTGGATCCTTACAAGTTGGAAGATTATCTTTCATATTTCTTATCTCGGATCATGTGGAAGTATTTAATTTTCGGTTGAAGACTTTTGTATTAATGATATTGATATGGATAAATTTTGTTGAACATACTATTAAATAAAAAGTTTACCCACTTGGTTAAGGTTCATGAACAATATTTCAACTTGAGGTTATTGCACTAGCACAACAAAATGATGAATATTACTCCACTGCCTTAAACACTATGGCTCCTTCATTAAACGATGCACATTAACAATAACACAGAATTATTCAACTTATCAGTATGTCGAATTGCCTTCGCACAAATTTCTGGTGTTGACTTTCTTAGCCACTTTCCATACAGCCATCAATTTTTCGCCGAACTACCATCCTTATCAAGTTGATCCCTGTATTAGATAGTCACATCCAAAATGTGTTGAATGAAGTTCAAAATGTAATGATGAGGGACCAAGCTCTTCGTTGGCCATATTTTTCAGGTAAAATGATTATCAGCTACTTATAATGGTTGTGGCTTATTGATTTTTACCAAGATCAACAATAGTGGTTTGAAGATTTCAGTATAACGCAGGTATATCATTTCCACTCAACTTTCATTCATTTTATATCACTTTTCTACGGAGTGCCTGTTGGCAGTTTATTCAATATCCACAACGATGGTGATGATTCTTCTAAATTCCCTAGAAGTTGAAATTCACACCAATTTAGGAATTTGGTTTGATACATTTCATTATGATGATTGACATCCTTTGTTTTTGAAGAAACTATTAGTTCTGCACTAGGGATAAAACCTGCTGTACAATGAGTATGAAGTAGGACACACATTGCTGCACCAACATTCATCGTTTTTACAGTTTTAGTGCTAGAATCTTGCCAGGAATGACCGACAGTACCATCTTGGAATATTGATGTCCCGTCGAGATAAACAAATATTTTTCACATACATTTTTCAGTTTAATATACTGATGTAAAAACAAAAACTTACACAGCACAAGACGTAAATGTATGTAGAACGTAGAATTGCAGTCCTGGGAAGAATTGTTTCTGTACTTCTGAAATTTTTCTATTAACAAATTCAGATTCACAACAAATATATGAACTGTGATATCGAATCAAATAATGTAAATTTATATCGGCAACTCTGTAATGTGTTGCCAACTGTAAAAATGAAATATCCTTGGTTTGACGCACCTAGCGCGGCATTTACTTGGGGAAATTGTTGAAATGAATTGGTTGCAAAAGTAACCAAGTATGACGTCACATCATTCTTGACGTAAAAATGGTATATGCACATATACAAAGATATACGTCAAATATTCACAAATATGCCATATAGTGGAAGAAAGTTAGCAAGTAGCAAGCTTTGAGTATTGGCTTTTAATAGCAAAACAAATATATGTCTTCATATTCGGATGTCAAATCGTGACGAAGCCATGTTAAATGAACGCAATGGCAAAATTGTGTTCTGCAAAATTTTTCTCCCGAAGTAGTAGCATTTTTTATTGTTATTGCGATTCGGATATGGGTATGCGGGCGGTGGTGAATATTTATTTCTTGTTTTTACTATTGTTATTTGGCAGAATATAACAAGGAACAAATTTAATTCTTTTCTCAATTGTTACATTGGTTTGGTTCGCTGTTTATATCTGGCACTCAAGTAGTCTAATATGCCAGGTAACTTTCGTAAAGTTCAAGGGAAACTACTGTTCAGAACTATTAGTTTGTAATGTTACGATAGATCTAGACTACAGTGAACTTATCATACGAGAGCAAGGTAAAAAGTTCCTGAAAAATGGGGCATGAAATAATTTATTTGGTCAAAACTTATCTTATTTCGCAATATAACCTCCTTGTAGCACGATAGAGTTCGTTCAAAGTTTTTCTAATTTGACGATCCCTCCCAAATAATACGATTCCGGCAATCTTTCAGAATAGGCGTCTGTTACAGTGGTGACCTCATCGTCGGAACCGAATCTCTTTCCGCTGAGCCAATTCTCCAAGTTTGGAAATAGATAAAAATTACAGGAGGCCAAGTCTGGAGAATATGGTGGACCAATGCGTAGCGCAATTCATGCAATTTTGCTATTACGACTCCGGACCTTTGCGCACGTGCGTTGTTTTGGTTAAAGAGCACTTTTCTTCGCCAATTGCGGCCATTTTCTCTTCAAATTGGCATCGAATTCATCCAACAGATCTGCATAATATATGCCGGTGATCGTTCTGACCTTTTTGAGGTAATCGATATGAACGATATCATGTGTATCCCAAGAAACCGTTGCCATGACTTTGTTGGTCGATAAACACACTTAGGCCTTTTTCGGCTACTGTCACCATGACTTTGTTGGCCGATAAGCTCACCACGTCTTTTTTTCTTTTTTGGCTTCGATTTGCCATGACAAGTTGACTGGTTCGACTGTTCTCCGGTCTCTGGTATGTTGTGATGAATAGATATTTTGTTCACGTTTACGAATTGGCACAAGAAGTTCTTCTTATCGCGCTTGAACATCGCCAAGCTCTCGTCTGAAGTTGTCACACGATAGCGCTTGCTGATGTCAACAGAGAGCAAATTCGGCACCCATTTGGCAGATAGCTTTCACATATTCGAAAATTCATGCAAAATGTTTCGTACCCGTTCGGCTGAGATCCCCATAGACTCAACAATCTCGTACACTCTAACTCGCCGATCGTCCAATATAATATCATGGATTCAATCGACAATTTCTGGCTTTGTAACCTCAATTAGACTACCAGAACGTTCGGCGTCCTTTGTGGTCATACTACCACAACGAAAATTAGTAAGCCACTTGTGAATCATTGCAATCGATGGTGAAGAGTCCCCATGATATTTAATAAGCAATTTTTTGGTTTTGATGAAAATTGTAGTTTCGGGAGAATGAAGAACTTACTGATATAATCTTTAAATCATTTATTGAATATATAATAAATCTGTCAAGCGACATTCAACTAAAGTCAAAAGTTTTTAATTCATAGATCACTCATTAAAAACGAAGTGAAACAATAGAACTAATACGCGGAATGTTGAATCTGCGGCAAGTGGTTTCATACCTATAAACAGCTCAACCGGAGTTTTGTCTATGCTTCTATTTGTCAAGCGATTCTGCAAATATGTTGCCATAAGAACTGCTTCTTCCCAGAAACGATTGTGAAGTCCTGCGTCCAGCAGCATGCATTTAGCAGATTCTGTCAATGATCTGTTTTTCCTCTCTGCAACTCCATTCTGTTGCGGAGTATAAGGAACGGTGACCTGATGCTGTATACCCTCTTCCTTCAGAAAATCCCTCAGCTCCTGAGAAACCTACTCTTTACCATTATCTGTCCGAATGGCAATGGGTTTCCTTTCAAATCTCGTTGACATCTGCGCAATATATTCTCGAACAACCCCTGCCACCTCATCCTTGGACACGATCAGTCTCACTACAGTGAAACGTGAATGATCGTCGATGAGCGTCAAGAAATATCTGTTTCCACTTGGCGTTGAAGTCTGCATCGGTCCGCACAAATCAGAGTGAATTAGTCTCAATGGTGCCTCTTCTCTTCGATTGCTATCAGGAAACTTAGTCTGAGTTAATTTCCCTTTCAAGCAATTTTCGCATACTACCTCTTGCGAACATGCAGATACTTAGATTTCTGTGGCTAAGTTTTCATTGATCAATCTTTTTATCGCAACTGGATCTCTGTGGCCCAGTCGACGGTGCCACTGATGCAAACAAACCGCTTCTTTCGCTAAGTTAACTGTCGTCGGTATTACGGTTTCGAGTCTGAATAAATTTCCGTTGCTCCTTGCTTCTGCGATAATCTCCTGATCCTTGTATATGCCACACTTGTCCCTCTCAAAGATTACTCGGTAACCCTGTTCTGTTATGCGCTTGACTGAAAGTAGGCCATCATCCAACTGTGGAATATACAGCACATTTTTCAGTTGTACTTGTTTGCCTCCCTTTGGCAAATTGCAGTGAAGTAGGCCTTCTCCAACTCCAGCTGCTGACACCGATGAACCATCAGCGAGAAAAACTGTAGCAGTGGTTTTACGAATCGATGAGAACAAATTTCGGTCATTTGTCATATGACTCGTCGCTCCGGAATCTATGCAGCAACCCTGGATAATCGCATTGCGAGACTGATCTTGTTCTTTGAATGTCGTGTAGCTTTCTTTGTTACTACTTTTACCCTCGATCAAAGATTTAGCTGATTTTGTACCAACTGACTTTTGCTGATCTTCAACTTTTTTGAATCGATAACAATCTACTTTTGAATGACCTGGTTTTTGGCAATAATAACATACCCAAGTCTCTTTGTGATTTTCATTTACTTTGTCACTTCTTTCTGTTTTATTTTTAAAACTACGACTAACCTTGTTTGATCCTGTTGTCGTTGACCGTAGCGCCACTTGTGTATCCCCTTTTCCCGATTCACTAGCTTCAGCGCGTCTTTCATATTCGTCAAGTATTTTTCCGGTCACATATTACACCGTCAAATCTGCTTCGTTACGTCCCTCGAGCGCTGTGACAAGCCCTGGAAATGATTCTGGAAGACTTACCAGCAAAACTGCTACGACCTCTTCATCCTCGAGAGCTTTGCCTGATCCTCTCAGCAAACCGACCACTTCCATTATTGCATCTATATGAGTGCTCATTGGTCCCTCACGATATTGTATTCCATACAATTTTCGTCTCAAACATAACCTACTGCCAAACGTTGACCTCTCGTACTTCTTGGATAATGCTTGCCAAGCATCGTACGCATCGTTCAAATGAGCAAAATGTATGAGTTGACCGTCCTCAACACTCAGGGTGATACACGCCATAGCTTTATTATTTTTTTCTTCCATTCGTCGTTTACCATTTCTGGCTTTGGCTCACTACGATTTCCCACAAATCATCACGCACAAACACGGCTTTCAATTTCGCCTTCCAGAAAATGTAGTTACCTCCATTCAACAATGTAATGTTCAGTCTTAAGCTATCTTGCGTCATGTTGTATACCACAACTAGCAGTAGTCGATCAAGCCAAGAATAAAAAATTCACTCGCGCAATCTGAATGAGCCTGGGCCCATAACCTGATAAAAATTGTAGTTTCGGGAGAATGAAGAACTTACTAATATAATCTTTAAATCATTTATTGAATATATAATAAATCTGTCAAGCGACATTCAACTAAAGTCAAAAATTTTTAATTCATAGATCACTCATTAAAAACGAAGTGAAACAATAGAACTAATACGCGGAATATTGAATCTGCGGCAAGCGGTTTCCAACAGGTTTGCGTAATATTTCATCCACCCAAGAAATAATGTTTAATCAAGACGCGAAATTCACATTTTTCCAGACTTACAAAAACCGTCATGCTTTCGATGGGTGTCAAAACAGAACTGAATGACATATCAGTCTGAAAATTTTAATGCCTTCTAGTTAAAGTCACAAGGGAATTTTGATTGTGGCGTTATCTGTTTAATTTTTCAGGCTCTTTGCACCTTGCCCTCGTATATATGATATATATTTGTTTCAAATTTTGGGAGCGGTGCGTAAAAGTTCCAAACCTGGCCATTTTTGCCTATTTTCCCGCTCCTAATAAATGTGACTGAGAAATATATACCGATGGCTCCTTTATTCAATTAGGTTTATTATTCACGTTTGCTGGCAGTTTGCATTGTGATCTTAAGTCCTCGCTGAATACACATATTTGTAAATAAGAAAGCTTATCTCCGTGATAACAGAAGTTATAGAGGGGTTTCAGAAATGGATCTAATCGTTTTGTTCAGAATTCAGGAAGGTATAGATTAGCATGTTGAAAATTGAATGAATCGTATTAATTTCTGGTTTTCGTATGTGCAGATTTTGTTCGTTAGAGTGCCAGGCTATTGAACAGTTGAGTTAAATTCGTGGTGGAATAATTAGAATTACACAAATTGATTTAATGATAACTACCCAAAATATATTACTCATGGTACAAATCTGGGAGAATGTTGATGCATAATTACTATAATAGTTCAGTGAAATGAAATCAACGTTCCGATTTAACAAAAGTTTTGTTGTTAGTGGACTGGAAGATAATTTATATCATATACTGAGTATCTCTCTTGAAATTTAATAATGTAGTACCTCAAATAATAATAATGATATTGTCTTCATCATGATTCTTGTTGTATCACTAATTACAAAACTCTACTATTCTGTATTCTCAACTTCTCACGTAGAATAATAAATTGATGCTGAAAAGGTTAATTGTTTATGCTTGTATGAATGTTTGTTAAGCTACGTCAAACAAATGAGTGTATACTTAGTATAACAAAGGGGACATTTTAAATTATGAGGAGAAAAGACAGCCACTTATGAGAGCAATAAATCCGCTGTTACAACAGCGAGTGTTAAGGTGTTTGATAACAAATCTCAACGTCCCCGGAAGCGGCGATCTCTATATAATTCAGTAGGGTTTTGGCATGGAAACGTGAAAGACACGTCGTCCTACGGGACGTGTAAAATTGATACTTCTGATGTCTACTTCTAGCGGAGTGAGTTTATTGGGCTGACATTTTAACATTTGAAATATTTCTATACGAATGAAACGACTTTCTTTGAAAGTATCTACTGTAAATCCAACAGCATATACTTTTACATAGTAAATGATATGTCGAAAATATTGATATTTGTGATAAGCCACCGAACAATGATAACTTAATTTAAGAGACGAGCGCCTATTTCAGGGATTATAAAGAGAGAATTAATATGCGATAAGTGTTCAGACATCAGAATCATTATTAAATTTGCTAGTATTTATCGAATCCAAGAATTTGATAACTTACAGTTGGAAATGCTTTGTTGATTGAAGTGAAATTTATTCCCCAAAAATCTTTAGAAAAAAATTGTTCAGGGTATTAAAAAGGGGGAGGGACAAATATCACCCACTCTCAACTAACGCGATAATTTTTTTCTATAACCTCACGATAGATAGGCTATAATTTTATTGTTTTTGAAGACATTCTTATAACAATTTTCTCAGATTATAGAATAGTCTATGTCCCCTTAACAATTTACACGGTACGTCATAACAAAAAATTGACAAAATCTAAATTTGCACATAACAGTATGTATATCTATATATATAGCTGAAACTTGAGAATCAAAATCGGTATCTTATAAATGCATTTACGTTATAAATAAATTCTAGGGATATCATTGTTTTCATTTTGATATACGGGGTCAAGGTGAAAAGTTCCTGAAAAATAAAACAAGAAACGTTTTATTTGGTCAAAACTTATTTCATTTCTCAACATAATCTCCTTGTTGCACGATACACTCCGTCGAACATTTTTATAATTTTTAGATCCCTTCCAAATAATACGAT
The DNA here is from genome assembly GCA_958510875.1 of Endomychus coccineus. Taxonomy (NCBI): domain Eukaryota; kingdom Metazoa; phylum Arthropoda; class Insecta; order Coleoptera; family Endomychidae; genus Endomychus; species Endomychus coccineus. Next base: position 95,486,718 of record OY294067.1, read on the forward strand.
TCCGGCAATCCATCAAAATTGACGCTTGTTTCAGCGATGACCCCATCGTTGGAGCCACTTTCCGCTGAGTCATTTCTTCTAGCTTGGAAATAGATAAAAATTGCAGGGAGCCAAATCTTCAGAATATGGTGGATGACAAGCTAATACGTAGCGCAATTATTGCAATTTTGCTATTGCGACTGTGGACCTGTGCGCCGGTGCGTTGTCTTGGTGTAAGAGCACTTTTTTCTTTGCAAAATGTGGACACTTTCGCTTTAAATCGACATCGAATCGATTCAACAGCTCTGCATGATATAAGCTGGTGATCGTTTTGCTCTTTCCGAGTTAATCGATATGAACGATAGTGTACACCCCAAAAAACTCTCACCATGACTTTGTTGGACGATAAACCCACTTTGGCCTTTTTCGGCTTCGACTCGCCAGGACAAGTCCAATGTTTCGACTGTTTTTTGGTCTCTGGTATGTTGTGATGGATCCATGTTTCTTCTACGATTACGAAATGGCTCAAAATATCCTTCTTATCGCGCTTGAACATCGCCCAACACTTATTTGAAGTTGCCAGACTGTCGCGCTTGTTGTCAACAGAGAGCAAATGCGACAACCATCTGGCAGTTAGCTTTCTCATATTCAGAAATTCATGCTAAATGCTCCGTACCCGTTCAGTTCAGATGCCCATAGCCTCAGCAATTCCGTGCACTTTAACTCGCCGATGGTCCAATATCATACCCTGAATTTTGTCGACGATTTCTAGTGTTGTAACCTCAATCGGACGACCAGAACATTCGGTGTCGTTTGTGGTCATACTACCACAACGAAAATCAGTGAACCACTTGTGTATCGTTCTGATCGATGGTAAGGAGTCTCCATAATGTTTAACAAGCGATGCGTTTTTCCCATGTTTACAAAAATCTTCAAGGCTGCTTGCTTTCGATGGGTGTCAAAACAAAATTGAATGACATATCACTCAGAAAAATATAATACGATCTAGTGAGAGCTGGTACATCACAAATGTCACATGGGATTTTCGATTGTGGTGTCATCTGTTTTATTTTTCAGAGACCTTTCACCTTGAACTCGTAACAGTAGGTATATATTCTTATTATGACATAACAAAGGACCAATATAGGTAAAAATTGAGATTTAAAATCTGCATCGTAGAAATTCATTTACGTTATAAATTAATTTTAGAGACAGCTTCGTTCTCATTTTGATTTTGAGTTGTGCTCAACTTAATCACTTATGGATATTATAGATTATTGGGTTGAAAGTAACCTTACCCTAGAATCCCTAAATTGAGGTTATTTGTAAGGAAAATCTATTCGTCTATTTTTGGAATTCGCAAAACCGTCAATCAGATAATTATTAGAATCTGGCATCGCTGCAGTTAGCTTTTGCTCCATAATTATTATGCAAAGTGAATTTAGTCAGTCCTGTGTGATAGATTTCTCAAAAAGGTTTTACCTCTTTTAAGCATTGGAAAACAGTGTTCACTTTCAACTCTTGTCAACGGTATGGTACAAACTAATTTTAACAATAAAACAGTCCCGTGAGGTTCCGATCTATGAATAATTGTGAAAAATTTCCTAAGAAATTTGCTTCTTCACGAAAATCTTCGATGTTGTATATGAAGGTTAATTCACTTTTCAGTTTAATTTTGCCTAAAAAGCGATAATCACACTGTTAGGATCTTTGATGGGAATGTTTTTGTTATAGTCACTAAATTTATTGGAAAAAATTGTTTTGCGCTAGCAGGTGTTCTCTAAATTCAAATCGATCTTCAGTCTGGTTAGTCAATATATCTCACACTTCCTTTGTTTGTACAGAAAATGATATGTTGTGTTGTTATGGGGCTGACATGTATTTTTAGCTTGCGAAATTGGGAATCGGATGTTAGGATTTTCATAATTAATTTTTCAAAATTATATGAGTAACTGTTCATCTTGACCGCATCCAAAGATCGAGATTGAATTTCTTCGAAAAGGATTTCTCATTGAAGCTTTGGCAGAAAACGCAAGCCAGAATTTGAAGTAGTCATTATTTGAATAACCCAACCCAAATACATTTGAGCCTGACTTTTTGTATTGTGATAGTTTCACGCAGTTTCAAAAATACGTTTTGAGCACTCTTTTAAATGTCCAACATTTTCGGAAATGGTTCGTATATTTCGTGTGTTAAAATTCCATCTGGTCGCTAGCGCCGCTGGGATTCTCTTCTTACTATACTATCCAACACTTCTATTCGCTTTGGCGATCTCGAAAAAAAGTAAAAAATGCATGAATTTGCGAAAAAGTTTTGAAAATTCGAATTGATTGAGACACTTTCCTGCAAAATTAAACTGAATTGGTGTGCGTAGCAATCAATGAAGAGCGCGTACGGAAAATCAGTTTTATAATATTTTGTACCTCACCCACTTCCCTGGACATAACGGCAACCCCGTCGTAACGTTGACCAACTAATTTATGAAAGGGGATATATAGCTCTGTTACTTCTTTTTTTTTCAATCTGCTGCATTGCCTTTAGCACTATATGAAACAGGATTCGAAATTTCCCAAAATGGTTCATACCTTTAGATGCTCTATTGAAACGTCCGTCGTTTCAACCGTTTCAATTGTTACAAACTGGGTCTCTGAAATGTCTTTGTTTCTTTTTCCTTGACAAACCTCGAAAATTGCGTCCATAGGTCTGAATTGATTTTGAAGTTCTTCTACATTTTATATTTCCCTCCAAATGTTGTCTTAAAGCCATAACAATTTCTGCATTAGAATCTGTAAGCCACCTCTATACAGCAAGGTTTAAACTGTTCGAAGATTCGTTATGTTCACGTAACGCAAGTTCGAATACGCCACAAAATTTACAAAATTTAACACAATCGATTAGTTGAGACAGTATATAACTGCAGAATCTAATAGCTGTCGAACATCTACATTACCAATGTCAGACAACTTCATTTCATTCTTAATGTAAATTTTATTTCTGTTGATAAATGTGACAAATTTTGGTTCACTCAACACTTACACCTTCTTCACAAAGCATTTAGTTTGTTGTAACCGCACATCCATGATGTTTTTTTTGTCCACGCGTTTAAGCTGTCTATTTTACATTAGACATTCGTGGACTTCTGGGCGTGGCGGCTATTCTTTCTTCATTTCTACACGAGTTTGGAAATGTTTTGTTTTCTTAAATATATTCTACCGTTTATGTGTCCTGTCCATTGCAGCAGCTTTGTCCTCGCCGAGGTTAAATATGAACAAAGTGTGAGCCCTGAACAACTGTCAAACTTATCTCCTGTTTCACGTGCCCGAGTGGTCTCTTTCTAACGCATGATTACCTGGATCACAGCTGAGTGCTTTTCGGAAATTGAAGTACCTGTAGTGGTGCCGGCGTTATTATTTAGTTACCTATGTATTTTGGGTTTCAGGTTGCAGATTCAATACCAATAATGTTATATGTTAGTTTTAAGTTTTAACATATTACATTAAGTATTGATATCAGTTTCGATTATTAGGTTATCATCGATATAGTGACCCTAATTTTTAAGGTGCACTTCACAAATGCACCTACAGTAAAACCACTCCGAATGTTGTCTATACATGTACTGGAGCTGATGGTTACTCGTGTGCGTGTCATGGAGATATGATGTATGTTATAAAATATGTATGCATTAATTTACCAGACCTTGCTTATGTTAATGGTCTAGGAGCCAGCGCGATATTGATGATCTGAACATTAACCCGATGGCACTATGGTTTATCGTAAGAGGACGATACAATGACCAATTCATCTCACAGGCCGAATTTTTGCCGGCCCTAGATCTCGAGATACAACCTCCGCAAATTGTTTATTTTTTTTTTAATGGAGGTTAACCCTTTCCAAGTTGCGGTTACTTGAAAAGCATGCCATTCCTATACACTTCCACCATGTGCCATCATTTTTTATCGTGTCCGTTTATCAGGCTGACCAGCTAAAATTGGATCGCAAGTTAACCATCCCAAACCTATTGGAAAATGTTCATCGGTGTTGGAAATTGGTAAGATACCTTATGCCATCAAAAGTTGTTGGTCCATTTCCGAGAAATTGGCCATTATTTGACCCAACAATGTTTTTTTCTCTCATTTTGTGGCTATACCTTGCGGATTACACATGGTGATGTTGCTCATTTATAAGCAGACAATCAGAAATATATACCTCCAATTTCTATACAAGCTGGGGATTTCTCTCTTCAGATTAATGAGCTGTTCCTTCATAAATGCAAGCAGCATGAAGCTATTTCGTGCACTTTTGATAACAAAAAAGTGAAGTTTGTCTCCAAATAAACGTTTCACATACACTACATTGCTGTTATTTTTAATAGTATATATCATGTCACTATCATTCAAGATGACGACCGAACCTACACTATCGCAATTGTTCCAATCTAGGATATCACCTAGCCAGTTTTCGGAAAACAACAATTATTAGAAATATAGGAAAGATCGATTCAAAACACTTGAAATCGAACCAATGCACACTTTAACAATATAATATAAACGGTTAGTTGCGACAGACATTATTTATTGAATAAATCCGGATAACATACATGATATACAGATGATGTAGGTATGCTGATAGAAGTACCAAAAAATTGAAGCATGTGTTTTGTACTCAAACTTTTTTTCTCCTATACTTTGACTACACGAAAGGAAAATCATTGATGTTCGAAGAAGAAGAAGAACATCGTGTGAGCCAGCGTTGGAATGTTGGAAGAGGAGTTATCAAATCTAATTTTTTTTTGAAGGTTTGGAGGTTAAGGTGAAGAGTTCCACAACTTCGTAGTTCCATGAAAAAATAGAGTCTGGTAGGAAGAACTTTGACAGGTCTCGAGATTGACAATGAAGGGGTGACTAACTTGAGTTCATTTTAGTCTGCTTATCTGAAATTTTTCGTGGTGGAATGAACGATGAGATTTTTTTCTACGATGTTCTAGAAAGGTCAATGAATTCTCGAATGTGTCATCAATTCATCATCAATCAGACGAATAGCTGCTCTGGATTTGTTTGCAAGAGCTTCAGCGTATGTTTGAGTGCCGAACTCCAGAACATGTCGAATCTGTGCTTTGTAGATCAGGATGAGCTGCTGGGATGTAAAGTAGCTCTTGGCTCGGAATATAAAGTTCCTGTGAAGCAGTTTTCGCAATGGACCTCATATGATCATCCCATGAGAGGGATATGGAAGACTTTATAGAGATAGTTGTACCTGACATCATCGTATTAGGTTTTGGGCGATACGCCTTCCTGGAGAAGCTGCAAGCTTGAGCATTAAACTCTACTAGATTATCAGATCCCTCATTCAAAATCATTGCCAGATCTCCATTAATTGCGGCAACGTGTCCCTGTATCGCTCGTCTGGCTTCATTGAATAGTATAGAGGCTCTAGATGTGAAAGCGATATGAAGGGTACCATCATTTGCAAAGCTGTGGACGGAACAGGTGGTTACTTCCAACAGATCGTTGATACGGATCAGAAACAAAGTTGGTGACAAGACAGGTCCTTATGGAACACCAGCGGTCATGACCATTGTATAGGAGGTTACATTATCAACCATCACATGGAGTGATCTATCTGCGAGAAAACTAGATAGAAAGCGACAAAGGTGAGGCGGAAAACCATGTGACGAAAGTTTTCCAAGGAAACTTTGACGCCAGGCTCGGTTAAATGCATTGAGCATATCCAATGTTACAGCAAACATGAGTTCGTTTCATTATATAACCATTATTAGGCAGTCCATTAAACGAAACGCGTAGTCAGTGTCTGTGGATATGCAACAAAAAATTACCAGTTCCAGATATCCACCAGGAGTCTAGGTGTGGTTATCATCAATTATTATTAATCAAAAAAATATATATCATCCTGTATAATATCACAAATAAAAGAGGTCGTCATATGCGTTATTGCATCATCTTCATTTGTTGTCTGCTTAAAATTTCTTGCATATAAAATCAATTACCTACAGAATTGATTTATTTGATCAAGGGCAATTTTACGATGATTGATTAGTAATTGTAAGTATTTTAGGGAGGTCATGCAAAACAATAATAATGAGCAACCATCGATTATTTCGTATTATCCAATTAAGCTTAATTTTCGATACAATTGAGTTTTAATAATGGCTTATCCAAATGCTGGAATTGGTTTACGTTTATGACCTTGCAGATGGAAATGATAGTGAGGATAGGCGAATTTATATCGGAAGGTTTCCAAATCATCCAGTTTCAAATTGGAGAATGTTCAGGAATGTATTTCAATGTCTTTCGGAATCAGGCTCATTTTCGGAAGACTTTGAGTGTGAACACCTGAGTATGAAGAAGCCACAATACATGAAATTGAAGACAACCCGAATATTATACTAGCAAATGCTGCAAATCTTAATGTAAATCACAAATTAGTATGGTATGTCCTGAAGCATTTTCAGTTATAACCCGTACGAGATTCAAAGGGTTCGAGCGTTACTGCCGCAATTCTACCCTTGTTAGCTTATAATTTTGCTATTGGATTTTTCTAAAATTGAATAGAATGCTGAGTGTGTCACTAACATATTGTTTACGGACGAAGCTAATTTTTCCAGATGCGGTGATGGGCTTCCACAGTAATCAAGACACAGGTCAACCCTGCACGGCAAATCACCAAATGTGAACTTTATCGTTATTTTTGTTTTGGAACATGTCAAGATATTTGTATGGAGGGTTCCAATTAGATTTGAGGAGCATTAAGGTCCAATGAATTATAGGTGGTTGAGAGAGTCCTTAACAAAACAAATTTCCCGTTTCTGGGAATCGAACCTAATTAATGACATGGACTATACTGATTTGTCTTTCCACTCCACTCATTCAGCTGTTTTTAGTATTTTAGCTCCTCTTTCAAGACTATGCTATACCGTCAAGCTGTTCAAGTGTCAGGAAGTGAAAAACTGTAGTAACAAGAGAAGGCAATAATAGTGAATTCAGGAGATATTTTTCTCACGGATAATGAAAGTTATCACAGTACTATAACGATTACAATAACCCCATCCGGAAAATGTGGAATACAACAAGGTTAAAAAGGAATGATATACATTTTGAAAACACATTCCTGAAACCACAGTTATTGGGCATGGTAAAAATGAACAAGACACAACCAGTATACGTAGCTGATATGTTATTTGAAAGACATGGTACCCTTTTATTTCATCTAGCCCCTACTATTGTATTTTTAAACCCACTGAACACATCTGTGATATAACTAAAAGCTACTATAGAGATGGTAATGGTACAGAAAGTAGTTCGACGAAAAAATCAGTTACTATGTGGAAGCATTAGGGAAAGCAACACCACAGATATGGGTAAAGACTATTGGACAAACTGATAATCTGAACAATCTGGTGTTATTGTTTTGACCATTTCTAAGTCGATCTGGACTATTTTTGACATGGTGTCTGTGTCTGTGTGTGTGCATGTGAGTGTGTGCGTAATCCACTGTGAAGGCATCTGCACCGTTCCTATAGGTCGTATAGATTTGAAATTTTGCAGATCGCTTTATAAAGTGGTAGAATTAGGACTTGTATAGTTTTTTCAAACAGAATCATATTATTTCATTGAATCATAATGTTAACAGTGGTGTTCTGGTTATGAATATTAATCTCGCATATATTCAACATGCAGAAGTGTCCGAAATTCGCATTTTAAGATTCAATTGACGTTATACCTCATTGCAACGTCTACTGTTTTTTCTTGTAGTTTTCAAACATATTGCAAATAACTGAAACATGTTGCTGTGCTTAGGTGGTCAAAAGCACAATTCTGCAAAGCAAGTTGCTCTATCATGAACTTCATATTCACCTTATGATTACATCCCAGCTTCAAATGACCATTTTTAAAATTATATCCTTCCATGGTATGTAAGAAACTGAATATTTCTTCACAATTTTGCTCTCAGAAAACAATTTTATTGAGAATCAGGAGCTACTTGTTATGTCAAATTGGAAGCATTAATGAATCTTTCACATATTACAATATGAATGACTTCAGTTTCAGTTTTGGAGAAACCTCTCGAGGAAACTAGATATCCAATGTTCTTTTTTCTATTATCAATAATCATATACAGTTATTTTTTCTTCGAATATTTGGTGAACACTATAACTGTTTTATACTGATATTCTTTGAGATGGTAGCGGGTTTAATATAAAGTTTAGTGCACTCATTCAAATACACCATCCTCATACGTTATTCAGGGGGTATTTGGTTACCCCGCTCCTCGACAGAATCCTAAGATCTGTTTTACACTTAGATCCTTCATATCATCATCGGCCGTGATAATCCCCGGGCCTAGCCAGGTAAACTTGGCTCGGATGAACGCAGGACATTAAAAAAAGTGGGTTGAAGACTCCACTTCGTTTCCCTCGCATCTCACACAGAAAACGGTGTCGCTTTTCTCTACTGTATGTTTTATTTCATCAGATTACAGTGACCCGTGAAGATCTTGGAGATTATCCTGATGTTTTGCCTACTCAGCAAGAGTATCTCGCTCGCCCTTAGCCCTACCTCATTTCCATGCAGCGCTTTGGCAGTTCTGCAATCGCCAATGCTTCTCCATGCTGAGGCATGGTGATCTCTCAGATAGTTCCAGAAGACCTGTATACTCTCGTTGTAGGAGATACCAATAATGATCGTCCCAACTGGCCCCCGCTCTGGTCAGTTTGTCCGTTCGTTCATTCCCTTTCCAACGTGAGTGACTCGAAATCCAGGTCAGGTTGAGCCTATTTCCACCGGCTAGCCTCAAGATCCGTTCTTCACTCAGGCTCTACTGGTGACTTGTTTAAGGGGACAATTTCTCTTATAGGCGGCGACTATGGCATTTCTAATGGTGCTCTCAGAAACTTCCAGATCATCAGTAGTGCCGTAAATGCCGTTGAACCAATCAAGCTCGGCTTGGAGGTTTCTCCCAGTTGGTATTCTAATAGTTCGTTTTCCATTGAGCTGTCACTCCAACGTCTGTCAACATGACTCTGATGAGTCTATGATCCGAGAGTGGAGGCTCCTCAGAAACTCTTCACTCTTGCAACTTATCTCTCGTGTTATCGCTGCTATCTCAGACGACACAGTGTGCATCTGCGTCGCAGCCGATGAAAGGGTTCTGGTTCTCTTCTCTTCAGTATCTCAGTAGTTTCCTCATCTCCCCTAGAGGTAACTCCCTGTCATGATGAAGGCAGACTGAAACCACTATAATCTTTCTGTTTCCTTCTTTGCTCAAATCCTCATACCCTACTCTGACTACTGCCAGGTCTCTGGTAGAGAATTCTTGAAACAAGGCCACATCTTGACCTCTGCTAGCAATACAAGTTCTAGGCTGTGCATGGAAATCACTAGAGAAGGATCTGCCAGCCAGGCACAAACCACAGATCTGGCTGTGCAAGCACCAAGTTTCTTGTATTAGAGTCATTGCGTTTATTCTGTGGCAAATTTCGAAAATTCATGTGATAGCGGATGTCACTATAAAACAGGTTATATAATATAGTGTGAATAATTCGAAAGTTAACCTGACAGCAGATATCAGTATAAAGCAAAGAGTACTTAAATACATTAGTTAGGCTATTTGAAGAAAATTTCATTGTAACATATAGTATGTCTTTACGTGTTTCATTGGCAGTCTCTGAATCATTTCCAACATATTTTCTGTAGTCATACATTTGACCCGTGTCCGAAATCTATTTCACTCACAAAAGTGAGGGAAGTCACTTGATCAATTGATCACAGGTAATTTTTTAGCAGCGATAATTGAACATAATTGATTGGGTGTATCACATTTTTTGTTGGTTCAAATTTGCTGAGGCTTAAATCTTCAACGTTTGTATTGCCAATTGATTTAATTTTGAATTCGTATAGAGCTTAAAGTATAATCAATCGGTCGGTATTGAAAATAGTGAAAATGTCTCAGTGCCACATTCTCAAGTATGATGATAGTGTACTAATGTACCTACTTCGTAAGTATTAAGCTAATTCAATTTTCAGGAAGCGTTTTGAGCGGTTTATGAAAGTATAGGTAGAAAGCTCACATTCCTATGATTCTAAGTTGCTCACTTGCGTTCTCTCCGCAACAATCCAGATTCTGATTTCACGAGGAACTTAATCGCGGTGGAGACACTCGGAGCAAGACTGTTCGCTCGTCCAGGGAAATCGATAACAACTATTTAATCCGCTTAATAAGATATAACGTTTATAGCTGGAGCTGTTGATAAACCCCATCAAACTTCAGTAAGTAGCTATAAATAAAGCCCCAGTGTGACTAATTTTTCAATGAATTCACAAAGCGGGAATATCAGTTTGTTCGATTGTTGCAAGTTGGCTATAATGTAATCATTGCCTACATTCGTAGTAGTTGCGCTCACAATTCCCATTGAGAAATGCTGCTGAATAAGGTACTTTCAAATGTTTATGTTTTATCAGACCCATTGCGAAACGTTGAAAGAGCTTTAGTCGATAATTGAATACTTGTTTATCCTTTGTATAACTTGCTTTATTCTACTACAATAGAGCGCATTATCACAGCTTCTTTAACTGAGACCTGGCTCCGAATTGTGATTCATTCCTGTTTATCTGTAACATGTTCTGAACTAATTTTGTGCATTTTCTGCGAGCCTGAAATAGGATGGAAGGTTTGTAGGTTATTTATAGAAATAATGTTTGAGTACAAACTAACAGCGATCAAATTGAAATCTTTTTGGAAATGCTTCAACAGTCATTGATGGGACAACAAAATTAAAGTGAAACAAAAATAATACATTTTTGAAATTGTCTCTTTCAATTTTTGTATTCTACAACTTTTAAGTAACAGTTCTGGGTTGATTATCGCTATATGACAAAGTTTATTTTGTTTCACTTCAATTCACATATTTTGTATACATAATGACAGTAGTTATTGAAGCATTACCAATAAAGTTTCACTTTTATCGCTATTAGATTTTAACTGAAGCATTTTATTTGTTCCCTTAATGACAGTTGAATCATTCCCTAAAAAGTTTTACTTTTATCATTGTTGATTTTTTTACTGACGCATTTTATTGTTCTCTCATTGACAGTTGAAGCATTTCCAAAAAAGTTTCACTTTTATCGCTGTTAGCTTAAATTTATACTGGAGCATTTGTTGTATAATATTAATATGAAATTCACAAGCCGTTGCAGTGTTTTCCAAATGATTAAAGAAAAATCTGAATGCACGTAATTATTCCAAATAGAAAAATTAAGGGAGAATTAAGGAGTCATCAGTACATTATACTTTGCGCCAATAACGAACCAGTACCATCTTTGAACATCCATGTAATCCACTGTGAAGGCATCTGCACCGTTCCTATAGGTCGTATAGATTTGAAATTTTGCAGATCGCTTTATAAAGTGGTAGAATTAGGACTTGTATAGTTTTTTCAAACAGAATCATATTATTTCATTGAATCATAATGTTAACAGTGGTGTTCTGGTTATGAATATTAATCTCGCATATATTCAACATGCAGAAGTGTCCGAAATTCGCATTTTAAGATTCAATTGACGTTATACCTCATTGCAACGTCTACTGTTTTTTCTTGTAGTTTTCAAACATATTGCAAATAACTGAAACATGTTGCTGTGCTTAGGTGGTCAAAAGCACAATTCTGCAAAGCAAGTTGCTCTATCATGAACTTCATATTCACCTTATGATTATATCCCAGCTTCAAATGACCATTTTTAAAATTATATCCTTCCATGGTATGTAAGAAACTGAATATTTCTTCACAATTTTGCTCTCAGAAACCAATTTTATTGAGAATCAGGAGCTACTTGTTATGTCAAATTGGAAGCATTAATGAATCTTTTACATATTACAATATGAATGACTTCAGTTTCAGTTTTGGAGAAACCTCTCGAGGAAACTAGATATCCAATGTTCTTTTTTCTATTATCAATAATCATATACAGTTATTTTTTCTTCGAATATTTGGTGAACACTATAACTGTTTTATACTGATATTCTTTGAGATGGTAGCGGGTTTAATATAAAGTTTAGTGCACTCATTCAAATACACCATCCTCATACGTTATTCAGGGGGTATTTGGTTACCCCGCTGCTCGACAGAATCCTAAGATCTGTTTTACACTTAGATCCTTCATATCATCATCGGCCGTGATAATCCCCGGGCCTAGCCAGGTAAACTTGGCTCGGATGAACGCAGGACATTAAAAAAAGTGGGTTGAAGACTCCACTTCGTTTCCCTCGCATCTCACACAGAAAACAGTGTCGCTTTTCTCTACTGTATGTTTTATTTCATCAGATTACAGTGACCCGTGAAGATCTTGGAGATTATCCTGATGTTTTGCCTACTCAGCAAGAGTATCTCGCTCGCCCTTAGCCCTACCTCATTTCCATGCAGCGCTTTGGCAGTTCTGCAATCGCCAATGCTTCTCCATGCTGAGGCATGGTGATCTCTCAGATAGTTCCAGAAGACCTGTATACTCTCGTTGTAGGAGATACCAATAATGATCGTCCCAACTGGCCCCCGCTCTGGTCAGTTTGTCCGTTCGTTCATTCCCTTTCCAACGTGAGTGACTCGAAATCCAGGTCAGGTTGAGCCTATTTCCACCGGCTAGCCTCAAGATCCGTTCTTCACTCAGGCTCTACTGGTGACTTGTTTAAGGGGACAATTTCTCTTATAGGCGGCGACTATGGCATTTCTAATGGTGCTCTCAGAAACTTCCAGATCATCAGTAGTGCCGTAAATGCCGTTGAACCAATCAAGCTCGGCTTGGAGGTTTCTCCCAGTTGGTATTCTAATAGTTCGTTTTCCATTGAGCTGTCACTCCAACGTCTGTCAACATGACTCTGATGAGTCTATGATCCGAGAGTGGAGGCTCCTCAGAAACTCTTCACTCTTGCAACTTATCTCTCGTGTTATCGCTGCTATCTCAGACGACACAGTGTGCATCTGCGTCGCAGCCGATGAAAGGGTTCTGGTTCTCTTCTCTTCAGTATCTCAGTAGTTTCCTCATCTCCCCTAGAGGTAACTCCCTGTCATGATGAAGGCAGACTGAAACCACTATAATCTTTCTGTTTCCTTCTTTGCTCAAATCCTCATACCCTACTCTGACTACTGCCAGGTCTCTGGTAGAGAATTCTTGAAACAAGGCCACATCTTGACCTCTGCTAGCAATACAAGTTCTAGGCTGTGCATGGAAATCACTAGAGAAGGATCTGCCAGCCAGGCACAAACCACAGATCTGGCTGTGCAAGCACCAAGTTTCTTGTATTAGAGTCATTGCGTTTATTCTGTGGCAAATTTCGAAAATTCATGTGATAGCGGATGTCACTATAAAACAGGTTACATAATATAGTGTGAATAATTCGAAAGTTAACCTGACAGCAGATATCAGTATAAAGCAAAGAGTACTTAAATACATTAGTTAGGCTATTTGAAGAAAATTTCATTGTAACATATAGTATGTCTTTACGTGTTTCATTGGCAGTCTCTGAATCATTTCCAACATATTTTCTGTAGTCATACATTTGACCCGTGTCCGAAATCTATTTCACTCACAAAAGTGAGGGAAGTCACTTGATCAATTGATCACAGGTAATTTTTTAGCAGCGATAATTGAACATAATTGATTGGGTGTATCACATTTTTTGTTGGTTCAAATTTGCTGAGGCTTAAATCTTCAACGTTTGTATTGCCAATTGATTTAATTTTGAATTCGTATAGAGCTTAAAGTATAATCAATCGGTCGGTATTGAAAATAGTGAAAATGTCTCAGTGCCACATTCTCAAGTATGATGATAGTGTACTAATGTACCTACTTCGTAAGTATTAAGCTAATTCAATTTTCAGGAAGCGTTTTGAGCGGTTTATGAAAGTATAGGTAGAAAGCTCACATTCCTATGATTCTAAGTTGCTCACTTGCGTTCTCTCCGCAACAATCCAGATTCTGATTTCACGAGGAACTTAATCGCGGTGGAGACACTCGGAGCAAGACTGTTCGCTCGTCCAGGGAAATCGATAACAACTATTTAATCCGCTTAATAAGATATAACGTTTATAGCTGGAGCTGTTGATAAACCCCATCAAACTTCAGTAAGTAGCTATAAATAAAGCCCCAGTGTGACTAATTTTTCAATGAATTCACAAAGCGGGAATATCAGTTTGTTCGATTGTTGCAAGTTGGCTATAATGTAATCATTGCCTACATTCGTAGTAGTTGCGCTCACAATTCCCATTGAGAAATGCTGCTGAATAAGGTACTTTCAAATGTTTATGTTTTATCAGACCCATTGCGAAACGTTGAAAGAGCTTTAGTCGATAATTGAATACTTGTTTATCCTTTGTATAACTTGCTTTATTCTACTACAATAGAGCGCATTATCACAGCTTCTTTAACTGAGACCTGGCTCCGAATTGTGATTCATTCCTGTTTATCTGTAACATGTTCTGAACTAATTTTGTGCATTTTCTGCGAGCCTGAAATAGGATGGAAGGTTTGTAGGTTATTTATAGAAATAATGTTTGAGTACAAACTAACAGCGATCAAATTGAAATCTTTTTGGAAATGCTTCAACAGTCATTGATGGGACAACAAAATTAAAGTGAAACAAAAATAATACATTTTTGAAATTGTCTCTTTCAATTTTTGTATTCTACAACTTTTAAGTAACAGTTCTGGGTTGATTATCGCTATATGACAAAGTTTATTTTGTTTCACTTCAATTCACATATTTTGTATACATAATGACAGTAGTTATTGAAGCATTACCAATAAAGTTTCACTTTTATCGCTATTAGATTTTAACTGAAGCATTTTATTTGTTCCCTTAATGACAGTTGAATCATTCCCTGAAAAGTTTTACTTTTATCATTGTTGATTTTTTTACTGACGCATTTTATTGTTCTCTCATTGACAGTTGAAGCATTTCCAAAAAAGTTTCACTTTTATCGCTGTTAGCTTAAATTTATACTGGAGCATTTGTTGTATAATATTAATATGAAATTCACAAGCCGTTGCAGTGTTTTCCAAATGATTAAAGAAAAATCTGAATGCATGTAATTATTCCAAATAGAAAAATTAAGGGAGAATTAAGGAGTCATCAGTACATTATACTTTGCGCCAATAACGAACCAGTACCATCTTTGAACATCCATGTTCTCTCGAGATATTTTAACTTATAAAATATGACCTTTACCAAAATAGATTTTGTTATATAACTCGCTCCGCGGAAAATATCTGTATCAAATCTGGAAAAATATCGGTGGAGAATTCATATGAACTACAAGTTCCAATTGCTGAGCACAATAGAATGAACTATTTATTCTATGACACTTTCACAGCTTACTGGAAATGACTATGGCAATATCATGCACTAATGGAACAAGATCTCTTTTACTTGTCATCATGAAAGCGTTTGCTATAATTTTGATATTTTTATTCAACTGTTTCCATTGAATGCGGAAATATGTAGATAGATTAACGGGAGTACAACAAATAGTTTCGAAATCAACATAAATTTGTTGACAATGTCAAGATGTGACGAAATAATTGTCATCAATTAAATTTTGCAGTTCTCATACATTTGTGAGTGTTCTATTTCGTTATTCATTGCAATAATTTCCCTAAGATAAACCGAATACCTACCACGGTAAATGAAATTGTATGTCCATGCAACAATGTGAGTTGGAATAATGGCGTAGTTAACAAAGAGGAACAAAGAGAACTTTTAAACTGTTGATCAGTGGTCGTTCCCTTCTGATATTCGAATGACAGAATTGAATGAGCTGAATATAGTCTCTTAAGAAATCTGAAGGTGTTCACTTTTCTCTCTATAAGAAATATTAGGAATGGTATTAGAACGGAATAATCTTCTGATGAGTTTCTACAACATCGATAACGTTTCACTAACCACCTTTCTACTATAAAGTGAATCCGTGAAGAACACCTGCCAATTCTCATGGAAATATATAATATTACGTTCATTCTAGTATTTTCAATCTGGTAATTTCAGATCCATATACGATATTTCTTTGGATTAATTTTGCATAATCCCGCGTTTTTTTTATACTATGACTACACAAGAGGGTGACCTTTAATTTTCGAAGAACGTCGTGAGAGCCTCCCGAGTGGAATCTTGGGAGATGAGATAGGCATTCGAATTTTTCTATGGTTTGGAAGTTGAGGGAAGACTTCACTAGGTACAGAGTTCCACAAATTCGCTGTTCGATACAAAATCAAGTCAGGTAGAAGAAGTTCGGCATGTCCCTAGCTTGACAATGAATGAGTGACTAGCTTGAGCTCATCTAGTTCACCTATCTGAATCCCTCGTGGTGGAACCACACACGAGATTTCTGGACAACACCGACCATGGGAATATCTATAGAAGAGGGAGAGACCGACCATCTTTCTACGATGTTTTACCGTAAGTCTGACATCATCAATCTGATGAATAGCTCTTCTAGATAGAATTCAAGAGTTTCAGCGTACTTTTGGGAACCGAACTCCAAACATGTGAACAGCACTGCAGGACAGGTCGAATCTATGATTTGTGGAAAGCTTTGTAGGAGCTGCTGTATGTAAAATTGTTCTTGGCACGAAATAGAACTTCTAAGTTCTTGTGGAGCGGTTTTTGCAATGGACCTCACTTGATCATCCCATGGGAGGATGTTATTAGTGGTGATCCCGAGCATGACTATGGGAGACTTCAAAGAGATATTCGAACCTGACATTATATTATGGATTGTGATATCCGCCATCCTGGAGAAGACGAGAGCTTGAGTTGTGCTTGCCTCAAACTCTACTAGATTATCAGATCCTCATTTCAAAATCATTGCCAGATCTCCATTAATTGCGTCAACCTGTCTCTATCTCGCTCCTCTGGCTTCATTGGATGGTATAGGGGCTCCAGAACAGAAAACGGTATGGAATGTACCATCATCAAAAAGCTGTGGCCAGGACTGGTGATCACTTCCGGGAGATCGTTGATATGGGGCAGGAACAAAGTTGGTGCCAAGACAGGTCGTTGTGGAACAATAGCATTGCTGGACATTGTATCGGCAGATACTCTGTGGACCACCACATGGAGTGATATATCTGAGAGTAAAATAGATACTAAGCGTGAAAGTTGGGGTGGCAATACATATGACTGGGGTTTCTGGTGAAGGCTTTGGTGCCAGACTCGTTCAAATGCTTTGGAAACATCGATTGCTACAGCTGTAGATTTCCCATGTTTTTCAATAGATTTCTGCCATACATTTGTTACATAGGCAAGCAGGTATCCTGTTCATCTCTGTTGACCAAGCCATATTGCCGGTCATTCACGATTTTGGAGCTTTCTAGGTACTGGACGAGCTCGATGTTGATTGCTTTCCCCATCACTGCAGCGATAACAGATGAGTGCAATAGGTCTATAATTATCAGGAAGGGTCTCATTCCCTTTTCCTGGAATTGGATGAACTCTAGGTATCTTCCAGCTGGAAGGAAACACACCGAATTTGTGTGGAAGGGAAAGCAACCTGCAGGAATCTGGTGTTAATTTCATTCCTTGAAAACGACAGGTGGAATTCCATTTGGTCTCATAGTTTTTTTCGTATTGAGATCAAGCAGAATGCGCCTAATTGTGCGCTGATGAAAGGCAATTTCAGGCAGATGGCTAACGATGTCAGCAATATTCATTATTTCCATGTGTATCCAAAGTAGAATTTGCTTGTGGTGGAGTGGCCAGTGTGGCATCTTCTCTGGTTAGGGGAGGGAATGAGCTGGATGTGAAATTTCTACCAATTGCTTTGGCGAAAGTCCAAAACGAACGATAGTCATTCCGGCATTCGATTAGCTGTGATCTTATTTTGGCATTATATGGCTATGTACGTAGTTCATGTTAGAGTGCTTCAACATTTTCAGGCTTGTCTTCAATATTGTCTAAGCCGATCACATTAAGTTAATGAATATTTCTCTAGCTGATCTCAGGAATAATTTGGTTTATGACTTCATCTCTTCAGAAACAGCTTGTTTTACCGATTATGAAATAATTGGGATTGTTTTGTTTTGTATATTCAGTCTCTCTAGCTTTGGTTTTCAATCGTGAAAAGTACCTATACCCATAATCCCATTCCTGGAGAATGTTGGAAAGTCAACTTATATCCTCGGTTTTTCAAATCATCTGGCTCGGGGGTACGTATTCTGAGTACTTATTTTTGTTGTGGTTCTCGCGATATAATTTTGCAATATTGTACTGACCATGACTTGATCAAATTTTGAGTGACGAGGTTCCTAGATACAAAAAACATCCTCAACGGCATTCGATCCGAGATAAAACATTAGAGCTGGTAGATTCAGGTCATTTTAAAATGGATAATACCATGAGGAAAATAGCTCAGGTATCGACTAGATACGAAAGCAGTTTTCGGAAAACGTGAAGCCATTCAGTGTTTGGTGGAAAACGATTATCGTATGATCGATGAATGAAATCGAAGTTGATTCAATATTGATTGAGTTGTGGTAAAATACGACAAGCTCCTCAACCTATTCTTGGGGAGAGAGATATTTCCTGAATAAGCTTTAATCAGTATAGCTTATGGCTTATTATTATATACATCTCAAATCTCGAGATCAAAGTCACCTTACAAGAATAGCTCTCCAAAAAGTAGAACGACTTTGGCTTAAGGAACAATTAAAATATTTCCATCGAAAAAAAAAAGTTCTTATTCATTGTTATAATTAAGGTGGTAGGTATTACAATCGCAACTCACACACAAGCTTCATGGGATAGAGTTTGAGATCTTAGATGATAACGATCAGGAGAAAATCTTATTGATAATCCAAAAAACTTGCGTAATAAAAAGTCAAAAATTGTGATGGTTAAAAAATTCAGTGTCATTAAAACTAACTCAAACCATCTCATGTAAATTTCTACTACCATAGTATTTGTTAACGAATCTGAATCATCTTTTTTACAATCGGAAATCATTCGATTGAACAAAGGGTTCAAATACATTCAAACCCAATTATAAGAATCTAACCGTAGAAACAGAAGCTACACTTGAAAATTCCTACTAAGTTTAAATAAGTTGCGAGTGATGGGCTAGCGAATTCCTCTCCAAAAACCCCAAATAAAGCTGTATATCATGAAATAGAAGAACAAATTACTGAGGGAAAATATCCAAAGGCAGTATTGTGTTTACTAAAGCAAACAACGGAAACACAATCATTTCTATACAAACACATGCATACATAATTAGAACATTTCTAGACCCAATTAATTTATAGAATTAAAATCTCACCTAACATCGAAATTTCGGAAAAACATGGAATCATCTCTTCACTATGTTAGCTACATATTCAATGAACAAGAAAAATTATATTTTTTATGAAGTACGAATTCCCGAGCTCTCTCGTTATATGAATTATCATAGTCACAAATAAGATATACTTATGAAACTAGCTTACCCAACACTGAACTCATATATTGTCATTTTACTAAAAGTGGGACTTTTTTCCGACTTTTGGTTTAAAAGTACAGAAAGTTAGGAAAATTTGCGTAGATTACGAAAAAAATAGTCAGAGAAAACCTCCAATGTAGGAAGATGTGGCTATTTAAAATTACATTTAAAATTTTCCGTGTTTTTCGGTCAAAAAACGTTAATAGCTTCAAAAGTATGGATTTTATGGAAAAAGTTCCAAACAAAAGTTGCTCCGCATTAAATTTAACTTTATATAAAAATTCTCGGGAAATAGGTCACATTAACACTCTGTTTTAAATTTTCGTCTTTACGTACGTTTCGGTCTCACGACCTTCATCAGAAGACTTATCATGTAAAAAGGGGTTAATTAAAACTAATTAGCACAAGCGTCCATATCGCACAATTTTCAATCAAAAAGCCCACGCCGTCGAAACGAACAGAACCAAGAATAATCGAAAATTGTATCGTTAATATTAAAGTATAATTTTTTGTATCAATAATCCACTGTTCAGTAAAATTCTCATAATATACAAACGCATATTGCTATGGTCTCAAAGCAACTGAAGTTCGAAGCTATTTGTTGATATTTACTCGAAACCAGATGTAGATTTATGACGTACTTGAAAAGGTTTTAGACCTGCATTGGAATTTACTTTAAGCGTTCTTCCTAAAATATACTTTTAACATTATAAAGACGCATGTAGGAATTTGCAAGAGTATTTACTAATCAAGTTAGTATAAATCTGACTCAATCCCTGAATATCATTCCTATGGTTCACAGAATTGGAATCCCGTTTTATGTGAATCATCTCCAAGATAGATCTTTTATAATAATTGGTTTCTTTAGTTAAAATATTAACATTTTTGTAATCAAACTGATGGTTATAATCAAAGCAAGGGCGGTGGAATTTTCTAAGTTATTATTTCTTGTGCTATACTTATGGCCGTACATTCTTTTTTGTAAATATTGTTTAGAGATTCCAGTATAAGTATCACAATCTAAACAATTCAATTTATATACTGTGTGGGTTTGTTTATCTTTAGGTATTACTAGTTTTAGATTTGAGAAATATTTCCCAACACAGTTAGTAGGCTTATGCGCAACATTTATATCGTACTTTTTCAAACATTTCTTAATATTTTCTGAGGTCTCCGGAATGTATGGTAAAGTTATATAATTGTCTGTATTACCTATTATGTTATTTTTATATGAGAACCATTATAGATTTTGTTTATTCTCCCTTTAATGATAGGATTGAAGAACGTTTTTGGGTAGCCATTCATTTCTAGTGTATTACGAACAATTTTTAAATTTTTGGGACGGTCTTCTGCGTGGGACAATTTCACCGCGCGGTCAGTAAGGCTGTTTAAATTTAAAACAGAGTGTTATTGTGACCTATTTCCCGAGAATTTTTATATAAATTCATACTGGGTCAAGAATCTTTATATTATTAAATTTAACATAAGAATCGACAATCCAGATTTCAATTTCCTACAAATTTTTTACTCGTAGCTCGGGAAATCCGAATATATTATATATATATTTTATTTGTCTTGGGAGTAGCGGCTAATCGAAACACGTAGAATATACACACATCTTTACTAGTTTCGGGATTCGTATCCCATCATCAGAAGATATTCACTCTATAAAACACATTTACAAACACTAATTGACTTAACATAATAGTACATGGATTGGATCACCACTACTGTCACCTTTCATAGTTCAGTCTGGAATGAAAACCATTTATATATATATTCGGTTTTCCAGCGCAACGAGTGAAAAATTCGTAGAAATTCGGAATTTGGATAGTCAATTCTTATGGTAAATTTAATGTCGAACAACTGTTGTTCGGAACTTTTTTTCCTAAAATGCATAGTTTTGAAGCTATTGACGTTTTTTGGCCGAAAAAGGGCGAAAATTGTGGCATTTTCCTACATTGGAGCTTTTCTCTCACTATTTTTTCGTAATCTACGCAAAATTTCCTAATCCTCTGTACTCTCAAGCCAAAAGTCGGGAAAAAGTCCCAAAACAAACAAAATCCGGTAAAATGACTGTACTAATATAAATGCACCATAAATTAGCAGCATCCACATATTACCTACCTTAAAATTTCATAGAACAAAGATAATTTGGATCTTGAACTACACCGAATTGAAGATATCCTAGAAAAAATGGTTACAATATAGACGTGGCAAATAGAAAATTTCAACAAAATAAAAGCTCTTATCCTCATTTACACCCACAAAAAGGGGAAGCGAGAGTTATTCAACATATCCAGGTGCACATACTCAAAACATATCTCAATTTCTAAAATCATTTAAATTGAAATGTAGCCTTCAAAACATCGGGAAACTTTCATTCTTATATAAAAAACGCATAAACAAAAAGAGACCAAATTGAAAGATATGCAGTTTTTATGTTGGAATGTGATGATTATAAAGCAGGTTAAGCTGGACATACTGGGAGAAATTTCTGCATACGTTTCAAAGACATTTAATGATCTATTGCCCTAGAGAACAGGACTCAAAATGAGGGGATGAACTTATAGAATTCACAAATGACTCAAAGTGGCAAGTTATTCCAGATTCATTCACAAGCTGTCATGGCAGTTTCTAGTTATAATTCACTATACACTTTCCAATACCATTAACGTTAGTATGATTCTTATCGATACCAAAGGATTACTAATTATTGATAATGTTCGGAAGAGTCTCCTGATTGACTCTCAATTACAGTGTCTCATTCCTCCAGATAATAATCACAAAAAAAAGGATTGAATATTACATCCGTATTATTGGTACCACTTCGATTGATGTCACTAGTGCAAATAATTTTTTCAGTTATTATTGAAATCAATTCATGCTTATTATCAAATTCCAATGTTTGACAATGCGATAAGGTGGTGACAACTATACGAGATGTTCTCACATAATTGGATTCCTATGTATTCATCTGATTCGTGAGTGGGCATTGTTAATCTGGGACATGTGGCTAGGTTTGGATACCTACACAGGATTAATGCGCTTCACCTGCGGGGAATTTGGGGGCAAGAGAATGGTGTGAGACAGGCAGGAAACAGAGAACAGGAAGCACATTACTTGAATTTGCATAATAACAGAGCACGTACTACGGGTGGCAAGATACGGCAAGGGCTGGTGCACCCTATTACCGATTATGAATAAACTGCTTTTCATCAATTTACTATTTTCAGATCGATGCTCCATTAATTTTTTTAGTTGCTTCCATTTTGAATTGTAAATTTTTCGGCTATGTAAAATATAGGTACAATTTTATAAACTTTCTGTGATATTCTCATACATATGGCATGAAACGAGTGCTACGATCATTATGTTGAATTTTAAGAAGTGGAATCCATATCTATATTTAATATGGACGTGAGTAAATCAACTCTACAGATCTATATTAAAATAGAAACTGCAAATTTCTGAGCAACTATTTCTTTGTCTAATACCTTGATGTATATTGAAACACAAAGAATGAGGTAGAAAGAATAAGAGTCAAGTATATTCATAGTGAATTATAAACACGTCTCGTATTACGAGTTGATGGGCGAAGTTTCGGTTCTCCAGGTTGACCAGTGACAACACATCTATTAGTCCCAGACAGCTGTTCGCTATTCTCGTGAGCTCATCATTGGGAGAGGAAGATGATAAAGTCACTGATCAACCATCTCCGGTAGTGATATCAGTACACCGTTCGAAAATGTTTGGCGAACCTGGATGTTCTAACGACCTCTGACGGAAAGCAGATGTCCCATTGTTTTCGAAGCTGTAACCAACGTTTCTTCAACCATTTCATTTTTGTTCACCCTTCAATACTTCTTTGTTCGTAAAAACATTTTCTAATGTGTTTGATCTATAAAAGAGATCAGTTGGAATTTTGGGTTTACCTTTTTGCTTCTGATAATACGACTTCAACTCATCTCTCAGGAACGTAAACTTGTTCTTGGTAATATTCACTTTTTCTATAATGGCGGAATCCATGTCACAACTATGGAAACTGTGTCCGAGAATTTCTGATTTATAGTTTTGAAAACTTTGATAATTTTAACTCAAATCAAATCAAATCAAAATCAAATCAAATTTATTCATTCTAATATTGTTTACAAATACTCCTGTACAGAAATTGCCTAAGCATAGATGCTTGTTTTGCATATTTCTGGACGAGGATGGTAAAATGAACTTAAATAAAATAAATAAAATAGATTAAATAAAATAGTGTTGAGAGACTAAACTAAACTTGCCCAATCAATACTCTTGACATGAATCAAGTCCTGTTTAAATATTGTTTCATAAGACATATCATACTTTTATTTCAGCTTTGGACGTATCTAGGTACCTGACATGTGACCTAACACTGCTCTATATTCGCAAGTTTTCATGAAAATTAAGGCAATTATTTACTATAAAACTACGGTTAACCCTCAGTGTTTCGTATTATTCCCATAACAAAATTGAGACAAGCTTGCCTTAACCAAAAGTTTCCGAGCTAGTAAAATCATACATTATACGATAGATAGTCTGCAAAAGAAGCTAAAATATTACATTTTCTGAGGAATCCGAATCATTATTAGTTCATGATTTCTATCGTCATAGTGGTTATCTGCAAATATACTAGGAACACATTCAAATGCTTAATCACTATTTCCCATGCTGTTTGTTGAATAGGCAGGTTTGGCCTTTTACTCCTGTTTATTTTACTCGACTGCATAACATTACGGTAGATGACACCCAACACGAATTACTTCAAATAGCGTCTATTGTGCAGCATGATACCTACCATCCATATAATTAATATTTTTTAATATATTGAATTCAATGTTCAACGTGCATCGGCGTTTCTGGCTTAGGCGGTGAAAGCCCTGATAACGAATTTTGGATCTCGATAGTGGCGTAGAGAGGTCAGTGAAAGCGTAAGTGTGAAGAATAGCTATCTCTTGGATATAACTCCAAACGTATAATCAGTACTCCAGGTCGAATCTGCGCTTTGTAGACCATGAAATACTGAAATATGAAGTAGTTTTTGGCACAGAATAGTTTTGGTGGAGCAGTTTTCGCAATGGACCTCACATGATATTTTCATGAGAGGGTGCTATTGATGATACCACCAAGCATGGATATTGGGAGCATCATGAAAACAGCTGATATCATCACATTAGGAATTATGATTTGGTATCATCAAACTCTATTGGATTATCATATCTCCATTTTAGAATCCTTGCTTGGTCTTCTTTTATTGAATCGAGATGTCTCGATCCTGCATTTTTTGCCCAATTGGATGACTTTGGAACTCTGAAGGAGGAATGGGAATGTTCGAATAGCTTGTGGAGGGGACAGGAAGTCAATTCGAACAATTCGTTGATATGGAGCGAAAACGCAGTTCGTGCCAAGACTGGTCTTTGAGGACACCAGCTTTGATAGATATTATATAGGATGAGAGTTCGCCATCCATCCTTTAGGGTGATCTAGCTGAGATGAAAGACAAAGATGGTGCGGCAAATTACATGACGGAAGTTATCGAAAAAGACTAAGAAGCCAGTTGGAGATTTTGCAATGAATGCCTGTCATATATGTATTAAGTAGGATGTTGATCCCTGATGACAAACGCTATGTTGTCGGTCGTTGATGATTTTGAAGCTTTTTAGATATCCGATGAGATCAATTTTAATTTCTCCATGACCTTATTATTGCTTGATCTGTATCAATTGTAGCTTATTTACTTACATTACACCCATTTAACAGGCGTAGAGCCCAATTACAAAATGAGGAATAACACAAGATAAGATATACAAGAAAATATTATAACAGGCATTGAAATAACATTGAGATAACATAACATTTCAAGAACAGAAGATAATCATGTAACTAGAACAAAAATTAAACAAAGATTAAGCAAATAAGAAAGAAAATGCAATCAATAGAGAACTGAGGATTGCACTAAATGCTTCAGACCTCAGATAAGTCAAACTACATGTGAATAGATCGACGTATGTTAATGTAAGCTCTGCACATGCCACCGATTGGCGAGCACTTGCTTATGTTTGTTCTTGGTGTACGCAAGTAAAAAAATGAATTGAGTCTGGACTCAAATCTAGGCACATGAAAACACAAAGCCCGCAAAATTTCTGAACATTCCACAGAAGAATGAAAGATTTTAGACAGGAATACTATACCCGACCTGGATCTCCGGTAAGCCAAGCTGTCGAAAGAAAACCTCGAAAGTAAATCGGTATGCGGATAGCCAATAAGGTAGATATTGTCACATTTAAAAGCAAGATATTTGAGAAATCTGCGTTGACTGCTTTCCACAGAGACAACATGAATCTGGTAGAATGGAGACCATACCAAGCACGCATATTCCAACCGTGATCTTACAAATGTATCAAAGAGAAGTATAGATCTCGGAAAACTCCCTAGAACATCTCAGAACGAACCCCAACATCTCAGACGCTTTGGCGCACATATGATTGATATGATCAATGAATGATAACTTCCTGTCAAAGATTACACCAACGTCTTCGGTCTATTCAAGACACGGGCATCGAGGGTATATTTGTATAGAATGTCATTGGACTTCAGAGAGAATGTCAAGGCAGCACACTTACCAACATTAAGAGGCAGCATATTCTTCAAACACCATGCATTCACAGCTGAGAGATTGGATTGAAGTCTGAGACAGTCACCGAGATCAGATACCCTGAAACATATTTTGAGGTCATCGGCATACAGAAGATGATGGACATCCAAAACCGCCAAAGAGGTCATTAATGAACAAAATGAAAAATAGAGGGCCAAGAATCCTTGTGGCACTCCCGAAGTAGCGAAAATGTCGGCCGATCTTCGAACACGAAGTGTTTTTTTGACTTCAGGTAAGATTTAGAAAAGAAAAGAAGATTAGCAGAGAAACCAGAGTTGTCAAGTTTATTAAGAAGAATGCCGTGGTCCAGTCTGTCGAACGATTTAGAAAAATTTAAGTAGAGAACATCCGTCTGCAGTCCCTCGTCAATTGCCTTGGAAATATAGTCTTTAATACAGATCAGATTGGTAGCTGTGGAGCGACCCGATACAAAACCATGTTGCCGCTCAGATATCAACGATTTGACGTTATACAACGATTTGAGCTTATATAATTAAGCATTTTTTTTATCATATTTTTTGCAACTGTTTACTATTATAATATACATCAATATACATTTCTACTACTGTAAGTGTTATATATTCATTTGTAATGGTGTGTCCAAACTAGAATATTTCTGGCCAAAATCACAGAACGAACCATGCACGCAGAAACAAGAAGAACAAATATAGTCCGAACAAATGATGCTCGTTGCGTTCAAGATATTCGCCGCGAACAATGAAGTACCCAGCTGCTCGGAGTGTTCATAGTCAGTTGAAATTTGTTCTTATCGATGAAATAAAACGGAACCCAAATAAATAATACGGAGTTCAACAAAAACATATATACTGACTTAACGGTAGCTTCTATTGTTTGTAAAATGATTATAAACGGGAAAAAACAATGAAAGCATTGATATCTATTATTTTTACACAATTTTTCATATTCATTTTCAATTTAGTATATTATTTATGTTGAAGAATAAATTTCGAGCCTGGAAGCACCACAAATCTTCACGAATGCTGCGCACACTGCCAATAGACCGAATTCCTGTCAAATGAATGATTCGAGGAATAATAACCTCTTTTGAGCAATTCAGATTTATCCGGCTCGAAGGAACGTCCACATTACGTGAATTGGTTCGTTTGGGCTGAAATGTTCAAGTCTGAATGCATCATTAGGTTCAACCATTGATTTATATACCATGGATCATACAATCAATCAAGTATGGGGCGCCGTCAATTTCAGTCTCAGTCTGTCCTGAGTAAGCCACCTGTGAGGGCCAGGTAGCTCAGTGGTAGAAGCATCGATTTCCTAATCACTGTGGCTGCCGGTCGCGGGTTCGAATCCAGCGACTGCGGAATTTTTCCGATGGCCCGAGAAAGTGGTACGGCAAGATACAATGGGCTGTCAAACCCAAGTGTCATCGTGACTGCCCTGGTAGAAGGATCGAGCCTACCATACGAGGTGGAGTGTTTAGTGGGTATATCTGAGGTGATTAAGTTCGGGACTCAGGGACTCCCAAACTACCTTATGGGATATTACAGGACCATAAGGTGCCCATAAAAGGTTTCAACCACCTTGCCCCCCGAAAAAAAAACCTATTGGTAAAATGTGGGTTAATATTATTCATATCTGCCCGCAGAAAATAAACCATGGAACAAATGTGTTATGCTGAAGTCTCCTAATTGTCGTTCAAGGTTGAACCCGAAGCTCATTAAATGCAGAGAATGCTGAAAATAATGAATTTAAATTTTGTAAATAAGAGCGTTATATTAAAGTGATATGAAAAAAATGTGATGTGAAATAAGTTTAAAGAACACTCAAGTTTTACGTATGTTTGATCTCGCAATTTACCGTTCTGCTAGTCTATTTACAATACATCAATGCTGCAATAAAAGTCAACAGAATTCATCAACTTCTACATCTACAGATATATGATTCATATGTGAATGCAAAACATCTCTAAAAAACCGAAGGACTTTAGACCAGACTAAGTATATTAAACAGGTGGACAAATATGATATGTAACACTTCTCAAAAGTGGAGAAGCAAGACTGTCATATTTCCGAATGCAATGAATATTTGTCCCTTTGTCCGCGATCTTGTTGAATCGAACACAGGTACTGAACAGAAATAGGCGCATTCAACCTGAAAATAGCAGTCGTATTTTTCATGTATCCGGGATAATATTTACCCTCTTTTAATCGAACAATTTGTTTCCAATTACTAAATGCTCCAAAATAAAGGATTATAGAAACGGTCGATGTTCTCCTTTTTGTTTATCGAGAGATTTTATTTGAAGGTTGATTCCTAGCAATTTTATAGATAGCGACATCAAATTTCGTTTTAAGCTTGATATACTTATGATCGAGAGCTGAGTTATTTTTTATGTCAGATTCCACTCTTCCATTCGTTTTCAACTATGAAATATTCAATAGCTACATATAATAAAGGATTCTATTCTGAAAACTTCGAAATAGAAATCGTTTGGCAGTGTTCTTCTAATGACGATTCGAATCATTCATGATGTCTGTCCGCCTTCATTTTTCTTCTGATACATTACGATATATCACGAAAAGTGCAGGTCAATATTTCAGTGAATAAAATCTGTATATACAGGTTTCCAAAGTACTTGACAAACTTCAAGAGGTAATAGCTGGTATTATTTTGAGATAAGAGGTTTTCGTAAATAATGGTGGCTTCGTTACGTATTGAATTGTTATTAATAAATCAATAATTCAGAAAAACTTCTAAACGGGTTGTACTTGTTCCATGAAATTCATTGAATGAAATAATCTCCTCAGCACACTTGTTTCAAAAGTACAACACGTTATTAAATTTAACTAGTGCTGCCATTAGGGAATTTTGCTCTCATATTTTTCGTGGAAATTATGTTACGCTACTAGTGTGATAGAATTAGGTTTTTGGAGTTTTTAATTCTGAGTTCGGAGGAAGAAATAGCTTCATGTAGATGATTATGATACAAATTGAAGGAACTAAAATCGAACACTCTTTGATCGTTGCAAATGGTCTAAAAAAAATGGCCAAAACCGGGTTTTCGCGTCGGACATCCTCGAATTGAGTTGAAAAGAAAAACGCTTTCGATGAGCTTATACGCTGTGAAAAGACGAAAAAAATGAGCTGCGGATGAACCCGATTGGTCCAGCGGTGACCCCGCATATTGCAAAAAACCATCGATTTTGCTCTAAGTTTCAAAAATTCATTACCCTTGTGCTTTTAAAGATTCAGAACTGGAATTTCAACAGGTTGTAGCTTTTGTGCCCACAAAGTACCACACATAATAAATAGTAATAATGAATAGATCGAATAGCGCAATGTATTTTTTTAGAGTACTTCCGACATTACTAGAAGTTTGAAAATACGCGCAATCTCAATATTATTGGATGATAGTACGGATTAAAAAACATCGATTTTCGAGCAGGGGTTCCCGAGATATTTTTGTTTTTTACGAGCCTAGCGCGGCGGCTCTCTCTTCCACGCGCGCCGTACAGCCAATCGCACGAAATACCTTTATTTAAAATAATTGTTTTAGCAACTTTTACGGAAGATAAGAAGTTTGAAATATGATAAGCTGCGATTTTGAAACATTATACATCCGAACTTGCTGAAATTTTGTGTGGTACTTGATGGGTACAAAAGCTACAACCTGTCGGAATTTCAGCTCTGAATCTTGGAAAAAAAACAAGAGACGAATTTTTCAAATTTCGAGCAAAGTCGACGTTTTTTTGCAATTTGCGGGGTCACCGCTGGACCAATAGGGTTCATCCGCAGTTAATTTTCTCCGTCTTTTCACGGCGCATGAGCTCATTTGGAAGCTTTTTCCGTTCAACTCAATATGACGATGTCCGACGCGAAGAACCGGTTTTGGTCATATTTACTATTCTTTTTGGACCACTAGCGACGATCAAGAAGTGTTCGATTTTAGTGCCTTCAATTTGTATCATACTATACTGACATATTTCATTTTATCTTTTGTTTTTGTTTACTTTTTCTGTTATTGTTGAAACAACTGTAGTTCAAGGTTAAATAATCATTTCTTTAGTTGAAAAATTCGTATGTACTCGTTGTTATTTTCTATTTTGACAAGGCAGCTTTGGGAATTCAGTAGTTGATAAACTCAAACAATATCATTAAACAGTTAACTGTTAATGTGGTTTATTTCTTCCAGTTTAGACACTTTGCACTGGTTATTAATAGTATTCAAAAAATCGATGGTAGGAGATACAGAATAATTTTGTATATGTTTGATAATGGGACTTCGGTCTTAAAACTATGGTAATGTTTTCATGTAATTATCAAAAGCAATTGTTCTTTCATTCAATCATTATTAGTATTGTTTGTAGATTATGGATTATCTGAGAAATAAGACTCATTCAGACGACATGCATTTTCTCTACCTGCTGCTGCAATATTCACAAATCTTAACTGCCGTTTAGTTGGAACAGGGAGGTGTGCGATGATATTCCTAAAAGACCGAGAAACCCCAAACGTTGGAATTGAAAGAAGCTGTTTCAAACACTGTAGCGAAAATCGGATAATTGCTGATGCTCTATTACACTCAAGTCACAGCTTGGAGAATTTTGCACAATCAGCAGTTGTATCCGTACCATGTTCATAGCGCACGTGAGCTTTTTTACCAAGAAACCCCAGCGCGTTAATTTGTGTCAGTGGTTCTTGGGAAATTTGGCTAGAAATACAAAATTTGTAAGCTATGTACTTTTTACGGACGAGGCTATTACAAACCTTCACAACAATCACATCTCGAAACAAACGAACTTGTGGCGGGAATAGTTGGTGATTAATTGATAGGCCATATTCTCTCCCACCTCGGCTTAATGGTGAATTTCACTGACCCTTTTTGGAAAATGAACTTCCTCCTATATTGTTCGATGAAGACCTAGAAGCTCGAAGATGCATAATATCGAATAATTTATGGTTTTGAAGCATTACGAAACATATCAGTCATCTTAGCGCGTTTAAGAAATTCCATGTAAAGGAGATTAAATGCCTGCATCTTGGGTGATGATGGACATTTCCAACAATATATTTGAAAACAATTTCATTCCTGTTTTCCATTCATTCATTGAATTAGATGTTGCTTTGATGAATGTTCGAATATTTAATCAATAAAAATACATTTTTTGAATATTTTGTATAGCTAAACGAAATATGGATTTACCCTTAAACCGTTCCTCGTATGAAATAAACTCAACATATCTTGGTGGTTGTAGATAAAATATGAATTCATTGAACGAAGTTAAACGGAAATATGTTAGTAACGTAGCATGGTTTTCCGAAAAAATATGAGATCAATATTTCACACCGACGCCACAGATTAAATTTGAGAAAGTGTTGTACTTTCAAAATAAGCTCAACGTGTTTAGAAGTTATCAGAGGCTATGTGTTCATTGTGCATGAAATACTAATGTGGCCTTCTTGTTGGAAACTCGATTTTCCATTTAATGATGGCCTTAATTGGTTTCAATTGATAAAAAACTAAGAAGCGTAGGACCCAACGCATCATCTCAAATTTTGGCGAATGGACCAAGAGGAGGCACGAAGAAGTAGATCATCACCTTGTGCAGCTGCTGACAGGTCAAAGATGCTTTAGTGCGAAAGTACGATGACGGGTAGCGCCTGACCTGTCGACCAGTGCTCGAAGATGCAGTGCACGTTCTGTGACATTGTCCGCGTTTCAACGAACCAAGCGAGACCTTGCAAGGAAATCTACAGCATATCGTTTAGGAGATGTTCGAGTAACAGACTACCTGGAATGTGGTGTCCAACTTTGCGTCCACCGTTTCGAAGGGGCTGTTATGTACAGATAACGAGAGGAGAGACCAGTCCGTGGCGTAGAAGGAGAGGGAGCTAGGCAAGGGAAAGGCGCATATTAACCATTTTGTCCCATGAGAAGGAATGCCTGACGGCGGTCCCGTGGTGTGTTTAGATCTGACGGTAGGTGGTTTCTGAGGGTAGAGATCCGACACACTATGAAGCGCAGGCTTCAACGCATCTTTTGAAGTTTTCCGCCTATCTTCGCAAAAAACACACACACGTACACACGCACAACTCATCAGACATCATGTCAAGAAAAATCTAGATCGATGCAGAAATGCTGAAGGGGATATATCTTTTGGGCTGATTATAATACTTCCGTTACACTATATACTACGTATAGTGAGTGAAGTAAAAGGTGGTACAAATATTTTTTAACACAACATATATATGCCCAATATGACTGAGCCATAGAGATAATTGAGAAGTCAGATCGAATCTAGCCTAGATTTATTCCAGATACTGAACGTACCTGATATGACTTGGAATCGATCATAAAACAGCCTGTACAGGGAACTTGATGATTGAACTTGATCCGAATGTATAGGTGGAAAATAGGAACAAATAGACTCGATTGAACGTATGAGTGAATTGTATCTGGTCATAAAATATTACCCTCTATGATTTATGAATTCTTGGAAGGAAAAGGACGAGAAGATGAGAATTTAATAAGTATTGAATAATGTACCTTGACGTCTATGAAGTCGGAAACTTAATGCAATTAACAAATTCACTTGTTTTCAAGTCAGAAATAATTCGCCTAATAATGAAATTCACAACTCTTGGATGTTCACTCCAATCAAGTTATGGCACTCTTAATACTGAAGTTGATAAATAACATTTTGATAATCTGTAAGAGCAAAATTCTTCTTCCAAGTCGTCTTTTAGTGAGGTATAACGTGTAACAAGACTTATCAGAGGAGAACCCTAAGCTCTTTATAAATTGTATTTTAGGGAACGAACCAGCATTAATCACTGTAGTCTTAATTAAAACGTAATCGAGTGCTTTTCAAAGTTTATTATGAAAATTCATCAATCGTTATTTCTGGTAAGTAGCTTGTTTGTTCCGCAAGTACTTGCAGTAACGTTTCCTTTTCATTGGTAGCCCCTCATTTCACCATCAAATCAGAATCGCCGCGTTTGCCATGTTCTGATTGTTATTATACTGTATTTAATTTGAAACATCGCCGATTCGAAACGTGCTTTAAATTGCCCTCGAGGAGGGCAGTCTGTTTAATGAAAATTTTTTGAACTTACCCTCGAAACTTTCATCCATTTTCCTACTGAATTTGTCAATATACTGAAGCTTCCCTGAGTTGAAATTGAAATTTCCAGCTGAATCAGATGAGTTCCATTGATATTGATGTGGACAATTGAGTGGAATGTTTACTTTCTGGAATTCTATTATAGATTATTTCAATGGAACGTTTCGATTCTTCTTCTTTCATTTAATTTTCATAATTTATTGCAAGCGCTTTAGATGATTTTGTTTTAATTGCATTAGAGAATAATACAATACATATATAATATACATGTATATATATATATATATATATATATATATATATATATATATATATATATATATATATATATATATATATATATATATATATACATATATATATATATATATATATATATATATATATATATATATATATATATATATATATATATATATATATATATATATATATATATATATATATATGTAAGTTCTCGGGAAATAGGCCACATTAACACTTATGCTTTATATTTCAGTCTTTAGGTACGTTTCGGTCTCACGACCATCATCAAAACACTTATTACTTCAATAACCTGATTATTTATGAATAAATTAATAAATAATTGGCACAAAAATAAGATAATCCCTATTGAATTGAAAAATAAATTAATTTGCCATAGCGGGCTGGCACCTTATATCTATGGGCTTCCCAAACTACATAAAATTGATATACCTCTGAGACCCATTGTAAGTAATATCGAAGCACCTACTTACAATTTATCAAAGTTTTTATCGAAATCTATCAATAATATAATAGGAAAAAAATTAATTTTATGTGAAAGACTCATGGCATTGTAATGAATTTATAAAAAATCAATTCGTACCCGTAAACCATCAACTGATTTCCTTGGACGTTGTTTCTTTATTTACAAATATACCAGTCGTTTTAGCATTGGATAACATCAAAAATCGTTGGGCAGAGATCAAAACCCATACACACCTCTAGATCAATCGGAATTTATAAATGTTGTAAAGTTTTGTTTAGAATGCACTTATTTTCAATACGGTGAGCAATATTTTGGACAGATATTCGGCACAGCAATGGGATCGCCTATTTCTGCTACCATTGCCAACCTCGTTATGGAATGCCTAGAGAAATCTGTTATAAGTTCATTAGATTTTCAGCCCGTTTTCTTTAAACGGTATGTAGATGATTGCCTTATGTGTGTTCCCATCGATACAATTCAATATGTGATTAATAAATTTAACAGTTTCCACTGTAAACTTCAATTTACTTGTGAAATATAAATGAACAAAAACATAAATTTCCTAGATATGAACATTAGGCATGATGCAAATGGAAAAATAAAAACTTCTTGGCTTACTAAAGATGTTTGGTCTCAACGTTATCTTCACTTCAATTCTGTTGCACCAGCTTGTTATAAAAAAAGTGTCGTAAACAGCCTTACAGACCGCGCGGTTAAATTGTCCCACCCAGAGGACCGTCCCAAAAATTTAAAATTGTTCGTAATACACTGGAAATGAATGGTTACCCAAAAACATTCTTCAATCCTATTATTAAAGAGAGAATAAACAAAATCTATAATGGATCGTCATATAAAAATAACATAAATGGTAATACAGACAATTATATAACTTTACCATACATTCCGGAGACCTCAGCGAAAATTAGGAAATGCTTGAAAAAATATGATATAAATGTTGCGCATAAGCCTACCAACTGTGTTGGAAAATATTACTCAAATCTAAAACCTTTTATACCTAAAGATAAACAAACCCACACAGTATATAAATTAAATTATTTAGATTGTGATGGAATCTCTAAACAATATTTACAAAAAAGAATGTATGGCCATAAGTATAGCACAAGAAACAAAAACTTAGAAAATTCCACCGCCCTTGCTGAACATTGCTTTGATTATAACCATCAATTCGATTACAAAAATGTTAATATTTTAACTAGGGAAACCAATTATTATAAAAGATCAATTCTGGAGATGATTCACATAAAACGTGACTCCAAATCTGTAAATCATAGGACTGACGTTCAAACACTACGTCATATTTATACTAATTTAATTGATTAATATTCTTGCAAATTCCTACTTGCTTCCTTATATTGTTAAAAGTTTATTTTAGGTAGAATTGTCAAAAGCATTTCTCAGAGGCCAGAGACCTTCTTTTATTACCTAATAAATCATGACATCTGGTTCGAAAGTGAATACTTGAGATTGTCTTGTCTGTTAGTCTCTCGTAGACATTTATGAAATGTGGTCGTATGTGTTGATAATTCTGCTAAATAGTGGATTTTTGATTATACTATAACATTGCTGTGCTATAATTCCGATTTCATGTTTCCGCCCGTTCCGGCGACGTTAGCATTTAAACGAAATTGGTGCGATAAGGACGCTTTGTGTTAATAAAATTAGTTCTAAATAATCTGGTTATTGAAGTAATAAGTCTTCTGACTAAAATATAAAGCATAAGTATTATTGTGACCTATTTCCCGAGAATTTATATATAATTCATACCTGGGTCAAGAATCTTTATTATATACATCTATATGTACGTTTTAATAGATATTATATTATGAATAAAGAGACTTTTATATTTATTGTTTCATTAATATTCTCACGTGTTTTGCATCTAAATCTTATTATACTCTTCGCATACGAAGTCAGAAGAGCGTATTGCATTTACTCAACCTATTTCTAAAATCGTTAAAAAAAAATCCTGGAGCAAAAAATTCCTTCACCATTGTATTTTCCATCGAATTTTAAACAACTCTGTGGAATATCTGTCTGCCTGACTGAATGTCCGTTACAAATTGCTTGTCTACACAAGCAAGATGGTTCAATGCTTAGAGGGTTATATGGACGGATGAAGCATATGCCACCAGTGGCATTTTGAACAGGTGTAATGAGCATTGGTGGTCTGATGTTAATCCTCATCGTATCATCGATATCAGCGTTCGGTCTGCTTTATTTCAAGATAGAGTTTTGGCTTATCGAATTCATAATGAAATTATGAATGATTAACGGTAATACCTACGCTATTTTGAATCAACATATTATTCATAATTTTTTTGATGAATTGTCACTTACTCAGAGAAAACCTATTTTATTCAACAAGATGGTGCTACATAGCATAAGAATTATAACTGAATATTTAACGAATGCATTTTTTTGGAGATTAGTTAATTGCAAGTCATATAAAAAAGTATAATAATAATATCAACGAATTAAGGGAAAATTTCATACAGTGCCCCAACATAGTATCAAATGTTCATATTTATAATGCTTTTGGAATAGTGTAACGAAGTTCTAAAATATTGAATAATCATTTATTGGAAAACACGTATATTTGTCATACATTTTAGATTTTGTTTATATTAGTATATAGAATTTATAATTTTGAATAATTATATTGTTGTATAGGAATACAGATAGTACCGGGTATAGACATCGGTGTAGTATAAGGGATTTGCATTCATTTCAATTCATAAATTGCGTATAATTGATTTCATTCAAAACCGTGCATATTTCGTGTCAACATAACATAGCGAAACAGATGGAAGCATAAAAACCACGGGACAGAATTGAGGAACTGGTGGAGCATTATCCACGTGGAATGAGCAAAAAAGGGCTCAGCTAGAGCTGGTGTAGGTGACTTAATCAGCACCTCGATTGGTATAAAAGAACGCCTCGCAAGCGTTGAAGGAGAAGTCAGTAAGACAGCACGAGTGAAAGAGCCAGCCAGACAGCCACAGTCAGTCTTCCAAAAGGACCGTAAACAATCATTTGTGCCGCCAAAAGCGAATGTTCCTCAAGTTGTCATTGAAGTAGTAGGTAATTTTGCTATTTTTGTAAGTACATTGAGTTACATTATTTTGCTGGCGGTACGGCCTTGTAATATCAAATATCGTTTAATTAGTAATTGCAATTGTTGTATTGTACCTGATAGGTTTATCCTGTTCAGATTTCAATAACGATGAAATCAATTGTTTTATATATTGGTAATCGTGAAATTCAATTTATTAAGTAACTGTATTGTGTCAGAGGGTGTGAATGTTTAGAGTGAAAGGGGATTACGACACACCGATATACACTGCGTTAACCCGGAAATGAGGGTGCGCCGTGGATAGTTCACAGCCAGAGTCTACAGGCTGTGTTCACCCGAAAAGTAGGCTCTGAAGAATAGAATTAAAGTGAATCACGACGTACCAATACACTGCGTTAACCCGGAAATAAGGATGCGTCATAGATAGTCCACCACCAGGGTCTACACGCTGTGTTAACCCGGAAGTAGGCTTCGAAGGGAAATGTATGTTTGAGTGTCGTAATATTCACTTTACACGCTGTGTTTAACCTGAAGTAGAGTGGTATTGCTTACGAGGCGATTATAGTTCTAACACGCTGTGTTAACCCGGGAGTAAGAGTGATAATGATACAGTTTTCGAGAATCTGCGCGTACTGACCTGAAAGAAGTGCAGGATAAATGAATCTCAGTATTCAAAAGTACCAACAAGATTACTGATATTACGCGGGCGTAGTGAGGGTATTGCGAATAAACCACTACAACTCAAATACTTGCTTTCACTTGCTCTGCCTGAGTATCCCATGGACGATAATTAATTTGGTAATAAATGATAAGTGCATGAATAGCCATTTTAAATACTCTCATGCATGACTATTTGTTTTCAAGGCTATACATAAGGAAATAGCCTGGTTGGTTCACTTTCTTTGCGATTATTGTTTCTGAGCTTCCTTGTGCTCCTCCCGGGTCGGAATAAATTATTATTATATAGACAGAGTCAAATGTCCATCGATGTTAAAGCTATACATAAACTTATTATTGGGAAGTTCCGTGTTTGTTTAACATAACTTTCTGCAACATCGTTTAAGTATCAGAGAAGTAATCAAGTATAAATTGCAATTGAAGCCTGCAATTTCAATACTATTCAGTCTGCTCAATTGACCCCTGGTTACTTACTTGACTAAGACTACCCTGGGATAAGGCTATCCATAGATAGCATCACTGTGATACGTTTGTGGTAGGGGCCCTAGCAGAAGCCCCCAACGTGGAGTAATCCTCAACAAAAATCTGGCGCCAGAGAAATCAATATCAAATTCAATTAGAATCAGATCTGATAGACTTGGAGGAGAATAGAAGCCGCTATAAGCAATTATCGCCAAAAAGTAGCAAGGTACGTCACAATAGGTTTTCGGAGAGATGTGACCTATAGTTGCGAATAATAGACATCAGTCATATGATTGATAATTTTTCTATTCCATCTTATAAAAATGTATTCATATCAGTTTGTTTTTTGCTGTGTTAAAATTAAAATATGTTTTATTTGCAGTTTCAGGATAATTGTTACTCAGAATAAAGGTTTTATAACATGATAAGCGTTTCTTACTTTTCATAAGTTAAATTACACTTGCTGTAAAATATGAACAACCTTTCAGAATGAACATTCACATGTTCTAAAATCTGTGAAATTGTAGCGCAATGCAATGTTAGATTGGTTGTTCAATTAGGCATTTCCTGAATAATATAATCCTACTATTTGGAGAAATTTTAAGAATTATTCAATGAATACAACATGATTATATATGTAATAAATATAATAATACGTATAGTGGGAATGAGAAAAATAAATCTTTTCAATAATGTCTAAACCAATTATGACTTCCATATGAAAAATACAAATTTATGTCATAAGTCAAAGTGTATCAAGCATCTAGAAATTATTTCATTCCACAAAGACACCTGAAAAATAAAAAAAAATCGAATTTTCTCAAATAATTGGAAAACAAAAGACCAATTTTTGATTTCACCATTGACATTTTCCCAGAAAAAGAGGTCGATGGTGGGTTGTTCCTTTTTTAGTATCTCTTATACCTAGCAAGATACCCTAATGAAACATCGAAATTTAGCCACCTTGTATAATAGGACCCCCATTAACCGTCATCCACGGTATTGACGCCCTGACGAATAAGCGATAAGACGGTTAATAGAACAGATAAATTTTCCAGGATACGCCTACATTTTTCAATGTTTTTGCACTCGCGAGAGAAACAGTTCTTCAACAACACACGCCAGAGCTGGATGAGTAGTAAAACAATACTGGAGGTAAGAGGGGCAGGAAGCATATGCTGCTAAACGAGATGAGGTCATCCTAAGTTCCTTCCACATGATTTCATGGAATATGTATACCTGAGTATTTACCTTTCCCAATGAAAAAATGGATTCGAGTAAGCTTTTTGCGAAATAATTTTCCCTCATATTATGATCTCAACATTGTTGTTTAACAATTAAATAGAAGAAATGGAATGGATTTCTTTGTTACCTTGTGATATTAGACATTTAATGAAATGAAATAAGACTACTCCTTATAGATAATAAGCTGTTCGTCGCAATTTTGAACTTTGATTACTCCCACCACACAGGTCAACTTTGCACATTAGCGAAACCAAGTTAGGTTATCGTTTTATATACGAATTATAACATATTTATTTACTTCCATATTACAATATATTTGATCTTGCAAATAAATGTGACGTGTAAGATATAAACAAATTACTTTCATCATGCAAAGGGACTGCTCTGCTAAAACAAAAGTTCAATTCGAGCAAATGTCACAAACAAATATGTCCATTTCCTCTTCAACACTAGCGCATGCATCGTGAACCCATAATCTGCAGATAGTGCTCTGGATTCATCCCTATCCACTTGCAGAATCTGTATACGAGTCGCCATACAGTAAACAGTCTACATTATCTTCGTCTGAATTGTCATTTGAATCTTCATTTTCCAATTTTCTTCGATCATGTCTCAGTGTATTCTTGCTTTCTGGATATCCCTTGGCTCCATCTATTTTTGAAATGTCCCCTTTGACGATTTCTTTCTTCTTTTTCAGTCTTGATTTTTCTTTATTTCGTTCTCTTCTTTTTCATTTATTGCTGCTTCTAACTCATTTTTGTAGTGACTTCTAATTAATACACACACACTTTTCTTCACTTTACCTTTTTGGGACTGATATATCCGGAATTGGCTCAATTTGAAAAGGACTTGATACATAAAAATTTGATGTAGCGATCCCATCATGAATAAGAGTTGCTGGAATGTCAATTAAGACTTCACAATTTAGTTTTGAATGGGTATTACGACTAGTGCTAGGAACGGATAGGTCTATGTATTGGTTGAATTGTTGACTATCAATAGATTGTTTTAAATTCTCTTTAGAATTTGTTCTCCCTTCTGTGTTAACTATATCTTCTACCACCATATGCCTATTTGCATCAGTCACTGCAGCAGACACAAAATCAATATCTTTGAATAAAGTGTCATCAAAAGGGGAAAATTTCAGTTTTCTTAAATCCTTGTATGGCATTTTTGGGTGTGCATCCTTTTAAATAGGCTTCGAAAAATAGTGCACTCATTTGGGAAACAGGAACAGTGCATTCTGAATGGATATTCATTCATTTTTCTAAAGCTACGTCTAAATAACGATTGAAACGAAACATGATTCCAAAATCTAGTGGCTGTAGTTTCTGGGTAGTATGAGGAGGAAGGCAAATAATTCTAACAAAATGTTTCCTTGCTTTGTCAATTATAACATTATCTCTAGTATGAGAACTATGGCCATCGAATGATAGAAGAACAGGATCATCAGCCGTAGGCCTAGTATTGAGCCAAAAAATGATCAAATCATGGTACGAATACCTCAATGTTCATCCATCCAGTTTCATTACATGTAAATATTGACCCCGGAGGAGCCTCATCTTTCAGTTATACGAGCTACTTGTTTACGACCTTTTTGAGGCGAGAACTCTTGAATTGAATCCTGGTACAGTATAAGAGAATGTTTCATTTACGTTGAGCTAACTCTGCTCATCTATTACTTCTGACTTTGAAAGATTACCAAATTTTGTTAAATCTGGTTTATTAAATCCGCTAGCTCTTGCTGCTGAAGAACATTCTGGAGATCTAAGAGTTAACTCAGGATGTCTTTTTTCAAACGAACTAAACCGGTCTTCTCCAGTTTTCAAGAACGTATGATTTATATGGTTTCTTTTTGCTGGTACGTCAAAATTGTAGTTATATTCCTATCAAATAACTTCTTTATCAAACGGTTTAATTTTAGATTTGGAAATATGAGTCGAATTAATGAATTCTATGGTTATATCTACATATCCTGAATAATTTGTACAGTAGAACAATGTAGCTGTTTCAACATAGTATCCTAGTACATATATCCCTATAATATAGCTTAGTCTATCCACGTAGATGAATCTGTTCAAATTTATATAATCAATTTTATATTATATGCAGTGAGGCAGTAGTAGTGAGGTGGAGTCTGTTATCAGGCATCCAATTTTGATCACCCTTTATTCATAATTCAATTAAGCTGGTCGATTTTGGAGGGAGCATCCACACAATTGTTAATTGTTCGCTTTGTTTCAGGTTTCACAATGGCAATCTACGATTCAGTTGCATGACCGAGCAACGCACGAATAATGATGACAAATAATGCGAGGGAGTAATGTAATGGAGGTAGGTAAGGAAATTAACAAAA
Organism: Endomychus coccineus; assembly: GCA_958510875.1. Lineage (NCBI taxonomy): Eukaryota > Metazoa > Arthropoda > Insecta > Coleoptera > Endomychidae > Endomychus > Endomychus coccineus. The sequence goes on from OY294067.1 coordinate 95,528,521, forward strand.
ACACCGTTTAGTTTCCATGACCTTGTTCTCTCATCGAAAGATGCAAATTCACCCGTAGAAACTACTTTTTCACGGCATCTTTTCGTTCGTTTGTACACTCGTACCTTCGGGTTGGCTGCTCAGAAAACTAATTAGAAAAATCTCCATTAGAGTTTTAATTTAAATTAAACGAGGTCACAGAATATTCGTATCTTAGTATCATGTAATTTAGCTCTGAGGGATTTTACTTGTTTCATGCATTTGAGAATATTTCATTATTCAGATTAATCCTGCTACCAAATGAAATTTAAATTCATTAACTCCACATGCTAGTTCAAGCTCCACACTTAATCCGTTGATGTCATAGTGATCGAATTCACATTAATAACATATTAAACTCTCTACATAAATTATTCTATGGAATGTTGTTCATATCGAATGCAATATATGATCAAAGTGTGCAGTACCTACATGTTGAATGAATAAATAAATAGAGCTCACAAGAAGACTGAAGCAATAGCAATCGTTAATAAACTAGTGTTGGCGCTTTGAAAATAGATGAATATTGTAAGTGGCCAAATTAATATTCCCAAAATTTGTTGAAATTGTTTCACATTCTACAAGACAATCTTCGCATTTATGTAATGATGATGAAATACATTATTTATTTCCTCATCTTTGAACAACTGACTAATATTCAAATTGATAATGTCTTTAAGAAATTGTTATTTCGAAAAAAAAAATTCATTTCAACTCGAGCCTACAGAGTGGGAGCTGATGATCCTAGCTCCTAGACCATACATTTGGTTCATTACCGTTTGTTATAAACAATTACGGTGTAAACTTAAGTTTGCTTCAATAATTGTTTTGGTCGTTGTTCTTTAACAATTTTCTTGACATTTGAGTAAGAGCAGTTTTAAATTTACTATAAAAGTTTTGAATCGATGCAAAGTAGACTTTGAGAGCTATGATTTTTTCAAATGTTCAACCCTTCAGAAAATGGTTAGTTTATAACACGAACATCAAAACTGTTTTTGTCACAAATTGGATATGATAAGGCGTTTCGTGTTTGAGTTATCTCCTAGGCAAGCAATCCGTGACGGACATCCAGACAGGCAAACAGACTGATTCTTGCAAAATTGCTCAAAATTAGATAGAAGATACTATGATGAAGGAATTTTTGCACTAGGTCTTTTTTTTAACTATTCAAGACTTCGTTCGTGGAGAGTATGATAATATCATTTACAGTACTCAAATCAACGTCCATATTTGATGCTGAATATTGTATATTGATATAATTTTTTTCATAGAACGAGAATATCGATATTCATAGTTGAACGATAAACAAAATAAGCCCGAAATCTCCAAGTCATGAATTGTATTTTCTACAAAAAAAGATATTTTGGCATTTCGAGTGCACCTAGAGGGTCTTCGGGTCGCTGAACACGAATCCGTAGCCAGATTTACTTGCAATCCATCGTAGGGTGGTGAAATCGACAAAATTTAGCAATTTCGCACCCCTAATATGTTATTTTGCAATTTACGTGTTTTTGGCATCTCGAATGCGAAATTGGCTAATTTTGTCGATTTGACCACCCCTACGATAAATTACAAGTAAATTTCGCTACGGATTCGTGTTCAGCGACCCAAAAAAATTTCTAGGTGCACTAGAAATGCCAAAATACTTTTTTTTGTAGAGAATACAATTCAAGACTTGGAGATTTCGGGCCATTTTCGCCCCCAATGGGCGGATTGGGGTTCCCAAGAGGTTTTGAGATGTATGAATAATCCTGAAGACCTCCTGAAGCTATTGCAAAAAAAATGTTTGATTCGAACTTACATGTTTTTTTTCCAGTTCATAGCCTGGACTATATGGTGTTACATGAATCTACATATGGAATGTCCTTCATCATATAGGAAAAACTTTTAGTTTGACTTTGGCGTTAAGTTTTGGTTTAAAAGAGATGAAATTTTTCACAATAATCTTGAAATAGGCTTATTAGTTGGAATTCCGAAAATATCTATTCCGTTTATACACATGTTGAACGTTCTATGGCAAATTTTAGTTTTTGCAATTTTTTTGATGGATAATCATCGATGTTAGGTTACTGACACCTCCGCCACTAGTAAGTTTCCTGTTCCATACTCACTGACATACTGAGTATATATACCATGTTTGGATGAATTACCTCAAGCGGTTTAGAAATTGAAGATTGAAAACAGTTTTTATTTCAATTGATGTCACCTTGTAGTTCAACAACGGTTGCCCTAAAATCCAATGGTTACATAACAAAAAAACCATCATTTTTGGCAACATAACACTGTCTTTAGTTTTTGACCTCTTCTTAAGAAATACCCTGTAGCTCACTATGTTTTATATATTCAAGTTAATAAAATGTTTCAAATAACGATATATTATAGAAGACATATGTATACAATTTTCGGAAAATAGGTCACACTAACACATAAGCTTATTATTTTTGTCTTTACGTACATTTCAAGGGTCAAGAATCATTATTAATAGAAGACATATGATGCTTCCGAAATACAATTCCTTTGTCGATATCGAGGATTCATCTTAAGTGCTTTACAACCAATCACCCTTTGTCATCTTAGTTACCGCAGGTCGAAGAGAAAAATACTCGAAGAATTCGAGAAGAAGATATCCAGTTGTTGACATTTGACAATAATTGTAGACCGTACATATGACCTTCCGCAAGTGACCTAGCCTATGATACTGCTTGGTCTCTGAGCTTGGTGGGCGGATACTAAACGTCACCTCGGCGTAGGTCAGTCGATGTCGGAGAGAATTGTAGAATGGGGTGTGGGAAGATCTGAAACAAATAAAGAGAAGCAAAAAGCATTACAATGCAATTCACTGCACTTTTCAATTATACTTCAAATAGGATAGCATGATGTAGGTAGTGGAATAAAAGGCGCAGTTGACATCGGAGCGTGTGTCACTTGTATGAGCATGGTGTAGACGGAAGAGACAGAAAACGAGTAGGGATGAAAGGTCCAGCCTTCTACGAAGGGAGTCGGAGTAGTCTACGAATCGACTATCTGATCCATAGCAGCACCACGGGCCGCTAGCCTTGAAATAACTTCTGCGTTGCGAGTTGGTCAAGCGTGAGAAGGGTGTATGACCAGGTAGAAGTAATCCGCTGTCCTGGTACTTGCGCTGGAGTCGGGAGCTGTTGGTTGGCCCTACGAAGTAGCTCGGTACTTGCCGTTGATGCTGGGAGCGTCCACTAGTCCTACATAGCATTCTGGTCGAGATGGAGAAGCTCTAGATCAGATGAAGGTCCAGAAACATCTATTTGCATTGTGCGATGTCCAGCTACTTGCCCTGGAGTCCTAAGTCGTCCGGTGGTCCTACGAAGTATTTTGGTACATGCGTTGAAGCTTGGAGCTGTCCGCTGGTCCTACAAAGAATTCTGATTTAGATCGAGAAGATCTAGATCAGATGGAGGTGTAGAAAAGTCTCCTACAAAGACCTGATGTATGCGTGCTTTCATACGTTTTAGCCTATTGATAATGCCGAAAGGTGAGATAGCAGTTGCGAGCATTGAAGGCTTCAAATTGAATCAGAGGTGAGGTACAATGCCGAGTTGATCGAAGAATATCACCTACAAACATTGATGCTGGCTGCAGTTTGGAATACCTACCTGGAAATTGTCCTTCAGAAAGTGCTGCTCAAATGCTGATATCTCAGCTCAGAGTAAAAAGCAAGCCAAAATTGGGAAATCACTAACGTTCTTCTTGTCTGAGCTTCATTTCGAATTTTCGTTAATTTATAATGACAGAAGCTTCCTTGAACTCTTTAACCAATGAAATCAAATGTTGTGCGAACCAGGTTACGGAGAGTACAACTTAAATGTTAGCTCTTCATATATTCTGTATATCGTTTTCTGTCCTCACCTCACCGTCATTGATTAAGGAGTAATAACAATTATTGCGAGCAAGGGGTTAGTTTTGAATTAACATCACCAGTTTATAACGTGTTTCAATGATAATATCTATGCAGAATGGGCTGAGAACATGGGAATACACATATTCTAGGGTAATTTAGGGAAATCACAAGTAATTAATTATGCTAACCAGGAGTCTGACCATATGTTGACAAGTTGACATCTCTAATGTGTTACTCTGAACATCTATCTCGTGGCAAAAATAAAGATCTCATTGAGATAGTACGAAGAATCATCAATTACATACAATTCACATACATTTAACACTTTCAACCTTTTCCATCCATCGAAATAATTCGATTATCATTATATCTAACCATTATCATTACTATTCAGTTATATAACTGAGCCGAACCGTTTCTAAGAAATTATTCCTCTGGCAATGACTTGTGTTGTTTGAGAGATTACTCAACTTTCAGTCAGATACTAAGAAGTCAAAACAGCCCTGGTACAAGATCGAAGGCCCTTCATCAATTCACAAAAAAGTTCACATAACCATTGTTTCATTGCACAAAAGAATGTATGGTGATTACAATGTAAGGTAGTAAGAAACATCGTGAGAAACGTTAACACAAACACAAATCTAATGCTAATCTATTTATATTTATGGTTTCGGCGTTTACGTAGTGTAAACTTTTTTCAACCTTCGATAGTTGGCGAATTGAATTCAGATATAAACAAAACTTATAGCATTCAATTTGGAAAATGATGGGATTGAATGGTGTAACAAACGAATATACTTGGTCCAAAAAGGCATCAAGTGGTCTATGGCGACTAAGCTCTGTTTCTGTTTGTGTGCCAATGGTGAATAGCAAGAGTTCCGACACATTGGAAAAAGTTCATGTAAAATAGCTCCTATTGCCGGCTCATTCTCCGGATCTCTCATCGATCGAACATGTCTGGGATTTGATCGGCCCCAGACGAAGTAAATCATCCAATCCCCTAGACAATTTTAACAATCTTCGGCTTAACATGCACGATGCTTGTAAAAGATATACCCAAGGTGACATTGATTATTTGATTCATAGCCACACCGAGTAAATGGGTGTACATATAGGATGGGCCGAAATTGGCAGCAAAAACTTTTTACGAATTTCGAAACACACTACCGTGAAGAAGTTGTATCCTAACTTTTCAATGTAAGGAAAAGAAGCAGGTCTATACTTAGATTTTTACAGGGCCTCAAGGCCTCAAAAGGTGGGCTAAAATATTTATACAAAAAGCAACAGCTCAGTGATTTACTGACCTTTCTTATGCCGGATATTATTTCCCATAATTTCTCAGTAATTTGGAAAATATTAAACCGGGCCTCACCGTCTACTAAAATTGAAAAGTAAGTATATTGCCATTTTGTTGAGCGGTCCTTTGCTAAGTTTGATATTTTTATAGTAACTAATATATTTTCGAATATCAAATATACCCTGAACTCACGACTAGAGGGTATCTGCACCTGGAGTTCCAAATCCTCTCACACTCATACTAAATTAATGGTACTCAGTTATTATCTTTGTCCTACTTACTTTTGTTATTAAATACAAGCAAGTCTTTAAGATCTTCTAGTTTTGATTTTATATATATATTTCTTCTAATGTCTCACCACACATTTTTTGAGAAGCCTCAGTTACGATTTTCACACACCGCTCTACAGATTGTGTATGGCAACGAAATTTTTCAAAATCAGGTACAATCTCATCAGTTATGATATTTTGCAAGTCATTCATTGTCATGGGAGGTTCAGTCATGACACAAGATTGCCAGTGTATAAGGTCTGTGTAATCCTCAGCAGTAAAATGAATTTTATGATATTTCAAATATCCTGATTTCATTCGTCACACGTCTCCAATCATTTTGAATCCTTCTAACAGCCAACTCTCATATGTTGGACGTGAATCTGTTAACATAGGAATCAGAATATTTTCAGGATGTGTTAGATAGCAGTTAGTTGGAAAAATCTTATCAACTATTCATATCACCGCATCTAGAAAGTTCCTTGAAGCTTTAATAGCTTTCCAAAAATGAACTGCTCAGTGCATTTATAGGGGCTTGGTTTCAACTAGGTGGGAGCATATTCTTCTGAAATGAAGGTTGCTAAAATGCGTAGATTTCCAAATGGGCTCATAGATATGAACGTAAGACTTTTTTGGTCGTTGTTAGCCACCGCGCATGAGACATTTCCCCCTGATTTTTTCTGGTATGTTCTTGAATATCTAGTGTTACCTCCGGTAGGTCATAATCAATTCTTCTGAAGAACATTCACCAACACTAATTGTACAACATATCTCATATAGATACTTCTGGTATGTACTTGAACATCTAATGTTACCTCCGGTAGGTCCCAATCAATTCTTCTAAAAAACAAAAATGGGAAAACTCCTCACAATTTTGCAAATGTGAGCCAATAGACGTATGGTCCTTTTGTGTGGCTACCTGAACTTTGCAGGACGTGGCGTAGAGGCACCTCCTTTCCGTACGGCATTCACGTTGGTACCGTCACACCCAATAACTTCCAAAACTTTCAGATTTATTCCTTGATGAAGATACTGGAGGATGTGGTCTTCTGAACAAACTGGGGGCTGCAAAAATAAATGACTGAAGTGAAAGTGAAGCCTGTTGAACTTCCTGAATTTATCTGTTATCAACAACTTTGGTTGGCTTTTCTTTAGAAATTATTTTAAAATCTTGTAAAATTGACATTTCTATTGGATACTTCCATAGCATCGGCCGCTTTCGCTGTATTAAGCTAAGATATTCTCATATGTGCTTTTGATGTTTCCAAAATTTTCGCTTATTTGAAGATATGATAACTCGTTATCATTGCTATTATCAGATGAAACTTCACTTATTTCTGTTATAAGCAGAGATATCTCGAAAGTATTGGTTCCTCTAGGACATGCCACCTCCTCTGGGACAGCAATTGTTTTGCTACATTCTTTGGATTTTTGATATGATATACTAGATAGATGTCTAGCATTAAAAAATAAAAATGAAAAAAACATTATTCTTATGTTGTCATGGGGCCGGGTTAAAATTTATGTTACGGAAGTGGAATTTTTTTCTGCTCTTAAAACGGCTATTGACATATTTTTTGAAATGGGGTAAGCCATTCTTCTTAAGAATGAATTTTCGGCTCACCCTAGACTGCACAATCAATGACGGTGGTGCAACTCATTACTGAATATAATTGAGTACCTGGCGGGTATTGGTTTATCATATCCAAGTGCATCGTATGCAGAAATATCAAATAAATTCCTCCGTTAATGTTGGGTGCTGCAATTTGTATCCGAAAAAGTAGGTGTATATACTTTTTAAGCGAATCTATAAAAGAACAATCTCAACTGGGATTGAGGTATTGTACATTCCCTGGATGAAATGCTCATTTTCTGTTAATGTTACGTTCCAATTCACTTAGTTTCAACACCATGAGATATATTCATGCACTGAATGTTTCATGCGTATTCCAAAGTGGTTTGCGTGTTAAAGTATTGTGAATAATTTAATCAATGAGTCAACATATCACAGTTTCCCTGAGGGAAGGAATGCACAAACTATGTTAACAGAGCACAAAGTTGTTAATTTAATTAAGATGGTGCAACTATTTGCACTAAAACAATTTGTGATATATACACGAACAGAATATTCAGCCTCATTTGAAAACGGAATATTGTATGGAGTCTTGTATATTATCCGAGTTGGAAACCGCAACCGAAATCAGAGTTCGGACGGCGGTCACATCTGCTAATTTGCTTTACTCTATCGAACTGTATTCTAGACTAGCGAGTTAATTTTGGACGTAACATCCTCGCTTTGCCGACACCAGAGCGGTAAACCGACAACTTTGTTACAGCTGCTTTCTGAAACCTGTAAACATCCACTAAGAAATACCAAACAAATTAATTAATTTTCCTTCCTTTTATTACGACCGATCCCGTAATAAACGCAGTTGTTGGTATTGTATACATTATGATTCACCAAAGGTCCACATATTTTACCACATATAGTCCAGAGCAGCTGTGAAATTGTCCATTCTTGTTTAGTGCCAACGAACTACCAATATAAATGTTCTCTGTGTTTTTCTTACAAACGTCATTATATTAGCTATAACCACACCATAATTTGGTTTTCGCTAAAATATACATATTCATTAACCAGAGCTGAGAAGTTTCAAATTGATCATGAATATCCTACAAATTGAATCTTTATTAATTAGTCTTTCAAAATATTTATGTTTATTGGAGCATTCCAATGGAGTTTCCTTTTATAAAAATATAAATAAATTGCAATCAAATGGTTATAAAAAGTAGTGACACTCAACAGAGTATTTTTTGTCATTCCAAAATTGAAAAGAATCAACAATTACTTGACGGAAATCCATTCTAAACTTACATAAAATAACAATGTTCACTAATAAAATTAATAAATGCCACTACAGTCTCGCTAACACAGAACTTTATTGGAACAAATATTACAAAGTACTAAAATACTACAAAAGAGCTACGTAATATATAACTTTGATCATCGTTTTAGGATAGATGGTCATAGGAAAACCCAATTATACAAATTTAACAATGGAGGATAGGATATCGGACTCCCTATATTTATCAATTGCTAGGGATCTCAGCAAATTTCATGTATTACTTTATTCTGTGTGAAATCTTGAAACTATCTTCAAAGTTATGGTTTTATATATTTGAATGTGCCGCAAAGGATGAGTCCGATTTATCATTATTATAACGATCATTTCATGTGTTTTTGAAGGTCCTTTCTATCTGACCAATGTATATCATAGAACAATAAGACTCACAGGTCAGCTCATAAACCCCACATTTGTCATCATCGGATAACTCATGCTTATTATTTTTCGTAAGAATCACTAATGAACTCTGCCTTTTATACAATACGTGAATATCTAAGTTACTATAAAATTCGAAATTTCAGTAGTGGGTGGCCCCATATATGTGATACTAATGAAGGATCGTTTTCTTTTATTGTAGAAAACACTGAGGTGATAGCTAAGTTATATCGTTTTTTAGATAGGATCTGATCTATTAGTCTGAAAGAGAAATCATTACTTACCGCGATTTGCTTAATGATATTCAATTCTTTATTAAAATTATTGTTTGGCATCGGTACATTGAGAAGATCTATTAAAAAAATTACTGTAGCCTGCTATTTTATGTTGAAAAGGATGATTTGAAGTATTGTGAATTGTCAGGCTTACGGAATATTGAAAAATCAAATTTGCTATTAATTTTCTTGATGTTTGAATTCAAAAATTGATGAAGTTTTCATCCACCATTTCAATTGTGAACTTAATGAGGCTTATTGCGGAAACCGCTTGGTTTTATATTCCGTGCCAAGAGCTACAATACATCCCAGCAGCTCCTCATAATCTACAGAGCACAGATTCGACCAGTTCTGGAGTACTGTTCACATGTTTGGAGTTCAGCTCCCAAACATATGCTGAAGCTCTTGGATTCTATCCAGAAGAGAGCTATTCGTTGGATTGATGATGCCACACTTACCTTTAGAACATCGTAAAAAGGTGAGAGATCTGTCCCTTTTCTATATATATTTCCATGCTCGGTGTTCATCAGAAATCTCATCTATTGTTCATCCATGGGAGATTCCAGATAGGCGGACTAGACGAGTTGAAACTAGTCACCCCTTCACTGTGAAGCTCGAGACCTGCCCAACATCCTTTTTATCCAACAGCGAATTTTTGGAACTCATTACCTATTGAGGTCTTTCTCTATGCCTATAACCTCCAAACCTTCGAGAGAGAAAAGGTTTTCCTCTCGTGTAGTCAAAGTATAAAAAAAGGGAAAGGCGGAGGTGACTGGAAAAAGGTGGGGCCATCTAGGGCTGTAGAACTTATGACGATGACGGTTACAAGATTGAAACGCACCACAAAACAAGAATGAATTACATTCAGTCAGTCAGTGTAGTAATGACGCATCTTGTAAGCTAACCAGAATTGATTGAGATGAGTGAGAGCAAAAAAAGTAAACACGCATTGTCCCTCTGTCATAAAATCGAATATATTCATTTAGTTCATTATGAGTTCCTCACACTGAAAATTATCGTGTAAACCTTGACATTCCACCATTCCATAATCTATGATTAAGCTGAAAGTCAACTACTGAGAATGAATGAGGAAATGTTATTTGTAAGTAAATCTATTAGATATAGTACAGTCGCTAGAGGAACGAAATCCAGCGCATATCGCTTGAAAAATGGAGGTGAAAATTTTGTATGTTTCTATATGTATTTTGATGCGCTGAAAACGGGAAGAATAATCAAAAAATTCCTACAAGTTAGCTTCGAAAGTTACGGCTATTTTTTGGCGCGAAAAAAGACGATTTTCATGTTTTCTGCGTTTAAAAAGAAAACAGTGGCCCAAATGGAAAAACATGTCGGGAGACAAATTGTACAAAAAGTGAAAACGCAACGTTTGAGCAGGAATGTAAGCCATTTTGATGTTATGATCTTGAGATATGAGCATAATAGTGTTTTTTTGGGGGAAAACAAATGTTTTTTTTCTCATTCGAATATTGACCAAAAAAATACTCTATTCAAATTGAGAAATGGTATTTTTTATATACTTTCTACAGTGTTTTTTTTTTATCTTTCACTTTGGCTTCACAATCGGCCATTTCCAAAAATCTCTAAAACTGAGATTGCCAGTAAGAAAATAGACTTATCGACAAAAAAAAAACCGCAAGTAGATTTCAACAAATGTGATACAAAACATCCTGCAATACTGTTTTTGAGGATCAAAAAAAAATGTAGGACAACTTTGAAAATTTCGGACCACGGAAAATGTGCAAATTTTTCAGGTTAGAAATTTTTTAGGATGATAAAATTTTAGGTTCTAATATAGTATTCCACGACGAGTATTCTACGCTGAATTTTGGAGCCTATCGAGAAAATTCGGAAATCGTTGGAAAGTAGAAAAATTTTCTGATCTAAATTCAAAAATAAGACCTTGTAGCTGTCTTCATTCCGAATTTAGAGCGCGTTAACAAAAAAAATCACGTGTAAAATAATGCAGCGGCTTAAATTTATATACCGCTTATTAGTCTACGCATTTAAGGATGAAAATCGACGATTTTTGTCCGAATTTCCGCGAGGTCTAAATTTGAACTATTCTTATGTATTTTGACACGCAGAACACGATGGTGTAGATTAAATTTGGATTAACCTTGTGCTCGAAAAACTGTGGTCATTTTTTGGACCTGAAAATGGCCATTTTTCGATTTTTTGCGTTTTGAGAAAAAATTATAAATTTTATGGAAAAATGTTTCGACCAAAAGTTGTTGGAAAAACTAATACTTCTGAATTTAGTCTCAAGTCGATTCAAAGTTCTGGGCCTAAGATATGGCCCATTCAATGTGTTTTTTGGCACATTGAAAAATTGAGTATATGTCAAAGAGTTTTTGTTTTTTCATATTTTGTTTTGGTGAAAATATAATATTTTCATTCTGCTTTTATTTGATTCTTAGTATTTTGACCTATCTCATTTTGTGGAGTTTCAATCGGCCATTTTGAAAAATTCGTATTTTGCGAATTTCGGACGGAATACTAATGTTATCAATCTAAAACCAAAATTATTCGAAAGACTTCATCATTTTGCATATAATATCCAAAATTCAAGCATTTTGCTCTAGAGACATAACTTTAGCGCCATTTTGAAAATTTTGGACCAACGAAAAATCCAAACTTTTCGAGGTTAGAAATTTTTTACGAAACTCAAATTCTAGGTTCTATTAGAAGTTTTGATAGCCAGTATTCTAAGTGTGAGCAGATTGATTCGGGTCGAATAGAAATGAAGCTATTCTAATAAATGTGTTTGGGCCTCTAAAGAGCCCAATTTTGGGCCTATAGACAAAAACTTTAAATCAAATTACAGAGAAATACTTCGCCTATTTGTGTTTGGAACAGCGTACGGAGATACTTTCACAATTCCAACTTATAACGAATTCCATCATAAAAATTTAGCGCAAAATTCCATGTAGCGGCAATAAGCGAGGGTCGGTACAATAGATTCCGCGCGCAAAATTATAGTTTATAAATATTTTAACATGCTCCTGAATGCTTATAACCGTTTTGTGTGAATGTGTGAGTGTATGTAGAAGTGTGAACATGTATATGTGACCGTGACATGATGTTTTTATAGGGTGTTACATGACAAATTTCAACATTTAAACAAAAAAATAAGATTAAAAATTCGCAAAATACGGATTTTTTAAAATGGCCGATTGTGACACCAAAAAATGAGATAGGTCAAAATACTAGAAATCAAATAAAAGAAGGATGAAAATGGTATATTTTCACCAAAACAAAATATGAAAAAACAAAAACTCTTTGACATATACTCAATTTTTCAATGTGCCAAAAAACACATTAAATGGGCCATATCTTAGGTTCACAACCTCGAATCTACTTGAGACTACATCCAAAAGTTGCGTATTAGTTTTCTCAACAACTTTTGTTCGAAACATGTTTCCATAAAACTCATAATTTTGTCTCAAAACGCAAAAAATCGAAAAATGGCCATTTGCAGGTCCAAAAAATGACCATAGTTTTCCGAGCACAAGGTTGATCCAAATTTAATCTACACCATCGTGTTCAGCGTGTCAAAATACATAAGAATAGAACAAATTCAGACCTCGCGGAATTCGGACAAAAATGGTCGATTTTCATCCTTAAATGCCTGGACTAATAAGCGGTATAGAAATTTGAGCCGCTGCATTATTTTACACGTAATTTTTTTTGTCAACGCGCTCTAAATTCGAAATAAAGACAGCTACGAGATCTCATTTTTGGATCGAGATCAGAAAATTTGTCTTCTTTCTAACGATTTCCGAATTTTTTCGATAGGCCCAAAATTGGGTTCTGGGGAGGCCCAAACACATTTATTTCAATATCCTAACTTCTACTTAACCTAGAAGAGTTTTTTTTCAGCGTAGAATACTCGTCGTGAAATACTATATTAGAACCTGAAATTTTATCATCCTTAAAAATTTCTAACCTAGAAAATTTGCACATTTTCCGAGGTCCGAAATTTTCAAAGTTGTCCTACATTTTTTTTTGAGCCCCAAAAACTGTATTGAAGGATGTTTTGTATCACATTTGTTGAAATCTACTTGCGGATTTTTTTTTTGTCGGTAAGTTCATTTTTGGCTGGCAATCTCAGTTTTAGGGATTTTTGGAAATGGCCGATTGTGAAGCCAAAATGGAAGATAAAAAAAACGAAACACTGTAGAAAGTATATAAAAAATACCATTCCTCAATTTGAATAGAATATTTTTTTGGTCAATATTCGAATGAGAAAAAAAACATTTGTTTTCCCCCAAAAAAACACTATTATGCTCATATCTCAAGATCATAACCTCAAAATAACTTATATTCCGGCTCAAACGATGCGTTTTCACTTTTTGTACAATTTGTCTCTTGACATGTTTTTCCATTTGGGCCACCGTTTTCTTTTAGAACGCAAAAAAACCTGCAAATCGTCTTTTTCCGCGCCAAAAAATGGCCGTAACTTTTGGAGCTAACTTGTAGGAATTTTTTGCTTATTTTTCCCGTTTTCAGCACACCAAATATGTGTGAAAACACTGCAAATTCACACCTTCAATTATTTTCAATTTTTCCTCTCGCGACTGGCCTAATACAGATTATGTGAAGATAATTCAAATACTTCATTATGTCATTTCTAATAAGCTATAAACATATGCTCAAGTGAGGTGGTAATCTGGTTGGATTATATTTATGAATTCTAGGAATGTATTCAATTATCTATTGGTTTCAGTGAATCAAGCTATAATAATGTCGTCAACGTATCTATACCAAAATATGAACTCCTTCATAAATGTGTGTTTAAGAATTTCAGTTTTCAAAATATCCATATATATTCCTGCCAATGAGGGGTTCAACGGGATACACATTGTTGAACCATTCGTAGACAAATATATATTATTATCAAATAGAAAATAATTCTGTTTTAAATAAATCGTAACTAAATTTGTTATCTCTTGTTTAATGCAAGGGTTGATATGATTTTAATTATAGGAGATAAACTTTTGAATTCAAAGTTTCTGAGTGTGTATACGAGTGAGAAGTGGATGCTAAAACCTTTAAGAAATTTGTTCAACATGCCTTTTGTTTCCTTGAAGAGGCATATTTTCGGAACAAGTTGGAGGCTCAAAGGAAACTATATTTTTCATATATCCTCGTAAGAAAAAATTCAGTTGTGTTAAATCTGGTGATCTAGTGAGGGAAAAATACTTTATTCAGATGATCTCTCAGTTCTGCCTAATAGTGAGCAGGAGCGCCATCATGTTGGAGCAACATTGTATTGCGAAAGTCAAGAGGAATATCTCCTAACAAATCTGGTGAATCATTTCGTAGGAAATTGATATACATTGTCCCTCAAGAAAGTATGGACTTATATTATATTCCCCAACGATGCTTCCCCAGACTCTTATTTTCCACCTATGTTGATGATCCATCTGTCTCAATAACTGGGGATTTTCTGTCGTTTAATAATGAAAATTAAGTTGATTCACGAATCCATTTTTATGAAATATCGATTTCATCCGTCCATAAGATGTTATTAAAGGAATGTTCGTTTGTACGCCCCAATTGAAAAGTTTCACTCTTTTCACAAACTCTGCATCGACCAATCTTTGATGTGATTGAACATATAATGGATGAAAGCGATGCTTCTCCAAAACTCGTTGTACCGATCTCCGACTTATGTCTACTATTTCACAAATTTGTCTTCTTCTCCAAGAGCGAAAGAACTATCAATTCATTCATATCATTAGTGGCTGATTTGATGGGCTCATGACCTTCCGGGAGGTTCTTCCATCTGGATGCCTTCTGTCTGGATACCGTTGAGAATAGATTCTATAAACAATTTATTCGCCCTTTTTTGAAAATTTGTTACAGATTGGGGCACAAATTTCGAAATCATTGAAGTTATGGTGAATATTCTTTAATAAACTTCTTTATCTGAATGAAAATAGTAACAGAATGAGGCGGTCGAATTCATAACTTGTTGTTTTATCTGACAAACGGGTAATTATAGTCAAAGGGCGATATTGTAAAGAAGAGTTGGACAAGAATGAAGAAATGTGTTACAAAGATAATATCTATCTCGATCATAGTCGTCTTATATGGATTTCGATGTTAAAAAGTCGTCCATTTGGTTTATGGGGAATAAATAGGAAGAATATGCATTTTTCAAAAAAAAAATGCCTTTTCTGATAAACGCTGTTAAACTTAGCTATATGGAATTCTTAATTAAATTTGTAGTCCTTATTGGTGCTTTTTATGGACAGATATTATACGAGCTGCTACATTTAAGATGAGGGAGATCTTGCGAAGGTATATTTGCAATGTGTGGCAAGCTTTTCCGCACCCTTGAAGTCACAGGTCGATTTAGTACATATCTTTTGGGAAAGTCACCAATATATCATATTTGACCGTGAATTAATTTTACTGGCATTCGGCAAAACTTTATAATTTCAGATATTTAGAGTGATGAATATTCGAGAAAAAACTTGTCATGCTGTAAATCTCGAACATTTTCAATATTTTCAGAAGAGACTTATGCATAAAGTACCTCTTAATTTTCATGTAGATACCGGAAAACTGAATACTAGGGGCATTCCAGAATCTTAACCGATATCAAGATCAGATAGGCCGGGTTGTGTAATATTTTGTGCACATAACGAAGCAATGGCATCGTCTTTAGGGGAACTCATGTCATTTTGAGGGTATTTAAGATTCCTGTGGGGTAACGTTCTCCATCATGGACTAGAACATCATACCAACAGGCTGATTTTCCAAATATACAATCGTCAGAACTTCGTTTTGCTGTTGCAGATTTATAAAATCTTTGTTTCCTGCATGAATATTGATCTGAAAAATTCAAGAAATAATGTTTGTTTGTTCGGGTAATGGCACAGAAATTTCTACAATATCACCGAGTAGCGCAGATGCATTTTGTTGCCCGAGGGCTTGGTGTAAAATTTTTACGCGACATTTAAAATCGAATTAATTAAAATTAGAATATCAATAAGATACCTTACCTAGAAATCACAAACTGTGTAAGCAATAAAAGATCCATAGTGGGTGAACTATAACTTTGTTGATCAGAGATAATCACCGTTATCCACTAAAAATATTGTTAAAGTACTGAAGATCTTCCAGTTACAAAGTAGCCATTATCAGGGTGACCTCCATCTTGAACAGAGCTACTTGATAGCTGAAATGTCCTCAGTACTTTAACAGTATTTTTAGGAGATACGGGTGATTATTTCTTATCAATAGTACATAGTACTGTGAATTTATACAGGGTGTGTCTGAGAAATGTCGACGGGTGATTCTGTGATGAAAATCAAGGGGGTCTTTAATATAATTTTTTTTGAAGAAACCCTGTCCTGCAAAGCTACGCCCCTTCAAAAAATAAGGAAATAGTTTTTCTTCTTCATCTTCCCTGTATATTGAGCGAAATAATCGAAAATGGTCAATAAAACTACACTTAAAGAAATAATTTCAACCCTGAAGTATCTTTGTAATGAGTTGGAATGATCCAAAGACATTTTTTCTTAGAACTTTTTTTCGATGAAACTTCTTCCTTTCAAAAAACATATCTATAAGGCTACTACTTACTTTTTGATCTCTTCAAAAATTGTCAAAACTTCACGAGAAAAAAAATTAATGTATTGCAATGCATTTTCAAAAAGATGAGCTGTTAACGCGACGGTATTTTGCCGTAAGATATAGTGGTCTGTCCTTAGTGATGAAATCCATGGAAACAATTGACAACGGGATTGTGCAATGTCATTTATTGTTCCTTCTTCTTAAGTTTTAGCTCTTGTGTAGAAAATATTAGTTGATAAACCGAAATTATGGTTAACTATTCAAATTTAGAAATGATAGATGTAATGGGCGTGATAACCATAATGCATTGGATGAGAAAATACTCGTCGTACTGCTGAACAGTACTCAGAGTGTAGATCACCCCATCGTACTACTTTCATAAATATTCATCAAGTACTACGGGAACTTGGTAATTTTGAAAAGAGAAATAATGACTCTGGCCGTACCCAAAAAGTTGACGCTGTAGTAAGCATGTAGTAAGCCATTCTGTAGTTTTGGGAATTTCAAAAGAACAACAATTGCATCCCATCATCTTCAACGGGTACAGTATTTACTGAATCGAGATTTTCACCGCGTGTGGGTTTCTGTTAATGGCTTAATAATATGATCGGCCAAGCGCCACAGTCCTAAAGAAATATTTTGTTTACTGACGAGGCGCATTTCTCAAGAGAGTGTATTAGAAATTTTCACACACATTTGAGCTGAAGAAAATCCTTATGATTTTTTTGAAGGAAATCATCATTATCAATTGTCATCAAATATGTGGGTTATTGACGATCATCTAATTGGTCCCTATTTTCTTTCATTGCAATTAGAAGTGACTCATATTGTCATCTTCTTGAAGAATAACTTATTCTTTTGAAGACTTTCTCATTCAACTGTGCCGACATTTATGACTTATGCACTACAGTAAGCCAGCCCATTTTACCATTTTAGTATACGTGCAGGAAGTCACTTGGATGAGCTATATGGCAATCAATGGATAGGTCGAGGAAGACTTGTAAGCTGGCCAGCCTGCACCCTTAACCTTAATCCTTTTTGCATATGAGGATATCAGAAATCTTTGGTCTATTCAAGCCCAGTGGATAATATTGATGATTTGCGAAACCGCATTGTAGCAGGGTGTGAAGCGATAAGAAATTCAACAGGAATATTTCAACGCTTACGCAATTCTATCAGAAAATGAGTAGATGCTTGTGATGAAGCTGAAGGTGATGACTTTCAACATTTTCTGTAGATTGTATTGTGAATATTCGACATGTTTTTGCTTTTTGTTAAATTGTTATAACATTAATTGATTTATCGTTTGTTCACTTTTATCATTAGGCCTAAACTTCTTAGCCGATTAGAATCATAGGTTGACTACTGTTTAGTGAAATGTTATTTAACAAGAGGCCTAATGTTCCCACCTTTTCCCAACAAATTATCTTTTCAAGTTGACCTGAAGTTAACTGACCTAACCAAATAATAAATCTTATGTTAAAATAGTTTCAGAACAATACATTTGAAGAAGATATGCCGCGATCAACACCTTTATTCGATCAGTTTTTATACAACATTCCGTGAAATTGTATTGCAATATATATTTTTTTTGTAAGTCCTTAACTTTTCGAGAAAAATTGAAGAGATCAAAAAGTGCTTGTGAACTGGACAAAGATTACCTTAATGAAATGATGTATAAGTATGTAAAAATTCTTAATTCGATCACAATAATGCACTTTCTTCACTGGTCGAGTTAAATAACTGCGCAGCGCAGGTAATGGCGTGTACACGCGGAGTTAGCATATTTTTTCAGTTCTACGTTTATATCATGATTACGTGCATCGGATCATTGCTATTATCGCAACAAATAGGAGTTGGGTTGTTGTAATCTAGTTATGAAGGTTAATTTTCCGAGTACAGTGGTACCAAAATGTATAAAGAATTCAGAATAGGAGTCAGCAGATTTACACTCTTGGCTGACATTTAAAAATTTATTTTCTTCTTTTTTCATGTTCAATTATTTTCCAGATTCCACCATTGTGATCAGTAGAAAAATCCTACTAGTTTTCCTATTTGAACGACGTCAAAAATAAAGAAGCTACCAATGATCTTATATACGTATTTTCTTCTTCATTCAGAACAGTTCCTTTCCTGATTCTCAAATAAAGTTGCAGTAGGGGAACTAGTCGTCAACAAATATGTCATAAAAAGAACTGAGGTGCTCCGAGAAAAGTTCAAATAAGACTATTTCACTGGCCATACAGAATGTTCGTTTTCCGCCCACCCCTAGATATATCTCCATACTTAAAATGTATATCGCCCAAAACGTTTTTTTGCATTCCTGGTTTCTTCGTCAAATTTGCAAATGCGCTCGATGATACTTTGATTTTTAACTGTTTATGAGTTGATGCAATTAAAAAAATATGTATATGGCGTTCGCAGTCTTACTTTGTGGCGAGTATCTTCAAAAGTAATTTATAGAAGTTAACGAGTTTTGAATAATATTTAGAAAAAATGGTGTGGCAAATTGAAAATGTCAATCACTTCATTTTCTCAAAAAGCATCTCATATTTTTTTTTCTCCAGCTAACTCAAAACTGACTATTATTGACGTATCTGAAATTCAAAAAAATGCAGTCCATGGCAATCTGAATGTGTTTTGTCTACTGTTTTTTCTATGAATACTCGCAATTTTGAATCGAACTTTCTTTTCTGATTACCTCAAAAAATATCGTTAAGCACGTAGTATCTTTTTTAATGAAAATCAATAGGCCATTCTGAAGGGGAGAAAAAAATATAGGGTGCTATTTGAATAAAATTAAGAATATAATAAGATTCTTGACCCAGTATGAATTACATAAAAAATTCTCGGGAATTAGGTCACATTAACACTCTGTTATAAATGTTCGTCTTTACGTACGTTTCGGTCTCACGACCATCATCAGAAGACTTATTTTGTTAAAAAGGGGTTAACTAGAACTAATTAGCACAAGCGTCCATATCGCACAATCTTCAATCAAAAAGCTCACGCCGTCGAAACGAACAGAACCACGAATAATCGAAAATTGTATCGTTAATATTAAAGTATAGATTTTTTTGTAACAAGAAACCACTGTTAAGTAATATTCTCATAATGTACAAACGCATATTGCTATGGTCTCAAAGCAATTGTTTGTAATAACTCGACCCAGATGTAGATTTATGACGTAAGGTTTTAGACCTGCATTGGAATTTAGTTTACTTTAAGCGTTCTTCCTAAAATATACTTTTAACATTATAATGACGTATGTAGGAATTTGCAAGAGTTTTAATTAATCAAGTTAGTATAAATCTGACTCAATCCCTGAATATCATTCCTATGATTTACAGAATTTGAATCCCTTTTTATGTGAATCATCTCCAGGATAGATCTTTTATAATAATTGGTTTCTTTAGTTAAAATATTAACATTTTTGTAATCAAATTGATGGTTATAATCAAAACAGTGCTTAGCAAGGGCGGTGGAATTTTCTAAGTTATTATTTCTTGTGCTATACTTATGGCCGTACATTCTTTTTTTGTGAATATTGTTTAGAGATTCCAGTATAAGTTCCATCACAATCTGAACAATTCAATTTATATACTGTGTGGGTTTGTTTATCTTTAGGTATTACAGGTTTTAGATTTGAGAAATATTTCCCAACACAGCTAGTAGGTTTATGCGCAACATTTATATCGTACGTTTTCAAACATTTCTCAATTTTTTCTGAGGTCTCCGGAATGTATGGTAAAGTTATATAATTGTCTGTATTACCTGTTATGTTATTTTCATAAGAAGAACCATTATAGATTTTGTTTATTCTCTCTTTAATGATAGGATTGTAGAAAGTTTTTGGGTAGCCATTCATTTCCAATGCATTACGAACAATTTTTAAATTTTTGGGACGGTCCTCTGCGTGGGACAATTTTACCGCGCGGTCTGTGAGGCTGTTTATGACACTTTTTTTTATAACAAGCTGGTGCAACGGAATTGAAATGAAGATAACTTTGAGACCAGACTTCTTTAGTTAACCAAGAAGTTTTTATTTTTCAATCTGCATCATGCCTAATGGTCATATCTAGAATATTAATGTCATTGTTTATTTCTATTTCACAAGTGAATTGAAGTTCTCAATGGAAATTGTTGAACTTATCAATCACATATTGAATTTTATCGTTGGGAACCCACATAAGGCAATCATCTACATACCGTTTAAAGAATACAGGCTGAAAATCTAATGAATTTATAACAGATTCCTCTAGGCATTCCATAAATAATGAATTCATTAGATTTTCAGCCTGTATTCTTTAAACGGTATGTAGATGATTGCCTTATGTGTGTTCCCAACGATAAAATTCAATATGTGATTAATAAATTTAACAATTTCCATTGAGAACTTCAATTCACTTGTGAAATAGAAATAAACAATAACCTTAATTTTCTAGATATGACCATTAGGCATGATGCAGATTGAAAAATAAAAACTTCTTGGTTTACTAAAGAAGTCTGGTCTCAACGTTATCTTCATTTCAATTCAGTTGCACCAGCTTGTTATAAAAAAAGTGTCATAAACAGCCTCACAGACCGCGCGGTAAAATTGTCCCACGCAGAGGACCGTCCCGAAAAATTTAAAAATTGTTCGTAATGCATTGGAAATGAATGGCTACCCAAAAACTTTCTACAATCCTATCATTAAAGAGAGAATAAACAAAATCTATAATGGTTCTTCTTATAAAAATAACATAGCAGGTAATACAGACAATTATATAACTTTACCATATATTCCGGAGACCTCTGAAAAAATTAAGAAATGTTTGAAAAAGTACGATATAAATGTTGCGCATAAACCTACTGACTGTGTTGGGAAATATTTCTCAAATCTAAAACCTGTAATACCTAAAGATAAACAAACCCACACAGTATATAAATTGAATTGTTTAGATTGTGATGGAACTTATACTGGAATCTCTAAACAATATTTACAAAAAAGAATGTACGGCCATAAGTATAGCACAAGAAATAATAACTTAGAAAATTCCACCGCCCTTGCTAAGCACTGTTTTGATTATAACCATCAATTTGATTACAAAAAAGTTAATATTTTGACTAAAGAAACCAATTATTATAAAAGATCTATCCTGGAGATGATTCACATAAAAAGGGATTCAAATTCTGTAAATCATAGAAATCATATTCAGGGATTGAGTCAGATTTATACTAACTTGATTAATTAAAACTCTTGCAAATTCCTACATACGTCTTTATAATGTTAAAAGTATATTTTAGGAAGAACGTTTAAAGTAAACTAAATCCAATGCAGGTCTAAAACCTTTTCAAGTACGTCATAAATCTACATCTGGGTCGAGTTATTACAAACAAATAGCTTCGAACTTCAGTTGCTTTGAGACCATAGCAATATGCGTTTGTACATTATGAGAATATTACTTAACAGTGGTTTCTTGTTACAAAAAAATCTATACTTTAATATTAACGATACAATTTTCGATTATTCGTGGTTTTGTTCGTTTCGACGGCGTGAGCTTTTTGATTGAAGATTTTGCGATATGGACGCTTGTGCTAATTAGTTTTAGTTAACCCCTCTTTTACAAAATAAGTCTTCTGATGATGGTCGTGAGACCGAAACGTACGTAAAGACGAACATTTATAACAGAGTGTTAATGTGACCTAATTCCCGAGAATTTTTTATATAATAAAATTAAGTGATTTAGATTTGAAATTGTAAATATGTCAAGGTTTTTATTATATTTTTTAAAAACTTTTCTCGGAATTTACTATCACAGATTTCAACATATTGAAATATTGGTAAGATGTCAAGAAATCATAATTTTTTATGAACTAGTTTTGTAGATAATCGCAATAAAGTAAAACCCCAGTAACTCTTAAATAATTTTAACAGCTCAAGAACAGTTGTGAATCAAGATCACTCACTCTTAAAATTCCGATAAAGTACCAAGAACGCAAAACAATTTTGGGGTGTTTTGTTTGATATTCTCATATCTATTTCCGATATAACCAGAAGTTGAGGAAGACAGAAAATAATATAGAATTAAAGAAACTTTTTGGAAAAACATTCTACTAAAAATTCAAAGCGATGTTCTAGCGATACGTCTAGAGGTAGGTTGAAAACGATGATATCATAACCTAACATGTTTTGGATAGAATTGGAAAACGTCCAGCGTCAAATACGAAGAAAATCCATGCTATGATTGACGAGCGATGTATACTTGCTCATATATGGGTGGAAATTTGTGAAATTTAGCATACTTTGTATCGACATGAATCGATCTTGACTGATTAATTCATTGTTGTTTATTCGTGGCTTCTACAGTCCAAACGACCTGGATTTATTCAATTTCGCTAAACCACTCGGAGCGATGCACAGAGAACACAATTAAAAACAATGGTAATACAAAAAGGGGGTGTACCTATCATTGCTTTTGATTTATACCGGTTCAGTTTCCATTTATATTTGCAATACAATATTCGCGATAATTTGTAACGTATTAATAAATCAGAGTTTATTACGTTTTGTTTTTGAACAAAAAGAATCGGATATAATGCATCATTTAACGTTAAATGCCTATTGTTCCAAATTTATAGCAGAGAATAATTCACATTTTATGAAATTTTATTCAAACAATGGAATCAAAATTTGGGTTGTACACAATATATATGTATATCTTTATAACTGTACATTACAATTTGAATGGAGCTGTTTGTTATTTTGTGATATTCAATTTTTATAGATAAAAACAAGAAATTTACTTTTGTTAGATATCACCTTATTTAAAACAATGTTGATTGCAAATTCGAACTTCACAGTTCATTATTGTATGTTCTGATAATGAACTGTAGAGTTCGAAATTACAGTCAACGTTCTTTTAAATAAAGTATTATTTAACAAACTGGAATTTTTTTGTTTTTTTATGTAACTGTACGTTATGTACATCTTATTTATCTATCTCTTCTCAGTGATTATGATCATAGCAAAGATTTTTCGGGTAAGTATTCGCCCATACTCAGAAGCAAGCGATGATAGAATCCTGGACTAATTTTTCTCAATAATCAGATGATATTGAGCTTCAGTTTCAAACTTGTGAGGGATTGGATGTTTCATGATCAACTCCATAATGAAGTGAAAAATCATTGTGATTCGTACCGTTCAAAATTAAGAATTTTGCTCATATAGTTTGAATTAGTGGAATCGACAGAACGGCAGACCTAACCACATGGACAATAACAAGCCAAATGCAAAATTAATATTCTGATCGTTAGTGAGGACTTCTAGTTGGTGTCAATTTGTTGATCATGGATTGTATTGTCTGGAAAAATAATTATCAGAAAACCGAATATAACCCCAAAGTAGCCATTTCATTATTGTGTACCTACTGGGATAACCAATATAATATACTAGGTCAGTCAGTCAGTACGCTGCGCATGTACTCAAAGGGTTAATATGAACTGAGTGGGTGAGCCGATAAGAGGAAAGACTTCGTTCGATACGCTTACATCGTCTTAATTAAATTAGGTAAAATCGTATTATTATGTTTATTTTATTTATTCAAATCACTGTTCGCTAAGCTCGCTCTGTATCAAATGAATTGGTGAAAATCAAACTCTTATATTCATTAAGTTTGTTCATTTTACTGTCCGCTAAGCTCCCTCCGTCTTAAGCAAAAGACTTCGTTCGCCATGCTCCAAATGTCTTCCGCATAATGAATATAATGAATATGAAGACGGGCTTCATTAGATTAGTAATAGTGCCCTTTGCCTGGTACCGCAAATGGCAGTTGCTACTGGCAGCGAACGTCGTGTTGTTCTATTTCCCTCTCCAATGGGCCAGATAGTCAGCGCAAGATGCGTGAAACAAAGCAAAAAACGTCCAGTATTCCGACGGACTGCTCTGATTAAGAACGCGGAAAGGACATAAGGTACGGCTTTGAATTTTCATGCCTGTAAATTTCAAGCATCACATCTAACTTGTGTCACAGCTTCAAATTGGTATACATTTACCGTTCGGCCGCTATACGAGAACATTACCTTCTGCTATATAACAATGCAGATATCTCATAAATGGAGTAAGCATCCCCTCAGCGTGTTACCTATTTTCCACACATAACCTCATTATGACATGAGTAACAAAAGAGGTACTGCACCCGAATAGACTAGGCAGTGGAGATGGGGTGATTCTATGAAATTTTGAAAGCGCCAGGTAATTTTGCTACCTCAACCTCTCTTGTAGAAAACTGCAGCCAACCTGTATAAATTACCAAACAAGGCAAACGCTATTACAAACCGAAAAGTAAGAAATTTAATCTGAAACCCTTGTAACAAAATTCAGTGTTCAGAAAAAATAAACATACAATAATCTATAGTTATAAAATAATTATTGAAAGTGAATGACAAAACTCAACATGTATGGAACGCTTTAGTATGGAACCACAAATATAGCTATATTCTTGGCGTACAGTGAAAATACAAATATTAGATTATCCCGATAGGCTACAAACTAAATAATGATGACTTCCCAATTCAGCTAAAGTAATATTCTGCATTCAAATGTGGAACAAATGAATTTCTAGATAACTGGTTCAGCCATAGCAATATTAGCTTATATGATATTAAAATCATGACCCTAACAAAGAATTGTCGCTACACAAATGTGTTAAGAAGTCTAGTGTTGAAGTGCTCCAAGAACATACAGGAATGTCACACACGCACAAAGAAACTCTTGGTTTTCCTCCAAGTTGATTCTCTGGAAAACCCCAGGAAGAAGAAAACCCTTTCGACACGAAAAGGACTCGAATGTTATAAAATGAAACCACATTTATCTTCAAAAATCAAATCACATCAGGAATATCTCCCAATGCTGATTTGAAGAGTAAAGGTATTAATATAGGTCAGTCGCAAGAAAATAATGGGGGCAACAAACATGTCCCTTTGAAGGCAAAATTTCTGGTTAAATATTCCAAAACTCCAAAATATATTTATAACAAACAGAAATTATATTATCTGTCTTTCGCAAATAAATTCCACACTAACAAAACTGCCTTTGCGAAAAACAATTGTCACACCAAAATCAACTTTAGACAGTAAGCAACGTTCTACCTATTCACACTAATTCAATATCGCAATCATTTTTTGTTAACGGCAATAATAAAAAAAAAAATCAGGTACGCGACTAACATCGGTGACTCGTCGTTACAGGTAAGATAAAATTCCCGGCGCAAAAGCAAAACAAATAATACACTGTCAAATTATTTGAATAAACAACACAATAATCCCCAATAGTTAATTGCATAAGAACAGATAAAATAATATGAATACAGGAACTTATTCAATTTGAACACTGTAACAACTATGTGCCGCCTATGGTTCACCGAATCACAATAACGTTGGTTGAAATTGCAATTGGCATAGGTCAGGGCTTAACATCTTAACATTTCCCCGGTCACAGGTTATGCTGAACATTTCTGAACCAACAATTATAATTATTGCAATATTCAATAATTGTAGCATAATACCTCCACAAGATATCAACTACTGAGTGAATAGATATGCTACCAATTATACTCAACGTAAGACAAAAAAGGTTGACAAGATGTACGAACGAAATTTGGATTGTAACAGGCGGACCTGAATCAGTTCTCTGAAGGACAGAAGATAATAATTCTTCCGTCCTCTCTGTCGTTCTACTCATGCTGATCACAAGAGGGTGGCCCCCCATTCATGAGCAGAGCGACAGAGAGGACAGGAGATACATTATCTTCTGTTCACCAAAGAACAGATTCTAGTCTGTTCACAGAACGATTACTATAGTTATACTTATATTTCTATCCATGTAACTCAACTCAAGAGAAGACTTCGTTCGCTTCGACCACTCCGTCTTAATTAAACGCTAAATATTGGCAACGTTATTTTTTCCAGGGATAACAACCATATTTACATATTGGTAGGATCTAACTTTTTTTCCGTAAAAACCCCAAAGTGGTGTTTTTTTTCATGATAGTAATTAGATTTATATCACATTAACAAATATATGTAATCTTCTGCCAATATGGACAGACTATACAAATGATAATCAACAAATCGACACCAACTACTAGAAGTGCACATAAAAGGCCAGAATATTACTTTTGCATTTGTCCTGTTATGGTCCATGTGGGGTTTGCTGTTCTGCCAATTTCAGTAGCAGGTAGAATTTTTGATGGAAATTCAGAATTTCCAAATGGTAGAATGACATAATACGAGCAGAATTTCAATTTTGAACAGTTGGTCTTAAATAATCAATGAGCTGACTTAAAAACTGAATATGCTACATTCCAACCATGCTGCGTCGAACGGTAAAGGAGGAGGCAGAGTGGCACGATTCAAAGGCTTTCTTATGTCACGCTGGATCTTGTATTATAATTCCTCATTTCCATCCTGTAACCTCAACTCAGTACATTTTGAATGTTATTTCCTAATTCCCTAATATTCAAATTTGATAATGATGATGAATAAATCGGAAACCATCAAACAAAATATAGTGTTTGCCAATATGCTTACGTCGGAGGATATTTAGATTTCAATTCGATGCTGAACTTTCACTAATCTGTACAATTTCAAGGAAAAACATGGGTTTTCTGACGTTGGAGAAATAAAACTTGAATTCATACTATAATTTGATTTTACCAATAGTTAATTGTTAAATCAAGATTTAATTTTAACAATTGATAATAAATAAATGTATATTTCTGGCTAGCTTTCACCAGATAACAATGTCAAGGTCTCTCCAGTCTATATCGATCAATAATATCACAAACGAGAAACCGATAGTTTCGGAGAGTTGTTTCGCTTTTCCGAGCTCATCAGTACAGTGTTTTTATGACTACTATATAACAAACTAATAAATTCTTACCCAAAAAAATCTGCTACTCTCTAAAGATAACAATCCGCAGAGTCTTCTCCATCGGAATCGGAGCCACTTGAGCGTAGCTATTAGCTCTAATCCCTGGAGGATTAGGCCATTTGCATACGAGTTTTTGGTCCTGCGTGATAGAACCCGAGGAGTGAGTGAGTTTTGAGCTTCCCTTGATTCAATCGGCTGGACCTTGCTTGGTGCAGGAGTACCAGGGGCCCCATTGGAGGAGCCCGAAGATGAAACCAGAGACCGCAGTCGACGTAGCCTCTTGCTTCTGACGCGCCCTCCTGCGCCTCTTTCTACCTACTCACATTTGTTGGGCCAATTGACTTTCACCCTATTGATTAGGGTGGTCAGTTATGTGGTCTGGGAATAGGACTCAGATGGTCTTTGTGAGGAGCCATTCGAGATAGGTTCCTTGAAGGATCGGAGGGTTGAGGACTCCTGTGTGGAGCTCTCAGGAAGAGGTACTCCGTGTTGTCTGATTTTGTATCACTGCCTGATGCTGTTTCGTGAGGTACTTGATGTCTACAATCATTAGTCAAACTTTCATTCAACCCAGACAATCGAATTTTCAGAACTCTTACATTTTGAAAGTACCCAGTATGTTCCGCCATATCCAAGGTCATAAACCTTTCGAACGTACTAGCCATGGGATAGTTTCGATATTATTTATAAGCGGCAGACGCGCCTACAAATGTTCTCGATAAGTTGAATCCGAAGCCCGTCTAATCGAACAACTAATCTGGATAAGTTCCAGTGAGAACTTCATTTTAACATGAAACATGGACAGCTTCTAGTCTGACATGTTTCTGAAGCGTTTACAGAATTGTGAGGAAGAGAGTGAGGGAACAACTCCTGCAGCTAAATCACTAAGGTCGGACCAATTTGTCTCCAACGGACAATTGGGCTGTAGTGACACATCTTAGGCGTTTTCAATCTTTGGAAGGCTAGATTAACGGGCCATTCGAAATTCCAGGAAATTTAGAAGTTTCATGGAATGAAGTTATTGGAATATATTTGCGTACAAGAATCAGTCAATCAGTAGAAATATCGTGAAACATTTACATATAGCATTTATTTCATATCAAACTCTAGAAACGTATAGAAACCATCAAAACTTTCACCACTTGATGAAAATCGACGTATAAACCACGCAAATATTTATTTGAAAATACTATATTCTCTGTTATGTAAATGTGAGAAAATGTCCGATTCATAAGAACTTACTTTCAAAAAGTTTGAAAGCTCCATATCATACTGAGACGCTACAAAGGAATCCATTCTGTTTGCTTTGAGATGCATTTGCTGAGAATTACTTCTTGAATGAAAATATCCACCGTTGTTGTTTCTTTCATACTCAATGTCGTCTACTGAATTTCACATGAAAAGAAGTCCGAGTTCGCAATCGTTGCCGTGTTATCTCCAACAGAGACCGATTCAATTTACAGATGACCAGATTGAACGTTGAACATGAATTAGTATTGACTCAAATGGGCTGATATAGAGAGAATCATATTTCAATGAATTAAAATTGGAATTTGGAATCAATAGAAAATGAATAATGATCAGCCACCTTCAGTAGACGATATTCTATTTTTCTAATAAATACAATATTCTATCTACAAATGTCTTCAGGGTTTAACATGGTGTGAAATCGTTTTGAACCTTTCAAAGATGGAGATAATAATTTCGAAGTCTCTCTAGAACATCTAACATCTAATTTAAACAATTAATTTTAGCAAATCTTTCATCACATATGGCATTATCAAAGCGTAGGAGCTATCAACTGAAGCTACATATAAAAGTCCTTAAATATTACAATTCAAAACAAATTCATTTTACTATTATTTCCTCATTTATTCATTTATTTATTCATTATTCTATTTACTCATTTATATTTTCATTTATCGATCTCAGTTGTTTATTTATACTACATTTAACAGAAAAAATACACTTATAGAATGATAATAGACTGACTTAAGAGATAAATAACCTTGATAGGTTGCGAACATGTAACAGAGATTAAAAAGTGTTGTTTCGTTTGAAGGATGAAGGGGAAACGTGAAAGTAGAATATTTGTGCGACTTGTTATGCATTTCAGCAGTTCAAACCGAAACACTCACTGACATAAGCTCCTCGATTTTTTGATGAATTGGAAGAGTGCCGTTAGAATAATTCCACATTCGGAACACCAATTCTTGGTTGAAACCATCTTCTTCAAAAGATGAATATTTTATGAAGTACCCGCACTCTTTCTCGGTTGCTACCCGACTTAATTTTTTTATCGAACTGCACAGTTGTAGAACTCTTCACCTAGAGAGGTCTTCCCCTAAGCCTACAACCTCCAAACCTTCAAGAAAAATACGAATGCTCTCCCTACATTCCACTATTGGCTCAAACGATGTTCTTCGAACATTAAAGGTGAATTCAATTATGAAAAAAGTAGCATATAATGGAGGCGCACTTTACTCTGGACCTTGAGAGGACAGTTATAACTCCACATAAGGTCGGAATTGAAAGCTGTTTGTTCAATACATACCAAATGCTCAAGCTGATGAATTCTTTTTGCAAATTGCACAATCTAGAGAACTCATAATGGTACTGTAGATTTTCATGTCATCGGTATATAGTAAGACGCTCACATTAAGATCATCCACAATACTATTCAAGTATATATGGAATAATGATGGACCCAGAATGGACCCCTGGGAAATACGAGATGTTACAGAGAATTCAACAGACTGTTGACCACGATGCTGAACCAACTGTCTTCCGGTTTCATGTTACGATCAAAAAATAACAAAAAGGTAGTTAGGCATCCTAATGAAATGATTATAGTTATATAATAAGACGCTCACATTAAGATCATCCAGGATACTATTCAAGTATATATGGAATAATAATGGACCCAGAATGGACCCCTGGGAAACACGAGATGTTACAGAGAATTCAACAGACTGTTGACCACGATGCTGAACCAACTGTCTTCCGGTTTCATGTTACGATCAAAAAATAACAAAAAGGTAGTTAGGCATCCTAATGAAATGATTATAGTTTGCCAATAAGTAGAGCAATGTCGTTAAGTCGATCAAACCCTCTGAGTGAATCTCAGACGCCAACATGAGAGTTGTCGTCAAGTGCTATTACACTGTAGGATACAAGAGAGATTTGTCTTAGTTACCTGTCCTTCATGAGTCCATGAACTCTGTTATTCTATTCTTCCTGTGATTAACAAGAGTCTCATACAACAATATTTCGTAAACATGTTCAAAGTCATTTATTTTGCCTATTGGCCGATGATTTACAACTTAGATTTCTTGCCATTTTTGAAAATTGGTGTTATTTTGAATAACTTCCAGATGTCAGGAAATGTTTTGTACATATGGAAATATCATATGAAGTTGTTCAGGACTTTGTAAAAGAGTCACAGTCCTGTATTAAGAATGTGAAAGTTCTATATAGGCCAATGATTCCGCTAAGTTTGATTTTTTAAACATATTAGATTTAATAAAGTGCGATATATAAAAATTTTCGCCAAGTAAATTTGAATTTTGATTTGGGATGAAGAGCAGTAAAGTATTACAAATTGAGATATGAGGATAGGCAATGGTCTGAGTGAGAGATTATTAAAAAAATGTTTGGCGAGAGGTGAATTACACGTATTGATCTGGTCATTCAATATAAGTATTCATTTTTGTATGTTTCAAAATTCCCATTGGTACTAGAAGATTAAGTTCTTCTTCATTAAATTTTGCCTCAATATTCAGGATTTCCGGGTCGAGGTTGAAATTATGATTATGATCATGTTGCAGTTAGTTATTCCTGTAGTTAGTCATCTTTTTTGAGTCTGTAGCTTCTCAAAGGTCATTGGAACCTCACAAAGAAACTGCGTCCACAAGCTGAATAGACATGTCAGCGGTGATGAGATTTGTCGTTTCAATGATCTCAATGTTTCTACCCTCTACCCTCAAGTTTTCTCATTCAAAAGTTCATTTAATGGTTCCCTCTACTTCTTTGGTACCAGTTTGGGAAAGATACTTACTATACAATACAGTTTACCTCACACTCTCTTTCCAATTAAATTTTGACTGATCTATTCGACTTTTTCCGCTAAGTGAAGCCGTTATCGGAGACATGTCTAAACTAAATTATACACAGTCGTAGCTCATATGTAGGATACTTATGTTCAGTTTAAGTTTCGTCTTAACTTCCGATTGAGAACGTGATGCTAACTTGTTGGCTTAAGATGGCAACCTGGTTTTCGAAATATGTACTTTGATTTTTAGATATCAATGTGGTTTTTGTATAAGCCACCATATCCGTAACCATACTGTTGTATTGTTGACGAATTTTTTTCAAATCAACTACACGAGAGGGAAGCCTATAATCTTCAGCGATGAAATAATCGAAGAGGGGATAGGCATTGGAATTTTTCTTGGAAGTTTGGAGTTTGTTGGTTCAGGAAATACTTCACTAGGAAAAAAGCTCCACATGTTAGCCCTTTGATGGGATACCTTAGATATCACAGATAGTGGTGGAATAGTTATTAGGAAGGTTCTTGTTTCACTTATTTCGGAATTGGTTGAACTCTCAGCTATCTTCCGGATGGAACAAAATACATCAAATTTGTATGAAAAATATAAGCAACCTACAAAGTACTGGACTGAATTCTGGGCCATATTTCATGAGAATAACAACAAGAGTTCCGTCTGGTTCATTGTATTGAGATCAAGCAAAATGAGTCTAATTTTGCGATGATGGAAGACATTTCCAGGCATATGGTTATCAATCGTAGCGATATTAGGAGGGTAATTTCCTTGAGAGTTAAGACTTTCGTGCATTTCATTCCAGCAATTGCCTTGACGCAAATTCTAATCGAACGTGAACTATTTAGGTAATCTATAAGCTTTAGTCTTGTCGTTATATACCTTTCTTGATGTGTCTATTGTTGTTTGATTTGAAGCGACGGCCTTAGAACAGATGTTTTTGGATCATGATTCACTAGATGATGACAAATAATAATGAAGATTCTTGACCCAGTATGAATTATATATAAAAATTCTCGGGAAATAGGTCACATTAACACTCTGTTTTAAAAATTTCGTCTTCACGTACGTTTCGGTCTCACGACCATCATCAGAAGACTTATTATGTCTAAAACTTGATTACTTAAAACTAATTGTATTACACAAAGCGTCCAAATCGCACCAATTTCAATTAAAATGCCCACGTCACCTAAACGAACAGAAACACGATTGAACGAAATTGTAAATGCTATAGTAAAATCATCAAAAATCCACTGCTAAGAAGATTTCTTAATAAAAGCGTACTCATGTCAACAACAGTAAGGGATCGACTGAGACGAGACAAATAAAATTTAATTTTTAAGTAAACAGTTTCAAACCAGATGTTAGATCTACGAGCTAATAGAAAAAGGTTTTGTTGTGACAGGAGGACGCTTTGTGAAATACAATTAGTTTTAAGTAATCAAGTTTTAGACATAATAAGTCTTCTGATGATGGTCGTGAGACCGAAACGTACGTAAAGACGAAATTTTTAAAACAGAGTGTTAATATGACCTATTTCCCGAGAATTTTTATATATGATGATGACAAAGTAAATATGAAACTACGACTGCATGGTGGAACGATTATTAATATCTTACATAAAGAGTACATTTTCATTTCAATCACATTTCACTACCCAACTCATGTTACAATCAGATATCTGTCAATTCAAAGAATAAATGATCATTTGAGAGAGTTTATAAAATGGTCTCCGATATCTAGGATTACCAAATAGCTAATACCTTTTTGATATCGGTCCAGAATTTCCGAGTATCTTCTTAATTCCAATAAAAAAAATACTTAATTGCTTCGCAGCGATTTGAAATCTTATCATTGGAACTATTGCTCAATAGTTTATTTAAACTATTGAGGAAGAGTATGAAATAATTCTCTACATACAATGACAGTATAGTCCGTGAGAAGTTCCGCAGATCGAATAAAATTGTACAGATGCTATACGAACAGGATAATAGTATGAAAGTATGAGTAAAACGGAAGCATAAACAATTTAAAGTCTGCTGGTTCTTATTAATATGAGAAGGGATGCTTCTTTTTGAAATGATTCTGATAGATCACCTCAGCTGGAAACATACAACGCGATATGAATTTGAATGTGAATTCTTTACGGTTACTAATAACTTTCTCCAGAAGGATGTAGGATCCATTCCTCTTGATATTCACTAACGATGTTCATCTGAACAGTTATTCTGGTAATCTATCATGCTTTTCTTGGGTGGTCAGTTCCAAAGTTGGAATAACGATAACTCAAACATCATTGTCTAGTAAGGAATGACACATTCGGACAACAAATATGTCTTACGAATTGAGAAGATTCCATTTTAATATCAATTGCTCAACCAAATCATTTCATGTGCGTTAGAACATAAGTTCACTCTGAATAGTGAACATATTCATACAACGAAATTCAATGACGATAGTTTCCCACATATGAAGTTCACTAAGTTGTCGAAAAATATTTCTCCCATTCCAATTTTGAAAATACCTTTGTGAAATGTGAGTATCACATTCCGTTCATCATAATTTTGCTAGCGATGTAGATATTAACCATTGTTTTATTAATAATTCAAAACTAACGCAATGTCACTTACTGCATTCAGTACATCCACGCTTCAATGAAGAATAAATATATGAGTAGTGAATTTGACTCTGAGTTATATTGTCCAATAAAACTACAACGCACGATGATTCAGTTATTTTTGTGGACTCAAATGACAAGAGTTTGATGGAACAAGCATTATATCGGATCAATGGTAATCTCCTCAGAGCTTGAATTATTCAATAATTGGAGAAAATGTGGGATACGGTAATATTTGATATATTGAATGACATTTACGTTTTTGAGCTGAAAATGTGAACTAGGGGATTTTTTGAAGTAGTTATTCATGAAGAAATTCGTTAATAATTTGTTGTTACGCACTAACAAAAGATAATTTTGAGCCTAATATGGAAGTTTGTTATCGTTTAATAGGTTTTCAAGAGTAGTGATTTTTCACTATATAATTCAATGGAGAATGGTAATAAGTTGTCTCGGGGTCATAACATATCGATGTGATATGTCTAATGACATAGAATAGCCTAAACGAAGGTGATGCAGAAGGTTCCTTCCGGTAAGCTAGATTTCTGCAATATTCCTTTGTTTGGAATAACCAACAACTAGGGCACCTACTAGGAGAAAAAAACCGGAATAGTTTACATTGCAATGGATCATTGATTCAAATTTAAAAGATTTGAAATAGTCAATGCGGAATTTGAAATAGAAACAAAATTTTTTATACAATTCAAAAATTCGAAAACATCAGTCGAAAGTCGGTACCTATTTTAATTTAAACTCTTTTATAGAACATACAAATAATGTAGGATAGTCAATTCGGAAACAAGATCTATCTAATTCCCAGTGGAACTAGAAAACATATCGAATGCATTTTAATAATTTAGAGGAATATACACTCGTGATGAATAATCGTTCCCAAATATTCCACTCTGTGGTTGAGTTGGATATTGGTATTTTCCATGACATGTTTTATCTTGATCCTTCATCATTTATTTTGCATGCTGTACCCTTGGGAAATTCCAGCCGCACTGCTCCACAAAGATTTAATAACAAAGCTGAGGAGGTTTTATTATTTAATATCGTTGAGAATATAGCCTGATTATCGTGGAGCTGTTTTTATTAAAGTTTTAATGTCTTTGTGATATCTCCATACACGGAGTCAGAATTGGTCAACCAAGTTTAGCGTTTATTGAAACACGGATATTGAAAGTTTGGATTGCACTACTGAGAATAGTCCGAAGCTGATATAAATTCGAGTAAGTCAGATTATCAGTATTGAAAAACAAATTTAGTTGAAAATAGTAACTATTAAGACATCAATATCGAGATCTTTCTTAGTATCACTGTAAGAACCTAAATACAGTAAACATTGAATGAAGATTCCAATACATTCAATCAAAGTCAATCCATTCAAATGGAGACAACATGAGAACTACTATAGTTCATGGTAACAGATCATCTGGTGATAGCATGATGGTTTTTTATTTGAACTGACTGAAAATCTTCTAGGAACACGTTTAATTTTAGTCTGTTCTTCGAACATGATTGATTCTTAGATAAAACCCAACGGCCAGCGTCGAGTTGCTCAACGGCAGGTAACATTTTCAAAAAAGACGAAGACAGGCCCGAGTTGCTCGACAAAAAACACCCTAGTGTGTGTGTGGAGGGGGGTAATGTTATTAATATTATAGGTACCTCTACGTTGATTATGGATGGATTGAGGAAATTGTGTTTCCCAATTTATTTCTTAAACGAATAGTTTGAAATGTACAGTGAAAATGGCAAAAAGTTGCTAGCTGTTCAAAATAACAAGTTTCGAGTTGATCATATCGCGAAATGTGGGAAAATATGTAGCGATGTCCAAATGCCAATGGAAAAACCAAGTCGAAGGCGAAACTATACACTGGGAGTGACGAAGATCTAATGAAGAACCATTTTCTACAGCACTATCATTCTATCGGAGAAGATAAACTGTTTACAGCTATAGTTAGCAATGCATGCTAAAAAATGCTGTTGGTAATTCATGTGAGGAGCCTCACAAATTGATAAGAAGCGAACTAAGACAATTGGACGAAGGTAAATTCGACAAGCTAAAGAAATATTGATATTAAGAATATAAGAAAGAACTTTCACTATGCACGTCGTTCTTTATTGTCGGCGTTATAGAAGTTACTACTGGAAAGGACGCACCGGAATTCGATCCCGCTACCTGCGGAAGGGACTACCTGTAACGGATTAAATTCGAAGTGTGGTCCCACCAGCGAAAATGCGATTTCGGAATTGGGTCCCATGTACCTACTATTTGTTTAATTTGACTTTTATTTTCCTTCACATTTTTTTGGGCTTAGGACCAACAGTACACACTTATAGTTGTTGTACTGGCATATTTAAAAATTTACGCTAAATGCGTATCGTCAAAAAAAAAAACAGTACGTGAAATAGTAATTAAATGGCATATTTACAAATGTACGCTAAACGCGTATCGTCGTATATTATGTACATATATATATTTAAAAATCTTAACACAAAATGGGGCCGAATTTTTTCGAAACATGTCGAATGAACGTATAACTTTTCAAGTTATTATTCATTTTTTGTCTCTCTAACTGATTTGGTAAGTCTACTTCATGTGTATGATTAATTACAGAACCTACGATAATATCAGATTCATTTAATTTGATGTAGCTTTTACATTTTGTTTTGTTAATGCAAATGTATCGCTTGACATTATGAGATAATGATTTTTGAAAACAAAATTTAAACCCATCTATTATTAATAAACGCTTACCCTTTTCACTCGTCATAGAGGTGAAATAATATTTTCCATGCCAAACAAACAAACAAAATCACAATAACGGACACAAATAAACACGTCTTACACTCTGCACTTCAGAAGAACAATTGCTAAAAATAATCCTTAATACCCACATGAAATCTACCTGCTTCGACAGCGGACCGAATTACGAAATCACCCTTTCAGATTTGGACAAGGTCCCTGTGAGCAGGTAGTCGCTTCCACAGGTAGCGGGACCGAATTCCGAAACACCGACTGGAAATGCATCAAGTGTTAAGTGATCTTAACTCAAAAACTAATAAAAACAGAGGTTTTTGTCCTTATAACAACAGTAATAATAATATAGCAGTGTCTCCAAGATCAACCAATCTGAAATTTCTATGCGACTTGGGAACTGTATTTATGGATGATACATTCAAATTTCTTATAATTCATGGTTCAAAAATGGGCAATATATTTCGTTTCGTATTATCTCACCCCAAATGAGCGAATAACTACACATAAAAATCTTTTTAAATTGTAATTAATATTTGTGGGGATTTCGTTTCAAGTCGAAAACGGTCATAATAGATTTCGAACTAGCTATACAGGGTATTTATAAAGGACTTGTACAAACTTTGGATGAATCTTCGACTAATTTTAAGATAAAAAGTTAATATGAACATGAGTCTTCAACGGCTTATCTCTTGAGATACCGGGCTTCCAAAAAAAATTGTTTGTCTCATTTTTTGATTATATTTTTGTTCAATAACATGACAATTTGAAAAAACTCGGGATACTGGGACTATCAATGATGGAGAACTCAAATAGTTACTTGCTTTTTTGTTTAATGTTGGAGAGCGTCACATATAGTGTTGTAACTGGAATGAAATAACCATAATTTTTTTGTCACACTATGTAATTTTTGACTAAACAAACTTATTGTACATTTAATTTTACTAAAAAAATTTACTCCTAGTATTTCTCTCTGAAAGCAGGTGTTTTGGAACAATACGGGTTCAAAGTTAAACCTGCGTTGGAATTTTTTAAGTTGAATTTTGAAAAGTAAGTATATTCTGTTTCTTAGATCATATTCATTTTATACTGGAATTTTGTAAACTAGTGATGTCAAGTAATCCAAAAGATTCAAATCAGGTGATCTGGGAGGCCAGCCTTGCGGTCCCGCTCTTCCTACCCAACTGTTAACTGGTAATTCTCACCCAGAAATCGGCACACAACCAAACTAAAGCGCAGTTCAGAATGACGAATATCTAAGAAACACATTTGAATCGTGTGCCATCATTAATTAGACATAAGGTATATTCGAAAGAGTTCGTCGATCGATGTTAAGGCGAATTGATAGATGCGTTGCAGTAGGCGGTGGTCATTTTTTGAAATTATTGTAAATACTTCCACACATTTTCTTAAAGCATCTATAATTTCCTCAAAATTATCGGTTATGAAATTCACAGAATTTAACCACGTTCCCCATCTAGTTATCACAGGTTCAGGTGGTAAAGGCACATTAGGTAAACGATCTTTGTACACCTTTACTAGCAGAGGGGCTTTCAAAAATATTTTTTTCATATTTGATACAAGACTATTGACCATTGGAAATTCTGTCCTTACAACTTCTGCTACTCTATTTAAAGCGTATGCTAAATAAGTAACATGTATTAAATTTGAAAAAATATTTTTAAATTTTGTCCAGCTTTGATCATATATGACTCAGCATCACTTTACAATATCAAAAATTTTTCTGGTGGTATCGGCTCAGGTAAAATAAAGTTACTAAAAGATTCATTTACAAATCTAGAAATAGTTAGATTGTTAGTTTTTTGCAACTCCTTAACGGAAACTAAACATCTGGTGTTACACTCACTCCTGTTTAAACTTCCTATAACCAAATTTGCAATATACCGTCCTTTAATATCAGTCGTCTCGTCAACAGATATCCATATTGAATTATTTCAAATTGCGGTTTTAATCGCTTCAACAGTAAATTGCATGTTGGAATCAACATATTTTTTTCGTATGGTCGTAGCAGAAGGAACCTGAACATCTTTGCAGTACTTGATTGAAAATTTTTGGAATAATGGATTACCAAATTTTGCAATTGGGATATTGCAACCGACCAGCAAACTGCATTGATCCTTATTAAAATTTTGTTGGTCCGGAACTTTCGTTTGATTCGTAGTGATGAGCTGCTGAACCAAATCTTGAGGCTTTTGTATACTTATTTGTAGAAGTAGTTCAGTCTTAGTCTTGTGAATGATCTCAGTTAGTCACATCAGAATACAACTAATAAAAGACACATTTGATCACACTTCATCACAAAATTCAAACTTTAAACCAGTTTTTTTCCAAAATGGCTGCTTTCAGCGATAAGTACTATCTGGTAGCTTTTGTATATGAAATTGAATGTAGAATAAGTTTGTTCCCTCTTTATAGTTCGTACAAGTACTCAATGAACATCTAGTATACAATGCTGCCTTCGAAGTTTGGAGTGAAGATTTGATGATACGTGGCTGTAGATTTTATCTCGGTCAATCTTGGTGCCGAAAAATTGAAGAATTGGGATTAAGCCAGGACTTCAAAGAAAAAACTAAAGTTGGGAAATGGATACAACATACATTTAGTTTACTTTTTCAAACCCCGACGAAGTCGAAAATTGCATCTTTTTCTGCCGATTCAATATGTAAAATGGTAAATTAGTGAGCTTTTTTGACTGTTTGTTAGACACTATATCAGTGAAATTGCGAATTATTTTCCAATTATATGGGTTGAACCCTCCCTTTTGGCAAGAACAACAAATGGGTGCGAATCATTTCATTCGCATTTTAATAAACTGTTTTATTATCCTCACCCAAATCTATTTGTATTTAGTCAACAAAAATTTACAGTTAGATACACTTATGAAAATGAGCAGCTACGACGTTGTGAAGAAATTTACAAATTTAATGTGAATCGATGTGTAAAAATGGAAAAAATGATTGACTATCATAAATATGATATCAAGATTATATATGTATGCGATATTATCAAACTAACCTGTTTCTAGAGTGTAAAAATTATTTGATCCGTGTGTAGATGTATATTTGAGCATATTTGATTTACATAATAAGACTGTAGTTCATATTCAATTTTTGTCATTCCAATTTGTTCTTCATGAATACTACTTGGGCTCTTACGTATAGTCCAGGAATTTAAGGAGCAAAAACGACGATTTTTGTCCGAATTTCCGCGAGTTCTAATTTTGGTCTATTCTTATGTATTTTGACACGCTGAACACGATGGTGTAGTTTAAATTTGAATTAACCCTGTGCTCGAAAATCTATGTCCATTTTTTGGACCCGAAAATAGTCATTTTTCGATTTTTTCTTATGGAAAAATGTTTCGAACAAAAGTTGTTGGAAAAATCAATACGCGATTTTTGGCTTTGGTTCCAAGTCGAGGTTGTGGGCCCAAGATTTATTTTTCATTTAGTGTGTTTTTTGGCACATTGAAAAATTGAATAGGTACCTATATGTCAAAGAGTTTATGTTTTTTCGTATTGTGTTTCGGTGGAAATATAGTATTCTTATTAGTCCTTTATTTGGTTTTTGTTAATTTTTTGGCGTCACAATCGGTCATTTAGAAAAATCCGTATTTTGCCGATTTCAGACGAAATAATAGTGTTATCAAAATAAAATCAAAATTATTCGAAAGATTTCATCATTTTGCATATAATATCCAAAATTCAAGCATTTTGGTCTGAAGACATAACTTTAGGGACATTTTGAAAATTTTGGACCAACGAAAAACTCAAATACTTTGATGTTAGAAATTTTTCACGGAACCGAAATTCTAGGTTACATCGGAGGTTTTGATAGCGAGAAGTCCAGGCAGATCGATTTGAGTTGAGTAGAAATGGAGCTATCCTAATGAATGTGTTTGGACCTCTAGAAAGCCTAATTTTGGGCCTATCGACAAAAATCTTGAAGCATATTACAGAGAAATATATCTGCTTTTTGAATTTGGAACAGCGTACGGAGATTCGTTCATAATTCCAAGTTATAACAAATTCCATCATAAAAAACTAGCACGGAATTTCATTTAGCGGCAATAATAAGCGAGCGTCGCCGTCGGTACAATAGATTCCGCTAGCCAAATTATAGTTTTTGTAATATTTTAAAATGCACCTGAAGCCATAATCGTTTTTTTATGAATGTGTGAGTGTATGTAGATGTGTGAACGTGTATATGTGACAGTGACATGATGTTTTTATAGGATGTCACACAATAAATTTCAATATTTAAACAAAAAAAAGAGATTAATAAGTAATTTTGTCTTTTTTTCACATTCATATTTTTTTTTGTTTTCTACATTTCATGTTTATTGAAAAATTATCTACATGTCTAATTATTCACAAGTAACCTAAGTTTTCGTTATCACTGTCAGCATATATTGTTAATGATGTAATATGATCATTAATGATATACGGATCATCGTGATTCGCTTCATCATCTGAATTCGATAAAATTTAACCGTCGCAATTGTCACTGATCATCGGTATCATCATCATCTTCATCATCGTGTTCATTTTCATCCATACACTAATCAAAATCATCATCATCATCTAATATACTAATTTCTGACTCGGGGCAATTAGAACAGTCTTCACCTTCACAATGCTTACATAATGAGCTACAAGGTAATCCTAA
Source organism: Endomychus coccineus (assembly GCA_958510875.1). Lineage (NCBI taxonomy): Eukaryota > Metazoa > Arthropoda > Insecta > Coleoptera > Endomychidae > Endomychus > Endomychus coccineus. Next base: position 95,570,185 of record OY294067.1, read on the forward strand.
TTTTTTGCACGAACATTTACCAGTACAATTTTTTTTACAACCAAAAGAGATTATTTTCATCAACCCATCGGGACGTGCATTTTTTTACTGTTTCAAAACGCAAAAAATCGAAAAATGGCTATTTTCGGGTTCAAAAAATGGACACAGCTTTTCGAGCACAGGGTAAATCCAAATTTAATCTACATCATCGTGTTCAGCATGTCAGAATACATAAGAATAGACCAAAATCAGACCTCGCGGAAATTCGGACAGAAAAATTCCTTAAATGACTGGACTAGTATAGCGTCGCGCACTTGGGAACCAGATAGCTCAGTGGTAGAAGCATTGATCTTCTAATCACGGTCACTTCCGGTCGTGGGTTCGAATCATAGAGACGGCGGAATTTTCCTGGTGGACCGTAAAATTGGTGAGACAAGATACAATGAGCCGTTAGGCCTAAGTGTCATCGAGACTGCCCTGGATGCAGAGTCGAGCCTATCACACGAGGTGGAGTGTTTAGTGGGTAAATCTGAGGTGAATACATTCATACCTCGGGGACTCTCAAACTACCTATGGGATGTTACAGGCCCATAAGCCAACTCCTGAAAACGAAACACAATTCGGGGCCAGTTTATGGGGCCGTCGACCAATCTGAATATTCCAAACCCAACATATAAGCAACACAAAGCTAATTGGTTTTTTGCTGGATATATCTCTAATCCTAGGAAATGAAGTCCCTTCTGAATTTACTTGATATACGGAATCTTTCTACCTCATCTAGAAAATGCAGCCTGTCAAGCTAACCTCCAAGCTTTTCTGACGGATAGATCAATAATATGGTACTAACAATGATACGGTACCTACCTTAGTCTAGAACTCTAGATCGATCAGTAACGTTACAATTTGACTGATGTACACTACAGAGATCTGATCATTGTCACCTGTCAAAAGCCAACATGGTATAAAACTTTATATTCATATATTCATTCATATCTTGTATCTAATTTCTTACATTAATATGGTACTAATTTAGTTTCTGGGAGTAATTTTTTTATGAGTGGAGGAGAGGAAATCTTGCATAGACCCCTCGAGTGCTTGCGCCCCCGGGTTTGCCTGACTTTAACCTACTAAAACCCCTCCTTCGTGAGGTTGGTTATGTTTTCTTTAGAAGAAGGAGGATGATATTTATATGTCTCTATTATAGTTCCCGTACAAATGAAGACAACAAGATCAAGATATTTCGACCCCCGTTTCTACAGGTATTTGTTGTGAATATAAAATAAAGTAAAACGACAAATGCTAGGTACCAAAATCTATAGAACTTGGCTCTGTATGAGAATTGCATATTTTAGGAAAAAAATAAGTTATTATTTGGATATGAAAGTTTCTTAACTTAACAATTAAGAATAGATTCTGTGTAAGCAGAACTTTGGAAGTTCAATTTATGACGAAAGGAGTTAATTAATTTGCAAATTCAACCCTTTAAGCTCTTAGATTTGCATTTATTAAAAATTTAAATGAGTTCATGAATACAAATTAAAAATAACAAATTTTTCCTTGCGGGCTTGTTTTGTGCTAATTCAATCAATTATTCAACAACTTCGAATCCCTTGTTTAATATTTAAAGCCCCTGTCATTTATAACCTTCGGCAATTCGGTCAGGCATTAGAATCTGCTTCATAGTTTTATTGTTTGGTACATTGAAGATATCACATCTCTGATCCTTATGTGATCATTCTAGTTAATCCATCTTCCAATTTGCAAAGTTATTGGCACTGTTAAATCAAAAATAAGTTCTACCACTTTTGGCGTTAACTACATGTATGAAAATAATAATTAATTATGAGGATATTACCGTCGTGAAATAATTGTTATTTCATAATTATTAAATTGTGAACTTGTGTTTTCCTTGGATATTCATTTGAAATTTTGTATTGAAATTAAATAAGTTGTAACGAAGCTTAAATTTCGAAAGATTATTTAATTTAGATCAGGCAATAAATACGGATGTTACATGTAATTTCAGTTTGAACAGTTCATTATTTCAATAGATATGAATGAATTCCGAATGTGAATTCCGTGATTGTCACTTTTCTAAATCTCCGTAATTTCAAATAAGTATAATTATTCAAATAGATGAATCTAATTCATGCCCGTTCAAAATTGCATTTCATTCCGATAAAATATGTTGCAAAAACAGGGGTCTGGCCAGTTAAGACACCAAACTTTGAACAGCCTTATGTATAAAAAAGGCGAACAACCAAAAAACTCCGATAACACTTGTTTAGTCCGCCGAGAGAAACTACCGAAGCGTCATGTGCGCGAATTTTAGATCTAAAAAGTAGCGTCACTTTTAAGTATTGTTCGGGGCATAAGTAAAAAACCCTCGGCACAAAATAAGGAATTAGTGGAGCAGACCTGTCCAGAACTTCGGGAAACATATAAAAGCTGTGACAGACAAAAGATTGCTCTCTTTTGTGATTTTGCATTTCAATCAGTGCAGTTACTCTCTTGTGTTTTTGAATTTCAATCAGTGCAGTTACCCTCTTGTGTTTTTGAATTTCAAGTATAAATTAGTTCCGCTGAAGTGTGATCATATAAGAATCAAAGTGAATTAATTACCCGAGTCTGAGTCAGGTTGAAAACTGTGGATTAATAATAGTTTTCCGTGCAAGTGAATTGTTTCAGAAGGTAAATGAGCAAATAGTTTATATTTTTGGGCATTACGATATATTGATTTCTGTAATTTATGATTATTATTGTAATTGGCGAACGTTTGTACGATACCTGAGTTCCGTAGAATTCAGTAATTTGAATTGTTGAATTTGAGTTTATTCCGTCATAGGTCGAATCGCGCACGTTTTGAATTCGCGCTTGAATTGAAATATTCAAGTAATTGTGTGGTGCGTTCAGAGTGTTTATGTTTGAACGACAGGGGCGTCTTTGGTATATTTGTGCACGCTGTGTCACCCCGGAAGTATAAGTATATCCTAAGACGACCAAACCACCAACGGCTTGTGCACACTGTGTCACTCCAGAAGTATAAGCTGGGGGTGGTTGTGTGATTGGGAATCGTGATAATTCCCTTAATACTATGAGAAGTCCTCGGCCGTGGATATGGGGGTTATTGCAGATGTGATAGTTAGGCTTTGTACACACTGTGTCCCCCCGGAAGTATAAACCCTAATTGTCTAGATTCTGAATCTATAAAGTGTATAAAATTTAACACTGTCACACAATTACCGGGTACTCCGTGAAAGTTAGTACAAGGGTGGGTGAGGTGACAGAATAAACTCAATTAGAGTAATTAACCGAAAAATAGTAAAATCTGATATCGTACAATCGGAAAAATAGTGAAAACAATATTTTCCAAACCAACCGAATTTATAACCGAATATATCGTAGTGTGATTTGAACATTCCATTTATTAGTGCTGCTATCTAAAATTTACCGAATACCGTTCATTAAGCTAGGACCTGTTTGATTCGTACTTTTCGGCAAATTGATCATTCTGAATCATTTATCAACCGATCCCGTACCGCTGAATTGAATTTAGTTACCGAACTTATCGTAGAGTAGATATCTTGAAAGAGTTTTCATTTACCGTTTGAGCTTCATTACATTTTCCGTCTGGGTGTAATTTTGTGAAATAATACCGTTCAATTGCATTTATATTGATTATTCTGAAAGTGTACTTGTTATATTTATTATATTATATATAAAAATTCTCGGGAAATAGGTCACAATAACACTTTGTTTCAAATATTCGTCTTTACGTACGTTTCGGACTCACGACCATCATCAGAAGACTCACTATGTCTAAAAAGGGGGTTTATTAAAACTAATTATAGCACAAGCGTCCAAATCGCACAATTTAACTTCAATCAAAAGAGCCCACGCCGTCGAAACGAACAGAACCACGAATAATCGAAATTGTATCGTCAGAATTAATGTATAAAAAATTTTTTTTTTTTTGTAGTAAGAATTCGCTATTCTTACTAAAAAAAAAAAATAATTTTTATACATTAATTCTGACGATACAATTTCGATTATTCGTGGTTCTGTTCGTTTCGACGGCGTGGGCTCTTTTGATTGAAGTTAAATTGTGCGATTTGGACGCTTGTGCTATAATTAGTTTTAATAAACCCCCTTTTTAGACATAGTGAGTCTTCTGATGATGGTCGTGAGACCGAAACGTACGTAAAGAGGAATAGTTAAAACAAAGTGTTATTGTGACCTATTTCCCGAGAATTTTTATATATAATTCATACTGGGTCAAGAATCTTATTAATATTTATTATATATTTTATTATTTGGAATTCCCCGTTTTATTGGATTATTTCTGCTCCATCTTCAAACGAGCTAAGTTATAACCAGGTATCAATTGTAATTAAAGCCTACAATTTCGATACTGTTTTCTGCCCATTGGACTCTGGTTATACTTCACTGTAGCTACCCTAGGGACAAAGCTATCTGTAGATAGCATAGTGACAATCCTTGTGGAGAGGACCCTAGCAGAAGTCCACAAAAGGAGTAAACCTTTGGAAAAATCTGGCGCCCGAGGATTTGAAATCAGCACTTTACCGAACAGTCACAAGGTAGACGTTATAAAGTTAACACTCATTATATGAAACGCTCATCTTCTGAGATATGAGAACCAATCAGGAAGGTTTGCCTCGATGGTACACAGTTCCGTGCTTTTGGGGTAGTAAGATCACGTTGAGATGGCTACCGCGAGTGATGATGAAGGAATGCAGAGTGTTGTCACCTGGTTTGACTTGAACTTCAGTCCGACGGTCATTATCACTAATTGTATTACAATGAACAAGATAAGCGAACGTTTCGGCAATATTTGAGTGCAAGAAATAGATGAAAACGTCAATGTAATTGTACTTTCCTAACTTTATTGTTTCGTGAAATTATCTCGATGAAACAATTCGTACTCACAATACTATCGAAAAATTTGTCAGAAATTATAAACGCGATTAAATTACTTTGAGGTGATTCCACTCGTTCTACGGACTCGTGTAGTGTTAACAAGTGGATCAATCTAGTTGGTGTCTAAAATAATCATTATCGATAGTATTAAAAGCACCCATGGTATTACCTCCAATACTTATAGAATCAATCAATAACTACTTGACAATACGAGACAATAATCAGTTAACACCAAGTCAATCACATAAAAAGGGGGTAATAACAATCAGAGATATTTCATATGGATTAGTTATTGCATAAATTACTCTTCTGCTTACCGTTAATCCTATCAAAAACACTATAGACGAAAGTCACCAGTTCTGAATGGGGTAGAAATTCCAATTGCACAAGAGGAAAAATACGTGAGAGTTATTTTTGATAACAAGACTACAGAAAACAATCCAAACGAGCACGATAGCCCTCAACCTATACAGAAGAATGTGTGTGAAGAACTGGGGGCTACAACCGTACATGATCACATGGCTTACACCAGGGTCATTCTACTCTTGATAGCATATGGCTCGGTGATATGGTGGCCAAAGACTCAGCAGGCTAGGGCAATCCGAAGGGTTAAGGAGCATTGAAAGGCCAGCTTTCTGGCTACCACCATTCACATAAAAGGCGACGCCAGGTCAGTAACCAGCAGATTCGCGAAGGACAAGCGCACATGAGAGCAAATAACATGGTAAGATGTACAACGAAAAGGATCTCACTGAGCTTGGGCAAACACATGACGATATTCCAGACAAAAGTTGCTGCAATACGTCACTATGCCGAAGAGCTATTAAGACAAAGTTTCAGGGAAAAATCATAGCGATATACTCTGACAGCCAAGCGTCCATAAAGGCATTCAGTTCTTCACAGGTCAATATACCAAACTTGTCTGGGACTGTAAGAAACTTTACAAGGGTTGAGCAATCAAAACATACTGTCTTTATCTACAGAAACAACGAAGAGGCTGATTCACTGGCTCGAGAAGGATCACGTACGGGTCTGATTTGTCCAGAAATTTCCTGTGGTATAGCGAAAGCAGAGTTTTTCGAAGAATCATCGACAAAATTTACGGAGTACCTACTAACCAGAATAGAAGATCAACTAGAATCATGATTGGACTCCTGACAGGGCATTGTAGACTCAACAAACACATGAACAACATCGGACTGGCAGATATAACCCTATGCAGGTTCTGCCAAGAAGACAAGGTGACCTCAGTACACGTACTGTGCTACTTCGGAGACCTAACAAGGCTAAGGTTCTCAACGATAGAAAAGGAAAAACCACAACCCTCCCATTACATGGAGGATCTGAGGTCTGACCTACGGAGTCTAGTGATGAAGGCGGGTCTAGACAGGAAACTCTAACATAACAAGAGGGCATACATAATAGATCTTCAAAGTTCGCAGTGGTGAGGCTCATAGCCCATTAGCCTTACAAATGTAATCTAATCTGATCTACGGTTCCTCTGTCGAATGAGTTCAAGCAATTTGAATAACAATTATGGTTGGCAATTATATTTGGACAAAAATATAAAAAAATGAGTGGTGGTCAATATTTAGAGAAAGAAGTAACTCTATATCATACTATATCGGAAGATAGTATAGGGTCACATAATATCAATTTCTTTCCTAGTTTTGATTAAATATCACGCTCAGGTAAAAAATTTCCCAACTTCTACTCTATGTTGATCATTTATGTTACGAACACTCCCGCCTTAGAGACTGTTCAGATGCAATACCCATTTACAAAAGTGACAACAAGCTGTAAGTAGAGGAACACATATGTGTTCCTATACCATGCTATGAAAGACAGTGACCTCACTCAATTTATTCTTTTACGTCATGTTATTACTGATTTACTACATGAATTTCTTTCTGGGCTTTCTGTACTCTCGGATAATTATAATGCTTATTGCTACTGACTCGTGAAGTGAATCGTTTGATCAATCCGTCTCTGTGCATGTGAACATTCTGTTCGACTTAACGTTTCAGGTACAAATAAGAAACCTCAGATCGAGGAAACATGAAAGCACGAGCTGTAGGGATTCGTTTTGGGTACTTTACTTTTCCTTATATACACTTCAGACTTCTCCTCTACGATTGATTCACAATCTTTCTTTTTACGGATGATACTATTGTTTTCAATAATCCTTTGATCGCATATCATCAGCTTTGGGAAGATCTCAGGAACATTCAAGTGTAGTCTGTAATTTGGGTGATTCCGTTGAACCCTGGAAAGTCTTATGTTCTAGATTTGGGATACAAGAATCTTGAGTTGACATATTTCATTGTCAGGTTATCATTTGGCCCACAATATTATATTTTTTTGAAAATGGTTCAATCATTGTTTCTTTGTGTGACGACCGTTTATTTTATTATCAGTGCACCTTTTGGGAATGTTGTATTTTATTGAAGCTAAATCAGCACCTATTTTTCAATTCAAAACTTCAGACAAACGTGCTTCTAACATTTCTTCCTTGTACTGTCTGAGGTAGTTTTTTCCTGTAGATGCTTGTTACTTCTTGGAATTCGGTAAATTCGACTTTTTATCAAAAATTCAGTCAAACGTACAACTGAGTATAATATTTTGCCCCAGGTATGAATTACATTAAATTCTTGAGAAATGGGTCACATCAACACTTATTCCTACTATATTGATATCTTAACGTACGTTCCGGTTTCAAGACTATCAGAAGATGTTTGAAAACTAATTCATCATATAATGCGCGGGATTTCTTAAACTAATTGTACCAATCTCTAAGTCTATCACCGGGTTGCCAGGTATAAACAGATAAGCTAGTATCATATATTTATGAAGATCTGCTTACTAATTTGAATATGTATTAAAGTAATGATAATTCTACTGCGAAAATGTTAGTCCTAGGTTGCTTTAACAGAACTGGTCAGGACTCATGCTTATCGCCCTTTAAAATTCGGATATTTGAGCAAGCGAGCGGTGTAGGGGGCCAGGTAGCTCAGTGGTAGAAGCATCGATCTTCTAATCACTGTGGCTGCCGGTCGCGGGTTTGAATCCAGCGACTGCGGAATTTTTCCGATGGCCCGAGAATATGCCAGTTGCCGATTGATAGAGAGTTGCTCATGCTCTTTTTCCGTGCGATGAATAATATAATAATAATTTTTAATATAAAATGATGTTAAAAGATCATAATATACAAGTATTATACATACTTAACTCTGAAATGTTGCCTATTCTATAAAGAAAACGAACTAAGTAATTGAAAAAGTGAATACATATCTAACAAAACGAGAAAAAATTAATATCAAATTAGCATATTGAAGAAATACTTCATTATAAAGCTCTGTTGTTATTGTATAAATATAAAAGTTAATCAGCATCAGATTCATCCGAAGTACCAAAATTATAGGCACTCAAATTCTGAGGCAATGTTACCGTTATCATTTGCGCAATTTGTGCAATACATCTTCAAGTTGGTATTCAATTAACCCTTTCGGTTCTAGATAAGCTATCCATGAATTAACCGCATTTTCAGGATATACAGGTTTGTCACAATCAGGATCAGTTGCATTCATTCAAGACACACAGAATTTGAATTTATAAAGCTTTATAATGAAATATAGCTTTACTACGATAATCAATCTTTTATCGCTTTTCAAAATGGGTATTAATTTTTTATTTATTCACTCTGTTTCCTTTATGGAAGAGATAACATTTCCCAGACGAGTATGTATTTTACTTATATATTATTATTTTGTTACATATTTTCAAAGTGGAAATTGTTTAAGTTATACAGGGAGTTTCAGGTTTTTCGTTCACAACTTCAGCAAACGATAGAACTTCTAAAAATAATAGGGGTCTTCTGAACGAATAAAAATTCTCAGTTCAAACATGGTACACTTCAGTTGTATTGGATGAGAAATTTTGTTACCCACAAAAAGATTTTGAGACAAATACAGTAGCGTAGTTATGGGGTTTTGTACCCATTTAAATCCCTCAAACTTCTACGCCAATGGTCGAAAATTATTTTTGCATACAAATTTGGAAGCTTACATTTATTTTCTATAAGAAAGTATTCGCGATAAATTTCAGTTAGATGCTTCCTGTTCGAGCTATTTTAATTTTCTAATCAGGTTTATTATATGGAATTTGTTTTGAAAGGCTATTTAAAAAGTGAAAAAAATTGAATACGTTTTTATTCGTTTAGATAAATAATTATTATTCATGATAAATGCTGAAGATATACATTCATTTCAACGCAACGGCGACATCGTTTTCCCAACGACCTTCTTTTTCGAATTAACATTTTATTATTTATTTCACCACAAGCTCTTCGAATACGATTAAGTAGATCTTCCCTATTATAAACCGGCGTGGCATACACTCAATCTTTCAAATAACACAAGCAAAAAAGTCCAGAGGATTGAGGAGACCAGGCCATGCAACTGGACCACCTCTACCAATCCATCCTTCACAGTACTTAATATTTAGCCATTCTCGTACTTGTCTGCCAAAATGGGCAGGACAGCTATCCAATTTTATCTATGCATTGATGCCCTCATTGTGTAGTGTCTTCGTGATTAGTTTCCGAAAGCTCTAAAAATGCAGCGGCCGTTAGTCTGTCTGGTAAAACATATGGGCCAAAAATATTGTTTTTGTAAATGCCAAGCCAGATTTGACACTGAATTTTTCTCAGAAATTCCGAGATCTTGTACCATGACTGTTTTGATTTTCCCATAAACGTAAATTGTAAAAATTAATGAATTCCCGTCCGTGTAAAATCTGCTTCATCTGTACACAATATTTGCTGGAGAAAGTTTTCGTTAATGTTCAGTTTCTTATGGGCAAATGAAAACTCATCATGGTATAATATCTAGGAATTCTCAAGAAGAATTCAATGTCAATGTCTGGCTTGGCATTTACAAAAACAATATTCTTTACGGCTGCTGTATTTTTAGAATTCTTGGAAAATAATCACGAAGACATCACACAGTGAGGGAACAAATGCATGGATTCAATTGGATGGCTGTCCTGCCCATCCGAGAATGGCTAAATAGGAAGTACGGTGAAAGATGGATTGGTAGAGGTGGTCCAGTTGCATGGCGATCACCTCACCTCAATCCTCTGGACCTTTTTGCTTGGGGTTATTTGAAAGATAAAATTCTGCCACGCCGGTTCATAATAGAGAAAATCTACTTAATCGTATTCGAAGAGCTTGTTGTGAAATTATTGATAAAATGTTAATTCGAACAAGGACGTTGAGCAATCTATGTCGGCGTTGCGTTGAATTGAATAAATCATTCTGAACATTTATTATGAATTATTTTTCATCGTTACCACCAGTAAACAGGTATTTAAATATCTTCTTACGTTTTAATTATCCGTTCAAATGAAATTTCATAAGATAGCCCTGACTAGATAAATCAAAATAGCTCGAAGAGGAAGCCTCTAAGTGAAATTTATCAAGAATATTTTTTCATAGTAAATAAATCAAAGATCTTAAATTTGTATACAATAATAATTTCCGAACATTGGCGTAAGAGTTTGAGGGGTTGAAATGGGTATAAAACCCCCTAACTACTCTCCTGTATTCATCTCAAGGACATTTTGTCACCAAAAAAGTTTCTTATCCAGTAAAACTGAAGTTTACCAAGTTTGAACACCCCTATCATTTTCAGAAGTTCCATCGTCTACCGAAGTTATGAACGAAAAAGCTGAAACGCCCTGTATATAGCACGGATGACGAGCATGCGTACTCTATTTCACTAGCCAGTTGCCTCTCGTGGAGATGTTATGCATCGTTCTCCTCTATCGCATAGGATTGTACGTTCAACGTTTCTCTGTTGCGCCGCTCACTTGCTCAGATATTAAGATATTTTGCTCAGGAAACTTAATACCACCGTGATCGCAATAAAATTGTCTTCATTACAATACATTTATATTTCAGTAAGTAAACATAGACGGTAACTGTTGGACTTATTTTGTTGGAAATGTTATGCTCCTCGATTGAGGAAATGAATAACCTACTAATTTACGTGAGATTTATGAAAAATTGAAAAGTAAAACGAAAGCTGTGTAAATATGCGCGTTCCAGTATTAAGTGAATTACGTATCCGTAAATTTGTATTCTAATGATATCCATATACATAGGAGGTATGCTACATTACCTCGTTCGGATCCCATACGATTCCCGTGCAACAAAATGATGTTTTGTAGTTAGCTATAATCAACTACATTATCGATCTAATAAAACTTTGTGGCATGCATATATGCAGCAGGGAATAAACTCAAACTCGTAAATATTCTGACTAATCCGTTGAACCTCAACGTTAAAAGGAGTCATAAAGATGAAACATCTGAACAATAAAGTTTCTAGAAAGTTTGTGCAGAATTATTTGCTGTTTATAAAATATTGTTAAACACACGATCCTGCAGAGTAGGAAAGCGATATTGTATTATGGGAAGATACAGTATCATGAAAAATGTGCCTAGAATATCTCTCCTATAATTCGAGAGTTCAAAGTCGATTTGAACTTTTAACAGTAGCATTAACCTGAATACCATCCAGGTACGTTATCCAGTTAACTACTGTTATTGTAATAAACATTTTTTTCGAAAGAGTTACAGTTAGTAAGGTCAGATTCAACCAGATTTGTGACATATATCTTCAGATTATACGATTTGATAAGTTCGAATTATTATAGGATTTTCTTCAGCAATCACTTTTAATTTTGAAGGTACTAGTGAAATTATGAATTCTTGGATAGTCTGAGAATATTCACATCGATTACTCGCGATATTGTTCTTATTATCGTTATTATCTTCATTGCAGTTTGGGGCAACTAGTTCCATTACCAGGACTCACTGCATTGCGACCTAATAGGTCTTTGTACTGGTAACCTTGTGTTAACTGGACTTCGGAGATCAGTGTTGGTCATTGGAGAAGTGTAATATACGTTTGATTTCAAAATATCTGAGTTTCATTGATGTCATCTCATTGTCGCCAGCTATAATCCAGGGCGGAACATTGTCACAGTATGAAAGTGCAGTCTGCATAATGTCCCTCATTCTATACGTATCCTGTGTAGGTGTGTATGTGTTCCTGTCAATAGCCCTACCATCCATTGGAGTTGGTCCTTTGTAAGTGGTTGTAACTGACGGGTTTTCCGTTTGCATAGTTTGGATTGTACAGTACCTTACGTATTTGTCCAATATTTGGTCATTGTCTTGTAGGTTTTTTGACTCCCTTGTATTACCAATGGGTATGTTATTCCGTTATCTCTGATACCCTGGTGGTCTAGTCCTCACATAAGTTTTACTCGATTGTTGGTGGGTTGGGCAGCAAATTTGTGTTGGTCTGATTCATGATATGGTTGCTTGATTGCCCGTTATAATTAGTGGTGCCGTCGAGACGACACAAATACGGCGTCTCGTCTTGCTCTATCTTTTCTGGCCTGAATTTTGTCTTGCCTATGACGTCAAGACGAGACGAGACGAGGCGAGATACATCGCGACGCGTCTTGAGTCTTGATTTTTTATTCTAAAATGAACTTTTATAGCTGTCATTTCCATTTGTCAAGATGAAATGTCTAATGATTCCTAATTCGTCGAATATTAGTCCGGTCAATTTAGACATTCGAAGGTGCATAAAATCCCAACAAGCTGAAAATCAGTAAAATTGTTCAAAACATAATTATTAATAATATTTAAAAGTTCCCCATCATTCCCGTGTGTGGAAAAAATTTTATTCGAGGTCAAAGGTCAATATATATATATATATATATATATATATATATATATATATATATATATATATATATATATATATATATATATATAGATATATATATATATATATATATATATATATATATATATATATATATATATATATATATATATGTAGAACTGGATTCTCGGGTATTGATCCGCGTTGTGTGGTTTCGGTCCTCAGAAGGACCAATTTCACGACGTTTCGGCAAAGTCGCATTTGCCATCTTCAGGTGATTCGACCGTAGAGTCTGGAAAATCTTCGCCTAGATTTTCCAGACTCTACGGTCGAATCACCTGAAGATGGCAAATGCGACTTTGCCGAAACGTCGTGAAATTGGTTATTTTGAGGACCGAAACCACACAACGCGGATCAATACCCGAGAATCCAGTTCTACACATTACGTCCGCGAGAACCTAAGAAGAAACATATATATAGATATATATATATATATATATATATATATATATATATATATATATATATATATATATATATATCTATATATATATATATATGTATATGTATATATACTTAGGGCACACGATTTAGGAACCTGAAGCTACTTACCGACCGGTGGGGAGGAGTAGCTTCGGTTAGCCGCCTTTTAGGTTTTTTCTGGCGCGACTGCTGCGATGTCGTCGGAGCTCGCAGCAGCCCCGACCAGGTTTGAATGTAAAAAAAAAGTATATATATATATATATATATATATATATATATAACTTAAGAGATATAGAATTAAATTTTCTGAATTATGAAGATAACTTAGATAATTTAACATAGGATTATAAAGATGAATAAACGTAAAAGATTGAACCATAGGCGGGATTCGAACCCACATTTCTGGATTTCTAGTCCAGGGTGTTTACCAATTACACCACTTCGGTCCTGTTAGATTTTTATATTTTTTGTAAATATAAACCTCTGAAAGGATAGTAGATCATTGATGAACACAATGCGATTCGATGCCCTACCATCGATCAACTATTCACGCACATTCATCTGAAGTTCAGTCGTTTTTTGAAGTAAGGATTGTAGGTTAGTACTGCTATGGTTGGCAGTTACTTGACAGCAGTACTAACCTACAATCCTTACTTCAAAAAACGACTGAACTTCAGATGAATGTGCGTGAATAGTTGATCGATGGTAGGGCATCGAATCGCATTGTGTTCATCAATGATCTACTATCCTTTCAGAGGTTTATATTTACAAAAAATATAAAAATCTAACAGGACCGAAGTGGTGTAATTGGTAAACACCCTGGACTAGAAATCCAGAAATGTGGGTTCGAATCCCGCCTATGGTTCAATCTTTTACGTTTATTCATCTTTATAATCCTATGTTAAATTATCTAAGTTATCTTCATAATTCAGAAAATTTAATTCTATATCTCTTAAGTTACATACACGATAGTGGCCAATTAGGCAAAGAAACTTTAAACTTATATATATATATATATATATATATATATATATATATATATATACATATATTAGTAAAACAAGCTAATAATGATGCTGATGTATTGATTATTGAAACAGCAATAGAGCAATTCACTTTGGCAAATACAACTATTGTTATTGGTGAAGATGTAGACTTAATCGTATTACTCACTGCTCGAACGCCAACTGAACAAACTATTTTTTTCTTAAAACCAGGAAAAGCTCAACATCAATCAGATATATATTCATCAAAAAGCTTATCTACTTTTGTAAAGTGTCAAAATCATGTCCTATTTTTACACGCAATAACTGGCTGTGATACGACATCTGCATTTTACAGGAGGGGTAAAACAGCAGTTTTCAAAATGTTTGAAAAACAAGATTTAGTTCAATGTGCTGAAATTTTCAAAAAGAGTAATTCAACTCAACAAGAAGTTATCACCAACGGCATCCGCTTTCTTCTTTCCATGTACGGAGCTCCTAAAAAAACTACCTGTTTAGATAAGCATCGATATGCATGCTCCGTTAAAAATACTAAAAATAAAAAACAAGTTCAATTAGCTTGTCTTCCTCCAACCTCAGTTGCTGCTCATCAACATCTTTTTCGGGTATATTACCAAGTTCAAGTGTGGCTTGGTTATACAGACTGGGGTTGGAAGTTGGTCAACAATATATTAGAGCCAGTTCGAACTTTACTCCCACCTGCGCCGGAAAAACTGCTGAACACAATTTTTTGCAACTGCCAAAAGGGATGCAGTGCTAAATGTGGTTGCAAAAAAGTGGCACTGTTTTGTTCGCTGGCATGCACAAATTTTCAAGGCCAGTCGTGCTCTAATGTTGAATCACAAACAATGGAGGATTCGTTTGATTCCGACGAAGTGTCATGCGATACATCGCTATTGACGCAATTTACTTGCGTCCAAAATGAAGATGAAGAAGAAGTAGGAGAAGAAGAAGGAGAAGAAGAGGAAGAACAAGAAGAAGATCAAGAAGAAGAATAAGAAGAATTTGAAACTTACGAATCAGGCGAATGGACTTCACCACTTTTTTTTAAATTTACATCGCTTTTATCTTTTCCAAACTTTGAAAATTTCCGTTATTTTGCAATAGTTTCACATTAAACAGGATCACAACTGACCCGTGGAGTAGGCCTACTGGGGAAACCACGTTGAAAAAAACGCGCTAAGTACACTACCTCATAGGTGGCGAGGAAACGTGTGCATATTATGACGATAACAACTTTTATAACTTTTTGAATCGTTATATCTCAGAAACGGTGGCTCGTAGGAAAAAACCATGGATACATTTTTATAGATAATCTTATGATCTACAATTTTTGTCAGAGGTACTTTTATGATAAAACTTACGGTTTTGCTGAAAATCGCGAAAAACTCTTTTTTTTACCTTTGACCTCGAATAAAATTTCTTCCACACACGGGAATGATGGGGAACTTTTAAATATTATTTATAGTTATGTTTTGAACAATTTCACTGATTTTCAGCTTGTTGGGATTTTATGTACCTTCACTCTCATTTTTTAGTCTAAATTGACCGGGCTATATGGTGTGGGGTGTTTTATTATGATGATTCCATCGACATATACATATGGACTGCGCGTGGCTAGTTCAGGCGTGAGAGAGGGAAAACGAAGAGGCTGGCTCTATCGCGTTTCTATTGGCCGCTGCGTACTGTAGCTAGTATGTTTACGTCCCGAGCCGACCTTTTCGTTTTCCCTCTCTCTCGCCTGCACTAGCCGCGCTTATCATTGCCACGCGCAGTCCATATGTATATGTCGATGGACGATACTTGGCAAGGTGAGAGAGGTGTTTTTCAAGTCTTGACCACGGTATGAGCGAACGGCCTACGCAGCGTAGGTATTATGGTATTCTTGATTATTAGCCATAGAATCATAAAGTATACTCCATTTTATTGGTTGATATAAGTTTTGCTTCAAATAAAGTTACACTCCACAAATGTATTTATGCGGGAGAAAGTTAACGTTTATAATTCGGTATGAAATGATATCATTTCTATTTCGTCATTTACACAATTGTTTTTCTTAAATTTGAATACTTTCTAATATGAAACGTTTGTTGTCATCCGTTTCAATGGTCAAAATTTAGTAAACTTGTAAAAGACACTAACCATTCATTTGACTACAACAATATAAAAATTTTAAATATTGAAACGGATGACAACAAACGTTTGATATCAGAAAGTATTCAAATAAATAAAAACAATTGTGTAAATGACAAAATAGATTCCAGTCTGTCAAAACTTCACAATCTAATTCAAACTTAACAAAATATTATTATTTTGTCTATTTAAAATTCAAAAAAAGTCCAAAAACCTAAAAATTCCTCAAAATGACTGTACTATTACATGAAAGAACAATTAGTTTGTTTTTATATCACTTTTAATAATAACGTGAAATGTTACTACAGGTTCGACAACGAAGTGCTGTTATCAATAATTGGCACTTGAGTGTTGAAAGAAAGTACATTTCATGATAACATGATTTAGGGATAGATTATTACAGAGGCTTCAGTTTTGGGAGAGAGAAGTGAAGTTTACTGTATTCATAGAATTCATATTCAATATACAATCTCGAAGAAAGTGTGTTCATTGTTATCTCGTTGTTGCAGTGGTTCTAATAATCAGTGAGAAATATTTTGATAAAGTGGAATATTAGTATTCATAATATACAGCTAATGACTAGAGCCGCATTACCCAGGGTGAGCATTTTCTCCATTTATCATCATTTTATACGCAGCATTTCAAACGGACATGGGATCTGAAGTGAATTTAAAACACTGCAAAAGCTTGTTAAGATTTGTCGGGTCTAACAACATTCAATCACTGTCAAGTTGGTAAACCCGAGTATTAGGACGCAAACATTTGTAACGAATGCTTTTGACAGGTTCAGTTGGCAGAACGGAACAAGACCATCTGTAGGTTCAAACTGAACTGTTCGAGAGTTTTTTGTTGCTGTAAGGAACAAGATTGAGATATAGTATTGGCAGAATAGTAAGTGGCTCAAAACTTGCTAGTTCCTTCTTCCAAACGGCTTACGAGATAAAAGCTCTATACGGATAAAACGTGCTTTATAGTCAGTCAATTAATTGAACACAAATTTATACTCCCATAATAGTGTATTTGTTACGTAGGAGTATTATCAAAGAGAGTTGTTTATTGGGTATATAATATGATAATGTAATATAATTCCTCCAAAAGTATGTGTTGACAATGATTTTGATAGCCGATGAGTTCTTTTCAGTATCTTGTCGATCATTCTAATTGAAATCAATTCAATTCGTGTCGTAAATGCGGAGTAGCTGGGCTATGGGAGAAATTGTGTATAGCCTAATTCATCACACGTCATATTTCAGTTTTTGAATCATCTTGTTTCCTAATTCACAAAGTGTGACATAATTCATTACACCAGCTTCATCATTGAATCTCAAGCAGAAAGATATCCTGTGATGATCAATTGATAACAAATATCCAAATTGATTAATGTCATTAGTTATTGGAATTGAGTGATGTGTGATGTCATGTGAGTTATTTCATCTTCCTCAAGAACTAAACTAAACATTTTAAAAAATGCGTCAGAACAAATCTAAAGTGATAGAAGATTTCTTGGCTTCACTTGTTCTTAGGGGAACAGAAAGAATCAATTAAAGGGAAATACAATGAACTTTGATATATGACCATGAACCAAAAAAAAGTAGAGATTGTACAATAAAAAATTGAAAGAAAAAAATGTTCAAGCGAAATTTTAAAAAGTTCGGTTTCACTTGTTCATAGGGTGTTCCTTAATGATATGGGCATATTTTAAGGAGTGATTTCTGGGTCAATTTTGTGTAAAAAAGTTCCTATAAACCTTTAGGTTTTCTTCAACAAGTCTAGAAAAAGTTTCGAGATATTGAGTTTTGGGACAGATTAATAATGTGAAAAGAAACAAACTTTTTCACTTGATAAGCTGTTTTTAAATTTAATTAGTGTCGTATATGAGTTGGCATCGCAACAATTTTAACAAAAAGAACTGGTAAGCCACTGAGTTTTTTCGATCTAGATACCATTACCAGGAAGATCATCAGAAACTTGAATATTTGTCGCCAAATTGTTTTAGAGAATTTAAGTGGTTTTTTTTGTTATGTTCGTACCATATTTCAAGAGTACATGCATCACTTTTCTGAGATTTTCCAAAGCGTGTGAAGTTTTGTTGTATCTTCATAATGTGGCTCAAATTCCACAATTTGAATCACACATTCTGTTTATGAATGAAGCACATTTATCAAGGAATGCAGTTAAAAATTTCCACAACAATCATTTGTGGTAGGATGAAAATCCTCATGCCACAACCGAAACCCATTTCCTTTTTTTTACAGATCAAAAAGAAGTAGAAAATATTGTACAAACACTAAAGAATAGAAAAGCAGCAGGTTATGATGGAATGAGTGCTGAACACCTAAAACAAATCACAGAAATAATTTCAAAACCTATAGCATACATAATAAATAGAATTTTTCAGACTGGTGAATTTCCAAGCAAGTGTAAAGTAACTGTGATAAAGCCGTTATATAAAAAAGGAGATAAATTAAAATTGGAAAATTAAAGACCCATTTCACTTATTTCTAATATAAAAAAGATTATAGAAAAGATCATCAAGCAACGTTTAACATTTGTCAAAAAATTCGATTTAATATCTGAACAGCAATACGGATTTAAACAAAACACATCGACAGAAGATGCAATGTTGCATTTAACAAATTTAATATAAAGTTCATTAGACAGAGGTCAAAAGTTATTATGTGTATTTATTGACTTGAAAAATGCATTTGATACTGTTTCACATAAAGAATTGCTGCTAACATTACAAGATATAGGCATCAGAAATAACGAATTAAAATTGTTCGAAAGTTATTTATCAGATAGAAAACAATGTGTTAAAATACAAGCGTCTATGAGCGAGTTTTCCACTGTAAAATATGGAATTCCGCAAGTTACAGGGATCGGCCCAATTTTATTCAACATATACGTTAACAATATATTTTTCAATAAAACTACTGGTGAAATAATAAGCTTCGCAGACGACACGGTAATATTCTACGGAGACTCAACATGGCATGATCTGAAGTTTAAAGCAGTTAGATTTATTGAATATGAAAGAATGGTTTGATCACAAGTTACTCACCATAAATTTCACAAAAACTTTTTTCATGCCATTTGGCCTACATAAAAATACACTGCCTGACTTCGACAATTTATGTGACAAGCAGGAAAATGAACAAAAATTTGAAATAAAAACCACGGCCTGTATAGAATATCTTGGTATCATGATTGACATGCATTCAAAATGGAATTTCCAAATCGGCTTCGATTGTTAAAAAATTACAAAATATATAACATAAATTCAAGCATCTGAAAGATATCTTCGATCTTAAACAATTATAGACATTATATTACTCACCAGTGGAAACTCACATACGGTATGGGTTGCTATCATGGGGAGGGGCAAATAAAATACTCATCCATTCCTTGGAAATTGTGCAAAAAAGAATAATACGAATTATAATGAAGGAATCGCTTCAGTGTCGTAGTATTAATCTACATAAAATTTCAAAATTGTTAGATCCTAGACAACTTTTCTATTATAAAATTTTACAAAGACAGCACCTGAAGAAAAAATTCTTGTATTTGAATATGCATGAATATAATACAAGAAATAGAATGTACTTTTCCTTACCTACATTTGCACATAAGACCATCACAAAGATCTTATGCATTCTTAGCACCAACATTATACAACAATTTACCGAAAAATATAACAAATTCTAAGTCAATAAGTATCTTCAAAAAGAAATTATACAATCATATTATATCACTAGAAAGAAATGCAATTCATAATGAAATAGATATAAAGAATTCGCAATGAGTTATAAGTTAAAAATGTAATATAAACAGTTAAGTTGATAATAATTAAAAATATTGTATTTATATGTGTATATGTTGAAAAATAGTATATTGCACTTTTTTTCTCTGTTCTCATGTACAAGCCTCGGCATTAGTAAGCATTCTTCGTTTATTTGAGTATACACTTCAATTATTGTAACCAAAATTTTAAAAGTAACCATATGAATAAACGCCATTATTATTATTATTATTATTATTATAGTAAGTATAGTAAGGTGAGTGGAAATAAATTTTGTAAGGGGAAACATTTTCTGTCTTATAGCCATTAAAATGATTGAAGTATAGGAATGACAAAATATCTCGATTATGACCAAAATTGGGAATTGCAGGTAGTCGGATGACATGATTCATGTACAGAAAATGTTATAATTTGTCATAGGTTACAAATTTTGAGTACATCACAATTTTAATTCTCGTCATAATCATTAGGGTGGAACGAAGAAGGTATGTTATATATTCAGAAAAGACTATACATAAGCTGATAACTTCAGGTTCCTCAAGGACTTCAAAGGTTTGGGAAAAAGCTATTTCTATCAACGCTTATTTGATTTAAATTTTTTTCATTTTTGGAATAAAACTAAAGTCATATTCACAAAAAGATACGTTTTATATTCATAGATCACTACGCAAAAACTGGGAGCGCTATTTTGACATTATCAGATTCCTCAAGAGACTCAAAGAGTGCATGCAAAAGCTAACTTTTACCAAGTCTTACTTTTTAAGCACAGCTGCTAAATTTTTTTATGCTTCACCATCATTGAACAGCAATTCAGAAAAATTAAATAAAAAATTCATTAAGCAGGCTATTCTTATGTTCAAACTCAGTGCATAAAAAAATAAAACAAAACTTGAAAGTAATTGTATTATCGGAGTAAAGTACCTGAAATAACTGGATTCATCTATATTTGAAATAATTCGATCCATTTTCAAATGGACGCAATGTACTCCTGCATTTAATGAGAGCTTGATTGAATCCTTCACGGCTAAGGATGCCTCTGTAACAAGGCGAACGCACCGTTCAACTGCATGTGTTGCATGGAAGATGTGGCAAATTGGGAAAAATTAAATCTCATGCCTTAAATAAGCTTATTTCCATGTTTGAAGTTATTGGTGGTTCAGTCACGTTTACGTCATTTCAATAAACTATTTCGATTTAATGTGTTACTTCAATATTTATAATAAGTACAGTAAAATCGCGTACCTCTGCTGATTCAGAAAGTCGAGTCTTCAGGATATTTCGGATGCTGAGTTCTTTGTATTTTCGTTCATCATCTGTGAGCAAGGATAGTAATACATTTTCTAGATGTGCAACAAACTCATTGCGTTGAATTATGGGTTTTAATACATTTTCCGGTAAAAATCTAGAACATTCGATTGGTTTGAATAAATGTCTTGCACCTTCAGCATAAGGAGGCTGGAGTTTAACTCGAAACCATCATTTTAGTTTGTGCTAAGATAACATTTTCTGTTTGTCAATTTTGAGAAGATTGCTCGTAATTTTTTCAAATTTCACAAGAGAATGAGTTTTACAGTATTGTAGCTGTTGTCCAATAACACCTCGACGTCCACGTTCACGTGGATCAGAAGTTTCATTAGATTTCCCAGTGGAAGTTCATTAATGTGAAATAAACAAATTTACAACTGTAGCCGACGCCTTGATTGGTTTTTCAATAAATGAATCACATCATTTTCCAATCCTGTATCAACTAAGTTGCCATCGAAGCCAACTGCAGTTAAGTCTTCTATATAAAAATATTGTTCCAGCAAATTCACATTCAATAAGAAAAAACAGCTGGTTTCCGGTGTTATGTGACCGAAGTAACTGGAACCAGGTTCACTTATCACAGAAATGTGCTCTTCTGTGATAAGTTTTCTTCTACAAGTGCTACCAGCTTTTTCTTGGATCATCATAACTTGATTATTTAAGACAAAAAATGCTACAAATATGATAACTTTTAGAGTCAATCAGGAACCAGAAGATATTGAAATAAACTAAATAGCCTCTGAGCCATTATTAACTTACTGAAATTAGTATTATAAACGTTGTGACAAACAGGTTTGGTGCCTTTCTTTATGTCACTATGAATTGCAGAAAACATTAGAATTTGTGAAAGCGTAAAAACTTTCAGACCCATGAGAAACCTGAAGATATTAAGATGGAATAACCAGCTTAAGTGAATCTTTTCTTGTTGTCTCATGTTCTCAATGTTCTCAAGTGTCTGTTTTTAGATAATTTAGAGGCTCATCAATTTTTCTCCTACAGAAGGTTTCGACAATTCCATCCTGGAATATTAGTAAAATCTACAAAGCTTGTTGTTCATTAGAGAGATTTGTTTACAGATACATTTTCCGTCGCTTGACATATTTTATATAGTTTTCCATTTTTCCAAACTAGTGTCACCTACAATCTCGTTGAGTTACGACGATATGTCCATTTCACTTATAAGCTTTTGCAATATCATTCATCTATTCTCCATTTTGTTAAACTCTGGAAGTCTCCGGCCACTATTTTCCAAAGCTTTGATTATTATGAATACCAGTGGCCTCCTCACCAATTTATCTTAATGATCATTCTCCATTTTATTTCCTGTTTCTCTGATAACTCTTTAAATTTTACAATTAATTCCCCGTTCTCAGTAGTTATTTTTAATCTGGCCACAGTGGCCAGAGGCTAGATTCTCTATATATCTCAAACGCTAAATACGTGTGGTCATCACAGTTGCCGTTTTCCAAGCAGTTCAATTGCTAGATAGGGTAAAAGAGCGGATATAGCAACACCCTATGGAGGCTAGCTTCTCGTACGGAATCGTTGGTCGAATGAAATACGATTACTTGCTACCGCTCTTCCGCTAGAAGAATGCGACACGTGTCGTGTTCCGTTAGTTCTTGTTTTTGTACCGCGAGGCGAAGTAAGGTTAAGTAGTTAAGTTATAATTTATCTAATCGGTGAACGTTAAAATGATGAGTGACTTAGTTGCTGGGTTCTTAGAAAATCCATTTAGTGAATTAACATATGATAGAAAAGTGTTTTGTTAAAAATAAACGGCCTTTACCGGATTTGAAGGGATTAGTGGTGACGATGACAGGTATGTTTCAAAATCGAAATACACAATAAATTATATTGCTTGCTATTAACATCTTATACAACTTCATGTTGGGGACACTCGGGTTATGATGATTTGAAAAATTTAGCTCGTGGTATAGATAGACATGAAAAATCGCAGGAACATATTACATCGAGTATTAAGTTTAAATTAACCGGTAAACAGAATATTGTTAAGGGAGGAAAACATATAATTTGGTAGACAAGAAACTACATTATAAACAACTTTTTTTATGAAATTTTAGATACTATTAAAGGTCAAATTGAGATTAGATTTTCCGATTTACATGAATTGAAGTTTTTCGACTTGACGAATAGAAGATTTTTCGAATCTTTTTCAGAAGAGTTTCCCAATACATTTTTAGATAACTTAGTTCTAAAATATAAATTTTCTGATAAAATAGCACTGCACAATGAATTATGGGTTATATACCTACTCGGATAAAGATATTTTAGGCCAGTACGACATTCACGCCGATATGATAAAATATATGATAGACAATGATTTGCAACAAGTTTCACCTCAGTTTTATAAACTACTTTGTTTGACAGTCACCATTCCTGTCACGTCGGCATCGGTGGGGAGATCATTTTCTACTCTCAAACGAATTAAAACTTACATGCCAAATACAATGGGCCAAAATCGTTTATACAATGTTAGTTTGATATCTATTGAAAAAGATTTAGTAAAACACTTGAAACAAAATGATACATTTTATGATAAATTTTTCGCAAACTAAAGACCGTAGAATTCCGTTAATATATAAAAAAAGTTAATAAAAATAATAAAAAAAAAACAAAATACGAAAAATATAAAAAAAAAATTAAAAATATCAAAAATCCAAAGAAAAAATAAACGAACAAAAAAATTTTTTGCCAAGAGAAACTCTACACCTCCACGTTGGTCTTGCTTGGCAACAATTAATTTTGTCACTGAAGTAGCTGGTACGGTCGCTGTGCAAACGTTAAAAGGCTGTGAATAGAGTATATTTTTACAAAAACGTTTTATGTCCAGCCTCCTGCCTTAAAAAGTTCACGAGCCACCACTGATGAATACCTCGACGAAATCTTTCTTCCTTGCTGATCATTAGCAGTACGTAATATTCAACTGTCTGGCTAACCATAAAAAAGTTCCGAATTGAAGATATGAATAATACCTGACTCAATTTACTCGATAGTTTTATCCCGTGAACAACTGACAAGACTTATTTGCTCAATTTTTGTTTGCTATATCTCGAATTTTCATTTGAAATGTAAACTTTTTATCGTTGCTGACATTTATATTATTGCATTCGTTTGTTAACATAATCATAATGGCCTCAAGACTCTTCTCATCTTTATTCATAATGATAATAAGAACTATCTCTCAGGTTGATACTTATATCACGACGGACATCTTTCGATAGGAATCAATATATTCCACCGAATATCATCCTAACTCATATTACTGCCATTTGGTGTACTCATTCACTTCTGATCTTATGTTAATTGTTTCAGGTGTCTTTATTCCTACTGGTCCTAGAGCTGTTATTCTTCGAACCAGGCACTGCTGCACAACCCGGTAAGTTAATAAAGCGTAAAGCAAGATTGATGTTTTTTGGCATTTTCATTTTATATTATGGCTTCGAAGAAAAAAACAACCATATGAATAATAGGGATAACCTATTTAACATAAGATTATCAAGGTGCATAAACGTGGAACATTGAATCATAGATAGGATTCGAACCCACATCCCTTGATGTCTTGTGTTGTGTGATGACAAATTGCACCACTTTGGTCATGTCAGAGTCTTATATTTTTATGAATATTAACCTCTGAACGGATTGTAGATTATTCATAAAGATGCTGCGAATCGATGTTCCGCCATAGATCAATAATTCACACATTCATCTTATGTTCAATAGGGTTTCAAATTGAGGAGCTTAGGTATGAAAATTACCATGATTGGCAATTACTCTGACAGCTCTAATTCAAAGATTGCATACAAGTGCTTATATCTTCCAATAGAACTAACTGGGAAATGGTGAGGGTGAGTACAAACAAGTTTAAAGTTTCTTCCACAAATTGACCACAATTCCGTGTAAGTACATTAAGAGATATATAATTTTAAAATTATGGATATAACTTAACTACTCAACATAGGATTATTAAAAAAAAATTACGTAAAACATTGAATCATAGATGGAATTCCAACCCACATCCCTGGATACCTAGTCTAGTATGTAGCATTGCACAACACCAAAGAGGTATAATATCCTTGGCTCTGCGATGTGAATATACGAGTATATACTGAGTGTCCACAACTATTATATAAATATGTCAGCGAAATACAATTCCCGGCGCATTCGCCATATGCGAAAAACCTTGAATCAAGATCTGTAAATTATGTGGTGAAAGATCGGCACGTATAAAGTAATATATAGCATATACACCAAACTGGAACTGTTACCGCATATGCATCAATGATGAAATTTCTCTCTCGTGTTGCAAATATGTGTTTATGATTTATTGTGTTCAACCTTATAGCTTATGAATGTCGAGACTGGTACAATGTCGGGATAGTTATTGTATTCTGCATGATTGAATGACCTGTATGAATGACGTACAGACTAAAGTATAATAGGTCTCGTTATGAATAAATACTTGATATATTAGAATATAAATGACATGAAGACGAATAAAATAAAAAGTCGTGATCTGTCAAACAGCATTAATACGAAAAATTACAAATTTTCCCATTACATTCGAAGTTACTGTAGGAAAAACTGAATTCTATATCATCCGCATTCATTGCTGACTAGCGATTAGTATATTTAAGTTCTACTCCTACTCCATAATGATTAGTTCACACATCATCGCCCATTGAATTATAATTCTGTGATTTTGGAGGTCCATCGCATACTTTCATTTCAGGAGAAACTTTGATTTGTTGATCATGCCTATTTGATAGAAATCTTTTAGAATTAGTGTTGTCTCAAGCTTTAATGATATCTGATATCTGGATGTATTCAGGAGGGTAATCTATAAGTCAGTGTATTCAGTTTTCATTAGAATCATTGTACTTCCTCTGTAGGGGACAGCCCTCATACATCTCATGTATTAGACGAACAATAAACACAGCACTCGGAAGAGTCTCATTGATGCTGACTATTCTGCTCCAACATGGACTTTCTTTTGTTCGCAAAGGCTAGGAAGGAGATCAGCAAGTGCTCTGCTGACTCGTTCACTTCTTCACTTGCACCACATAGCGGATTATTCACAAACATCATAGTGTGCATGTATTCATTGTATGTATTCTCAGTCGGCATTTCCCTGTAGCGATACCTGTACGTGGAATCAGATTCTTCCGAGACATACTGAAGCAATACGTCCATCACTTCCTTGCTTGTCTACAACGCATAAAGGCTTATGTGTGATGGTGCGATTGACTGATGATTCATAGGTTCATAAGTGGACGTTGCGAGGTGATACCTTTACTTATATGGGGCAATATTCCAGTCCAATTAAATGTATCTATCAAATTAGTGGAAATAAAACATGTAATAGCTATTTCATTATGAATTTCCATCATTAATGGCTGATTCTATTCGGAACATTTCACAATCAATCAATATAAACTTCAAATCAGTGATTGAACGATCTAGATTTTGAACACTTCTGAGCATTTTTCTCTGTTTCTTGAACCCATAAAACTATTTAATTGAACTCTTACTATACAACTGACACGTGGCATGGACAACAACTGACACATGCAATGGAGTTCATTATTTCATGAGCCGCGGAGAAAACTAACATCGATAAAGAACCACAAGTTGGCCATCGTGAATGAATATATTCATATTTCTGTTGTATTCCTGATAGTCTCCAAGATACCTCAAACCTCGAATTATGTACTACAAATTTATAATTAGAGGGTGCTGGTACTAGACATGGACCCATAGCATATACATGTGACAATTCAACATTGTGGATATATCATTACGAATAATCATCATATATAGCAGTAAACCAACTGGAGTAATGGTCATAAGTAAACATGTTATTTGCATGCAGGCACATAAATTCATTAATCAGTTGTCGGATACTTGTACCTGAGAGGTTGGCTAGAACTGTAGAACAATAATCTGAATTAATGAATTCAAGTGTTCATTTACGCTGACGATCATAACAGCGTGAGAGCCCTTATGGAAATAGCACATCTTTACATGGTGACTGAATAACCATTTGTGAGAAAGCAAGCAAGCTTCGAAACGTTACAACGATGTAATTTTGGGTAATCCTAGTAAAATTGAAGGAACTTAATACCAAGAATAAATACTAACTAATTATATAAACAAGCTTGAAGTTTTTTGGTTGATGAGGTCACAGTTGCCTTTAATTAAACTAAGACATATAGACAGGTAAAATTTTCTGAATTATGAAGATAACCTAGACAACTTAACATAACAGTATCATTATGAATAAACATAAAAAAAATTTTGATTCAAATCCACATCCCAGGATGTATAATATAACATGTTTCAATTACATCACTTTGATCATGTGAAAGTTTTATATTTGTTGAATGTAAATGAATACCATCCTGGTTTTTACTTCTCAATAGAATTTAAAGTTTTCTTGTCTAAGGGGCTAGAATTTCGTGTAAGAATATCAAGAGATGTAGATGAAATCTTCTGAATAATGAAGATAACTATTTAACATACAATTATCAAGACGAACATACGTAAAAATGGAACATTAGGATGAATTTAACAAGACATCCAGGGATTTTGGTTCGAATGCGTTTCTGATGTCTTCCTAATATTACTATGATAAATTGCCTTCTCAATTGGAAATTAAGAATTAAATAGCTTTTGTGGATTCAAATCTAGTCCGAACTATGAAACAAAAACTACTTGATCAGACAGTTATACCAATTTCAATTTTAATATAAAAGAATACGAAAGAAGTTATTATGAATTTACCTATAAAACTGACATTCCCTGAAGTAATAAATAGAGATATGATTCATTTATTTCATGACCCTTCACTACAATAAAACACGATAAAAACCTTATACATCATAACCATTTTTATGTCAATGATCTTTCCGAAAAATTAAACAGCACAGTGAAAAATATAATGACCTACATAAGAGCCATAAAAGTTCTTAAAACCAGGAAAGAGATTACAAAAACAACGTACCTCTTGAAAAATAATCCAACTGTATCTTCCTGTACAGATTGTGAAAAAGTATACATCGGTCAATCTGCCTAATACTAGCAGATTGCGTCGATACAAAAATACGAAGAATTCATTTACTGCAGTTAATAAATACGGAAGTTTTGACTTTGGACTACAAAATTAAAAAATTTTGAATATTGAAAAAATAATGATGAACGGTTGATATTAGAAAGTATCCAAATCACGAAAAACAATTATGAAAAAAAAATTCTATCGATTCACCCTTTATTATGCGATATGAAGTTTCATCTATATTTCAGAATTAGAAACTATTATGTTGATAACACTTCTATTTCTAACTTTTGTTACTCGAGTTTTAGCGTTTTTATGCCATCTTCAGATGATATTAACCCTTTTGTGTTTGTAAATTTTCAAGGGTCGCAGTAAGTTATGTATTTCAATTTCATTTGAATACCGTCTGAAGATGGCGTAATAACGCTGAAACTTGGGTAACGGAAGTTACAAATAAAATTGAAATTAACATAGAATACTTCTACAATATGTATTTCTTCATTGTCAAAAGGATTTTAATGTTCCTAAACTTCATAATCATCTATTAATTTGAATCCATAGAGATATCTCAGCTATCTAGAAATCTAATATAGTATATCTTAACTTTCATATCAAAGTGTCAGTCAATATATATCGTACATTTCAATCCATGTCTTGATGTATTTCATGAATTGTATCACTATGAATATCAACTATGATCTGAATATGATTGCAATCTTGTCTCTATTTATATTAACTCGTACTATATATTTTGGCATACAATTGTATCGTCGTCGTATTATTATAATTATATACCTCCACCCGACCTACTATACTACTATACTACAATATCAGAAAAACATGTACGTCAATTCAAATTGAAATGTTATAAGATCCGTAGAAGATATTGAACTAAGTAGAAATTTAAAACGTTGAATTGTATATAATTTATTTGATTGACATAGAAAAGCAAATTCAATCCATTCTAAGAATCTGAATATCGATATAAGAATTGGTCATGATACATACTTCATAGATTCCTGAAATTTTCTCATAGTACACTTTGACACTCTATCGAAATAAGCAACAGTAAATACAGTTCCCGCCAAATAACTTGGCACCTGTATGGAATAATCTCGCCAAATTATTAATTGTCTATCTTCTTCTAATACGCATGATTTGGATGTAGATACATTGTAAAGTATCATATTTAAGAAAACTACATATGTCAGTGAAAATGAAATGATGTAGAAAGAGACCAAATCCATCCTATCGTATTTGAATTACGTTATTTTTGTCAAGTTGCAGGCATGTCCCTCATCTTATGTCTGACAATCAATTCTTGTTATCGGGAAACTATTTGAAATTAAATTCAACTTTAATATCGTATTTTCTGAAGTGTGAACAATTTATCTGTTGCTCCGTTTTCTATGAAAAATCTGTTCTTCCAAGAACTTCAAAAATATCGCACAATGAAGTTCTCCACCGACAACAAGCGCAATAGTTCGTCAGTTCTCTAATTGGATATTTCGAACGAGGAAAACACAACGGAGGCCGTTCAAGTGGTATGTTGTTTCACACAAATACAATATTACCAGTCATCATATCTTAAAATACTTTTTTTCGTAGGGTAGCAGAGGCATTGAATGTCTCTGTACGGACTGTTACCAGAATTAAGCATGAAAAGGTAGTTCAGCGAATATTGTTATCTCCAGAAGCGTACTTTTAGAAGGGATAAGACAGAAAACTTACCTGAGACAACCAAAAGGGAAATAAGAAATACTATTTATGAGATGTTTTCTCAACGTAGATTCAAGTCGATGCTATTGTGCACACAATAAAATATTGGAAAAATTTTTTGGATATTGTAATAAGACACATATTTTAATTAATGAACTACAAAGCTTAATTGATTATAATTGTTCCACTAGATGATAACTCGCTTTGAAAATGTCTCTGCGTGATAAACAATTAAACTTTGTAGTTGAAGAAAATTTGAATTTGTGTTTTATTCCAATATACGACATATTTTTTGAAAATAATACATATCAAGTGAACGCCGAATTCAGAGATCGATAATTTTACTATTTTTTAAGTCAACATGTAACCACAGCTTCTCCCACTAAGACGTAAAGCCATTGAAATAAGTAACATCAGTCTTAGTCGTGTTCTAAATTCAATTGGTTCTGAGTGTCAAAAAGATAACTCTAGAAGAGCACTAATGGGAAGAAATAACATTGTATGTATGAGACAGAATAAACGAAAAATTTTTCTTTTCCTTTCCGAAGAGCTGTAGTCTTCTTGAACGAAACTTGCTTTTTTTCTAAATGAACTACTATTAATTGTTGGCAAGATAGTAGCATTCAATATCTACAGAAAACCCACTTATACAGACATCACTATTCCGAACTCATCGTTTAGCCCTTGTAGCCATAGATCAGCAGCATATCACTCAATGATCCATAGAGCATTTTCGATATCATTGTCAATAGAACATCTCACTATTGGGTTGAACACGATCAAACGAATAGCCATCAATAATGGTTTTCCGGTAGATCAAATAATTAAACTAATGACTGTGATGACTTTTATGAAGGTAGAACTTGCCGTGATTTCAAATTAAGATACGAAGAACATTTTCGCTCGTTTAGACTCAACAAAACTGACTCAACCTTTGCTAATCATTTTTTACAAACTGGTCATAATTTCCTTAATTTAGATAGCCTAAGCAATTTACATAACCAAACCAGAGGTTTCAATTCGAATACATAAGAATCAATAGAGATTTATAAAGGTGTCAAAAACTCTAGTAAAAATATCCTCAACGGATCGGTTAGACCTATATCAAAGTGATCTTTTCATGTGTCTTCCAAACCCCTCTTAACATAATTCTTAGAATATTAAATTATAATCACACTAATTCACAAATTGTTACCTTGTTTATAATGTAATACTGTACTGTCCTTCAAACCGCTATCTAAATAATTCTTAGAATATTGAATTATAATCACACTAATTCAGAAATTGTTGCTGTGTTTACTATGTAATACTGTACTTTCCTAGGATCTAACTGTTTTTGGAATTTCCGTTGATCCCTTAATCTCAACTCTACTTTATTCTACTCTATTTATACCTGTATCATTGATTTCTTCATAATTTTCTAATTGTTTGATAATGGCACTTCGGTGTTGAAAGTATAGTTACGTTTTCACGTTATCTATATATATATAAATGAATCCCTATTTCCCTTGGTCACACCATCACGCGTGAACGGCTGGACCGATTCCACTAATTATTTTTTTGTTCTGTTTGTTATTGTAAGGAGAAGGTTCTGATTAAAGAAAAAATTAAGAAAATACTGCGGAAAATTAGAAAATTATAAAAATGAATCCCTATTTCCTTTGGTCACGCCATCACGCGTGAACGGCTGGACCGATTTCACTAATTATTTTTTTGTTCTGTTTGTTATTGTCAGGAAAAGGTTCTTATGAAAGAAAAAATTAAGAAATTCGTGCGGAAAATTAGAAAATTATAAAAATAAATCCCTATTTCCCTTGGTCACGCCATCACGCGTGAATGGCTCGGCCAATTTGACTAATTATTTTTTTGTTGTGTTTGCCAGGAGAAGGTTCTTATGAAAGAGAAAATTGTGCGGAAAATTTGAAAATTTAAGAACTTAACCACCATATAAAATTATTTCTAATCTAACCTTAGCGCTTTGGACAATATAACTTTTTTAATGTAACCTTATGACGTTTGACACAGAATATTAGCCTTATATTGAAAGTTCAATTTAATATGGAGTTTTGGTAAGTTTGGATAGACTTGCATATACGTTATTAACATAACAAGTGATACTCTTGGTTATAAAGAAGAATACAATAGTTTTCTTTAATTTTCGTTTTTGAAAATGCCAGCAATTAGACGTTCAAACTTAAGTCGCAGAACTCGCAATGCTGCGAGTCAAAGATATACAAGAGCAAGTCAAACTGACGAGCAACGCGGAATGAAGTTGAACGGAATCGATGAAATCGAAATCAACAACATAGAAATGTTGCGTTTAACCCCTATCGAGCTGCATTCAATTATAACGTGGAAATCGATTACAGTTCACAGCAAATCGTTGCCATTGGATCAATGAACGTTGTGTGCCAATATTGCAATGCATTTAAGTTTAAAAATTGAGCTCCTGGATTGTGTTGCGCGAGCGGTCAAGTCAAATTGACGCCATTGGTACCGCTACCAGAGACACTACATTCATTGGTTTCTGGAAATGGGCCAGATTCTGAACATTTTTTGATTCATATCCAGCGATACCATAATTGTTTTCAAATGATGTCATATGGTGCCACAAAAGTTATTCATAAAATATTATGCCAACTTTCAAGATTCAGGGTCAAATATATCATACAACAGGTTCCTTATTGCCAACGCCGAATAGTATCTACAAATTTTTGTAAATTTATTATATGAGCGATTCAGCAAGACAAGTCGATCAGCGTTGTGCAAACAACAATTCGGTGAAAAGAGCAATTGTGGAACAACTCCAAAGGTTTTTTCATCAACGTAACGAATTGGTTGCATTATTCACGACCGCTTTGGACCGCATGCCGTCTGATAATCACAAAATTGTCATCAAACCTGATAAGACGCCTGCAGGACAACACGCGAGACGTTTTAATGCGCCAACAATTATTGACGAAGTCGCTATTGTCGTCGTGGGTGTTTTACATCGGCGTAGCAATCAACTGCAGCTTTTGTCCGAAACACATCGATCATATTATGCGTTACAATATTCTATCTTATATTGGGAAGGTAAAGATGGATATCATTTTTCAATGAAGAAAATAAATCCAGTAACAGGTTCCGAAATTAACATAAAAGTTAATTCAATGAATTGTTATTCATACAGACTGATGATTCGGGAGAAAGAGGACAATCATATCTTAAAATGTCGGCGTCTCTTCCACCAATATGCTGTAGATATGTACGTGAAAGTTGAAACTGAGCGATTGATATTTATCAGGTTGAACCAGGCAAACTTGCGTTCTGAAGAATACATTCATCTACGGGATGCCATCAATGCTGATGGAAATGCACAGAATGTAGGTAGAACAACTATTCTCTCAGCAACATACGTTGGAAGTCCGCGACATATGCATGAATACGCTCAGGATGGTATGTCGTATGTACGTCATTATGGCACACCAGATTTGTTTATGAAGTTCACATGCAATCCACAGTGGACAGAAATTCGACAAGAATTATTTCTTGGCCAATCACCCATCGATCGCCACGACATTACCGCAAGGGTGATCAAAGAAAGTTATAATCACTCATGGACTTCATTGTTAAGCATCGCTAATTCGGCGAGACGCGCTGTTGGATGTATTCAGGCGAGTGACAAAAACGCGGATTGCCACATGCACACATGCTCATTTGGTTGGTAAGAGAGGATAAGACCGATGAAATCGACGATGTGATATCTGCGGAAATTCGCGATGATGATGAAGATCCATCGTTACAAAAAATATGATTCACGGTGGAATATTAAATCCAAATTGTCCATGTATGGTTGATGGAAAATGTTCAAAACGCTTTCCAAGACAATTAGTAGTGGAAAATATTTGTGGAAATGATGGTTATCCACTTTATCACCGGCTATCCACTGATGACAACGGAAGGTCAACAATAGTCAAAGTGAATCAGCTGGAAATTGATGCTGATAATCGTTGGGTTGTTCCGTTTTCTCTGTTACTCTCCACAACATTTAAAGCACACATAAATGTTCGACAGGACAACGTCTGTCGGGTCAGCTAGTTATTAATAAAAGTGGTATAAAAACAAAGTAGTTATTCTTCCATATAATCAAGATTTAAATATAAGTTATATCCCTTTGCACATGATAAGTCAATGAATTATTCTTATGTTCATTCTGGTAATATTTTGTTTTTATGAAAAGTGTGTGCCTTATTACTAACCTGGAAATTTTTCTCTAATACGAAGAAGCAGTATTTTTGGTGCAGAATTTAATTTCAATCTTTGACAATAGTTTCACAATTCCAGTTTTCACAAAGTGTTTTCATGGGAGAAGGGTCAACAACACTAAAGACTCCTTGCTCGAGAATCCTAATTCACAATGTACACTTCATTTGAGTGAGCTGCAGCTACATTTTATGATAACAATATTGAAGTAGCCCCTTTAGCATCAGAAAATCGAAAATCTACTTCGAAAGCATTCCTACTTAGATTGTCATCAGTTGTCTTGCTGGCCAAACAGGTTTTTCGACAGAATTTCCCTCACTGAAATAGTGAAAGCAGCTATAGGTATGTACTGTCATGAAGTAGAAACAGAATGCTTACTTTATAGTAATGTGGTACTTCGCCATGTCCTGGTGCGATCGTATTCCAATGCCATTGTCTGATTCCTTGATTTACAGGGAGCCTAACATAATTTTTATACGTTAATTTCTGCTGCACGTTCGCTAAAAGTAATACGTTATAATACACTGATATTCACTCTAAGCCGATCTCAGAAAAATTTGTGAAAACTGATGAATATTATAGGTTAAAACAGTTGTGAATATTTACAATTATACATAATGAAATCAGAATTACGAATATGACAAGTAACTTGAAAATGTTAGCTGACTAGGTACGAATACAGCTGATTGGGTTAATTTCACAGCGTTTACGGAAACGTGTACCTACGTTGTGATATAAGTCGTGTGAATTAAGAAGTTTTCCGACGACCACATGCGAAAATGACATATAGCACACTATTTAGTTACTTCGAAAATGACAAATATCACCCTAGAGATGAAAAGTTAAATATCACACTAGAGTGATATGTGTATCTATAGCTATATGAATTGCATAATGCAATTGAAGTGTGCTTTGGAATTAATATTGCGCAAACGTCAGATCAACTTTAGAAGTGTCAGTTTTGCAAATGCATCATTCTTATCATAAACAAAACCGTGAAAATAGTATCTAAAATTCCATAAAACATGGATGCAGAGATTAATAGTGATGATCAATTGACGTCACTAAATTTATTGCCTGAAAAGTTCGAAAGAAGGTACGAATACGCTTACGATCAATTTCTTTCATGGCGAAGAAATAAGGAAATAAGAAGCTCCTTTTCTGAAGACGTTCTGCTTGCATACATGGGTGAACTTTCCAATAGAATCCAATGCTCAACATTATGGACTGATTATTCTGTGTTGGGTACCATTTCATCCATTTACCACAATGTAGATATCCCCAAATATACTAAACTTAATGCATTTTTAAAGAGGAAAAATGACGGATATAAACCGAAAAGAGCTAAAATTTTGACGCAACAAGAAATTTGTGAATTTATAATTAAAGCTTCCGATGAGATTCATTTACTTACAAAGGTAAGTCATCGGTATTTGAACAAAGTCTATACATTTATCTAATTATATATAAACATTCTTGGGAAATAGGTCACATTAACACTCTGTTTTAAAATTTTTGTCTTTACGTACGTTTCGGTCTCACGACCATCATCAGAAGACTTATTATGTCTAAAAATTTTAAAACAGAGTGTTGATGTGACCTATTTCCCAAGAATTTTATATATAATTCATACTGGGTCAAGAATCTTTATTATCATTCATTTAATTATGTTTTTTTTAGGTTGTGTTGGTTATGGGTATATCTGGTGCATGTCGCAAGCAAGAACTTACCCAGTTATGTATAAATAACATTGAAGATTTGGGGACTGCGGCTGTCATTCAAATCAATAATACAAAAACTACATGCTGTCGCAAGTTCACTATTACTGGAAACTTTTATAGCATATATAAAAAATATGCTAATCTAAGACCGCTCATACCAAAACACGCTTTTTTCTTAATTATAGACACCAAAAATGCACAAAACAAGTAGTGGGCATCAACAGAATTGGAAATATACCTAGAGTAGTGGCTAAATTTTTAAATCTAAAGGATCCTGAAAAATACACAGGGCACTCATTTCGCCGTTCTTCTGCTACTATATTAGTGGATGCAGGAGGAGATCTAACTTCTCTGAAAAGACATGGGGGTTGGGAATCGTTCGAAGTCGCAGAAGAATATATTGACGATTCTGCTACTAGCAGGTTAAATATTGCCAATAAAATTATGGGTGCCATCAGCAGTACTTCGAAAGCCGTCACTCCGCCTCTTCGAGAAACTGACATCGAGTCTACTACTGTACATAGTGTACAAATAACAAAGAGAAATCTGTCTAACTCCTCATTGCAAAGTCCATTACAATTTAGTAATTGTAATATTAATAATATTACTTTTAATTTCTACAATTCTAAGCAGTAATCTTGTTCAATTATTACTTTTCTTTGTAAAATTCTCAAATTCTCAAAATAAAGTGAAAATGTATTCATTTTTTTTGCAATTACGCATTAATTAATAATTAATCTGTGGTCGTCGGAAAAATAGTGTACATTACTTGTGTGGAAAGTGCCATTTCACACTCGTGTGAAATGGGTCACTTAACACACTAGTAACGTAATATACTATTTCATGATCGGATACTCCCTACGATGACGTACGGGCCAAGTTGCTTGGAGAGAACAACAATTAATGTGACATAGTTGTACTCGGATTTATATTCGTTGTTCAATATGTAAAACATCTTCAGTTTGATTAACTTAAAGAATATTCAGTTCAAACTTTAGATTTGCTCCTTCTCTCCTATTAAAAATAAAGTATGAACCTCACTAGCATAAGATAGATTGATTAGTGCTCAGATTTCATCAGTTACATAACGACAATACTTATTCTGATCCATTCTCATCCCGCACCACGATACGAACGTAACGCATTACACATAAAAAATGTCTAGAAAGGTGCGTATTTTTTGAAAAAGTTATCACTGCGAAGTTATTAATTTTTTCCGAATGAAATCTTCCCCATTAGAAATCGTATCACCTCCATACGTTTATGCCTGAACGATATCCCATTGCTCCGGATATGTAAGAATCTATTCATGGTGTGTGACCTCAGAATGAATGAAAATCAGATGAAAGAAGATCGGAAAAAAATACAATCTGATTGGAATTTATCTACCGTCTAATTGAACTAATACTGTGTGATTCTGAGGCCATAAACTAAACGATGTTACTGCAATAGAATGCCGTTATCAACCAGACATTCAACCCTCTGCTTATTTATACAGCAGATCGTAATCGAATTGAAAAATGGGGTTGTTGAATAGCCACATCGAGATAGTTCTGCATATCGACATATTCCATTATCTCTCTACAATTTTCGCAAGCCCTTGGGGTTTTTATTCAACGCTGAGACAAAGATTTTATAAATCATCACTTTAGTACAAAACGAAAAGATTCAGAATGCAATTCAGGGAATTCATACGACCACAATAAATCTGATATAAGAAATGCGGTTTCGTTTTATAATTCCATCGAGTTCGTTCAGTTATTCAAATAATTACATAATGATGCTCATGTGTAATTATTACTCTTCCTACATAGAATAGTAAGATGCTCATTCTCTGATCCTCCCTATGAAAATCATACTCCTGATTGAATAGTCTGCTGTATACATACTACGAGAAAAATATTATAAATTAATATATTTTAATATTCTATTAACAGATTAAATTCTTAAAGTTATGGAGATAAATTAAACAATTACCATAGCATTTCCAAGATGAATAAACGTTGAAATTAAACATTAGGTGAGATTCGAATCGACAGCCACGTAATTTTATCCAGTGTATTGGCGAATTGTATCATTTTAAGCCCCCACATATACTTCAATTTTTACGTTTATCAATCTTGAATATCCCTTATTAACCCAGCGCTACTCGTTATATGAACTTTTCTCTCACTTACATTTCGCGCACATCTCTATTATATATTGAAGTTGGCGTTTGCCGTCTCGATTATGCATCTGTCTGATATCTGGCAACAGTTCACTCTCAGTGTTTGTGTACGCTGAGCGACTTTTTTACATTACATCCGGGTTTCCGTAAATGGCGTGTACAACGGAAGACAACAAGTTCTTTGGCCAAAAATATAATGATTTCACTCAACTTACCTATATACAAAGTTGATTAGTTTGGCCACTAGAAGGCTTCAAAAATGATTAATTTTTGAAATGTTTTCAAATAAGTTGAAAAATCTTCGTTACATTTTATTAATTTTATAACCATACGTTTGTACCTGCAAATTACTACTTTTTGTAGAAGGAAACCTGATCTCGAAAATTACAGGGTGTTTTATAAGTTGGTCACAATAAATTATCCATCCATATTTTTTGTAAGCCTCATGATAATCACTACCAATTTTTTTATGGACGGTAAATTTCATATAGAAGGTATTTACTCCCTTACAAAATCTTGGTTGGGCAAACGGTCCAGCCACAAAACATTTTTTCTTGATCCCTCTAAGCCTAAATCATTAATTGTAACTTAACACAAAATAGGTTTTTATTAGAAGTTGGCTATGATTAATTTGACAAATAATAAGAGCATATTACTTCAATGTCACTTAAACTGAACTGCGTTTAAGATTTCGTATTTTTCTTTTTACTGTTTATCTCTGAGTCATCATCAATTTTGATTATTCATATGCCGAACAAGTATATGTTGATAGTTTATGAGTTTGTGAATGATATGGTCGCGAGAGTGTTCGAGTCTACAGAGAAAGGTCTTCCAACAGAATAATGCCAAATCACCAAACATTTGTAATCATTGTAAGACGTCTTCGTAAAAATCGTAGTTTAAATCCACGTTTGTTGTTGCTGTTGTGTGAATGTTTTCTCACTACAAGAACAGTAGATGCGGAGAAACAAATTCTAGACAGATTGAGGGAAAATTAACTACTAGACACCTGGGGCTGGAATTAGCGGTTCCCAAATCAATAGTTCATGAGGTTTTAAAGGAACAATTTATACCATGTCCAGAAAATTCAAGACTTACCTATTATTGATCCAGAATCTCGCTTAATATTTTGAAATTTTATTGAAAATCAGAAAGCAGAAACTCCAAATTTCCATAGGAGAATTTCATTTCTAGACGAAGCTTCGTTTACAAGATCCGGTGTAACTAACTAACATAATGAACATGTTAACACTGTCGAAAACCTGCATGCAACAAAAGTTACTCCAACGTAAATTTGAAGTTAATATGTGTAGAGAAATTATTGACTATTTCCTAATAGGTCCAGTTATCATATTAAATAACTTAAATGGAAATAATTAGCAAATTTTTTTACAAGAAACATTACCCACTCGCCTGGATGTTTAGCCCTTATTACTACGATAGAACGATAGAATACGTAGCTTATGCATCATGGTGTTGCGCCACATTTTTCGTTAGCAGTGCGTCAGTATTTGAATACGATTTATCCAAATCAGTGAATTGGAAGAGTGAATGATGCTACTATAAAATGGCCAGTAAGATCACAGGAAACAACACCCTGTGATTTTTATGGGGTGCCATTAAAACAAAAATTTAGTGATCTCCTATTGAAAACGAGATTTGAATTACAGAATTAAAAAAATTGTCAACACATTTCGGAATCCCGCTGCACTACGAAAAGTACAACTTAATTTTCCGCGTAAAACTTACGCTTGTATACAAGAAATTGTGACCATTTTGAACATTTGTTGCAACATAAAGTAATCAATTATTCTTTACATTTTAAAAGATGCCTAGATCATAGCCAACTTTTGATAAGAATTTATTTGTGTTATGTTACAATTACTGATTCAGGCTTGTAGGGACTCAGAAACTATTTTCTTGTGGCTAAACCGTTTGATTCACTGAAATTTTGTATCAGAGTAAATAGCTGCTAAATAAAAAGAACAGTCTTGAAGAAAAATTAGTGATGATTATAAAGGGGGTTACAAAAATATTAGTGCATCATTTATTGTGACCAAGTTTTTGAACATCCTGTGATTTTCGAAATGAGAGTTTCTTCCACAAAAAGCTGTAATTTGCAGGTACAAACGCGTGGCTAAGAAATTAATGACATCAAACAGAGATTTATCGACTTATTTGGAAAAATTATCATTTTCGCAGCTCTTTACCGCCAAACTAAGCAACTTTGTATACAAGTAAGTTGAGTTAAATCGTGATATTTTTGACCAAGGAACTTGTGGTCTTCGGTTGTACAAGCCATTTCCGGACAACCTGTATATTCAGATTGACATGAGCAGTAGGCGCAGGCTTTTTTCGAGGTGCAGTACGACACAAAATGTGCAGTACGAAAAATGATGTGTGTGGTACCCGAAACGTTTTGTGCAGTTCAAACATTTTTATGTGATACGTAAAGAACTCCAAAATTTTTTTGTAGCACAATTTATTGTATCAAATGGATAATTTTTAATAATAAAACAAGAAAAGCTGCTCAACCATGAGCCTAGGTCATTCATTTGTTTGTGCTAAAAAACCATACTCAGTACGGTTCAGTGAAAATGACCGGATTGGTAGAAGGTAGCAACTGATGAAATTAGTGCGAAGTTGTACGAAGTCATAAGCGTCGAGCGTAAGATTATAATTGACATTACAATACCTATGTAGAATATAATAAATCCCAAACAAAGTAGTTTACAATATGTGAAATAAAATATGTATGCTGCTCTAATTACATCAGCAGTTAATGCGAGTCTAATTATAATGCGTTCTTATCATTGAACTAAGCTGTTCAGAATACGCGGTAGCACATTCTAAGACAATGAATATTGTGTTTGCCTTTGTAGGCGATATACACATTACTTGTATCGAGTATGCGGTAAAAAAATTAGATATAAACAAACGAGAAGAAGTAATGTACGCATATGAAATTCTTGAAATTCTTTCAGAAACTATTCTTTCAGAAACTCTTCTTTCTTGAAACTTAAAGTATTTAGATTGGAAGATAATAAACGACGCTCGGACACTCATCATTTACTCTCGATGTATTATGCGTACACGTTATTTATCCATTTATTAGAACAATAGAACAATCAACACACACAATGTGTCCAATTACAGATTGGTACAATATAAAAAGTACATATTTGAATAAAAGTATCAATAACCAACAGTATGACGTTGAATAGTGAGTGTATTTCGACATATATCATCCAACGATAAATGTCAGTAGTCTATATACGCATACAAAAGTGAGCAATATTACATAGACTATACCTACAACATCCCTTCATCAGACAGTGGGATGAAACATAATATGAATTACGTTAGTTTTGAAGACTGTGAATGAATCGTGAAATATATCTAGGCTATAAGAGACCCGGTTATATTCACCACACATTCGAGCAAGCGGACCATGTGAACCCAGATTCGCATTACTGCGCTTAATGTGAAAGAGATCGGTTGATCTTGTGGACGTACTTCCAGCCCTTAAGATTATCATTGTCAGCAGCTCAAAATCATATTTGTGACTTATTATTTTGAATAACGTCAGTAAGTCTGAGACTGTCCTCCTGAGTTCAAGCTGCTGCAAGTCAAACATACGTAACCTTTCTGGATAAGTGCCATAATCAGGCAGGTGACTATTCACTCTGAGACACAGATAAAAAGTTGTAACGAAGCTTACATTTTGAAATATCATTTATTTTGGATCAGGCAGTAAATACGAATATTACATGTAAACTCAGTTTGAACGGTTCATTATTACAATAGATATGCGTGAACTCCGAATTTGTATTCCGTGATTTTCACTTTTCTAAATTTCCGCAATTTCGAATAAGTGTAATTATTCAAATAGATGAATCTAATTCATGACCGTTTAAAAATTGCATTCATTCCGATAAAATATGTTGAAAAAACAGGGGTGTGGCAAGTTAACGCATCAAAGTTTTGAACAACCTTATGTATGAAAAGGGCGAACAACCAAAAAACTCCGATAACACTTGCTTATTGTACCGGGAGGAACTAGTGGAGCATCATGTGTGCGAATTTCAGATCTAAAAAATAGCGTCACTCTTAAGCATTATTCGGGACATAAGTAAAGAACCCTTGGCACAAAATGAGGAATTGGTGGAGCAGACTTGACCAGAACCTCGGAAAACATATAAAAGCAGTGACCGATAAAAGATCTCACTCTTTTGTGCTGTCTTTGGTGATTTTGATTATCAGTCAGTACCGTTGCTCTTTTGTGATTTTGATTATGAATCAGTACCGTTGGAGTGAGATTAAGATAAGAATCGAAGTGAATTAATTATCATCAGAGTTCAAGTCAGATTTAAACTGTGAATTAACAATAGTGTTCCGCTTAAGTGAATTGTTCCATAAGGAAAATGATAAAATAGTTAATATTTTTGGGCATTACGATATATTGTGTTCCGTATTTTGTGATTGGTAACCGTTTGTACGATATCTGAGATCCGTTGCTTTCAGTAATTAGAATTGTTATATTTGAGTTTATCCCGTCATAGGTCGGACCGCCCACGATTTGAATTCGCACGTGAATTGAAATATTCAAGTAATTGTATGGTGTGTACAGAGTGTGTACGTTTAAACGACAGGGGCGTCTTTGATATATTTGTGTCTATCCCGGAAGTATAAGTATATCCTAGACGACCAAACCGCCAACGGCTTGTGCACGCTGTGTCTATCCCGGAAGTATAAGCTAGGGTGGTTGTGTGATTGAGAATCGTAATAATCCCTTATTCGAATGAGAAGTCTTCGGACGTGGATGTAGGGGTTTTTGCAGATACGATAGTTAGGGTTTGTGCACGCTGTGTATATCCCGGAAGTATAAGCCGTAATTGTCTAGATTCTGAATCTGCAAAGTGTATGGAATCTAACACTGTCATACAATTACCGGGAACTTCGTTGATAGCTAGTACAAGGGTGGGTTATGTGACAGAATAAACTCAATCCGAGAAATTATCCGGAAATACCGTAAATCTGATATCGTAGAATCGGAAAACTAGTGCAAGACAATATTTTCCGAACCGACCGAATTTTAACCGTTAACCGAATATATCGTAGTGTGGAATGAACATTTCAAGTAATATTGCTATCTAACTATTTACCGAATACCGCTCATTACGCTAGGACCTGTTTGATTTGTATTTTCCGCAAATGATAAATGTAAATCATTTATCAACCGATTCCGTACCGCTGAATAGAATTTAAAAACCGAACATATCGTAAAGTAGATATGTCGAAATAGTTTTCATATACCGTGTGAGCTTCATTACATTATCCACCTGGGTAAATTTTTGTGAATTATACCGTTCAATTGAATTTCACTAATTGTTCCGAAAGTGTACTTGTTATAATTATTATTTATTTTAATATTTGGAATTCCCCGTTCTATTAAATTATTTCTGCTCCATCTTCAAACGAGCTAAATTTTAACCAGGTATCAATTGTAATTGAAGCCTAGAATTTTGATACTGTTTTCTGCCCAATGGGCCCTTGTTTTACTTCAC
The DNA here is from genome assembly GCA_958510875.1 of Endomychus coccineus. Taxonomy (NCBI): domain Eukaryota; kingdom Metazoa; phylum Arthropoda; class Insecta; order Coleoptera; family Endomychidae; genus Endomychus; species Endomychus coccineus. The sequence goes on from OY294067.1 coordinate 95,614,061, forward strand.
TGTAGCTACCCTAGGGACAAGGCTATCTATAGATAGCATAGTGACAAGCCTTGTGGTGAAGACTCTAGCAGAAGTCTTCAAAAAGGAGTTAACCTTTAGAAAAATCTGGCGCCCGAGGATTTGACATAAGCAGTTTATCGAAAAGTCGCAAGCACACGTTATAGAGTAAATCTTCTTTGTGTCGATTTCAACCGCTGAATGTACGTAATGTACGACGGAGATCATACAACACTGCAATACTCCAAATGAGATCTTACATGGGCAAAATGAAGTTTTTTGAAGCTATTCACTGTTTTAAAGTGCTTACCAACTCGGAAAATGAACCCCATCACAGAGTATGCCCTTCTGACTTTGCTGCTATGCTCCACGTGCAGCTTGAAATTTAGTTTAGAGTCGAATGTAATTCCAAGGACCTTCATACTCTCTACCCTTTTCAACGGTTTATTTTTCAATATGTATGACGTAGTTTAGTAATTTATGATATTTATGGAGGAAATTGTACAGCATTTATCACAGTTTAGTAGGAGTTTATTCAGTCGGGTCAATTCTGGAACCTCATCAAGGTCATTCTGTAACAAATCACTATTCGCCATCGATGAAATAATTCTGAATATTTTCAAGCCGTCAGCATATAGAAGACTGTCGGAACTGAATATTTCACAAAGATCATTGATACAAATTATAAATGATGTCGGCCCTAAATTTGATCACTGTGGAATGCTCGATGTGGATGTATATATTTCTGATGCGAAGCCATTCACTACTACTTGTAGCTGACGACCATCTATAACCGACTCGAACTACCTGATCATATTCCCTACAACACCAGTCATTGTTAGTTTTTCAAGAAGCAAGCAGAAATTGACTTTATCGACTGCTTTGGAGAAGTCCATATATACTGAGCCACTTGCCTTCTCTTATCTAAAGAGTTACATAGAAATGCACTGTACCTGAGAAGAATAGTCGTTGTATATATGCCAGATATGAAGCCATGCTGCTTCTCGCTAAGATAAGGCGACGCATGGCGTAATATCTTATCATTAACAAAGGATTCAAGGATCTTCCAAGAAATCGGAATTTTAACTATAGGATGACAGTTTTTTATATTATTTCTTCCGCCTCCTTTCGGGATTCGAGTGACACTCGATTCCTTCCATTTATTTGGAAAAGTCCCTTCCCGCAATGACTTATTGTGTAGCAGGTACAAAGGAAACGATAAAGATGTCGCACACTGTCTGACAAAGTAGGATAAATGCTTATGTGGCATATGCAACAGTGACATTCTTAACAAATTTCGCATCCACACAAGGAAACTGTAAACGTTTTGGATAATTCTTCATTTCACAATCGAGATACTAATGAATATATGAATAGTTTCATTTGTATCTCGATTGTAACATTGATTTGGTTTGATGTCGTCATCTGGCTCTCAAGTAGTTTAACATTCACCGTAACTTTGAAAGTTCGAGAAATCTATTAGTCAATGTGTTTGACTTCTCAGTGGGACATCTATTCATATATGTGGTTAAATAATTTTGCCTTTATACCACGTACTTTTTCGGTTATGTGAACCTTCAATAGAATGAGCGGTGAGTAACGTTACAAACTGTTTTGTTCTACTTATGAGCTCGTATGAGGAAAGCATACATAGCTGTCTCGAGCTATTAGTTTGTAATATGGATGATCTCCATTTTAATTCATCATGAGATGTGGAATATGATAATGAGGGACTTCTCATAATAAACGAACTCATTTTCTAAGGAGTAACGACAGTTGTAGGGAATGGCTTACTACAGAATTGATAAAAGAACAACGCCGCTACGCGAGCATGTGAACGTGATCAGAAACTCGGAATGAAACATGGAATTAATTCAATTTTACGCTCAACAGAACAATAAAAAGAATGCCTGCTAACTAATGAAAACATAATCATTATTGAAACAGAAATTTGACCAATTTGTGGGTTTCGCTGTTTATTTCAATCGTAACTTCAAAATAATAAATACTGTTTCTGGAAGATGTAGTAATTTGTAGAGCCGTGTTTTTATTACGTCCGGCCTGTAATTGGTTACCGGCATAGGCGTTGGATTTCGAAAGTGATTTACCGATTCTGGCAAACCGTGACAGAGCTGACGCAAACTAACACAAAAAAGCAAACTTGCTTTGTCAGATTAGGGTCCGCTGGTCCTGTTTATTTTTTGCCTTGGTTGTATAAACAGAACTAGGATCCCCGTTGTTATAATGAATTATTGTTCAGGATAAGAGTTCACAACATATTTGATAGTACAGTAGGTAATTTGAATACTTCCAAACAAAGCACGTATATTTTAAACTTAATGGTTATCTACTATGAGATTTTAATGTAATGTTTGTGGTTTCAGGATTCACTACAATCTTCATGAAAAAATTCTCAAGCTCAAACCGTTTCAATTTTATATTGATATCATTTCGAATGCAGATACAGATTGAATTTATAGCTACCAAGAGCCAAACGCCATAAACGTATGGTCATATAACTTCTCAACCTACAAGTAGATAAGCTAGATGCTTCTTCAGTATCATTAGAGTTTTTCGTGTCCCGTGAACCTTAAGATTTACATTTTTATTCCTTTATATCAATCAGGGAGGAATTGGTTTCAAAATATCACCTACATTTTCAAAGAAAGATGTGGTTTCTGTCAGAAATTTATTCTCAATCTCCCTCAATTCGTGTCTTATTCTACAATAATTTTCGTTAGTTATTGATATTCAGGAAACTGTTAAAATAGAATAACTATTTATAATTCTCCATTATCAACAATTTTGTTAACTTATATTCTGGAAACTCTTCTTGAAAACATCGGGTTATATTTAACACCCATCATCACACATCGACGGAAATGGGAATTTTAAAAGTTTAACAGAATTTAACTATCTTTCACTATAAATAAGAAGCAATCACCTATTATCAAAGTACTGAAGTTCTTTCAGCCACCAAGTAGCGATCATCAGAGTAAACTATCCAGTCTGATTATGGCTACATGGTAGCTGGGAGGTCTTCAACAGTATTTTTTTGTGGATAAGTGCATTTGTTTCTTATTTATTGTGTTACAGTGCGACCATAGTGAGATTTAGTTCTAGATTTATACTAATAATGCCTTCATATGGTGATCCTGATAGTCCTCTCTTCAGGAAAGGCAATGGTGACCAACGCATAACAAGTATGGATACTCTGCAAAAAACTAGTGATAGTGATATGAGAAAAAAATCTTGATCTTGTGGGACCAATAGGCAATTCTGATGACAATCGCTGCATACTCACTCTGCAATACGAGTTGAGCAAGCTTATAGAAGCTCATCCGATCCCGAAAGAAGAGGTCACAAAGGTCGCTAAAGCATTCGTCAACAATTTTGTGCTGCGATACAGAATACCACTGGTAGTAGTAACCGACCAAGGGACGGAGTTCTCATCGGATGTGTTCAAGTAAGCCTCTATTATCTTAACTATCAAATGCATAAGTTCAACTGCATATCAACATGAAACCTTAGGACCTTTTGAGAACTATCGTAAGCAGATCGGCACATATCTACGGATGCAAGTAGCAAAATTTGAAATAGCATGGACGGACTGGGTTTGATTTCGAACATTTGCATATAATAACACGGTACATACCGAAACGTGCTATAAGCCGTATGAGCTAGTTTTCGGGCAAGCTTGTATCTCAGCGTCAAATATAGCGGAACGAGTGAGTGGACTCAATGTATAATTTGAACGATTACACAGTTGATCTAAAGTACCGACTACAAAGAGTATGTACGGAAGCTCGAGACAATCTATCAAGGTCAGAAATAAAATGACCAGAATATTCTAATATAGACAGACTCAGTGTGAATTTTAAGATAGGTAGTGATAGTTATGGAGGAACCATACTCTCTATGAGCAGGAGAGGCCCAAAACAGGTGACAGGACTCCTCACAGGACACTGTCATCTGGACAGACATCTACACACAATGGGCATTGTTGAAGACCCAGCGTATAGTAGATGTGGAGAGGCAGATGAAACTGCCTCTCACAACATAGCATAATGTCCCGCCCCCGTTTTGATTGATTGATTGATAGTCAAGAATAATCCTATAAATATGTTAGAACAATAATTATATAATAGAGAAGGTATCACCGAAAGTAATGATAACAACAAAGCAATGAGTTGATAGAAATTCATAATCAAAGATTAAAGTTAAATCATGAGAATCGATGTAACTTATATGTGAGTGAAAGAATATGTTTTCGAACTAATAGTTTGATATATTTCTCTCATTGCCATGAAAAAGTAATGTACGGATAACATCCTATACTAATAATTGATAAGTAAACGAAATTCGCTAAGGAATTCGATTACACACGTAATTATGAATATATAATTGTTGTCATATATTGAAACAGATAAAATAAATATGTTATCTCAAAGTATGTAGCTGAATATGCACATTCCACCTGTCGACGCAATGTCCTGTTGTATAATAATAGACATTACTCCCGTATTGGGAAATAACATACAATGATAAAGCATTTATAACAAAACTTATTCGCAGATTGATTCGAAAATCAATTATTGACGTGAATAGTATCTTGGGCTGTAATGTGACAACTAATTATCAAATTGCTAGTTCTAACTGTTATTTAGTGTACAACATGTACAATTGAAGATGCTGTTAGAGACGTTCGTGAGTTTTCTCATCCTACGAATTCACACGATCCTGCTAATAAAGTCTCCACATCAGCTTTGAACCAGCGAAATTATAACTACGAAGCTTAGAAACTTCTGCAAATAACGTTGCACAATGATTACGACAATTCTTAGATCAATAACTTAATTTCTGAACAAAAAAGGAAGAACAGAATGCAACCAATTAACCAAATAGTGCAATGCAATTCAAAAGTTCCACTTATTATCGTTTAGTAATTGAAGCGTGAAAGTACCCAACGAAGTGCCAAATTGTGGCTTCCATGAATATTTACCCCAAAACGTTCTAAATGTCATCTCCCTTCAAGAGTTATAAGTATCATCTGCTTTATTTATTGTAATACCCCAAAGTAAATTTGAGATGGCACCAGGTGTTATGCCTAGATTTTTTTTTAGAAAGGGTATAGGTACCCTCTGCGCTTCGTTCACGCGTCAGTCTTCTGTGAACAATTATGTTGCCGAATGATCTTATCAGAAAATAATGTTGGACGAATCATAGAAGAGCAAAGAGGAAATCAAAATGCTGGAAAAGTCTATTCCAATGGCAAAAAGTGCAAGTGTCAGCAAAAAATAGGTAGATAGTAGATACCTATATGAATATTGAGTTAAAAAAGTACGTATTTATGTTGTGCGTTATAGATATGAGAAAGAGCTGTTACAAGACATGATCCCAACCCACTCACAAGGGGTAGTAGGAACTGAGAAATATAACTCTCCGTTGGATGTAGTGGACATGGTACAATGCAAATTTAGAGATATTAAAAAACGGCTCCAGATATCCTGAATACCGACAAAATAAATCACTTAAAATAGATACTAGAAGACTGTTTGTTCTTATGAAGAAAGAAATATTTCCTGATCTAGAAACCTGGAAAGGATATAATATTTTGAAAAATAGAGAAATACTTTCCTTACTTAAATATGCAGAACTTTTGCCACTTCTAAACAAAATTTCAGAAAACAAGAAAAAAACGCTTTGATTCAAGATCAGCTCTCTTGAAAGCGAGGAACGGAAATGTTTTTATAGAAAAATATTAAACCTTGATTCACATGCACATTAAACAGCTCCACTGGATGAAATGGAAATTGTAAAGTGAAAAATCACTTTTATTGAATTCAGATTTGAATTCAGCTGAGAGTAATTCCTTATATACATTATTAATTCTAAATAGTATTTAAACAGGTACATTTTGGAGAGATTGTCAGTACTTTTACAGTATTTTTAGTGGATAACAATGATTTTTTCTTACTTATATAAAATTCGTTATTCGTTCAAATATCAATCTCCTGCCGCGTAATTTCAAGTTTGAATTCAATGAATGTGCGAGGAGCTACATATTGCCGTATATGGTCATCAACGTAGGGGAACTAGATTAAGAATAACATATTCATCTTCATTTAGTTTGCATGAATCGACCGAAATAATATTTGAAAACTTAGCAGCATGACGCTTAACAAGTTGTGTAATATGCATTTTAGGGTATTATTACTTTCTTTGCTATGTAAAGCACTTTTTCAGTTTGCTTATGACTACAAGCAAAACAGTTTCTGAAACCATATTTACATGAAAAATAATGAATAATGAAAGAACTCTATATCCCAAAAATAACAGAAAAATCACTCCAACAAATAATTTCATCTTTCGGAAAATCAAAATAAATATGGCTCGTCGTGAACTAGAAATGTGTTGCCGTTTGGAGAATAGATGAATAGCGTGCGTTGTAAAGTTACTCTTCGCAAATCATTTGGTTACTGATTTTATTCAATTGTTTCACATTCTATAAAATACTCTTCCCATTTGTGTAAAGATATTGAAGGATGTAAATTATTCAATCCATTATCTTTACACAACTAACTCATATTCAAATTAATAATGTACAAGAACTAATTTTTTTCTTCTAGGGATCAAATATGAGTGTACTGGGTGAGAGCCTATCAGATAGATTCTAGAAATAGCTTGAATATATGCAATATACTCTTCTGACGTCTGATAAATACGAAAAAGAGAGTAAACAACGGAGGAACAAACAGATTAACTGCTATTTCTCGCTCATGCGCAGATATCTCAAAAATTCACTTCCACATTTGACACAGTGCTTCCCAACGGACACAATGAAATACTACATCAGCCATTTACTTCTATAAGATATGAAATATGATGCACATGAACACCAATCTTTGTGTTCTAGAAACGTATGTATCCATAGGTATGAAATTAGAAATAGAGAGGTGTTCAGTAGCGAAAGAAATAGGCTGAGTGACCCTCGAAGTTGCCTCATCTATCAATTGTTTACAAAACTACCCTAACAAACTACCCAACAAAAAATTAGAGAATTTTTGAAAACATTTGCATTCCACAGCACTCATACACGAATGTTTCATCTTTAGCATAATGAAATGTTTGAAATTGTATTTTGGATCCTAGAATCTGCAATATTCCATATTGATCTTATGCCCGACTACTTAATTGTTTTTCTATTTTCTATTCTCCAACTTCTCATGTTTCTCAATATAGATTCCAGCTTTGTTCCAAATTAACCGATAAAATTCAATTCTGTATTTTTACTAAAGGGAAACACTATCTATTACTATCACCAAAAAAAAAATAAATACTTAAAACTTGTAATCTATATATCTGGAATATTCTGAAAATGGCAATGTAAGGTGACAATAAGTGATAAAATATTGATATTAAATTGTATTTCCTCAATTCTATTGGAATCATATGTGAAAAAAGCCGAAAACCTAATAAGAACAATTGAAATGTAGGGGGAGGAGATCAATGATACAGCTAGAGATTCCCCATGTTTTCCAATAGATTCCTGCCATACATGTGTCACGTAGGCGAGCAGGTGTCCGGTTGATCTCTGATGACGAAAGCCATATTGCCCGTCATACAAAATTTTGTAGCTCTCTAGGTATCTGATGAGTATGATGTTTAACGCTTTCTCCATCATTTTAGAAATCACAGATGATAGTGCAATGTGACTATATTTGTTGGGGGGGGGGGATCTTCTTTCCTCTATCTGGAATTGGTTGCACTCTAGCTGTCTTCCAGCTGGAAGGAAATACACAAAGTTGGTATGAAAGGGTGGACACACTGCAGAAAGCTAGTGTTAATTCAGGAGCACATTCCTTGGGAACGACAGGTGGAATTCCGTCTGGCTCAATAGACTTTTTGGTATAGAGATCAAGCAGAGTGCGCCTAATTGTGCGCTGAGGAAAAATATTTTCAGGCATATGGCTATCGATAGCAGCAATATTAGGAGGGTCCTTCCCTTGTAGGTCGGAAGTTGAATTTGCTGAGAACGTTCCTGCAAGCAGGTTGGGCTTTTCTTTTGGTATAGCAGCCAGTTTGCCATCATATTTGGTTAGGGGAGGGTATGAACTGGAAGTGAAATTCCTATCAATTGCTTTGGCGTAACTCCAAAACGAACATGAAAAACTAGTCACTACTGTCGATATGCATCGATCCGTCCCTCAAGTAGAGTGTGCCCAATATGTTGGCATACTGCATATCGGATCAAATAACTCACTCCAACTATGAGGAAACATAACTACCGGGATATCAAAAATTATCTTGGTCAATGGTGGCTGTGGAATCTAGAACGTGTGTCTTACTTTACGTTTGAAATAATTTGTCACTGTCACACTGACATCATCAATAACCTACAGATTTCATACCTATTTATTTCAGTTGTGAAACAATAATGAACTACAAATCATGAAATAACGGTGTTAGTAACAAGAAAAACTAAAATACAGTAGTTGTTGGAAATGCCCCCCGTTTTGTTCGATGCACAAGTTGACGCGCATCCTCATGCTGTGAAAACCGTTTTGCAGCATTTCTGGCGTTATGGTTGCACATTGCTGAACTATTCTTTGTTGAAGTTCATGCAAATTATTTACCGGAGTTGCCAAATCTTGTTTTTTAAGAAACGAGGTGATCTTCAACACAATTTGTAAGGCACGCAGGAAAATTGTCCGGTAATATTGCCACGTTTGGGAAGTGCTCTCGAAAATTGTCCAAACACAAACGTTGACTGTATGGCCAATTTCCATTAACTAGCGCCCCCGTTCACAAATAGGCTTCAATCATTAAAATTTTGTGCTGTATGGTAAGAGGCATGATTCAAAAACTGGATTAGAAAATTTCAGCACAATGACTTAACAGATTCTGACACAACAAAACATATTCAAAAATTGAATGTAAGACACACGTTTTACATTCCATAACCACCCTTGACCAAAATAATTTTTAATCTTTAGTTCATTGTTGTTTCACAACTGAAATAATTTTTGATATCCCGGTAGTATTATTCAGCTAAAAAAAAACTGTAATTTCCCTTAGATTCGACGATTTTGAAGGCTCTTCAGAAGATCTAGGTTACCAATTTGAATCTTTCGACAGGAAATAGGAATCATCATCATGTGCCACAAGGAAGAGTCCACGTAGCTAGTTATTGGAATAGGTGCTGTTCGGATTACGTCTGAGGAATGAAATGGCTTGCAATCATGTATATCATGAAAGTTATGCATATTGCAGCTACGAAGATACTGGAAGCCTTGGTTAGACCTTGACATTGGAAAATGAGTGCCAAATTTGGAATATTGGAGAGACATGTCGTTTGTTTTGAATAGCGAACTGAGCATTCAATCTTAATTTTTTTCAATGCTTATATATTGAATTATTGAATAGGGGTGACTTCTGTACTGGAGGATTCTCGAAGTCAAAAATGAAACTATTTCAACATAAATGACGATTGATGTGCTTGTGGAGGTGTTATCCAAAGTTTTCGGACAGGACTCGATTTCATGAAAGTGTTAGTTAAATATGTTATCTCAAAGTATGTAGCTGAATATGCACATTCCACCTGTCGACGCAATGTCCTGTTGTATAATAATAGACATTACTCCCGTATTGGGAAATAACATACAATCATAAAGCATTTATAACAAAACTTATTCGCAGATTGATTCGAAAATCAATTATTGACGTGAATAGTATCTTGGGCTGTAATGTGACAACTAATTATTAAATTGCTAGTTCTAACTGTTATTTAGTGTACAACATGTACAATTGAAGATGCTGTTAGAGACGTTCGTGAGTTTTCTCATCCTACGAAGCTTTGAACCAGCGAAATTATAACTACGAAGCTTAGAAACTTCTGCAAATAACGTTGCACAATGATTACGACAATTCTTAGATCAATAACTTAATTTCTGAACAAAAAAGAAAGAACAGAATGCAACCAATTAACCAAATAGTGCAATGCAATTCAAAAGTTCCACTTATTATCGTTTAGTAATTGAAGCGTGAAAGTACCCAACGAAGTGCCAAATTGTGGCTTCCATGAATATTTACCCCAAAACGTTCTAAATGTCATCTCCCTTCAAGAGTTATAAGTATCATCTGCTTTATTTATTGTAATACCCCAAAGTAAATTTGAGATGGCTCCAGGTGTTATGCCTAGATTTTTTTTTAGAAAGGGTATAGGTACCCTCTGCGCTTCGTTCACGGGTCAGTCTTCTGTAAAAAATTATGTTGCCGAATGATCTCATCAGAAAATAATGTTGGACGAATCATAGAAGAGCAAAGAGGAAATCAAAATGCTGGAAAAGTCTATTCCAATAGCAAAAAGTGCAAGTGTCAGCAAAAAATAGGTAGATAGTAGATACCTATATGAATATTGAGTTAAAAAAGTACGTATTTATGTCGTGCGTTATAGATATGAGAAAGAGCTGTTACAAGACATGATCCCAACCCACTCACAAGGGGTAGTAGGAACTGAGAAATATAACTCTCCGTTGGATGTAGTGGACATGGTACAATGCAAATTTAGAGATATTAAAAAACGGCTCCAGATATCCTGAATACCGACAAAATAAATCACTTAAAATAGATACTAGAAGACTGTTTGTTCTTATGAAGAAAGAAATATTTCCTGATCTAGAAACCTGGAAAGGATATAATATTTTGAAAAATAGAGAAATACTTTCCTTACTTAAATATACAGAACTTTTGCCACTTCTAAACAAAATTTCAGAAAACAAGAAAAAAACGCTTTGATTTAAGATCAGCTCTCTTGAAAGCGAGGAACGGAAATGTTTTTATAGAAAAATATTAAACCTTGATTCACATGCACATTAAACAGCTCCACTGGAAGAAATGGAAATAGTAAAGTGAAAAATCACTTTTATTGAATTCAGATTTGAATTCAGCTGAGAGTAATTCCTTATATACATTATTAATTCTAAATAGTATTTAAACAGGTACATTTTGGAGAGATTGTCAGTACTTTTACAGTATTTTTAGTGCATAACAATGATTTTTTCTTACTTATATAAAATTCGTTATTCGTTCAAATATCAATCTCCTGCCGCGTAATTTCAAGTTTGAATTCAATGAATGTGCGAGGAGCTACATATTGCCGTATATGACCATCAACGTAAGGGAACTAGATTAAGAATAACATATTCATCTTCACTTAGTTTGCATGAATCGACCGAAATAATATTTGAAAACTTAGCAGCATGACGCTTAACAAGTTGTGTAATATGCATTTTAGGGTATTATTACTTTCTTTGCTATGTAAAGCACTCTTTCAGTTTGCTTATGACTACAAGCAAAACAGTTTCTGAAACCATATTTACATGAAAAATAATGAATAATGAAAGAACTCTATATCCCAAAAATAACAGAAAAATCACTCCAACAAATAATTTCATCTTTCGGAAAATCAAAATAAATATGGCTCGTCGTGAACTAGAAATGTGTTGCCGTTTGTAGAATAGATAAATAGCGTGCGTTGTAAAGTTACTCTTCGCAAATCATTTGGTTACTGATTTTAGTCAATTGTTTCACATTCTATAAAATACTCTTCCCATTTGTGTAAAGATATTGAAGGATGTAAATTATTCAATCCATTATCTTTACACAACTAACTCATATTCAAATTAATAATGTACAAGAACTAATTTTTTTCTTCTAGGGATCAAACATGAGTGTACTGGGTGGGAGCCTATCAGATAGATTCTCGAAATAGCTTGAATATATGCAATATACTCTTCTGACGTCTGATAAATACGAAAAAGAGAGTAAACAACGGAGGAACAAACAGATTAACTGCTATTTCTCGCTCATGCGCAGATATCTCAAAAATTCACTTCCACATTTGACACAGTGCTTCCCAACGGACACAATGAAATACTACATCAGCCATTTACTTCTATAAGATATGAAATATGATGCACATGAACACCAATCTTTGTGTTCTAGAAACGTATGTATCCATAGGTATGAAATCAGAAATAGAGAGGTGTTCAGTAGCGAAAGAAATAGGCTGAGTGACCCTCGAAGTTGCCTCATCTATCAATCGTTTACAAAACTACCCTAACAAACTACCCAACAAAAAATTAGAGAATTTTTGAAAACATTTGCATTCCACAGCACTCATACACGAATGTTTCATCTTCAGCATAATGAAATGTTTGAAATTGTATTTTGGATCCTAGAATCTGCAATATTCCATATTGATCTTATGCCCGACTACTTAATTGTTTTTCTATTTTCTATTCTCCAACTTCTCATGTTTCTCAATATAGATTCCAGCTTTGTTTCAAATGAACTGATAAAATTCAATTCTGTATTTTTACTAAAGTGAAACACTATCTATTACTATCACCAAAAAAAAAAATAAATACTTAAAACTTGTAATCTATATTTCTGGAATATTCTAAAAATGGCAATGTAAGGTGACAATAAGTGATAATATATTGATATTAAATTGTATTTCCTCAATTCTATTGAAATCATATGTGAAAAAAGCCGAAAACCTAGTAAGAATAATTGGAATGTAGGGAGAGGAGATAGTCATTCGTATTTTTCTTTGAGGTTTGGAGGTTATAGGCATAAGGAAAGACCCCACAAGGTGGAGTGTTCCACAACTTCACTGTTCGATGAAAAAATGGAGTCTGGTAGGGAGAAGTTCGGCAGGTCTCGAGCATGACAGCTGGTCTAGTCCGCCTGTCTGGAATTACTCGTAGTGAAACAACAGACAGTGAACACCGACTATGAGAATATCAATATAAAAAGGAGAGATCTCACACCTCTCTACGATGTACTAAAGAGGTCAATGAACTCGTGCGTATGTGTGACATCATCAATCAAACGAATAACTCTCTTCTTGATAGAATCCAAGAGCTTCAGCGTATGTTTGGGAGCCGCACTCCAAACATGTGAACAGTACTTCAGGATAGGTTGAATCTGTGCTTTGTAGACTATGAGGAGCTGCTGTGATGTAAAGCTTTTGGCACGGAATAGAATACCAAGTTTTTGTGAAGCGGTTTTCGCGATGGACCTAACTTGACGACCCATGAGAGGGTGCTGTTGGTGGTGATCTCGAACATTGGTGTGGAAGGCTTCATAGGAATAGTTGTACATGACATCATCATATTAGGGATTGTGAAATCCGCCTACCTGGAGAAGACGCAAGCGTGAGTTTTGTTTCCATTAAAGTCTACTAGATTATCAGATTCTCATTCCAAAATCTTTGCCAGATCTCCATTATTTGCTACACCTGTCCCTCTCTCACTCCTCTGGCTCAATTGAATGTTATAGAGGCTCTGGATGAAGAAGCGGTATGGAGTGTTCCATCATCTGCAAAGTTGTGGACGGGACAGGTGATCACTTGCAGCAGATCGTTGATATGGAGCAGAAACAAAGTTGGTACCAAGACAGATCTCTTTGGAATATCAGCGTTGATAGCAATTCTATCGGAGAATACTCCGTCAATCCTCGCAAGGAGCGATATATCAGAGAGAAAACTAGACAGTTAGTGACAATGTTGAGGCGGCAAACCATATGACGGAAGTTTCTCGAGAAGACTTTGGTGCAAGACTTAGTCAAATGCTTCGGAGATATTCAATGATACAGCTAGAGATTCCCCATGTTTTCCAATAGATTCCTGCCATACATGTGTCACGTAGGCGAGCAGGTGTCCGGTTGATCTCTGCTGACGAAAGCCATATTGCCCGTCACACAAAATTTTGTAGCTCTCTGGGTATCTGATGAGTATGATGTTTAACGCTTTCTCCATCATTTTAGAAATCACAGATGATAGTGCAATGTGACTATATTTGTTGGGGGGGGGGGATCTTCTTTCCTCTATCTGGAATTGGTTGCACTCTAGCTGTCTTCCAGCTGGAAGGAAATACACAAAGTTGGTATGAAAGGGTGGACACACTGCAGAAAGCTAGTGTTAATTCAGGAGCACATTCCTTGAGAACGACAGGTGGAATTCCGTCTGGCTCAATAGACTTTTTGGTATAGAGATCAAGCAGAGTGCGCCTAATTGTGCGCTGAGGAACAATATTTTCAGACATATGGCTATCGATAGCAGCAATATTAGGAGGGTCCTTCCCTTGTAGGTCGGAAGTTGAATTTGCTGCGAACGTTCCTGCAAGCAGGTTGGGCTTTTCTTTTGGTATAGTAGCCAGTTTGCCATCATATTTGGTTAGGGGAGGGTATGAACTGGAAGTGAAATTCCTATCAATTGCTTTGGCGTAACTCCAAAACGAACATGAAAAACTAGTCACTACTGTCGATATGCATCGATTCGTCCCTCAAGTAGAGTGTGCCCAATATGTTGGCATATCGGATCAAATAACTCACTCCAACTATGAGGAAACATAACTACCGGGATATCAAAAATTATCTTGGTCAATGGTGGCTGTGGAATCTAGAACGTGTGTCTTACTTTACGTTTGAAATAATTTGTCACTGTCACACTGACATCATCAATAACCTACAGATTTCATACCTATTTATTTCAGTTGTAAAACAATAATGAACTACAAATCATGAAATAACGGTGTTAGTAACAAGAAAAACTAAAATACAGTAGTTGTTGGAAATGCCCCCCGTTTTGTTCGATGCACAAGTTGACGCGCATCCTCATGCTGTGAAAACCGTTTTGCAGCATTTCTGGCGTTATGGTTGCACATTGCTGAACTATTCTTTGTTGAAGTTCATGCAAATTATTTACCGGAGTTGCCAAATCTTGTTTTTTAAGAAACAAGGTGATCTTCAACACAATTTGTAAGGCACGCAGGAAAATTGTCCGGTAATATTGCCATGTTTGGGAAGTGCTCTCGACAATTGTCCAAACACAAACGTTGACGGTATGGCCAATTTCCATTAACTAGCGCCCCCGTTCACAAATAGGCTTCAATCAATAAAATTTTGTGCTGTGTGGTAAGAGGCATGATTCAAAAACTGGATTAGAAAATTTCAGCACAATGACTTAACAGATTCTGACACAACAAAACATATTCAAAAATTGAAAGTAAGACACACGTTTTACATTCCATAACCGCCCTTGACCAAAATAATTTTTAATCTTTAGTTCATTGTTGTTTCACAAATGAAATAATTTTTGATATCCCGGTAGTATTATTCAGCTAAAAAAAAACTCTAATTTCCCTTAGATTCGACAATTTTGAAGGCTCTTTAGAAGATCTAGGTTACCAATTTGAATGCACAAACATTCTCGGGCATATGAGATCTTTCGACAGGAAATAGGAATCATCATCATGTGCCACAAGGAATATTCCACGTAGCTAGTCATTGAAATAGGTGCTGTTCGGATTACGTCTGAGGAATGAAATGGCTTGCAACCATGTATATCATGAAAGTTATGCATATTGAAGCTACGAAGATACTGGAAGCCTTGGTTACACCTTGACATTGGAAAATGAGTGCCAAATTCGGAATATTGGAGAGACATGTCGTTTGTTTTGAATAGCGAACTGAGCATTCAATCTTAATTTTTTTCAATGGTTATATATATTGAATTATTGAATAGGGGTGACT
Organism: Endomychus coccineus; assembly: GCA_958510875.1. Classification (NCBI taxonomy): domain Eukaryota; kingdom Metazoa; phylum Arthropoda; class Insecta; order Coleoptera; family Endomychidae; genus Endomychus; species Endomychus coccineus. Next base: position 95,629,658 of record OY294067.1, read on the forward strand.
TCTGTACTGGAGGATTCTCGAAGTCAAAAATGAAACTTTTTCAACATAAATGACGATTGATGTGCTTGTGGAGGTCTTATCCAAAGTTTTCGGACAGGACTCCTAATCGATTTCATGAAAGTGTTAGATTTGCTGTTCAAGATTCAGACATTCAGCTAAGAATGAACAACCTCAATTATTGTCGATTACACAGGTTTGATGAATATCGGAAGACTTTATTAAGGTTCATCCTCAAAGAAGGTAAATTATTCAGGAACTGGAACGTAAAATACGTCTACAATCTTATGAATAATTCCTGAAAATGTACAGTTATACTGCGAAAATGATAATATTCCTTCATAATGAGTTTATCGTGCTAATCAGGCACATTAACACTTGGATTATTTTGGGAATGAAACTTCGTATGCTGGAAATCGTATAATGCTCACCTTACAGGACAAGTAACCTACTCGTTTGGAGTTACTACAACAACTATTTCATTCGTCCTTATTATTCATTCGGAATGGGAAAGACTTTCTTCCAAATGCCAGAAACTAATATCTTAACATCACTGGGAAATTGCTCAGCTTATGAATGTTGTTTGCTGGAAGACTTATTTCATGATTTGGTGAAAATCAGTGACTTGTGAGGTCACCGGATTTCAAAGCAGGTCACTCGTTTGGCGAGATACCTCAAATTCAGAACACGGATAAGCTTGGCACACCTTACGAGTTGAACTTGAAATGAAAAGGAAAATAAGGAAAGATTGCTATGAGAATCAATTGGAACGTGGCAATTTCAAATACCAGTTTAATGGATTGAATTGTATATCTTAGTCTGTAAGATAATATTTGTGGATGGGTCATCATTCGTCCATGTGTGTGTGCAGTCCTAACTTCACTCATGTGTCTTGGTCAATCCTCTTCATAATATATTATAATATAGCGATATAGCAGAACACAAATTTCATGTTACTCAGGTGATTAATCATAGCGATTGACGAAAAGGGAGGTTGCATTTTATGGAAGCTGCGTTTATACAATATTGATCATAATAATACGACCCATTCATTGGCGTATGCATATCAATCAAGTTCCATCCATAAATAACGATGCTCACATAACCGTTGGTTCAATACAATAGATAATATCTATAAGCAACCGGATACATCTCGCCGTCAAGCGTGAATTGTTCCCCTTTAATCCTTTCTGAATTGCCTGAATTCTATGATAATATCTTCCAAGCTACGAACATTCCATTAGCAATAATTATGATGAAAAACAATTTGAATTCATAAATAGATGCGACAGGTAGTCAGTCATTCAGTAACCTCTTTCAAATAGTTAATTTCGAGTAATTGATAATGAAATGTTATACAATGAACAGGAAATGAGGCAGAATTTTTAAATCTGATAATTTTCGGCATACTCACTGCAAATTCCATGCCTGTCATCCTCATCATCATCATCATTTGAGAGAAGGGGGTTTTGCCACCAAATGCTCTTATTCCACTTTGCTGGGCCCATTGTAAGCCCCGTCGTCAGAGGCCTATTCTATTCTAGCTAGTTTGTGCCCCTTCAGAAACCCAGAATAATATCAACGCTGGCTTCCAAAAGTTCCTCTGGGATCAGTGATGGCGCCTGAGGGATGTCAACAAGATGTGAAGGCAGCTTCTTCCGCCTTTCTGCATTTCCTACATATAGGCTCATCCGCTACTCCCATAGTGATAATGTGTTTGTTAAGACAACAGTGACCGTTTAGGATTCCAGTCATCTCTCTGATATCCCTTCTGTTTATATAAAGGAGTTTCTTTGGGAGCCTAGACACAGGCTCTTTGATGATGATCCTCGCCACACTTCAGGCCAATCCTTGTTCAGTTTGCACAGAAGGGCGAGACATCCCACGCAATTTGCTAGAGCGACCATACGCTCCGGTCTGACAGGGGCACCTGACGAACCTCATCTGGCCAGGGAGTTGGCCATTCCATTTCCTTCGACTCCACTGTGTCCTAGGACCCAGATAAGTTGAACTTCATTTCTCCTGACTATTTCAACTAGTGTATCTCTGCATTCTTCGACAATCCTTGATGTGACTCTGGAAGACTTGAGAGCTCCCAGAGCCGATCAGCTATGTGTGCAAATATATATGTGCCTATTTACATGGTTTCTTCGCAGGTTTTCAATGGCACAAGCGAATATTGCGTAGACCTCCGGCTGAAAAACCTTGTAGTAAGCTCCTAGAAACTCAATTTGGCCTTCTTAGGTACACTTCCCCCACAGGAGCCTGACCTACCTTGAACTCATATGTGAACCATACGAACTCACCTGGTAGTAGTAGGGTGAGAGTTTCGTTACTCAAATCTCCTCTACCCGGGATGAAGATTATGGGAGAAGAGCTGGGATCATGCTATCTTGCTTCATTTCTAGTATGGAGCATTTAGATTATGCCTCACTCAAAATGTTTGAGTGTTCACGAGAGTAGTGCATTCTGGTTCAGTGACCTGGGTCCCTCAACCTCACCTTGCCATTCTCATGGCCTCAGTATTTATATACAAGTGTAAAGGTGGTAATCGAGCGAGAGCTTCGAGGCCCTCGTTGAAGCCGACCTCATACCGATCCATATACCTACGCATGCAAGCCGCTGCAGTCTGTCCAGGGGGCACTGCGACATAATAGTTCTTGTCCACGACCACCACACTACCGCAGTATATATGCCTGATCACAGCGGTATAAGATCTAATGAAGAAGCTTTGACTTTAATCCCCATGTGTTGCTGAAAGCTCATCTGCACGCGCATAAGGATGCAGAGGCCTTCCTCGCTCGATTCTCGAGGTGTTCGCGCCAGATCAGTTTGGAGTCTAGGATTACTTCCAGGAGCTCCACCGACCCTTTGCGTTGCAGAACCTTGCCTGAAAAGGTGATCTCTGGCAGTATGCCCAGCTCACGTTAACTGGTAAACAGTACCATTTCCGTTTTCAGGATTAACCCTGAGCCCCTGAACACCTTGGGAGTCACCAATGCCAAATTTGAAGAATGTATCCAAGCGGCACCCGTTGAAATAGTTTCTCACTCACTCACAATGAAACTGGTACAGATATAAGTTTTATACAGGCGATTTTGAAATAATAAAAATAATAATAATATTTAATAGAAAAGTATGAGAATACCATAGATATACAAAACTTTGGGTTATTCTAATGAACTGGAAAAGAAACACCACGTGAGGAATATTAATAAGAATAGTCCATGTGTGTGTTGAGATATAAGTTAATAATAATATTCATTCCACGTATTCATAGATTTTACATGTACATACACATGGAATACATGAACACACGTACGCATACATATACATATATTAATTTCAATTTCATTTGAGTCTCAATACGAAAATTCATTATCATAGTGACCCATTATACGCACGCTGCCCAATGGAATCTACTATTCATAATTGTACTCCTTTCATTGATTATTTTAGACATTCCTTGTCTATCACAGTTCAGTATGTGTTCTTTGAGTTTTATTTTGGAACTTTCCACATTTCTAATGAGTTTAATATCATCTGGTATGGTGTTATATATTTTAGGCGCCAGGTTTAAATAGCCTCTTTGTCCCTTAGCTTTATTCATCGCTGGTATACTTAATTTGAATTTCCTATATCTGGTGTCATGAGTATGTATTGCAATCCATTTTTTCATATATTGCTCTACTGTCACTTGATAGTGTAATGTTTGTAGAATATCCATGGATGTAAAGTCTCTGAAAAGTTGATCTGATGAGTAAGAAAGTTTTTTATTGTGAACTGTTTTTATTATCCGCTTCTGAATTACTTCTAATCGGTTGAGAAATACTTTTTATACAGATTCCCAAAAGAGTATACCATATCTCAGTTAGCCTTTTACCAGAGCATGATACACTATTGTCCGATATTTTACATCCAACTCTATTTCTTTCAATTGTTTGAATCTGCAAAAGAAGTATCTCAATTTCCTCAATAGGAATTTGATTTGCTCATCCCATCTGAAATGTCTGTCGGAAACTACTGCTAAAAAAGTATGTTTTGTAACTTCGAGTATTTCTGTTTGCTCTCCATTAATATTAAATTCTGTTGTTCCAAAATATGGTAAGGTTGGTTTAACAAAGGAAAGGTAATAAGTATACAGTTTTATTCAGATTCACGGTGAGTCGGTTTTTTGAAAGCCAATTGAATATTTTCTCTAAATCTGTTCTCATTTTATGTATTAGCTCATCCCAGGTAACATCTTCATAGAACATTATCTGTAAAAGCAATAATAATAAAGAATAGAACCTAACACAGATCCTTGCATCACTCCTCATGTTATTTCTAGTGAATTACTCCGGCATGTATCATTCTGAACTATTTGTGTCCTATTTGTAGAATAACTTTTTATCAATCTAAATGCCGTTCCCCTGATTCCCATACTTCCCATTTTTCTCAACATAAAGTAATGGGACACTGTATCAAAGGCTTTTCGCAAGTCAGTGAATATGCATAGCGATTTTTTCTCATTATCCAAATAGTAGACATGAATCGAGTATTCGAGGAGTTCAGATTTTCTTCAGAGATATTATTGAAAATTTTCAATTTGGGTTTATGTTGTATGAATATCATTTTGAATATACCAATAAATGTTTCGCTCCCCACTTTATTGAAATATTCGTATTCCCATCTCCAAATTGAATATCTAGATACGTCCTCTCTCTATCAATCATTCTGATTAACTGAAGTCGAGAGTCATTCAAAGTCTACTAGTATCTCCGAAATGTCAGGCTATTATCGAGTTCAAGAGGAAACATAACGACAATAATCCCTCTACGTACTGTGTAAGTGATGGTAATGTAACAATCCAAACGGTTGTTCAGTTCTCCCGAACTGAATCTGAATGAATGTACCAATTTGAGCTTGGCATCGATTTTCAACTTAGTGTTGTATTTTTCAGTAGAAGGATTTGGGATCACGGGGCAGCGACGTACATCAGTCGATTTGTTACAAGTCAGTGCTCAGAGAACGAGCTCATTATCACACAAAGCCGCGGAGTGTGCAAGTTCAGCCACTGATAAAATAGTTTCCGAGCATGCAAAAAATGTAATTTCAATTTTTACAGCTCTAAAATGTAGAGTTAATCCAGATGTGAACGGGTAAACGTATATAAATCAAGAGAATGTTCCAATAATCATCGTGTATTGAATATTATGAGATTTCTTCCAATATGCACTGGCCGTGTTATTATATTCACATCAACTGTAAATTTAAGTTGTTATTATATTCACATCAACTGTAAATTTAAGTGAGTATCTAGGTTTAGAAGATCAGTGTAAAACATACCTTGGAAGGAATATTAGGATTGTATTGGTCTTCACTTGTTGGAAGTTCACTAAATTACAAATGAACACTACACTGTAGAAAAATTACCTAAACGTTTGCCCACATAGTGGTTTCTTCAGGTGAACAGATGATACTCAAACTTACAAAGGTATTCCTAGCTCTATACATGAACAGATAATGACGGAGAAAGCTGACTTCATTATCACAAGAATTCAGATTCTTCAAAGCTAACCTGAAGAATACAAGAATGTACTTACGATTAGGGGATCAAAATTCAATAATCAGTTGACTGGAAGTTGTGTATGTGACAAGAGATTGAGAAGGAGCGAAGGATATGGAAAATGTACCCGATTATCAAGTAAAAAACTGCTGTGCCTATATTTATTAATTTCTGAATATTCCGAATGTACCTTCCTCTACCAAATGTCTAGTCTTGATCATTTTAGGCTGACCGAACAAACAAGGCGAACTCCAAATTCGCGTAGTGCGGACGTTTTTCCGAGCCGAATTGAAGGCGCCGAATGTTTTCAGATACTTGTCAGTGAAGTTAAATTGCTCAAAGGAAGTTATTGTTCGCCGAGTAAATGATTTCACTGGAATTAAGTATGTTCGCAGTATTCGTGACGATTTGTGATTTAAAGGGCGGAATATATGCACGTCAATTCAGTTAAAATATGCGCATATAAATGCATAGTTTTTCTTTGAAATATGCAACAATATGTATTTATTTGTCAAAATATGCAATTATATGCCTTGAATATAACATGGAAAAATGGAAATAAAGAAACGACTCTTACAAAAATTATTTATTTTAAGTAAAATTAAAAGAAAAATGAAATTTTTAACCTGAAATAGTATAAAATGCATTTATAACGATATATTTTTCAAAATTTTCCAATAAAAGTGTTTGCCTTCTGTCTGTAAAAATATGTTTGTACAAAGAAAAAGATCTTCCAACATCTACAGATGTGATCTGGCAATATTTTAATTTGGGTAGTAAGTTATAAGGCCAAGGTATTACTTCGTAGGATGGTTTAGTATCAAAAATATCTTTGACTTCCATTAAATACTTGAAGCCTCCATTCTTTCTCACAATAACTTCGAGTTTACTTCTTACTTGATTTCCTACATCACCGGGAATTTTTTTGCATTTGTCCGAAAAAGTTTCAACAATATTAATTGATTCTCTTAAACTCATATTCCTACTTCCTAACGAAGTTATTATATCTGGTATAAAACTAAAATTAACCTTAATAAAAACAAGTTCCTTAGCTAAATTTACATTTTTGAATACTGCTTCACTTTGCACTACACACTGTGAATTGTCTTTCAAATCTAAAACTATTTCTTTAATGGCTTCAAAATGGTCTGCAGAGAATATCGCGGCCTTAATCCATGTTCCTCATCGAGTAATTACGGGCTCTGGAGGTAAACTAACTCCTGGCAATTTCTCTCTATAGATCTGCACTCTTAGAGGTGCTTTCAAAAACACTTTCTTTACATTTGAAATTAATTTGTTCACCAAGGGATACGCTGTTCTGATAGTTTCTGCAACTCTGTTCATCCCGTGTAAAAGGCATGTGACATGTACCATATTATGATAAAATATTTTTGAGTTTTGGCCTACTTTAACCATATACGGCGCTGCGTCAGACAAAAACACAATACTTCTCTACTGGAACTGGATTTGGTAAAAAAAAAATTTGATAGAGACTGCTGAATAAATCGAGTTACGGTCACATTATTTGTTTTGTCTAACTGTTTAGAAGATATAAAATATGGCTTTCCTGGCTCATTTTCTTGAAGCCCTCCAATAATAAGATGTGCGATATATCGACCACATGAGTCTGTGCTTTCATCAACAATAATATAAGAATGTTCATCGCCCAGTGAAACTTCAATTTCTTCCATTACGGTTTCGTATACTGTCTGCACATACTCCTTTCTAAGTGTGGATTCGTCAGGGATGTTTTGATTACAATGTTTTTGCAAAAAATCTCTGAATTGTGTATTTTGCAGTCTCTTCAAAGGTATATTTGATGCGACTAAAGCTTTGCATAAGTCTTGATGAAACACCTCCTTTTCACTCTTTGGTTTGACATTTTGAAATGCGGTTTGCACACACTGCTGAACAGGCACAGATTTATTTTTTTGCAACTTAGCTTTATGCATAGCTATTTTCAAGTATTTTCACACTGGAATCTATCGACAAACTAAACTGTACAATATAAATACAAAAGGAGAGACCACATTTGCTCTCCAATTAAGCACCGAAAAGAAACAAGACAAGAAGGTTCACTTGGCGTCGGTACTTTGAAGTCCGAACTATAAAAGCAAGCCGCCATTCCAACTAGACCCCGAAAAAAGAAAGTTTTGTTATGAATTCATTCGCCCACCGAACAGAAGTTTCTGTTCAGTGACAATACTTACTACCACCGAACACGACTTGGCACCACCAGCTTCAAGTGAACCTTCTTGTCTTGTTTCTGTTCGGTGAATTAGGCAAGCCGATTACTTGGAAATTCCTAAACATCCAATAAATGTCGGCAATGAACCATATAATAATAAAATGGGTCCATAAACCATATAATGATAAAACCTACCCACCTTTTAAATTAATTCAATTATCTGCAAGGGTCGCACTTAATCTTTTGATAAAACGAAAAACATAAAAATATGCTCGCTAATTTTATTTTAGCCGAAATATGCAATTTTTTATGAAATTTGTGAAAATATGCAAAATATGCAAATATATGCACTTTGCATATATTCCGCCCTTTAGACTGATTAGCCTTTCAAACATGATGTTTGTTATTCACATAACTACTGAATCATTAGATATATACGCTTTTACTGTTTTTTCTTGTCTCCAATCAGTTGCCAAAGAACAAAGAAAAAACACTAAAAGCTACCGTTAGGTGAGTATCCATGTTTAACACAAACTCTGTATTTTTCATATACACTCGCGTTCCCTCTTCTTTCAATCGATATCAAGAACAAATATTAACTAAATAAAGCACTACGTTACTACATCAACAATCGCGCGAATATACTGTATGTAATGAGCAATTATTTGAATTATTCTGTTATGCTCGTTCCTGTACGAATATGAATGAATGTTCAGATTTGAGTTTGGTATTTTTCAGTTGAAGAATTTGGGATAATGGGCGACGCACATCAGTCAATTTGTAACAATTCAGTCCTCAGACAACGAGCACATTATCACACAAAGCTTCAGGCATTGATAAACTGTTTCCAAGCATGCAAAAAAAGTAATTTCAATTTTTACAGCATCGAAATTTTCTGAATATTCAAAATTGAAAGTTGATTCAAATTTGAACTGGTAAACGTACATAAATCAAGGGCATATACGAATAATCATCATATCTTGAATATTATGAGATTTATTTCTACATGCACTGGTCCTGTGTTCAACTGAGTATCAGTTCTGATATTTGTGTGTGTATATTTATTCTTTCATTCATCGTTTTCCAGAAAGAAAATTGAGTTACAATGACTCGTACCCTACAGTTATATAACGATACTGATAACAAAGGAAAAGTACTTGAAAACCATATACAACCTGATGCATGCAATCAAAGATTTTGTAGAACTCGCACAGATGCAGAGACTGATACAGCGTTTGTACCTTTACAAAATTGAAGAAACATTGTTCTATGCATTTGAGACCTATTTTTTGAACACACAGATTTAACATGAATTCACATTATCAGGCTCCCTTGCCTATCTCGCGAAAAGTCGTTGAAAAAGAATAGGTTTTCGAGATTTGGGTTTCAAAGTGCCAGGTGTTCCGGCTTGGAAACTCAGTTCAAACAGTGCCTATTACTTATATCTTGTTATAATTGATCCCATTTTGGTTGCTTTCGACGTTGTGACTCTCATCAGTTAGGCGAAGAAGTCTGACCGCTAATTATACTCCATAGTAATATTAATCTCAATCTAAAAGACATTATTATACTCTCCGCGACGAAGTCGGAAGAGTATATTGCACTCTCTCAAGCTATTTCTAAAATCGTCAAAAAGAGTTCTAGAGCGAAAATTCTTGAATCATAGTATATTAGTCAACAAATTTCAAGCAACTTCCGTCTGTCTGTATGGATGTATGTCACAATCTGTTTGTTCACACAATAATTCAAAAACGAATTGTCCTATCATATTCAATATTTGCCAAAAATTGATTGCTGTTCGGGGACGAACCTTTATTTTTCTTAGGGAAATCCTGTGATAAACACACACTCTTCGGAAGGATTGACAATTTGAACAGATCATAACTTTCATAGAATATATTGAATCAAATCGAAACTTTCACAGTGAATTTAAGTTAACGCAAAACTGGTTTCGTCCAAATTTCAACGAAATCGTTCAACAACAAGAACAGCAAAAACGTTCATCGCAGGAAAATTCAAATTTACACCATCCTTCAACAGTTAATGTAATTTCGGCGTTGTGGTCTAAGTGCTAGAATATCTACTTAGTTGACTCTGGTACGATTCCCAGAAGTGGGAGATTTGTTTTCGTACGTTATATCAAAAACGATGATAACTCCTCGCTTTGATAATGCCACAGTGTGGTGAAACAATTTGTCAGCATTTTTAAATTAAATGTTAAAAGTTTTGTGTAAAATTTGAGTTTTATTCTCCAACTTCTGAAGAAAAACGATATTACCTAATTTGAATATTATTTAGTTGTGTGAGAAAAGTCTTAAGCCAAAATTTTCTTCTTGAAGCTGAAGATACTGAAGCATCTGAGTTTTTAAAAAATATTTTGAACACGGTTGAGGCTACAATTACGACCAATGGGATTGTATCATCACAAAATATCAGACTATGGAGTTAAATGTTTCCTGTGGCATTTTAAACGGAAATATAATTGGGCATACCTTCTTATGAAAATTCAAATGTTGCTGACTTTCTTAGATTTCTACAAAATGAGTTTACCGATGCACTTGCCGCTCAAAGATGTTGATGTGGTTAAATGATAATTTTCCTAATCGTTGGATCAGACGCAGTAGCCCTCTTATTCGTTGGCCGCCGAAATCCTCAGACACTACGCTATTGGATTCCTTCCTTTGGGAGACAATAAACAATAAAGTGTATGCTACAAAATCTCAGAACCGAGACCAACTTTGTTATAGCATCAGGGAAGCTTGTCACAGTTTAACTCGACAGCAGTTAAGAAATATGATAAGGAGTAATCGGAGACAAATTGACAAGTGTATAAGGGAATTTAGTAGATTGATGGAAATTACAAAAATTCAACGTTTTCACAAATTTCTCATTTGTTAATTCAACGATCAAATTGTTCAATAATTTGTATTAGTGTCGATAAAAGTAAATTTTTTTTCTTGGACACCTTGTATTTCAGAACATTGGAAATTGGTACAGGTAAGTTTATCGTTATCCTAAATAAGAATTCGTATCTGTTTTTTTCTGAAAAATCCCTAATAATACTATCTGAAATTTAAGTCAATGAAAGTGGTCGTAGGTGGTCATGATTACAGCTCAAAACTAAAGTTATTTACTACTTCAATGCACATTTTGAACACCAACCTGACGAAAAAAAGTTCATCAAAATCCGACAAAAAATACAAAAGTTACAGGGGTGGTAAATCCTTAACGTGGACACACTGTATATTAATGGTTTACAGTTCCGTCAAAAGACATCAATTATCAAATCAGGTATTCTAAAAAGGGAGTTGTGGATTTGTGTTTAACATTCTAAACCAAACTCCAAATAGCTTAACTTAATCGTTTTACAAACCAACATTATTCATTTTTACAACATCCAACTCGGATTTGATCCCGAGATTGGATGAAAAACGTTTCATTCGAATGATTCCGAAACAATGTTTAATCGTCGAAGATTAAAAAGAACACGAAATATTGTCAATAGGTAAGTACATTCGTTCACTTCATATAATCAGAATGTATAGCATTGATTTATTTTAATCAATGTCTAGTCTTATTCCTACCACAAAGGCATTGATATACATCATGATTACATTTTAATGGTTATCATATTATGTGTAAGTGTATACCTGTATTTGAACGTAATCGAAAACATCTACAGATTCAGTTTAAATCAGCGATGTAGTTATTTAATATGTGCTAGCAAAATTCGACGAAGGTGGGACTAAATGACCATTCTAATAATAGCACGCCTTTTAGACGTCTATCTAGACCATATGCATGTTGCATCTAAATAATTCATGTAACTACAAGCTGTCGTGTGCTAAGAATATAGTAATTATTTAAAGATGGTGCTAGAACAAGAATTGATTGAAGGGGTACTGTAAATTTATTTCATTATTCATAGCACAGCTTTACGAGATATTAGAAATTCTCAAATCAAATTAAAACCGTGCTTTCATCGCGAGTTACTGTCGTACGTGGACTTGAGAGCATGGAGGAATCATATAAATAGAGGTAAAAAGCTTTATGTTGTAACAGTAGGAAATAACTCTACACTTTTCTCCTCATTCACATTTCTCCTAGCGTCATACCATACGGCGAACGGTGTGAATTTGAAGTAAAGGAAGCCCACTACTGCAGTTTTTAGTCATGAAGTTTCCATGATGAAGGCAGTATAACTCCTACTTACCTTAATCTAAAGATATGAAAATCAAACACCAGTGATCACGGTCGTATATGCAGGTCTGGAAACTCGAGGCTGTTTAGTATGTGAGAAGTGAGTCCTCTAAGCGTCAAATGTCGCGTAGTACGTCACGGGTGGCGCATGAGTCGAGGGATGTTCTCTGGCAATCTTTGTATTGAAATTTGAACGATATGGCGCCTAATCCTGACATCCTGACAACATACTTCGATCCATGCGCCAGCTGGTGGCTGAGCCAGGGACTACGAGTTTGGCGACATGTAAGAAACTCATGTCAAACATAGAGTTTCCAGATCTGTATACACGACATCGCGAATTCACCAAAACTATAGAGCGACTCGAAACTTGGCAGATATGTTCCTTATCCGATATAGGCACCCGCTGAAAAGGATTCTTTCAAATTCGATCTCAAACGGAGTATGAATACAAAAATATTCCTGATTCAAGTGTAAATATACGTTTTGAGCCTTTCTCAATCGATCTAGACTATGTTTGAAATAATATCTGTGTGAACGTATGTAAAAACTATGGAGACGATTGTACCTTTTCTACTGATCGCACGGATTTGACATTCAGAATCGCTCTAAAGTGGGGGATATAGGAACTGTTTTGTTTATGGTCGCGGTTGCGCCGTGGTATTCTTGACATCCATCTTCAGTTCTCTCATTTGTGATTGTTGGGATACAGAGCAATAGAAGACGTTGAAGCTCCAGAAATCAGTTTTCCGCTGTCTCTGTAAAATTAGCTTCCTCGTATCAACGTGGAAGCAAATAATATTGTTTGTCAGTTATGACTTACGAATTTTCGAAACTGACAAGAAAAATACCTCACTTGACATCAATTGCGCGACGTTTTAAGATGTAATGTAGGTACTACTGTACATTCAACAACTGGAGTCCAAGTAATTTTGCATATCCAAAAATGAATTCTCATTTATATTTATGTTCAAATTTAGCAGTATTATTTTGATATTTTCAGTGGTTCACTATTTTATAAGAAAGTTTTGTTTCGAAAGTTCGACACTTTGAAAGTATCAATTGGAATATTTCTTTGTTCACTTTTCATTTCAGAATTACATTTTCTTTCAATTTAGTACATTCATCTCACTCACTATCGTTTAATCAACAGGTTAGCATTTTTTTCTGAAAGTTGGGGAGTGAATATACAGTGTATCTCATTTTCTAGCTTGATGTATTGTGATTTTCGTAACTACAAGCGTTAGAAGGTATGTTAAGCGGAGAAAGTTTTGCAGAATCAAATGTGTTATTAAGGTCTAGTTAAAAAAATTATAATTTCTTCACTTTTTTTCAGTTGTTTGAGGAGATATAAGAAAACCGATAACACTGTTTCTCCTTAACAACATTCTTTGAATACCCACGTATCGTATTCTCAGGCCCATTATCAACTTTTCTTTTTTAAATTGGACCTTTGGCATTCTTTTTTATCTATTCTGTTCATTCTGTCGTTTGTTTAATTTTATTTATAACTTTTCCTAATAATTGTAAATTTCAGATGTCAATTGTGAAATTTTCTTCAAAATTTCTTACTAACAGTCCAGGCCTTCGCTTTTGGACAATAAGAACTTGGTGATGATTAATGATCTGTCGTCCTGAAATAATCAAGTATGGCACATAGTTGTAAACAAAATAATTACTCGTATCATAATCGATAAGAAAATGTGCAGATCCGTATTTATAAAAGGAAAAGAGATGGATCACCATCAATTTCTTATTTCTCCCCAATTTACAGCAAGAAATAGGCATATTTTACCTTTTTAAAAATATCGAATCAGCGCTGAGTGAAAATGTTTGAAACCGGACCCTAGTTACTCATCTGATCTTGCAAAACTTCCACCATCAAACCTTTCTTTTAACTACTATATTCATCAAGATTCCAATACTTCAAGCTGAAAATGAGACACACATCTCGGATAGCATCTTGCTAGACCCAATTAGTTTCCTTTATATCCTTATTTGGTCCTCTTGCTCAGGTACAGCTGTGGTTGTGAGAATATTGTCCTGTGTGCACCGTTGAAATTGATATATTGATATATTTGTTGCAAGAGTAATATTTAATACCGTATTAGAATGATATTGGTGAAAACTCTTTTTTATATTACAGTGAAACGATATTTTCCGGTGGTTTTCGGGAAACTCGCTACATCTCTGCACTCATAGATGAGTGTAAGTTTCATTAATATACATATTGAATTATTTGGTGATAATCTGCACTTGATTGGGTGCATGTGCGTCAATTGATACTTGATTCGATAGTACTATATCTGTCAGTATAGTACTCAATTGTGTCTAAGTGTCACTCATCACAATATGTGATCTTGCTCGAGCACGAACCGCTTTCTCAATATCGAATATTTGATAGCAATGGCGTTCCTATCAGAAACATGAAATTCTGAATAACAAGTAATTTCGAGCGAGATTATACATTAACACTTTCCCCAAAAGAATACCATCAATTATGTGAAATCGATGAATACACAACGATGCTTCACGCTCTCGAAAATTGGAATCTGTGGTAGATTCTGAACGAATAAATCGTTCTCTAAGCATGCTCAATTATATTTTGAACCATGTGCGAGTTGTTCAAATGAATACATGAAACTAAGAAGGATTCCATGAATTCTGGTTCCAAATAAAGGTTACAAGAACCGAAAATGATTTTACGTCCAAGTGATCACCTATTGAAAGAGAAGTTTGAAACAGTATAATAGGGGAGTGTTAGAATTAAACAAATTGAGATTTGAATAAATACCTCCCAGATTCAGAATAATTGATCTATTTCAATAAGCTGATGCTGACCGGTTGTTCAGTGCACTCACTCATCAGTTATTTTCCTCCCTTCATAGGAAACAGCCCTCCTGTGTATCTCTAGCTGCTCAGCCACCCTATGTATCGGAAGAACGAGAGAACAGCACTTGGAGATATCTCTCCAATTCTTACACTGCTCGGCCAGACCTCCCAGAACATGGACTCTCTAGTGTTGGTGAGGGGGGGGAGGTGCTTAGCACTTGCTCTGCCATGTCTTCTCTCTTCTTCGCATGCCCAATATAACGGATAATCGAGTGGGTCCATAGTCTGCATGTGTCTCCTTAGTTGACAGTATCTCGCAGTGATTTCTGTAAGTAATAACGAGTTCTTCCGAGTAAGTCTTGAATATTCGGCTGATTTTGGAAAAGTGCGTTTTTGGTCTGTCAACAGCCTGATGTTTCTACTCACGTTTACTTGAGCGCATTTAGGGTGTTATCCTTGAGAATGGTGTTAAGCCTCTTCTGTGCTGGTGCGATTATTGATCCATCATAGGGATCTGTTATGTCGTATGTTTTTACCCAACCCAGTTTGTTGTTGGTTTAGGCTATGGTGGATTCCTATTTCAAGTCCGTAGGTGATCTTATTCTTACGTATCGCTAGTATTGCATCTCTACTGTCTGTGAGGATTTCGATGTCTTTACCCTTTATTTTTGCTGTAAGGGTTCCTTATCATTGAAATTACAGATTCCCGATGGCAATGACGTCGCATATTCGCCTGTGAGTACAGTTATAGGAATAAGTTAAGATTTCATGCGCAGATATACGCGTCCGCTCCCATATTTGCTCCAGTGTAGTTAATAGAAATGTGGAGAGTTTTCCCATTTTTCCATTCCTTGCTCTCGTATTGGTTGATTCTTCATAGGGTCTCAAGAAAACATATTGACCTGACATGTTGTCTGTTTCTCTACCGAGAGGAGGTATTTTCTTGACAACTTCAACTTCAACCAGGATAATAGTGTTTGTCATATTTACTTCCCTTCTACCAGAGTCCGATTGAACTCGGCTGTAGTGAAGCTACGCAAATGTCGAGAAATGAGAGTGTAACGGATTCCTTCTACCGCTGCTGTAGGTATTGTTTGCATGGCTCCCGTTATGCTGAGACATATTATGATTTTTTTTGTAGTTCATTCAGTTATACTATTGGGGTCTTCTGTCTGGTTCTGGTTCACCGGATCAGTGCACCATATGTTATGTGATTTGGCACTGCCAAGTTCATATCACTAATTCTAGCCAAACTAAGCGATTGATTTTTAATAAAATCGTTGTCCCAGTATGACGAATTATTTTCAAGAATACGTTATTTGAAAACGCACACAACTATTTATATTGTGTGAAAGTCTCCACACTTCGTAATCACACAATCTTTGATAATTTTTTAGAATCCGCATAACAACAATCTAAGCACGTAACGACATATGTATGCAAAAGGCTCCACTAACTCTTTTTAAAGCGCGAAAGATAAGTCTGCATTTAGATTCCTAGAATCCTAGCATACCAACAACAATCTGAGCATGTCAGAAGATAACAGCGCCATTTCATAGCCACTAAATCTATTTTGAGATCGATTGCATAATATTGTGCAATATCCACTGATCATCGTCGACCACCACTCCTTCAAACAACTCTTGCCTAGCCTGTAAAATATATTATGAAGACTATTTTTGATAATAGTCCCCATGTTTCTTAGATTGCTCTTCGACATTACCAAAAGGCAATAGTTGCAATTTAACATGCCCATGTAAGCTTGCTGGCGAAGATTATACCAAAATACCAACTAACGAGGTTGGAATCAGGTGATATTGAATGGTTAAGTTAGCCTAATCCCGCATATGTTGCTTTCCCTTGTGAAAAGAACTAGCTTTGTTTTTGACAGGTTTACGTTCGAAGAGTGGCCCTAACACCATAGTTCAATTATTTGAAGGGCCCTCTATCACCAAAATAGTGGAGTCATTCGGGTATCTAATGGTCTGGAGTCCCGCTTCATGTAGACGCCACATGAGGTCGTCCACTACTATTTTCCATAGTGGGGGTGAAAGTACATCGCCCTGTGAGCATCTTCTAGTGACTGTTCTCTTGATTATGGAATTGACTACAGTTATTGTGACTACTCTTTGACCGTTTATGCTTTTGATCTATCTACTTGATGCGGGTTTCACATCATGCTTGAAAAGAGCATTTCCAAATTGGTTGAAGGTGGTCTTATCGAAGGCACCTTGAATTCCAAAGAATGCACCCAGGTTTGTCATTTTATCGACCAGCGATTTCCCGATGAGGTCGACAACAATGAGCAGAGTGGATTCTGTTGATATCTCTTGGTTGTAAGTATGCTGGTTTTTGATGAATCGAGATCTTAAAGAGGGCAGTCGACCGAATTACTCTTTTCCATATTTTACAAAACTATTTAAGAGCAAATATGTTAGACTATCGAACGATATGCTTTCTCCAGGATCTTCCTCTGTTGACTTCTCCATCCTTCAGGGATATATTAAAATGCAGTACAAGCCCTGAATCAAGTTTTCAGGTGAACCATAGAGATTTCCAGACCTTATTGTGGGAGGGCTTGTAAGACCCCGTCAAATCCATCAATAGTTCTTATAGAGGTTATCTCGTTTCTTCTTGTTCTACTGAATAGTCGTTGTTACATCATATCTGTGACTGTGCACGGTAACGAGCGAATAGCCTATCAAAATTCGCTGACAGTCAAGGGGCACAAGAGACTCGAATTCACGTTGATAATACGTTTCAATCAATATTAATATCTGCTGGAGTGCTCCATTCGTTTCTAAATGAAACGCTTACTATCTGATTTATCTTCCAATAAATTGATATTGCTATAAGGTCATAAATTGAATATAATGTCCAATACGGCTAAGAATATTGGTTAATCAAAGCCGTGTACAGAGTGTGGATACTACCGCCGAGAATTCGAGGGATGAACCAATATTTGAGCTGGATGCTTAATAGACCCATGTAAGCTCGACCAGGTATTAATTGATTCCAGGTACTCCATCCTCACCCTGCAATCTTATCTAATGAAAAACTTCTATATACTGCAACGAGATGAAATTTGTTACTGAACAATAGCAATCATCACATTCCTGGAAAACTCTACTTAGTCAGCAATTCGAAACTTCTGTTGCTACAGCGATCGGCAGTTACGCCGTTTCGCCAACTCCCTGAAACACAGTATTCACTATTCAATGTGATGGGAAACAAACAGAATGGAATGTATCATCTGTCCCTTTCATTTTGCACGATAATAATTGAGTACAACAAGCTTTTGAAAACAGTCTTTCGCTGTATATTTTTATAGCAGAAAAAATCAATTATTCCAGAACATGAGTAGCTATTTATATTTACCGTGAATCATTTGTTCAGTTGATCATTTTCCACTGTTTACGATCATAACGTGCTCTAGATATCATTATTACTTCTGAGAAAATGATGATTTTAACATATCCTACTAAGTTAACCATGAATAAGAGGATTCTAAAACTGAGAGCGGCATAAAATCCATAAAATTTATGATGTTCTAATAATTAATAATATTTTTGATATTTATAATATTGCTTGAGATCGCATTCTCAGCATGTTTTAGTTCCCATTTATTTCTGTATAGAATAATATTCCTCAGAATCTGTATATGTAAAGAACATGAACACACTCAGTCAATAGAAAATAGTCAAACGTTTTGAATTCAACTATAAAGTAGATAAAAGAATAAATAGCTTGTTATAACAATATTGGCATAATAAAATTCCGTGCAACTTTTTCACGACGTACCTGTCACTTAATCAATAATACCGTGTTCGCCAAATGACTATTACGTTGTGATAGGTAAGTAGGTATGTTGCACAATAAATGGCTATCAACTTTGATTCAAAAATTAACTTGCGAAAAGAGAGGGTACAGCGAAAATATAACAGTATAGTGAAATATGAAAATTATAATTGAAACACACAAGTATATTATTCATATAAATATTACATTGAATAGGTAATATTATATAAAAATCGTACTAACTAGTTATAGGTCAATGCATGGAAATATAGTTCAGTAGATACATCTCCAAGTATTTCTAGTCGAGTCAAATAGGTATTAAAACAATCCGACTTACGAAAATCGAACGATATGAACCGATTTTGATGAAACAAAGTGCATTCGATTCGCGATGACGTCTAGAAAAAAGCTTATCGGTTAGTTTTTTGTGCAAATTTGTATTATGTTTTTAACCGAAAAACACTTTTATTAATATGCAGCGTGAATGCTTTATTAAGGCAATGTTATATTTATTGAACAATATGTATTTGAATTATTAAAAAAATGTTTCTAATAATATTCACTGAACCACAGAACAAAATAATTTTCACATAAAACGAATGAGAAATTTTACTAATCTGAAAAACAGCAGCATCCAACAGTAAGTGACACGTGGTGATCATTTATTATGTATCTACATTACAATAGCAACGTGGTCCACGTATACGATGCCGTGTCTTTATTTTGGGGGGGATGGCAGGGAGGACCGGTTTAGATAAACAGCTGCTCTATGAAGCGGTGGATGCCATAGAGATCTTATTATATGATAGATGCTTTGTTGTAGTAGGTATAGTGTAGACTTCATAGTTTAAGAAAAATACTTACCTGCTACTCCCGCCCGGTTTTTATCACGTATATGTCCATAGTATATGTAAAAGATGCTGTGTGGAATATAAAAAGACTGAGTAGAGAAGATAGAAAAAAATTTTTAGATGAGCGGGAATTTATTTCAAATTGAAAAATTACAAAATTAGAATTTGATTTTGTTTTTGATTTAAATTAGTAACGAACCCCTTTTAACAATTTTTTAAATATTTAACACAAGAAACAACCTCCACAACCCCTAACTGAGGATTTTTGGTTAGTTTTGATGAAATTTTGGAAATTGGTCTATTTTCGGGTAAAAAAATCGATAACAAATTTGCACAAAAAACTAACCAGTAAGCTTTTTTCTAGACGTCATCCCGAATCGGATGCACTTTGTTTCATCAAAATCGGTCAATATCGTTCGATTTTCGTAATGAAATAGCTATTTGACTCGACTATTCGGGCAATATCACCAAATCTGAGCGAATAACTGTGGTGCAAGTTTCAATGTTCCGTCAACAATCAATAACAGTTACACCGTTCTCAAATTCCTTTATCGCCCAACAATAAAATCCGTTCCTCTCCAGGCCCGCTGTCCCCGAGTAGAAAATGTTCATTCTCGCCCTCATTAGCAGCAACATTTTTTTCCTTGCTGGTCTTTTTAAGTCCACTGACGAAGTCGACAATGAGGATGCAGCATGCATTTCTCTTCTTATCATTTTTTTTCACTGAGCAATGATTTTGCGTAGCACCTTGAACAGTCTAAGACACTGGATGTTGAATTGCCTCATTTTCATCTTGAGCTGTATATTTGGTGTCATAAATATAGAAAACTAACCACTGAAAATTTTGTTGGAGTACTGAGAACCTTTCAGCTAACAAGTACACTAAATTAGAACTCACCGTTTTCTAATTTAGTTTACCTTGATCATGGCTACTTGGTAGCTGAAAGGTCCTCAGTACTTTCTAACTATTTTTAGTGGATAAGGGTAATTGTTTCTCATCTATAGTGTTGAAGTATATCTACAGTGAGAACTCTTCTATAGTTTATTTGTATATAGGGAGGTTTCCGCTGTTTTCCATTTCATAACATTCCTAATTACTTGGACTTTCGTGAGAGTTAGATCATGACTACTCTCTACGATCATTTATAAAGATGTTTTGCGTCCCTCCATATCTTTCTCTTTGTTCACATTGATAAAATTACGTTAAAATGTCTGCACAGAACACAGAAATATGAATAGATATATACATCAAGCAAAAACATATACTTTTCTCTGTTTTGGAACAACTAGGACAATGTGTAATACCTGTACCTACCTACCTGTTTAATTGGGATTGTGCAGATGAATTATTTGGTGTTGATTATATTTATGCTGTCTGGATAAGACTGGTATTTCATGTTAAGTTGAATTGAAATAATAATACCAGGACTGATTCTTAGAAATATCGAGAAATGCATTTTTTAAGGAAAAAATATGAAATTTTTCGAGGTGACTAAGCGGCCACGTCGAAATGGTACCAACGATGTAGCAACCGACGACGAAAGTCTCATCTAAATGTACTATAAAAGAGTTCACACTGTGGGTACACGATAATACTATAAATAAGAAACAATCACCCATATCCACTAAAAATACTGTTAAAGGACTGAGGACCTTCCAGTTATCAAGTAGTCTAGTTCAGTCATAAAAGTATGTTAATCAGATAAACATTATATCAAACACGTTATATTACACAAAAATCATAATTATAATTAACCAGTTATGGGCCAATGCATGAAAATTCAGTTTAGATGATACATCTCTAAGAGTTTCGGGCAGTAACGGAAAAATTTGAACGATTACCTGTGGTGCAAGTTTGGATGTATACCGTCAACAATCAACATACCAGATGTGTGACAGTTGAAGCATTCTCAAATTCCTTCAACGCCCCAACAATAAAATTCGTTTCTCTCCAGATCCACTGTCCTAGAGTAGAAAATGGTCAATCTCGTCAACATCAGCAATATTTTGTTTCTTTTTGGTTCTTTCAAATCCAATAACGAAGTCGGCAATGGCGATGCAGCATGAATTTTATTCCTCTGTCTTCTTATAATTTTTCTCAGGGAGCAGTGATTTCGCATAGTACTTTGAGCAGCCTAGGACACTGGATGGTTAATTGCCTCTTTTATAATATGAGATGTATATTCGATGCTATAAATAAGGAGAAATCACCCTTGTTCACTAAAACTACTGTTAAAGAACTGAGGACCTTTCAGCTATCAAGTAGCCATCATCAGAGTAGACTAGTTGAGTCTAGTCTGATGATGACTACTTGGTGGCTGAAAGGTCCTCAGTACTTTGACAGTATTCTCAACGGATAAGAGTGAAAAGTTTCTTATTCATAGAGTCTCATTGAGACCTTGAAAACATACATGTCATTGATTTGAACTGAAAAGAAGAATGTCAGTATGTTCTTGGTTTCATTTTGTTGAGATCTCAATAAATTGACAGTATAAATAGCATCTAATTCCATCATATATTTATTTAGAGCTGCTGATGAGCTCATCGATCTTGTCAGTTTTTGCTTGTTTCAATTAAATACTTTGAAGACTGTATAATTTTGGAACTTTAATTCAGTTGTAATTTTGCGTCTTACATAGAATTCGGAAACAGTGTTTTGAAGATTACAAAATATGTGAGATGAATCGATGATAGAAGCCGTGTTTACTCTATGATAATTTATCACTATGATTAAATGAAAGAACAATTACTTTGTTATTATACCAATTTTAATGACATGGAAACATAGCTATAGTTTCAGCACCGAAGTGTATCAAATACATTTCAGTATTGAAACTAGAAAAACGTTACCATGTTGTTATTGAAAGAGGTATGAAGGCAAAATAAGTGAAATTATATTAGTAGCCATTTCGCTTAAATAACAGAAAACACCCAGGAAAGAAAAATTAGGAGAATTTTTCCTATTCTCACCAATTTCAACAAGTTGCCTTATCACACCATGAAATTTTGTAGTATACAGTGAACCAGTTTCTTGACCTCCCGTCGCTGTGTACCTGCTTACGACAATTCCAAAACATGATCATCCACAACTGCCACTGCAGGGAGGAATTAATCCTTCACCCAAATATATAAGAGATGCTTCAACTTCAAGGTCTTCCTAAAAACACGATTGGTAATTATTCACGTAATCAATAGTTGAATTTAAATTATAAATTACTGTTTATAACTAGCTGAAAAAAGCTACATGAAGGATTTATTAATAATGTTATTTTCTATTTAGTGAGAAATTGATCAACTGCGATCCAGGAAAGCCTTATAAAACGTGAAGAACTATCAAGATTTAGAGACCAAATTTTATTACATATTACATATTAGAGCACTATAGTATTATAAATTATGTTTATTCAATGATAATGACTTGACCAAGATACATCTTTCATAAGAAGTATCGTATCAAACCCTCCAAAAAAGATTGGCTCAATAACAACAATGACTCAGTCATACCAACCAATGGTGATGTCAGGTTCACGGATGGTGCCATCAACCATAGACAGGTAGGAGCAGAGATATACCAAAGAGCCCATGCAAAGGTACCTCTGGGCAAACATGATATTTTCCAAACAGTGCTAGAAGGGAGAACGCGGAAACAAATCATAAGCACAGACAGCAAAGCAGCTGTGGTTCCTTGTGTCACAATTGGAATGAACATCAAAGCTCGTGTGTCATGGAATAGAGAGAAAGATCTCCTAGTCACTATGAAATGAGTGAAAACGGAATAGCTGATAATCTTCCAAAACTGACAGGTTCGCAACCAGCGGGCTGCATATTCATCATTGTCACTAAAGACGCAATCGACTGCTCAGCTAGATCACAATAATCGAAAGAATGGCAACAAGTTAGTGATTGAACCGCATCTTAGTGAAGCGTGGTCTCAGCAACTAAGTAAGATAATAACCGATGCCAAAATGCTGACACAAATACTAACGAGACACGGACCCTTCAACTACTACCTTCACAAAATGAATCTAACTGTCTCAACCTTGTGCGGATGGTGCAAACAAGAGAACAAAATAAGTATACACATCTTGTACAGCTGCTATAAGTCGAGTCCCCCAAAGCTTAGAGCACTCTCTGTAGAGCTAGGCGACATTGAGGAAATTGAGATATTAGAATGGTACTTAGCCCACCTACTCAAACATGAGTGTTCAGACAAATCGAGCACTTGGTGGAGAAGTACTCTCGAGTGGGAACCACCCTGTTGTAGGTGATAAGAGATGCGTAGGGCTCGCACATTGGGATAAGGAATCGCACCGGCTGCCCCTTCAATAGTAATGATAACGATACAATTAGGCAATGGGCCTGAACTAAAAACGTCTCTACTAAATATACTGCTTGAATTTTTACTCCCCTCACAAACTTCCCTTACAAACTAAGCAGTTTTTTTCAAGTCAGAAATATACATACATTCAATCTGCGGAACAGTCAGGGATTCTCATTTCAAGATTAATAACGTCATCGGATTGTGAAGATACAGAATATTTTATGTGTTCATTCTGTGGTGTGATTGATTGAATTCCTTCATCTGATGCTAAAACTAACCATTGATTTTTAGTATTCCTTTAAGAAATGCTGCATCATCGAGAAAATAGATGGGAATTGTGCGATGTGAAAACTTCATTCCAACTACTGCTAGCAGTCGTTTTTGTAGTTCCAACTTTACAAATAATGATTATTTCCATTGTCGTCTGGAAACATACCGTGAGTAAAATGTGACGCTCTACGTCCAGTGGTGATCAAAAAGTACATTTCTTCCAAGCAAGCGGCTGTATCATGCACTTCACATTCACCTACGGATTATTTATCTTCTTTCCTCTAACTTATATGCAATAAACTGAAACATACTCCTGAAATTTGTTTCCAAATAATAATTTTAATGAAAATCATAATGAAAATCAGGAGTTACTTGTTTCATCAAATCAGAAGTATGAATGCATCTTCTATATCTTACAACATGAATGAATTCCCATAACATCGACTTTCAGTTTCAGCTTTGGTAAGTATTTCTTGAGGAAGCTAGATATCGAATGCTCTTCTCTCTGATCTTAAATAATTATATGCAGCTACTTCCTTTCATCGAAAATTTGGTAAACACTAGGATTATTCGTAAATTACATTTGAGTTCACAAATAACTTGTACTATTTGATGTAATAATTTTATCTCTAACAGTTCATTGCACAACAATCCCTCAAAACTGGAATAGCATTTGATAGTATGATACCTTGTTGATTATTATGCAAGAAGAGGATTCTAAAGCTGCAATGAAATCAGCTCCGACAATTTGCATGTTTCCACTACCTATCATGATATTAATTTAAGAGTTGAAAGCGGTTGGAGTACAGGCGGAATGCAACCCCCTCTGAAATCAATCAACTATTCAATATATCTCATGTCGTCGCAGGAGAGATTATACCATACCTGTCCATTTGTAATTTGACCACCAGCTATTTTGTCATACATTTTCATATTCTTCCTTTTCTCAGGTTCAGTTTCACATGAAGATTATTATGATCTTCAGAATCGGAAGAACTTATATGAATAAATAATTCTCCGAGGGTAGCTCATTAACTCTCCAGAAAAATGCTAGAGATGGCGAGCGAGATGACACATCTGCACCAGCGTTTATCACTCTTTACATAAGTTTACAATTGGGTAAATGATTTTAAACGTGGCCGTACATCGACAGAAGATCAACATCGTTCGGGAGGGCCAATAGAAGTGGTTACCCCAGAAGTGTTGGGGGATCGGCGCATCAAAGTGTGAGAAATAGTTAAGGCCGCAGGCATTTCACAAGGTACAGTGTTTACAATTACACATGAGAAATCGGGTGTTAAGAAGGTTTCTGCAGGATGTGTGCCGCGTTTGCTTACAGAGGAGAATAAACGCAATCGTGTGTTTGATTGTCAGGCTATTTTAGTGCCTTTTCGTCCCAGTCTG
The DNA here is from genome assembly GCA_958510875.1 of Endomychus coccineus. Lineage (NCBI taxonomy): Eukaryota > Metazoa > Arthropoda > Insecta > Coleoptera > Endomychidae > Endomychus > Endomychus coccineus. The sequence continues at coordinate 95,655,067 of OY294067.1, forward strand.
GATGAGTATATGCGTCGATACATAACTTTCGATGAGAAATGGATACATTACTACACTGCTGAGACAGAGGAACAATCAAAAGCAGTGGATTTTTGCATCCGGAATGGCTCCGAAAAAGGCTAGAACAATGAATTCGGCTGAAAAGGTTATGACCACCGTTTTTTTGGGATGCGCATGGAATTATTCACATCGACCACTCAGAAAAAGTAAAAAACAATAACTGAGAAGTATTACGCATCGTTATTGCACCGGTTGAGTGATGAAATAAGAACTAAGCGGCCTCATTTGATGAAGAAGAAAATTCTTTTTCATCAAGGCCAAATTTATGAAATGAGAGTTCGAATTATCAGAACATGCACCGTATATGTCGATAGTGGAGAGTCCTCATAATTCAATATATGCTGTGGTCGAGTGTTATACACGTTAAATTTTACTCCGATATCAAGTTAGATATTCTTAGTGATAAAGGTGAAATTTTTCAGTAAGTGCTAGACTATTCCAAAGATAAGGTTACTATGCATTAACCTAGCTCATATTCGGTGCCCAAAAATATAATATAAAACCTCAAAAGCACAATTATATTTCTAAGTGCACAGTTGAATACGAGTACATATATACATTATAACGCCAAACATGTGTTAATCTGCTATCTGGCTTGTTTCCATCAATAACACGCAAAAAATCCTATCAGTGAATAATAAACATCTGTCTCAGTCAACTTCTGGCTTGCGGTGTCTGCGGCTGGCATGCCTACCTGCAGGTCATGCGAGTCGAAATGCACTCGTTACGAGGATGTGCTGAGCTGCTCTATGTGCGGCTCCTGCTTTCACATTGGATGTGTCGGCATTAATGAAACTGTTTTCGGCGAGATCCGCAGGGAAGTAACACCCTGGCGGTGTAGCGAATGCGCAGATGTCCCACCAACCGGAGTCCTTTCCAGCACGGATTCAAGATTGGAAGCTATTCTTTCCAGCATTAAACGGGTCGAGGACGGTTTCTCGGCTGAACTTCGCGAGATCAGATCTGAAATCTCCCTGCTTCATAACAAACTCTGCGACCAGACCGAGCAGAATGCTGCTTTAAGTAATGAGATTTCCCAACTGCGTGAAGTTAACCAATCCCTTCGGCAACTACTGCCCCCCGATGGATCGGCTCCTTCTTTTCCGGCTGCGGCTGTATCTTCTTATAGTCAGGCAGCATCTAGAGGGGCTGCCGTCGTTGTCAAGCCCAAAAGTCAACAGAGTAACGCGCAAACTAAGTCCGACTTGCTGAGGTCCGTGAACCCAACTTCTTCTGGTGTTGAGGTGACGGGCGTAAAGCATATTTCTGGTGGCGGTGTGGTGATCAGATGCTCAACGTCCGCTGGTGCTAACACATTTAAGAAGATAGTGGAAAATAAGCTGTCAGAAGACTATGAGGCCAGAGAGGCTGCTAAATTGAGTCCTCGAATCAGGCTGGTGGGGATGAACGAGCAGCACGATCCAAATATACTCATTCAGTTTGTCAAGACTCAGAACCCCAACATTTTTGATTCATCTCCCGTAGAATGCATTTCTTTTACCCCTCTGAATAAAAATTCGAAAATGTTTCAGGCTGTTCTTCAAGTGGATGCACGCACATACGGTAAGGCTCTCAGTGCCAATCATGTATTCGTGGGTTACGACTCCTGTACAGTCTATGATGCTTTAGAGGTGACTCGATGTTTCAACTGCTGCGGGTTTCACCACTTGTCGAAGAACTGTAAAAAGCGGCCCGTTTGTCCCAGATGCGCTGGCGAACATGTTGTCAAGGACTGTAAATCAGAGTCCTTGAAATGCGTCAACTGCTCCGGTGTCACTAAGATACTTCCCGACGTCGACACATGTCACGCGGCATGGGATCATAACTGCTCTGTATATAAAAAGAAATTAGAATCTCTGAAACTCGATATCATTGGTCCACTATAGCAATTACCATCTAAGTGTACTAGTGATATAGATGTGAAATGCCGTAGAGTATCTCCGGGTATTAATGTTTTCTATCAAAATGTCCGCGGACTAAACACAAAAATCTCGGAATTCTATAGCTTTGTATCTGCTTGCTCTTTGGCCTCTGTTTACGCGGTTACCGAGACATGGCTCACTGACTCTGTAAGTGATGCAGAAATTTTCCCTCAACACTTCAATGTTTTTCGAAGTGATCGATCGTCATTGGTGACTGGTCGCCGGAGAGGAGGAGGAGTCTTGTTGGCGGTTTCATCGGAGTTTGTAGCCCGCTCGGTTGATACTCGTGATTTAACTGATTATAATTTTGCTATTGATTTTGTTGCGGTTCGTGTGGGTCTGGGGAGTCATTCTGTGTATTTTGTGGTTGTGTACATTCCACCATTCATCGGGGTTCAGGAGATTGTTATATTTTTTGAATTGTTAGAAGTTTTTTATGTGACATATGGACCTGAGCTTTTCATCATAGGTGACTTCAACTTCCCCGAATACTCAAGTTCTCCTACCGGGGCTCGTTGTACCAGGATAGGTGGTCTTACAAACCTTTGCGACCTACTTGCTCTATCTCAGTACAACTTTGTAAATAACTCTAACGGTAAGCTTTTGGACTTGGTTCTGTCGACTCTGGTATGCACCGTCGAGAGATCACCTGAGCATGCTGTTACTGAGGACTTACATCATCCTCCTCTTCTAATAAACATTGTTTGTTCTGTTCCGAATGTGCAGAGTGGTTTTCTGGGTAATCTTGAGCACTGTTCTTACAATTTTAAGAAAGGCAATTATATCGACCTTTATGAACATCTTGCTAATCTGCCGTGGACTTCAGTCGTTGGCGAGAGTGATCCGGCTGTGGCATCGGATCGTCTGTATTCCCTGATCTACGATGCCTTTGACAAATATATACCTAAGTCATCACCAACAGCTAAATCTAAATATCCTCCCTGGTTTACAAAAGAAATTATTCGCAACATCAAACTGAAATATTCTTATTGGCGTCGTTGTAAACTTACCAACAATCCAGACGACTATGTTGAGTTTACACGGCTGAGACTGGTTGTTAAAAATGCAATTCGGCAATCACATAGGGACTTTGTCGATCGCGCCGAGCGCAACATTTCAGCAAATTCTAAAGACTTCTGGTCCTATATTAACAGAATGAAATCTAACTCTGGAATGCCATCCAAGATGACCTACAATGAGACATCGCTCGGGAGTCAACAGGAAATAGTCGATAGCTTTGCACTATTTTTTAATAAATGTTTCAGTGATGACCAAGCTCCCTATATTCCCGAGTTCCATACAAATGGATGTTCTTCAGTACCGATGCCATCTTGCTTTTCGGAGACAGATGTGCTGGTTGCCGGAAGGAGGATGAAGTCCGCTATGACAGCAGGCTCGGATGAAATTCCTGCATTTTTTCTGAAGGACTGTCTTCGTGTCCTGATCTGCCCCCTTCTCCATATATTCAACCGGATTCTCTCGACCCAGTCTTTTCCAGAAATATGGAAGGTTTCAAAAATTGTCCCTATTTTCAAAAAAGGGGAGAGGGCTGACATCTCTAACTACCGCCCCATTGCTCTCTTAAATAATTTCTCGAAGTTATTTGAGTTTTGCTTGCATAACGCTATATCAGAGAGTGTCACTCGGCGACTGACGACTCGCCAACATGGTTTCGTCAGGGGCAGATCGACTGTGACCAACTTGACTGTTTTTCATCAGTTCGTAGCAGAGTGTTTGGATGTTGGTACTCAGGTTGATGTCGTCTTCACCGATTTTAGCAAAGCTTTCGATCGTTTGAATCATCGCATCCTCCTCTCTAGATTAGCTGATTTTGGTGTGTCGATCCGGCTGGTGGGATTGTTTGAGAGTTACTTGACCGGGCGAAGTCACTATGTAGAGCTTTCAGGTTTCAGATCTGATGCTTTCAGCATTCCGAGCGGTGTTCCACAGGGCTCGGTCCTTGGTCCACTGCTATTTAATATCTTCATCAATGATGTTGCCTCCATTTTTACTGTCATGTATCTACTATATGCAGATGACCTGAAGTTGTTCCTTCCGATCAGATCTTCTAGGGACGCTCTTCAACTGCAAAACGATCTAAACCTGTTTCATTCCTGGTGCTCTGCTAACCTCTTAGATCTCAACGTGTCTAAATGTGCAGTTATGTCATTAACAAGAAGCAAGACTCCTATAATTTACGAATATTATATTTCTGATTCAGTTCTTCTATGATGTGAAAATATTCGAGATCTGGGTGTCTACTTCACCTCTAGTCTTTCTTTCGACACTCATGTTGATACAGTGGCGTCCGCAGCATCCAGGCTCATGGGTTTCATTATCAGAAGCTCGCGAGACTTCGTCAATATTGAAACACTACTGCTGCTTTACAATTCATTTATAAGATCTCGCCTTGAATACGCTTCAGTCGTGTGGTCTCCTACCTATCAGATTCATATCCACCTGCTAGAGGGTATTCAGCGAAAATTCTTGAAGTATCTCAGCTTTCGCATAGATAACGTTTATCCTCCGAGAGGTTTCCCTCAATCGGAACTACTTGCTCGATTCGGGGTTTCTAGTCTTGTCGGGCGCAGGCGGACTAGCTCGATAGTGTTTCTATTCAAACTCGTTAACAATACTGTTGACTGTCCCGACCTGCTTGAGCAGTTGAATTTCGAAGTGCCTAGATTGGGAGCGCGACATCCGAATACTTTTTATCTGAACACGCCTCGCACACGTATTCTGCAATCATCGCCTATCTATGAGATGTGCAACAATTATAAAATTTTTCAAAATAGTCTAGACATATTCAATTCATCCGTTGCACATATAAAAGCTATTACTGGGAACATAGCTGATGTAGTGCAATAATTTAAAACATTGTTCGATACATCCTGCGTGCTCTGCTTGCAGAACAGCCTTGTATCAATGTTGATATCAGTATTGATGTCTATCTAATTTTTTCTCGTTTTTCATTTTGTATTTATGATCTTATTTTATATGAATTTTTTTTGTTTTTGTTATATTATATTTGTGAATTTTAATCAAATTGTAGCTTTTCCCATCCTTAATTGGCCTGTGGCTGTTGGGTGGTGTAACTAAATAAATAAATAAATAAATATGCCATATTTGGCCTCCAGTGATTTCTTCCCATTCCGATATTTAGAAAAATGGTTCGGCGGACCACGGTTTGGGACCAACGAGGAGGTCATCGCCGAAACAAATGACTGTTTCGAGGATCTTCCGAAATTCTACTTTTTGGACGGGTTGAAAGGTTGGAACACCGTTTAGAAAATTGTGTAGAACCAGAAGGAGATTATGTGAAAAAATTAAAAAAAAATTTACCAAAATACTTTGTTTTTGTATCTTTTTCTAAGGAGTGGAAGTATTTAACCAAATCTAATTCAACCAACACTAACAGATTCTGATTCTGCGGCAGTGAATATTTATTCTCAATATTTTATATTTTAGATTATATAAGTAGATGGTACAGGAATTCAGAAAGCTAATATTTTTGGAAACATAACGTGAGTGTTTGAGATGTAGTTACCTTCATTTGGAGTAGAAAATAGAACTTTGCTGAGTTATCATGACAACACTAGTTAAGAATGATTCGAAATTATGGTACACAAATAATACATCTTCTGAAGGAATGTATTCCATAGTTACGTGTCCCGACTGCTTTCGAATGCTTTGTTTCTGAAAATAATACTACTTATAATACGATATAAGTGAAATTTATGTGGTTTAATTAGTTGTACTCCTGCCTTGCAATTTTTCGAATATTTCATCTGACTGAAAATGACAATAATGTTGAATGTAACAAAAAAGTCGTTTACTCAAACTTCAATGCAGGGTTTACAAAAACAATATACATTTAAAGATATAGTTGACGTGTTCCGAGATTCCCGTCATATTCATGATTAGTTATTTATATGACGAAGTAGTGCAAAAGTGTGATTCACCAACAAAAACGTTATTCGAAATATTTGGTATTCCCAGCGAATGCGCAACTGTATCTTGGTAATTTGATGAACATATCAATTTATGGTAAGGAATATTTTTCATCTGCTTTCTATGCGTTTCATACCTTTCCAACATCATGAGAACTTTATGTTCCTTTCCCCACATACGTTTGTTGCAACTTATTTGATTAAATGTCTCAAGTCAACCGAAGCTGAAAAATATCTCACATACTATTCCCGTGGGTTTCTAAATTAGATTACACGAATAAAACTAGATAAAATGTTTCCCTTCAACATCGCAGCGTTTGTAAGTTAATTTCCTACTCTGCTCTACTGTATTCTTAGAATGAAACGTAATAATTGTTTGGATCTTTATTTGTTATTGGGCAAACCAAAAGTAGCCTTTTTTTGTAACTTGCACAATCAGACATTTGTCATTATAGTGATGCAAGATAGTTGGAAGGAGATTGAGACAGGAATAGAATACAAGAAAGAAAAATGATCTGCGTATCATCATAATATACGAATGAATTACATACTTATATTGTTACCTACTTTGTTCACAATTTTTAGCTTCCCGAAACGTCAATTTATACCTTGTGTCATTAAAAAGTTATTCGAAATGATAATATGTTTTTTTCTATTCCGCGTCGGTTAGGTATGTTATCACTTTCCTAACGATACACGAATTCTAGTTTTTAGAAGTTGGTATTAGTGTCATCATAAAAATATGCTAATCGATAAAAGGTACTGCATTTTGGTGGTATTAAGTTACCGACTGAAGTTTCAACTGTTTACGTCAATTTGGGAGAAGAACACATCGGAACACGTTTGTTTAATTTATTTTGAAATGTGATCAAAATTGAAATAACTTCTAAAACAACGAAATTGGACATATGAGTTTCAAATAGATACTTCAAATGTTTTAAATTTGTTATCAAAAATCCAAAGATTCATTAAGTAATTCAAAATTTATAAGAAAATTATATTGAAAACGCGGAATAACAAAAAATTTGTGGATTGTGAATTTATTTCATTAGGCATTTTAGCACACTAGTTCTTTGGGCAACTCCCGCGTCACTGTCGTTACACGAACTTGAACTGGGGCTTTAAAATTATGCCTGAACTAGTTCTTTGAATATATTATTATAACGAATCTCAAAACAGTGATTGACAGATTTTCCATTCCCTCCAATGTGCTGGTTATAATACTTTGAAATTTTTCACGTCATCATCTTGCATAGAAGACATCTTTTTCATGGAGATTATATTAAAACTGTCATCATTCGGTATCTAATTCATCTATTACATACCTTTACGGTGGTTTATTTCTAGAAGATATGGAAGTCAGTATGGATAAATAGCACCAAAAGAAATATCTTACTTACTTCTTCAAGCCAATAGTTCCATTTTGGAATATTCAAGTTTCATAATATATAATGGATTATTATAATATTTTGCAGGTGCACTGTCGCAATCATTGCCATGGAAGACTACTTATTGCTAACCTTACTTCCATGATATCACAGAGTGATTAATTTCATGTTACATCATTATAAAGTAACAACGGTTCATTTCCTAAAGATTTTAGAAATGTTTCCTGCCGAGGAGCACAAAATGTGACGTCACTAGTTATATTAATTCCGAACATTTCTGCAGGTTGAATATATGAATATGATATATATTTATAACTAGAAGAACACTGTCATAATAGTTGAATTATAAACAATCTAAAAAACCGAGGATTGATCTCAGAAGTATAAATTTGCAAGTCTATATCATTCTTATTTACATCACTTTGAAGCGATGTCATAGTTGACTTTACGGTTGTCCTCACCGGTTATTCTAGACTCTCCTTCACGGAGAGGTCATCATGTCTCGATCGCGGTACATGTGAATAGACTCTTTACCGACTTATAGGAGAGTGCGCCAAGAGGTGTCACAGTCGCAAGAAGATAGTTCTGGATGCGGGTACACTCTGTTTGATAGTTGTGTGGAAGCAAAAATTGCGAGACCCTTGATTCAAGACAGAGACTAATACCAAGACTTAACATACAAGACCAAGATCAAGAAACACATCAGTTTCGAAGACCAAGACCAAGATTATATGTGCAAGGATAAGACCAAGACCGAGTCCGTACAAGTTTTGGTTTGTTTTTGCTTTGATCATCACGAGTACTGACTTGCTCCTTATGAGTCACGCACGTTTGTTTTAGGTGGGGATACATGCTATTCTCATCTGCGTCGATTCTTTCTCGCACTTATTAAGTGACTATTTGTCTCAAACAATATACATTCTAAACGAAGCATCACTGTGCGTTAAAATTCTTTGCTTTCAATGGCATTTTTTTCCTACCTGAAACATTCACTATGCTTTTAAATGGGAAGATCAATATGAAATTTACCTTTATTTTAGAATCGAGAACGTTCGAAAATATCAAAATTCGAAAATTTTTTGTTGCATTTTTTTCTATCCAAAATTTTTTGAATCTAATTGATTAAAAACAATTGCTATATGATATATCGATTTGTAAGACATTTTTGGTTTAAACTGTCAACGTTATTGAGTTTTTTACATTTTAGGAAAAAAATTCAAAATGAGTCAAAATTTCACTGATTTCAACATGCTCATAATTATGCAAACGTGAACATGTTTATTCCCTACTTCTCCTCCATCAAAGTACTGCCTTGAACGGGAAGATAATGCATTGCTAATAATTTATATTAAAATCGATTATTATTAATGGGCCTGCAAATAGTGAAAATCGCAAAAAAATCGAATGAAATATGAAGTTATTATTTATATACTGATGGATGTCAATCGCCATTGAATATGGCAATAAACGAAAGTATTTTATATCTCCTTTGAAGCCCATTTAGATTTTTCTTCCTAAGCTAGTTAGTTCCCGAGCAATTCAAATTTTTTGATTGACCGCACGCAAAAAATTTTAATTAAACGAAGCTTCGCGCGTATTAAAAACACAAATTTTGGAATTTTTTCAGTAGCTTTTCTCTCGACAACTACGGGATATAAAAAAATTACAAGAGAAAATTTTTTTACGAAATTAGTCGACCTTTATTGTGTGCTGAGGAATTTTTCAATATTTTCAATTGTTACGAGTTATTAGTGAAATATGTCTTCTTATGCCAAAGGGTTTCATGGAGACGCGACACTCATCAGAACTGATTTCTCTGATTTTATTATTATGATACCTCCAACCGTTCGTGAAGAAAAAATTAACAGATAAAAAAATTTTTCTTACTATTCGGTAACAGTTTCACAATATAGTATATATTGTTATATATACTAATAAAACATAATATTGAATAATAGTATTCTAGAAGCTAAGCTATGGTTTGGTACAAGCAAATTAAAATTGAATGAAAACAAAACATCGTATCTTGCTGTTGGTTTCAAATGTATTCCAGAAAACGTTAAATTTCTAGGCTCATTCATTGATAGCGGTCTCAATTGGGCAACTCATATAGAAGCAGCCTGTGAGAAAATAATTGCAAACATTGATGAAGTTATGAGAACAGCGTATTTTGCCAATATACATTCATCATTGTCTCATGATATTCTCATATGGGGTACGTCTGCAGATAAATTTTTCATCCAACAAAAAAAAGACAGTTAGGATAATGTGTGATATTGAACAAGGACATTCGTGTAGAGACATTATTAAATCTGATACTTGCCTTACCTTGAATATATCTTAGAATCCTTAGTATACTCATAGTAATTTGATCAATTCCAAAACTGAAAGTGAACTTCATAACTCCAATACTCGCAATCGCAATGCTTTACAATTACCTCTACACGTAAAGAAAGTCACCAAACAATTCGTTAGTTATTGGGAAACTAAGTTATACAATAAGTTGCCAAATAATTTCAAGGAGAAGCCATTGAACAAGTTTAATGTGTGTCAAGAAAGTTCTTATTGATAAAGCCTTTTACTACATTGAAGAATCTCTTGAGTGCGAAATTTGTGTAATCTTGAATTTTAACTATTGTGAATATGTATCCCGTTACTCATAATAATTTGATCAATTCTAAAACTAATTGTGAACATTATAACTTCAATACTCGCAATAGGAATGCTTTACATCTATATGTAAAGAAAGTCATCAAACTATTCGTTAATTATCGGGGAACTAAGTTATACAATAAGTCTACTATTCAAGTTACACAATAAGTTGCCAAATAAGTTTAAAAAGAAGCCAATAAACAAGCTTAATGTGTGTGTCAAGAAAGTTCTCATTAATAAAGCCTTTTATTGCATTGAAGAATCTCTGAAGTGCGAAACTTTATAATTTGTGTAATTTTGAATCTTAGCTATTGTGAATATGTATCACGTTCATCGTTTATCTCTCATTATCTTCTATAATTGTGTATAAATTCAGACGGAACAAATCTGAAGTGTGCAATTTTATGAATTCTATAATTTAAATTTCAAATGTGACCATGTCACCACTTTACGTTTTATTATACAGGTTCGGAAATTATTTATCTTGGGTATGGTGACTTCATGAGAGCGTAAAGAATAGCTTGCTATATGATAGAGAGAGCATTACAATTTCAGGCCGGTCAGCTCAGAACGTAGGACGTTAGTATCATACCACCACCAGTCGGGCGAATGTGCGAGTAGCAGTTAACGCCTCGGGTGGGGTAAGGGGAGGGGCGCATAGCAGTGCTTCTCTCTTGTTTATGTGGTATTATCATATCATTGCGTTCCTTGTTGCACGTGTAGATTTATGTCTATACCCCAGAAGAATTATTTCCGATACTGTATATATTTGAATTAGTCATGTAACTAACTTGATGATTTATTATTATTATCATTTATTAATTCTCCTACAAATATTTGAGACGTATGACAAACTTGATGGAACTTTATATATGATCTAATGTCATTCATATCACTTTCAGTTTTGAACTAGGTCAACTGGTAATTAATGACAATGTTGTATGTCCGATGGGATTCACACACATCCTTGGAGGTTAGGTTATGAAATGAGTAGACCGGTAAATCGCTTAGGTCTTGGAATACGATTTAGTAGGAATTGACTAAATTATAGTTCACTTTACCTAATTTTTCTCTTTCAAGCGTAGAAAATCGTTCAGCCTTTCCATATTTTCCTGAGTCAATGAATCAAACGGAGATCATATATCATAAGAGCTTTCACATACTACATAAAATAATTATCTTGATCGTCATTCATGTCAATTATTACCAAAGACCAAAGAGAAGTTAGCTAAGAGATTCCTTGCTTCTGAGTTTGTTACATATATGCAGCTGCGAAGGAGGAAACATTTGCACAATAATTGCAGTCAGTTTAATGGAATGAATAATATAGCGTACCGTCGCCACGTAGCTTCTACGTCTGAACACTGACGTTGTCTTTTCTCGTTTCATACTTTACTATGTATTACAAATAAAAGTGATATCAACATAGTGTAGAGTTTCATTTTACAATATGAGATTCTCTTTCCTCTTCCCCATACATCAAAGTAACTCATCAACATTCCTAACTGAATACGCTGATGCAGGTGGAAGTAAAATTTGTTTGTTAGTTGTCGTTTGATGGTGTAACAAAAATAGATATAATCAGGAAAAAACGCATGTAGAGAATAATTTCGTAACTCTCTAAAGTGTACTGACAAACGAAAATGAGACACTAATGTATAATGGAAATTCTTGTTTCAGATTAGAAAAAGATGGAATCCCCTGTTTCCATGTCATCGTGATAAGTCATCAACTGGATTGATATACTCTTCATATTCATGTTGATAGATTATGAATACTCTTTGAATCAACTGACCATAATTATGATACTAAACCTATTACGTGATAATAAAAAACTGATGAGGTAGAAGATTGAAATTGTACGAATATTTCATTGATCAATATTTACATTATTCCCTCTCAAACCTCCTGGTTGCAATAAAATAATTCAATGATGAATATCAACAAAACTCAGATGATAAATTCCCATTTTCACAAAGTATATAAGTAATTGACATTTGCTAATGGAATGGACACGTTGAAAACCGTCAATCTAGGTGTTAAATTGAGTCTCTACTGGTTCGAACATATTGAATACCAATCGAAGTACATGTTACGTTATATCTGGGCATTGAAAATATTTCTATTATTATATTAAGCACATACTCTGCTTCAAAGGCTTACGATGGTTCCAAAGAATCTAGAATCAAGTACGGTATTATATTCTCGTGAATATCCTAAGGAATAAATCTAATATTTGTTCTCCAAAAAAGATGTTCAGTAAAATCTCTATTTTTGTTCACCTCTCAAAGGCGGTCACCTCTGAAATTGGTCAGTTTTCGAATTCCTAATTCCAGTTATATGGGGATACTCATTATATTGACCCTCCTAATAGTGGCTACGCCATGAAGTGGTCACAGTCAAAAACCGGCCGGTATTTCTTAGAAAATGTACTTGCAATTCCTATCAATGATCTCAGAACAGATTATTGCAATAAAGGAACTGCTTGTGAATTAGCAGAAACTTTTGTTACACTATGAGATTTACTGAGATAATTGTATTGCTGTCATTGACAAGTTATCATTCACCGTGAAAATAACTTCACGTTAAAATTTCACATTCATGTAGTTTAAATTGTTCAGTTTCAGTTCTATCGTCGCGTGAGCCATTTGCATTCAGTGGTTGACAATTATTGCAGATAATACTACATGATATCATGTCGACGAGAAGAAGAGGCTTGTCTCCGAAAGACAAAATTGATTCTATTGTTTGGAGTGAAAGGTTCAGTAAAAGTGCGAGAAAACTGGCTGAAAAATTTGGTGTTGGCAGGACAAAAAGAAACTATTGGAAGAAGATTCCTATGTAGAACAAAACAGAAAATTTCTCACAACCGGAGGATTGGCGATAGACGAAGTTGTTAACAATTGGTTTTGTAAAGCAAGAAATAAGAACCTACACATAACTGGACCCTTAACCCTTCGTTTCATTTTATTCCAAATTTGCAACACAGTTGTGTTTTAAAATAAATTGAACAAATTGGACTCCATTCCGTGGAGTCGCATATTTGCATCTTACCCTAAAATACATATAACCTAGACTCTGCTCGTGTAGATGGCGGCAATGGCGGCATTAGTTTGCGAAGTTCAGCATTTTGTGAGCTCATTTTGGTAACGTAAGTCGGTTGAAGTAAACATTTTACATTACTTCCGCAATTTATTTACTGATCATATGTTCAATTTTTCCTACTCATACAATAAAATTTTTTTCTTATTTATCAGTAGAGAGTACAGCTTTGTTATATATCATATATATGTTGCAGATGTGCAACATCATAGAATGCCAGCATAAAAGTGATGAAATAATAATTGAAGCCGAATGTAAGAAGCAATATAATACTGACGAAGCCGCAACAACAGCATTATCTGAAACAGAACAAAAACTCACATGGAGAAAGAAACATTCAGTGGTTGATTCTGATTATCTATCATTCATAGACAACTTTGATCTTCATGGAAATATCCTAAATTTAGAAACCACATGAATTTTTTTTCAATATAGACCGATGGATATATCTGCTCAGGATATAGAGAAGTTTTGAGGTATATATTTGTACATGTCAGTCAGTGAGTCACCTTGGACTCGTGCTAATTGGAGAGATGATATTGAGGTAGAAAATATAAGCAACACGATAACTGTAAATGAATTTGAAACATTGAAATCTAACTTGCATCTCAATGAAAATTGAGCTATACTTGATCGCAATCATGAACATTTTGATTCTCCACATAAATTACGACCAATGACAGATCATCGTCGTGGAAGGTTCTCTTCTGCTTCCGTGCAAAAAAAAATTGGCAGTAGATGAACAAATTTGTGTAACTAAAGAGCGTCACGCACTCAAAAATACAATCCGATAAAACCTCATAAGTGGGTATTCAAACTATATGTTTTATGTGAAACAGATGGTTATGTATATGATTTTGAACTTCATCAGGGATCTAATAACATATTTACCAAACTAAGGGGAGTTGAACCAAATTTAGGTTCTAGTTCAAATTGTGTTGTAAGGCCCGCTCCAGTAATTCCTAGTCATGTCAACCACCAATTATATTGCGATAACTACTACACGTCAATCCTTTCATTCGTCTATTTGGCTAAGCAAAGTCATTCAAATGCGAGGTACTATACGAAGAAATAGAATTCCCAGTAAACTGACAAATGAGAAACAACATCGGTTTAATATGCGGTCAAAATTTATTTCTACTGTATATAGTGTTATATATGTGACAGAAATTTATATAGAAACCTGTTTAATATCATGGTGTAACAAATGTACAACAGAATAATTATTCAAAAAATACATTTTGATTTTGATTTTTAAATTTTTTCTCACTTCTCCCCAAATAGTACCCCTTTATAGTAGTAGAAAAACAGTTTTTAATTTGAATCCAAAAAATCATGATTGAAGGGTTGATATAAGGTGAACAGCTTTGGAAGTAGCCAAAACTTTGAAAGCTGCAGATTTTAAAGATTCAAATTTGTGTGTAGGAAAATTTTGTCAACGACACAATATAACTGTTAAAACAGTTTGTAATGAATCAACCGATGTACACATGACCATTGTTGGACTGGAAAAGAAAATTGCAGGTGATATTTAAGGATTCTTGTCCTAGAGATAAATATAATGCCGATGCACCTTTCAATGCCTAAGTAGACGTTTGCATTAGGAAGTGATCAGTGCACCGGTAGAAAATTTGCAAAATAATGAGTTAACGAGATCTTATATTGCGCCAATATGGAAGCAGGTAGAGAAGAAAACTTGTTAATAATTGGGAAAACGAAAATATTGGAAAGTTATTGGAAAAATATTATTTTTGGATAGTACTACCTCTCATTCCAAACTGCAATTACGAAATGTAAACATTGTGTTCCTGCATCCGAATACAACCTGTCAACCACTAGACCAAGGAATTATCCATAGTTTTGAGGTAGCTTATAGAAAATATCTGTTAAGAAGACTTCTGACTTTCACCAACAGCAAAAATTCTTACGATGAAGCAGAATGAAGTATCATTTAAACTACTGTCTTAGTATGGATATCAGGAGCATGGAAAAATCTTTTTACTGCTACAATTACAAGATGTTTTGCGAAGGCGTGAAGTTGAAAATGAGGTAATTTTCGACGAGGATGACGAAATTTTATTGTCCTAGGTATTTCCTGCAAATACCAGCATGAATAGAGTGGGTATAGAGAACTATGCGTATATTTATCTAAGTGAATTGACTGAAAACCCCAGTTTCGAATTCCAAGAAATCATAGATGAGTCGCATTGGTGAAACATATTTTGACAAAGAAAATGAAAATGAAATATCTGAAACTCGCTCATCAAGCAGGATAAATTTGTTTAAAGCTTATCGTTATTCAAATCTTTTTGTTCGGTAACGACGGAACTTAACTTGCCTAAGAAGTTGTATCAGAATGTGGGAGTCAAGCTTCCAAATTAGGAATGAAAAACCTACTAAAAAACCTACAACAAACATTACTGGAGCAATTTTTTTTAAAACGGTAATAATTTGCATATCTATATGTAATATAATATAACTTATAATAAATACATGTTGATAAACTCATTAACCCGATCGTAATTTATCTATTTATTGATATAATATTTTATCCACTGTAATTAAATTATGATATACTTCCTTAGAAACCGAACGTAGATAAAACCACATTCTTTCTCACCCTCTCAAACATGGCTTTTCTTTTTATAGCGGCCACTCTCACACATTATATTTGTGGCCGTTATTCATAGATTTTACTGTTTCCAGAATTTGTTTAGAAGGTCATATATTTTTCAACTATTGTACTTTCGAATAAATTTGAACCTCTACTTGGATAAATAAAAATAGAAATAGAATATTTCGAATAAATATTTATCCATATTTAAGAATCTCATATAATTACTATATAGTGGTTCACTGAATCACTGCAATTTTCTACTTCCAGTATGAAAAGAGAACTTGAAAAAGGTTATTTATTAATCGAAAAGAATATTCAGCATCAAAAAAAAAAAGTTAGTGATCGAAACATGAATCACAGTAAGTAAGAGAAAAATTGAGCAGAAAATGTTTATTTCATACGGTAGTATTCATGATACTATCAATTAAGTATTCTATTACGAGTGATATTAAATATTTGGGTTCTAACTCTAAACCAATCAGATTTGCAAAACAGGTATATTTTGCATCGAAAACCTATTTGTTTGGGTGCTATCTTCTTTGTGATAAGATGTTTTTAAATTTTTTCCAAAAAAGTCTTCTTTGGTCTGCAAGCAATTTCTGCCTTATTGAACCAGTATGTTACTCTCTACCGAAAATGCTACTTGTTGTAAAACGAAAATCATTTGATGATTACCTCAAATTTGTAATATTATATAAAAATTATATGAGATAATAAAGTTAATAATAATAATAAGACTATGAATACAACATATTGTAATCGTTTCTAAAATGTAAACTTTCCGATTATTCAAATGAGACAAGTACATCGGCAAGTCCAGTTACAGTTCCAGTTCAGTTTCAATCCATTATAGAAATATATCTCATTACCTGATTCGATAGACTGTTGCTCGTAAGATTCTTCTGGAAAAACAGAAAATACTCAATTGTGTGGAAGCAATGATGTTGGGAGCCTAGCTTACATGATCTTGAACGAAATAAATGTCCTCAGTCCAAAACTGTTACTACTGAAGAGGTTGCCCTGTTCAAAAGTTGCACCTCTGCATTGGTTGATCGATACAATGTTCGTTTGCTTTGCTACAAACATTTTTAATAGGCGAAAAATTGGCGAGATACTATTACTTGAAATTATGAATTGTAGGTGACCTCCGGAAGAGATGAATAAACAGGAAATGTTAGATCGTTTATCAGGCCACGAGAAAACTTTGTGCAGAATTCTCAAAAGAGTTGTTGTGTTTGGGAAAGGTTCAAAGCATGTTCCAATTCCTTTCTCAGGAAAAAAAAACTATACTAACGTTATTATCATAATTCACAATAATTCCAAATACATATTATTATAAGAATACGTTTTAGCTATATCAGGTACTGCAAGATGAATTTTGGGAACATTTGCAGTTTAGAAATTTGCTAGTGAATGTGGCACACAATTTCAACAAGCAATAGATTAAAAAAACTGATGAGATTTGAATAAGACGATCTACATCAAGTCACCAAGTTCAGTTGCCAGAATCCTGCCTAAAAATACAGCTATATATATATATATATATATATATATATATATATATATATGTTTCTTCTTAGGTTCTCGCGGACGTAATGTGTAGAACTGAATTCTCGGGTATTGATCCGCGTTGTGTGGTTTCGGTCCTCAAAAGGACCAATTTCACGACGTTTCGGCAAAGTCGCATTTGCCATCTTCAGGTGATTCGACCGTAGAGTCTAGATTTTCCAGTTTCAAGTTAACTCGAAGCAGAGCAGCAGCCCTGAAGAGAAGACCTGAAGATGGCACATGAGATTGTGCCGAAACGTCGTCATATCAACGGTTTCTTTCGAAACCAATCTACGACAACGCGGAGTATATCCCGGCAACCCAATACAGCATATATATATATATATATATATATATATATATATTATAAATTCACAAGGTATTTTGTGATATATGTTTGAAGTAGCTACTGTGTTAGCGAAACTATAGTCACATTTATTTGTCAAACCAGTGAAAATCGAAATTTATTTTATTCATGAATTATATATAAATTCTTGGGAAATAGGTCACACTAACACACATGCTTATTATTCTCGTCTTGACGTAAGTTTCGGGCTCACGTTCATCATCAGAAGACATCTAAAACTGGAGGTATAACGACTTATTGTATCAGCACAAAGTGTCCTTATCGCACCAATTTCAATTCGAAACGAAAACAGAAACACGAATAATCAAAATTGTAACATATAAATGTGTTCTGATGATGGTCGAGAGACTGAAACGTGCGTACAGACGGATATAATAAGCATATGTGTTAGTGTGACCTATTTCCCGAGAATTTATATAGAATGGATTTCCATCATGTAATGGCTGATTCTATACGATTCTAATATTCATATGTTCCACATTGCTAATGAGGGTCAAAACATCAATTTCTTAGTACCTATTGAAATCTTAAAGTTGAACCATAGCCCTAGCCTCATTTCACTGAATCATTCACCGAACTGGACTTCTTTATTCAACTAAGTTGGTAAATACATTGATATTCACAACAGTATAGATGTATTGCATTTTAGCTGTAACTAAAACATTGTTAGTTTTCTTGATATGTCAGTTCATTCAATTGTTTCCAACAATAGCGTGAATTCAAAAATTATTGCATGTTTCTAATTTATTGGTTTGACACACGGTCGTACATACAGGTCTGGGCACTCGAGGCTGTTTCCTATGTGAAAAGTGGGTCCGCTAAGCGTCGACTGTCGCGTAGTACCAAAAAGGATGGCGCAGTAGTCGAAATTCTCTGACAACTGTCATACTTGACTTGTAAACACAAGGAATACCTGCGTTTTTAGAAACAACATACGAAATCGTGCATTGTGGTGAAATGCAAAACGGGGTACAAAAGTGTAAAGCAAGAAACTTCTGTTTTTAAAGTGACGAAAGATGCGGAAATGCGAAAAAAGTGGATGCTTGCGATTCCGGATAGAAATCGTTTTAACGAGATCTTTTATGTGTGCGAGCATGAATAACGAAAAGGGGGAAGTTATTTTTAAGGTGAGTAATACATTTTGACAAGAGTAACAGTTCCATTCCTCCATCAAATCAGAATACTTAGTAACACTGTTTGCGATTCCGGAAAGAAATCGTTCTACCACTTCGATCCAAGCGCTAGCTAGTGGCTGAGCGAGGGACTACGAGTTTGGCGACGAGTAAGAGACCCATGTCAAACATACGAGTCCTCAGACCTGTATGTACGACCGTGGTTTGACATGATTAATCTATGGATTTACTCTTAAATTGTATAATACCGATTTTAAATCTCTATTCTTCCACCTAATTATTTCTGGGAACATTTATTATTAGAATTATTTTCTATATCTATTTAATTTGTGTCTGTAATCACCAAAATTTGAGTGTTGAAATAGGTGAATGGATTATCGATGACTGTGATTATTCATCTATGATACTCGAATTTTTATATATCAATTCATACACATGGAATGATGTTATGACTATTTGTTGATACATATGTTATTACCAATTAACTCAAGTATGTTTCGAAGATCACTTTAACTTTAGACATTCGTTAATTCCTGCTCTTACTGATCTTCTAGTGTTTTGTTCTTAATATGATCTTTTCATATATTGAAACGCGTCGACTTTGAGTTTCAATCTAAATTTGAAGGAAGAATAACGCAATAGAACTTTCGAAGCAATGTGGGTTATTCCGAACTGTTAGGCCTATAGCAATTGAAGTATCTCTGCAGATACTATACCAATTATGTTGGTTTTATTCACCCCAGGGTCATAACATAGCTCATGATAATTATTGTAGCTGCCTTTATATTCAATCTATGTGAACTCGAAAGCATTGTTAGAAATAAAGTATAATAACAATACAGAAATATTACTGGTCTCAAATTGCCTTTCAATTATTGGTCATAAACTCCGAACCATTATATATAACGTTATGATGTGGAATATACTTTCAGGAATAAACCAATAATTGATTTGATCTAAACGTTAATTGTTCCAAATTTATTGACACGATTGATTGACTGATGACCCCATAATGCTCACATAGGTACCAACAAAAACGACAGAAACGCTCTTCCGGATTATTGGTCAAATTTTAAGCAGATTCAATCGAACGATTTTAATTCCTTTTTATTTCTACTTCGTTCTTTACCGCACCAAAAGCACACGCAACTCATGTGAAAGTAACGATAACTAATGATGCATATATTGAGTTGTTTTTATGTTGTTTAGTTAGGTAATTGGTGGAAATATTGATGTAGCTATAAGCATTTCTTCATCTTATCGGATATTGACTTCCCTCATGATAATGTTATGAGAAGTAGTCGATTGGGAAGTATTCGAGGAATACAGTTTTGATATTATCGAATAACAGCAATTTGTATATGGCTATGAATATAATTATAATATGGTTAACTAAAATAAATGACAGACGAGTCTAGCGGAGCCGAAGTCTACTTGTATACACCCAGAAGAGAGCTTTCAGATGGCGTAGGTCCTCATGTAACCAGTTTCCAGATCGAGGTCTGTGCAATCCAGACTTGTACCCCGGGAAACCTGGGACTAAACTACTGAGGTAAGCGGCTATATATCTGCAGTCACAGCCGAGCGGCCTTGAACGTACTTCGCGCCCATAGATTGACTTCAATGCTTGTTCTGGAGTACAAGGAGACTCTGGCTGAATCAGTCATGAGGAATAAACATCAGTTAGTGTGGGCACCTGCTCACTCTGGTGGGAAAGGAAACGAAGTGGTCGATGAATTTGCAAAACGGGGTTCACTAGACACACCTGGCCCCGATCCAGTGATCGGAATCTCATCGACCACCGAACTGTACGCCCTCAGAGAGATACTGAATAGACAGTGGCCCCTCAGTTTGGTACAGTACCCCGGTATGAGGCAGGCGGAACTCCACGTCGTGGAGTTCCTGCCCAAACAATCAGAAATGCTCCTCTCTATAAGCAGAAGAGGTTTAAAACTGGTGACAGGACTGCTCACGGACACTATCATCTGAGTAAACATTTGTCCCCAATGGGCATAGTCGTTGACCCCTGTAGGATGTCCATCAATGAGTTCTCTTAGGTTACAACACCTTGGCAGCGCATACATGTCACCTAAGGCCATAAGAGGCGATGTAAGCTTCTGGAAGTAATATTAAACTCTAAGCTGACCTGACGCGAACACCATGAATATCGAGTGAGGAAGGCCTATGCATCCTTTTGGGCGTGCAAGTGAGCTTTTAGCAGCATATGGAGATTACAGTTCAAGATCTTCTATTGGATCTATTCCCTTGTCATCAGGGCTATGGTCACCTACGCTGGGATCATGTGATGATCGAGTATAAGGTATGTCCCAGCACCCCTCAAACCAACTGCAGCGGCCCGCATGCGTAGATATAATGATTGGTATGAGGTCAGTTCCAACGAAGGCTCTTGAAGCTTGAGCATGAGACCGGCATACTAGAAGTGAAGCACGATGGGATGATTCCAACTATACGTTTCATTTCTCATTTCTGATAGAGGAAATTGTTGCAACGAAACTCTCCCCCTACAGCCGTCAGTTGGTCGTCATCTGGTTCACAGACGGGTCCTGGGAGGTCAGGCTTCAGGAGCAGGAATGTACCTAAAAAGGCAAAATGTCACCATCTCGTGACTCTAGGCACTCACCTGCGGAGAAAATATGTGGATAAGCGATTATATTACAGTATAGATAGCCGATCGGCTCTAGGAGCTCTCAAGTCTCCTTGAGTGACATCAAGGCTTGTTAAAGATTACAGAGATACACTGGCTAAACAAGTCAGAAGAAATGAAGTTCAACTCATCTGGGTCCCTTGACAAAGTGAAGTTGAAGGAAATGAATTGACCGACTAATTGGCAAGGCGGAGGTCGTCTAGTGCCCCTGTTTGATCGGAGCCAATAATCGCTTTATCTAATGGCGTAAGGGTTCCTGCTCCTCTGGAGCAACTGAACAGAGAGTTGTCCCACTTTATCAAAGAAGCTATGCCTAGGCTCTCAAAGGAATGTCTTCCTCTGAACAGCAGGGGCATCAGAGAGATGACTGGAATCCTAACGAGACAATTTTGTCTCAACCAATACCTCCATACTATGGGCATTGCAGATGATCCTATATGTAGGAGATGCAGAGAGGGGGAACAACTTCTACCTCCTGTTGGATTACCCTGCTTTGACATCTCTTAGGCACCGTAATTTCGACTAAGCAAAACTGCTCCCAGAAGAACTTATGGAAGCCAGCGTTAGCATTATTCTTGGTTTCTGGCTAGCCACAAACCTGCCAGAACAGAACAGGCTCTTAACCACGAGGCACACAACCGGCCCAACTAGGTGGCCTAAGTGTGATTGGGGGTTAGTCCCAATCTCCCAAAATAATGATGATACTGATGATGAGGCCATAAGAGCCAGCAGTTGGTGTATAATCCTAGCCTTCGGACTGCTGGACCGAGTCTTACATCAGGGGGCACACAGTGGACCCAATCAAGCAAACGGTCTATATGCTTTGAACTTGTCCGTCCCCGTTTTCATTTTTTGATTGAACTCAAGTGATATACTTAACAATATATACACTTAGCGATGCTTTTCATTTTCATTCTCTCGTTATAGAATATAATTGAAAGTTTCTCTATGCTCAAGTAGTAGGTATAGTTACAGGACGTTCCGCAAACTCATTATTTGAAATTGATTTGAGCCCATGCCTATCAACCGTGGGATTGAAGAAATCCTGAACTGCAAAATTAGCGATGAAGACATTGGAAACATCACGGATAGCAGAGCTGAAATACTAACGATAAATAGGAATGAGATCACCCTCAAATTAGTATCAGGAAGCCACAATAAACCTAAGCCAAGCAGCAGGCCCGCCAGCTCGTGATGGATCCAGCAAGGGAAATCTGGAAGATGGTTTGATAATCGTCACCACCGAACACTGTCAATAATGGAAACACATGCATACTATGACCTAATCGATGACGCGCTATGTATTTCGGCATGTGCTTGTTTCGATAGAGTTACCTACATCTCTATTTACAGGTTTTATGCTTCGCAACTGTAAGGCACTTATAGTTTTAGATAGTTTATCAAAAAATGGTCGAATGTACGGCTTGTAGTTCTTCACCATAGGTACTTCGCTTAACGTTAACAACACTAAATATATTTCATGTATTTTTGCCGTAGGTACCAAATGGGCAGCCTAACTTTCCTTCCGAAATCAGCTTAACCTTAAACTGTTTGTATACTTTCTAACAGGTATCTGCCTCGGTCCCCCGAATGATAGGTTGAAATCCACATAAAACTCATATTTCATGCCTGGGTCAAGATGCGCGTCACTCACCAAAATCATAGCACATTTCGGGGTCAAACCCCGGCTCAGATTCAAGTTTCATCATTAGTATATTGGAAATGGTAAGAGATAAAGGGCCGGTTAATTCATAGCAGAGTTGCTGAATTTGATGCTCAACAAACGGCATATTGGGCTATGAAGAATATCGACACTTTCGGAGATATTCGGAAAAAATCGAAATTTCAAATCAAAAGCTTATTAAAAGATGTCGCTATCAAATTGTAGATAGTACGGACCTGGACTTTTCATCTCATTTCTTGTTATCTTTGGGATGTCAATCAACAATTGATTTTCAAACCCTCCAACGTCCAAAATGACATGTTTCTATAAAATAAATGTCTGCATTCTTGATACCGATGAAATTCTATATTAAAACCTAATAAAAAGTAATAATAACTAAAGCACTTACTGTTAAATGAATGAATAGGAAATTAATAAGCAGGATTACATTATTTATTTTGATGTTCGCCGTTTATATTGAGCTTATTTTGTAATATTAGCGGAAAATGGAGCAGGTGGATCTAATATTCAGAAAAAAAAATCGTCCTTGTTCGTTAAAACATGACAGTTCATCATAGCGTTGATTGAAACTCGCCTCACTTCATGTGGATGATATCAAGAACATTACCCCGAGTGTCAATTCCTCCATTATTCCTGTGTTGATACTTTGAACAGAATTTGTTCTAGCTTTAGTGAATGCCGAAATAAGTTTGAAGGACGAGTAGAAGCTGCGACTGAAGAAGCTAGTATACATGCTCCAAGTTTTATTATAAACTAATAATGAGCATTTTATTACATATAATACTTTGCAATATTATTTTGTTGTTAAAGATTACGGAAAATCCTCGCGATTCCACACGACAATCAGCTTTAGAATTAAATATGCCTACAACAAGGATTCAGAGGATTCTCAGGTAATATAGATATCATCTATTAGTGTGAAGTTACCCACACTTTTCCATCCACACTTTATGACGTGTGTACTGTCGAAGATGGGATAGAGGTGAATTTGCAAGCTATGTTGCCAGATTTATCAGATAATCTGCTACCACGTCCGTTTTCAGAAATTATTTGTTCTACCTGATTGATGTAACTTATTATGGTAACAAATTATTTATATTGATTACTAAGACCAAATAAAATAATATCCTTCAAATACTCCACATAGACTATACCTACAGAGTGCCAATATTTCATTTCTTTACAAACGGTATGAATAAAGAAATTATCATCATTACCTTTTGAAAACTACGTAGAGTTTGTTGATGAAATTAGGGGTGATGCATCTCCTTAGGTTGATCTTACATGACAATACCATTACTACAATCCTTGATAAGCCGTATGAAAGAAGGAAATAGTTTTTCTACAGATTTTTTGGAAAATCGATATCTCCGACACTACGGTGAGCTTGTTCATGAAATTTTGGAGCATGAATTTCCTCATGTTACTTTTACATTACAACTGTATTACATCTCTAGACAGACCGTACAAAATAAGGAAATAATTTTTTAACATAATTTTTGAAAAATCGATATCTCTTAACGTACGCCGAGCTTGTTCATGAAATTTTGATTAATAAATCTCATTGACCTATTCTTACATGATGATATTATCACAACCCTTGACAAACTGTACAAAGAGAGGAAATACTTTTTTTGTGGAATTTTTGAAAACTCGATATCTCCGTAAGTACGATGAGCTTGTTCATGAAATTTTGGCTAATAAATCTCGTCAGGTTACTCTTACATGATAATATCATTACAACCTGTGACAAACCGTACAAAAGGAGGAAACACTTTATATGTAGAATTTTTGAAAAATTGATATCTCCGTAAGTACGATGAGCTTGTTCATGTTCATGAAATTTTGGCTAATGAATCTCATCAGGCTACTCTTCTTCCTCTGACGAGATTCATTACCCAAAATTTCAAGAACAAGCTCATCGTACTTACAGAGATATCGATTTTTCAAAAATTCTACAAAAAAAGTGTTTCATCCTTTTGTACGGTTTGTCACAGGTTGTATTTATTTTATCATGTAAGATTAGTCTAACGAGATTCATTAGCCAAGATTTCATAAACAAGCTTATCGTACTTATGGAGATATCGATTTTTCAAAAATTCTACAAAAAAAGTGTGTTCTCCTTTTGTACGGTTTGTCACAGGTTGTATTTATATTATCATGTAAGAGTAGTCTGACGAGATTCATCAGCCAAGATTTCATAAACAAGCTTATCGTACTTATGGAGATATCGATTTTTCAAAAATTCTACAAAAAAAGTGTGTTCTCCTTTTGTACGGTTTGTCACAGGTTGTAATGATATCATTATGTAAGAGTAGCCTGATGAGATTCATCAGCCAAAATTTCATGAATAAGCTCATAGTACTTACGGAGATATCGATTTTTCAAAAATTCCACAAAAAAAGTGTTTCCTCTTTTTGTACGGTTTGTCGCAGATTATAATGATATCATCATTATTTTCAAAAATTCTGTAAAAAAATTATTTCCTTATTTTGTACGGTTTGTCGAGAGATGTGATACAGTTGGAATGTAAGACTTACATGAGGAGATTCATGTTCCAAAATTTCATGAACAAGCTCACCGTAGTGTCGGAGATATCGATTTTTCAAAAATTCTGTAAAACAAACTATGTCCTTCTTTTATACGGCTTGTCAAGGATTATGATGGTATTGTCATGTAAGATCAACCTAAGGGAATGCATCACCCCAAATTTCATCAATAAGCTCGACGTATTTTTAAAAAAGTAGGTAATGATATTAATTTCTTTATTCATACCGTTTGTAAAGAAAAGAAATAGTGGCACTCTGTATGTGCAGCCCATGTGGAGTATTTAAAGGATATCATTTTATTTGGTCTTAGTAATCAATATAAATAATTTGTTACCATAATATGTTACATCAATCAGGTAGAACAAATAATTTCTGAAAACGGACGTGGTAGCAGATTGTCTGATAAATCTGGCAACATAGCTTGCAAATTCTCCTCTATCCCACCTTCGACAGTACACACGTCATAAAGTGTGCATGGAAAAGCGTGGGTAACTTCACACTAATGATATCATCCCTATATAAACTACATGTTACGTAAGAATTAAGGCTGGGCGACAATGAAAGACGGGTTGAATTTTGCAAAAATTGGCTTTATGAAACTGCAGAAAGATGGCGATATTTTAAATAAACTCATCACTGATGAATTTAGAGTACATTGTTTGGGTTGGACTATATTGCAACAGAATCTTGGTGAGAATTATTTACCATGGAAACTCAAATACTAACTGTTGCCTTAATTTAGTTCAGAATTATATATTAGATGGGCTTGAAGACGTGTTAAATATGCCTTGGCAACTGTGGGTGACAACAGGATGGCGCAGCATCCCATAATGGAAGATTCTTAATAAAACTTTTCTCAGTTAGTAGATTAGTAACCAAGGAGTGCCTAAGCTCCGATGTGTCCTCGCTGGATTATCTTTATGAGAATTAAAAAAAAAAATCGTTTGGTACAAGATATTTCACGTGATATAAACATTTCCCGTCGGAATAATCTGCTTCAATATAGATTGTCATCTGTTAATATAGATCGTCATTAGCAATACGGAATTTTGTTAACTTGTGAGGTTCTTGGTTAAAAATGAGATGACAAAAACAACCTCAATCAAGAATCTCTGGCATTACGATATTGTTAGATATATGTTGTTAATTAGAGAAAATAAAAGAACAAAAAACGGTTCAATTCACCAGTCGAATAATTAATAACAGAATTAAACAAAATTTAAGCTTGAGATGAACAATGAATCATGACAGAAGTGAAATTTGACTAATGAACAAATTAAATTTAGATAAATTAACGATGGAAATACAATAATTTGTGGAAATCAGCCAAACAGATAATTCTGAAAATGTAATTAATTCTTCAAAAATATTACCCTCCTTTGTAGTTTGTGCATACTACAAAGCTCGGCCCGGCAATTCTGTACTCACGTACGAAACGTTTCAGCCGTTTAATCCTGAAAATAATATAATACGAAACAAAATGACCCAAATGCAAAGCGAGGTAAACACACACAGCAAAACAACAAATCTACATCTTCACTATATGCGTTACCTTCAACAAATTCAATGAGAAAAAATCAACCATAACGAATGACAAGAAGTTATTAATTCTGAGCAGAAAACATCAGGAAGTAGAATTCGAGACAAACTATGAAATCACAACTTACTGTAAAAAATAATATATCAATTCATTATGGTTAAAATAGTCATAGGCAGATAATCAAAGAATTGAATAAATAAATAAAATTCAGTTAAGAATATTGACAATCACGAAATATATGATTTTGATTCAGATAATAGTATTTCACAATTACGAAATAGATAATTTGAAATTTAGGTAACAGATTTATGGATTAATTACGATAATACATATTTTAACAAAATGTTATTTCAAGAACAGTTAAACAACTAAATTGATTCATAAAGGATCAAGACAACATTATAATCAAATGTCAATTGAACAAATTAAAAAAGGATCAAAACAACATTAATAATTAGGTACGATTGCGTTGTTCTACTTGGAAATACTAATCCAAGATCAGATAATAATCGGTATTAGGTAATTGAAAATCAGATATTATTAAATATCACAAGCTATGCATCAAATATTTTATAGAAGTTATGGGGAACCGATGAAATTCGATAAAGAAGGGTGTTATTGACTTATATTTACATTTAGTCTAGTTGAAATAGTTTATGAAAATGTTGACCAGAGATGGTCATGAATTATCATATTGACGATTAATAAAAACTAAAAAAGTCAAATAGCATAATATAATTTTGCCTAAAATTAGTGTTTTGCCCAAACATTTGGTCCTTTCGAGCCTTGTGGAAACATTTTGAGTCCAAGAATATTCAATTGAGCCATAATTGACGCCAAACTAGATTCAAGATGTCAAAAAGCGAAAAAGACGTTGTGAGAAAAACTAACAGATTCAATGCCGGAATCCCGCCTCTAAGATACAGTCCAAACGAAGAAAATACCATTGCTTCCAAAAAATTCGTCAGATCTATGAGCTCCAAGAGTTCAGCAAGTAAAATTATAAAAGAAATAGAACTAAAGAAATTGAAGGCTATCAATAAACTACAGAAAGAATTTGAAGAAAGAGAGTTACAAAGACAAATAACTGAAGTTGAAGCACAAGCATCATTAGAATTGGAAGCTCACGAAAATTCTTATGAAGAAACAAAAAGCACGCAAGGTGAAAATAACGAAAGCGATGGAAATAAAGGAGTGAATTCGATTGAAAAAACAGAAAGTGCACACGAAAAAGTGAAATCTTGGTTGTTAGAGGAAAAGTTTATCCAGTCAGCTCATGGTAGTGATGTATTTATACCGCCCGAAGAATATTCTCGATCAGCTAACAATGCAACAACTGAAGTAATAATAGAATTCACAACAGCTACTCAAGCCATGACAAAAGCATTTGAATCCTTAACCGATCCATCCAAAGTGACTTTTAGAAAAGTTATTGGTAAAGAACTGCCTTTTTTCTATGGAAATGTCGAAGATTGGCCTATGTTCATTTCGCTTTATAGAAGATCTACTGAAACCTGTAAATTCAATAATGAAGAAAATATGTTACGTCTCCAAAAAGCCTTGAAGAATGAAGCTTTAGAAGCTGTCAAGTCACTATTTGTTTCTCCAGAAAATTTGGAAGATATTATTCGAACATTAGAAACTAGATTTGGTCGCCCTGAGTTCATAATCGATTCCATGACTGATAAAGTCAAACTGATGCCACCATTTAACACTCGTTATCCGCTATCTCTCATCAAATTTGCAAACTCTGTCCTGAACCTCACAGTTACTGCTCAATCTTTGAAAATGGAAGCCTACATCAACAATCCTCAACTCCTCAGCCAACTCGTTCAAAAACTGCCTGAACAACTTCAATTTCAGTGAGCTAGAACCATTGTTGATAAAGAAAAGACCATATCAATGCCTACATTGAAGGAATTTTCTGAGTGGTTACAGAAAGAATCATCAGCAGCTAGTTTATTGTGCAAACCTTCAAGTTCGAGTTTTACTTCGTCAGATCGATATCCAGAAAGAAAGCCCAAGAATACTGTTTTAGTTGAATCAGAAAAAATTCAGATAGAAGAAATTGCATATTTTGTTCTGAATCTGGCCACTCTTTATATCGCTGTGAAACATTTTCATCATTGGAAACGGATGAAAAATGGGATTTGGTGAAGGAATGTAAAATCTGTTTTTCATGTTTGTCTCCTTCTCATCGTATGTTTGAATGCAAAAATAAGAGACGCTGTGGAGTACAGAACTGTTCTAAATACCACAATCGACTATTACATTCTGATTCATCTCCAAACAACCATTCCCACCACAACTTACAAGTCCAGAATGGTCCAATAAATGGCAAGGTCGAGGAGAGGAAAAATGAACCTGATAATTCTGCATGCTTTATAGATGAACATTCCCTTCAAGTCCGATCCGTGACAAGAACTGTCCTACTTAGAATTATCCCTGTCAAGATCATAGGTTCAAAAAAATCTGTTGAAACGTTCGCTCTTTTTGATGAGGGTAGCACAGTGACACTTATTGATGCTAATCTCGCAGAAGACATAGGAGTTCAAAGTTTCAATTATCCTTTGAAAA
The DNA here is from genome assembly GCA_958510875.1 of Endomychus coccineus. NCBI lineage: Eukaryota > Metazoa > Arthropoda > Insecta > Coleoptera > Endomychidae > Endomychus > Endomychus coccineus. The sequence continues at coordinate 95,684,821 of OY294067.1, forward strand.
TGTACTGGACAAATTCTTCGTCATATATTGACAACCATTCCAGAAAAGTCAATGTGAAAATTCAAGGAAACCTTGACGATCAAATTTACGATCTAGATAATGTTCGCACAGTTTCAAATCTGAATCTTCCTATCCAATCCGTAGACGTTGAAAAATTTGTGAATAAGTGGAAACATTTAGAACAAGTTCCATTGTTAGATATCAGAGAAGCCAATCCCTTATTGCTTATTGGCCAAGATCATATCGATTCAACAATAGCCAGAGAGGTGATTCAAGGCCCATCTAATGCTCCTGTAATTTCCAAGTCAAAATTAGGATGGGTAGTGCATGGTAACGTTTCCGAGTTCAAATACAGGGTTGACCAAGAATTTTCGATGTATGGTTTTTCCGAAACTAAAAGTGATGAAGATGAAGAATTGAAGAAACTAATCCAACAAGCCATTTTCATCGATAATTTGGGTATTGAAAACGGAAACAAAAAATTGTTATCTGAAGAAGACAAGAAAGGCATACAAATAATTGAAAAAAACATGCCGACAACTAGAGAACCGCCATTCTGAAATTGGTTTACTTTGGAAGACAGAAAATGTAATGTTACCAGAAAGTAGGACTACTGCCTTAAACAGATTACAAACGATAGAAAGAAAACTGGATAGGGACAGCCTGTTCGCAGATAGGTATTGTCAACAAATAGAAAATTTCGTTAAGAAAGGATACGCTAGAGTTTTATCAAGCGAAGAATCTGCCACCATTACTAATAGAACATGGTTTTTGCCGCACTTTGCTGTGAAACATCCAAGTAAGCCGAATAAGTTTCGTTTTGTATTTGATGCCAGAGCTGAAATCGGAGGAACGAGCTTGAACAAGAATTTAATGCGAGGTCCTGATTTACTCAATTCGCTGATAGATATTTTATTCAATTTTCGACAAAATCGAGTAGCAGTGATGGGTGATATTGAAGAAATGTTTTTGCAAGTTCAAATACGACCAGAAGATCAACATTCTCAGCGATTTTTGTGGCGAGGAAGAGATAGAAGAGGTCCGATACTGACTTATGAAATGCAGGTCATGATATTTGGTGCAATTTGTTCTCCAAGCAATTCATGTTATTCGCCAGAATGCCAACAAAAATAAAGAAAATTGCCCCGCAGCTGCCCAAGCCATTGAGAAGTACCACTATATGTATGATTACTTGGATAGTTTCGACACTGAAGAACATGCCATCAAAGTGGTGAAAGAAGTGATCGATGTCCATATCCGAGGAGGCTTCAAAATGACAAGTTGGATCAGCAACTCCTCTCAAGTTATGGAACATATTCCAACTGAATTAAGGTCAAAAATTATCGTTGACTTGAATTTTGAAGAATGGCCAACATTTGAAAGAGCACTGGGTTTGATATGGAATCCAAAAAAAGACCTTCTGACTTTTTCTCAGACATTTTTGAGCAGAAATGAAGACATACTGCTGAAAGGTATCATACCTACAAAAAGACAAGTCATCAGAGTGGTAATGTCTGTATATGATCCATTAGGTCTTCTAGCAGCATTCACAATTCAAGCTCGAATATTAATGCAAGAAGTTTGGTCCAAAAAATTGGGTTGGGATGATAAACTGACTGCCCAACTTTTTGAAAAGTGGAAATCCTGGGTTGTAGCTCTGCACAAAATCAGTAACATCAGAATTCCCAGATGGTATGGTTTCGGCAACAATATTATTGAAATTCAATTGCATACGTTCAATGATGGAAGTGAAAAAGGATATGCATCTGTGTCATATTTTCGACTGAAGGATACCAATTCCCAAATTTCGACTGTATTAGTGATGGCTAACTCAAGAGTTACACCATCAAAACCTATGACTGTACCGAAGACTGAACTACAAGCAGCCTTGCTTGGATCTCGCCAAGCAAAAACAATAGAAAATGGTCACAATTTCGTTATCAATAAAAAATATTTCTGGATCGACTCGAAAATTGTTTTGAGTTGGATCAAATCTCGTCCAAAAAATTACAAAACATTTGTTGCCAATAAAATAGGAGAAATTTTGGAGTTGTCAAACCCAGATGAACGGCACTGGATTCCAACAAATTTAAATGTGGCTGACAATGCTACTCGAGGACTTTGGAATATTGACAATTTCGGAAATTGGTTTAATGGTCCCCAATTCTTAACGTTGGAAAGAAAATTCTGGCCTCGGGAGGAAGTCAAAATAGAAGAGAATAATACCGATGTAGAGAAGAAAACGAGCATTCTCCTGGTAGTAAAGAACAACACGGATGACAGACTTTTTGATTTTACAAGATTTTCGAATTATTTACGTCTTATCAGAACAATTGCATGGACACTTCGATTTATCTCTATTTTGAAGAAGAAAATTGGCCTATCAAAATTTCATATTACTGCTGAAGAACTCACAGCAGTAGAAATTATGAATGCTGAATTTATAATCATTGAACAAGCCCAAAAAGAATGTTTTCCCGAAAAAGTGTGCAGTCTGAAGCATAAAAAAACAACTCAAGAAATCAAGCCGTCTTTACAAATTAACCAATTTTTGTGATGACAAGAAGAATATTCTCAAACCGAGCGGGCGATTAGATGTAAGAGAACATTTGGATATCTGCATGAGACAGCCGATAATTCTTGATTCGAAACATGAGTTTACTCGCCTTCTCATACGCCATTATCACAGAGTCAATCATCATTTGGGCAGATAACAAGTAATGAACCATTTGAGAGAGAAATTCTGGATAATAAATGCAAGATCAGCTGTGAAAAAATGTAATTTTTCTAATTCTGATCTCCATTTGCGGAAACAATGGCGAATCGCTCAAAGGTTCGCCGATCAATTCTGGAAACGATGGCTCAAAGATTTTGTTCCAACCTTAGTAAAAAGGAGCAAGTGGCAGTATAACAAGAACAACGTTTCCGAAGGTGATCTAGTAATTTTAGCTGATGACAGTAGTCCAAGAAATGCCTGGCCAAAAGGGAATATCATTAAAACCTTTCCTGGTCGAGACAACAGAGTAAGAGTCGCCGATGTGAAAACTGCAACTGGCGTTTATCGACGACCTATAACAAAAATGATATTGCTAAAACCGGTTTAGTATTTTTCGAAGGCCCGGAGGATGTTATTGACTTATATTCACATTCAGTCTAGTTGAAATAGTTTATGAAAATGTTGACCAGAGATGGTCATGAATTGTCAACTAGCATAATATAATTTTGCCCAAACAAAGGGTAAATGAATGTTAAGATGAATTACTCGTTCAATCAAGAATCAGAACCTCAATCCTAAAAACTGTAAAATGTATTTGAACAAATTTACAATTCCAACCTGATAAAAAAAACGATACTCATTCTGTAACTCAACAATCCATGAGGATCGAAGTCAAGATTCACCAGTTCACCTTGAACCACTAACTTCCTCAGCCCGCATTTCTGGCTACCAAGAATATCCTCCCTCGTTCACGAGTAGCACAAATTCGAGGTTGGAAAAGGTATTACTAAATAATGAAACTGGTTCGATATCTGATTGAAGTATTACTAAATCAAAGAGAATGGTACTAAAATATGAAGTTTAGTTAAAGGCAAGTATATGATGAAAATGAGATGAAGATTGTGGTGGAACTAACCGCAGGCATGTCGTCCATTGAAAGAATTTCCAAAAATATCTAGTCAATCAACAACTCTATATCAAACCAAATTTAATTATAATAATATTTAAACGACTAAGTTGTGGTTGACTAGATGTTTGGCCGATACATGGAAATATCCAAAATGACAGAAAATTAATAAATACGACATACCTGCGTTCCCACGCACAATGACGAATCGATCTCCCTGCCTTAAAATCATCAATCTCGACAGAATCACATCTTCCTTGAATTTATGTCAAATATGTATGTTATCCGCGATGACCGTAAAGCTTCTATAATAATAAAGATGCCAGGACCTGACTCATCTGAACTAATTTATTCAAATTTATTACGAATTCGAAGAATATTGAAATTAGGTCCTGCAACGTTCCCGTTACAACGGTGATATTAAATTGAGCAACTTCGCCATACTTCAACCGACGGTGTATCTCTTACCATTTCCGAGATCCTAATGATGAGGCTTGAATTTGAGCCCGTACTGTTTTCAATCTAGCGTTTTCATTAATCAAGTCAGGTGATTATTGAACTTGCCAACAGAAAAATGGTTATTCTTTTGAACGAACTGACACATTTGAACATTTGAGAACATTATTTCAGAAGTTAGTATGAGCTTCTGTGGAATGGGCTATGATGGGTAACTTCTGAGAGGAATCGCACTTGGTAATAGCGAGATGTTGTAATCTAGGTGTTCGCAGGTGGTTTGGTTTTGATGGTCACTTTCACGATGGACCAGGGGCAATTTCAATTAGAGCTAATGAGAGTTTTCTCCGTCTCTCACTGCTGTACGGCCTCAACGTATGAACTGATGTCTTCTTGTATTATAAGCATGCCCTGAGGTTGTGTACTAATCATATATAATTGCATACCCAATGTTTGCAGGTGTAGTACAGTGCGTTTTGTTAACTAGGGTTAACTAGAATAATTCATCATCCGAAATATCTCCACTTAACTAACCATGAAGGGTACCTACATTTTGAACAGGACATATGTCATTCACGGTTTCGTTACTAATAAAGTTGTGATCCAATAAGAATATCTGAGCTGAACAGGAGCACAATATTCCTCCACAATTTGTTGAATAATAATATTAACTGCAGTTACTTATTAGGTAAATTTAATTTTGTCTAGGTACAGATTATCTTCTCGCTGTCCCTTAACTTTTTAGAATGGTAGGTCTAATACAAATGTATCATCTAGATGTCTGATATTTGTCACGACAACAAACTTTAATGTTATTTGTTCACAATGTGACTTATTTTTCAATAGTATTCAATATCTTATTGGTGTGGTTATGTGTTTTATTTTTTATTCTTATCACCATGTGATTTAAGAATTTAGCCAGTTTATTTTCATTATTCCTATAAGATATTATTTTTTTATATATTTCTTGTTATTGTTTATATTGTGTTGCTCTGTATTGTTTGTCCTATAATTGGGTTAACCTGTTGGGCATGTATATACTAAATAAATAAATGAATAAATATCTGAATGAAAGGAACACTGATGTATAAGACACATCAATTACACCTACTAAAACCATGATAATAGATAATAGCATACTTTGTTGAATATAAAATTGATTGCAATTTCGAACTCAACAGTTCATTATCGAAACATACAATGAGAAAACATTGAAACATCATAAGTATTTATATGAAATTTACAATGGAGTGAATAGAGAGAATGAATGGTACACATAGCTACTGAGGTTAATCATGTTGAGATGGTAAACGGAAAGGGATTGAACTGTCGGTAATTGCATTCTGAGGATTGTATTACGTGGAATTTAACTGGGTGAACAAAGTGGAATTTCCTAAATGTAGTTGCTCGTTACGTAGATTGTTTGAAGGATGTTTTGTTCAAATATTTCTATTGATTCTAATAGATTAAGTCTTCTACAGCCTTCGTAATTGGACATCTACGACTAGGGCGCAGCTCATTAAAAACAATCCATTATACCAATAGCGCGCGGGGTCGGTATACGACCAGCGCGCGAGCTACCTGCCGTATACCTGCACCCGTAACCTTCTTTTATGTGATCAACAAAAAATTATAATGCAAATTTTTTTGGCAGATAAATTTTTTTTAATTCATCAAATAATAAAAAAAAAGAGGATCTTAGCCACTTCTGATTTTTTTTTCTGAACCAAACTCATAATATACATTGGTATTCAATATAAGCATAGATATGGTACGACTAATAGATTCTTTTGCAACATTTTCACTTTGTGTTCTTTTGGGGGGTGATTTAGATAATTATAAACAATTGATTTGATTGATAAAATCCTATCATCATGATATGTTATGCAATCAATTACTATTTGGACTTATTTTCTCAATTTTCCGTCAACATTTTTATATTTTATTCAGATTTAATTTTAATTTATCTATTCTAATTTTCAACCATGTTATCTACGTGTGATCGATAACAATAGATCTAGAAAAGACCGTGCAATTAATGCAGGCCAACGTAGGAGGTATGTATACATAAGTTGCAATGTCGCCGTCGAATCATTCACACAAGAAGATCCGAATTTCCAGCCATTCCAAGTGACATTGCAGAAACTCATAAACGTATTGATTGGATGATCCAGAATGATCAGATTTCTACTCCAGACAACGAAAGTATCAACGATCTTGTCAACCAAAAAATAGTGCTTGGAACTATTCAAAGTCTACAGTTTTTATGCCAAATGTGAACGATCTATATGGACGGCACATTTGAGCATTGTGTCCAACATTTCCAGCAACTTTTTATCATCCATGGAGTGAAAAACAACAACTAAATACCGCTGTTGTTTTGTTTGTCAAAAGCAACTTACGACATTTTATTTCAATCAATAATTGATAAATATTGGGAATATCCGTGGATATTTTTTCCATACAAGGTTATTGTGGATTTTGAATAGGCAATTCAAGATTAGTGGAGATCACGTTCGCCTGGGTTGGGAAACCATGGCTGTTTATTCCACCCCACCCAGGCGTGGTTCAGGCAAATTCATAAATTTGGTCTCGTTCGACAATACAAGAATAACCAATCTGTAATTGGAATGTGGCTCAGATGGACATTTTACATACCTTTTCTACGACCAGACGAGGTACAAGAAGCCTATCGTATCATGGAACCGTACGTTGGTTATTCGTCACAATTGGAAAGATTTGACGATTATTTGAACACAAATTACATGTATAACGACGCAAAATATTCACCACAGATATGGGCAACAGACAATATTTGGAATTGCGAAACAAGAAATGCATGCGAATGCGAATCATTTCATTCGCACGTATGCTTTTCCAGTGCGCATCCAAACATTTTTGAATTCGTCGGAGACTTAAAAGAATTTATTGTGGAAGCACAAATATGTGTACCGCAGGTAGCTCGTGCGCTATTCGTATACTGACCCTAGCGGCTTTAAGAGGCTTTGCGCGCTAGTCGTCGAACGCCTCGTAATTGTATCTGGAATATTTACGTTTCCTAGCGAACAAAAACGTTTCTATAGAGTGGTTTTGAAAAATTGTTATTACTTTCATTTCTTCTGATATTTCTATTTTTCAAAAATATCTAGCACAGAATGTCTACCAGTAATTGAAAATATATCACAGGAACAAAACATTAACATAGTTATTCAAAATAAAATTTTACAACTATTTGAACTGTGTATCTCAGAAAATTATCTGGAGTTCAATAACAATTTATGCAAGCATTATCAATGTTCACCAATGATCTCCATTGAGTCCCTTATTGGCTGAAATATTTATGTCCAACTTTGGAACAATATTTTCCAAATCATTACATACGAACAAATCCATATTTTAGTACAGATACGTAGATGACATTATAGTATGTTTTACAGGTGATACAGATGAACTTTTAAGTTTTCATGAACACCTAAACCGCATTCACCCCGAAATTAAATTCACACTAGAAACTGGAAATAAATCAACATTCAATTTTTTGGACCTAAAACTAACAAAACAAAATAACAAAATCTGAGTTCAATAGAAAACCTTCTTACACAGATGTAACAATACCTGCACTCAATCCAGCCATTTACAAATAAAATACCAGCGTTTCAATCAATGATACATAGAGCCGTTCTCATAACATTAGAAAAACCAGCGCTTTTGACAGAGTTAGATACTACAGAGAAACATTGCGATACATAACGGCTATTCTGATTTGCTGATAAATAATTGAATCAAGAGAAAGCCTCTTCAATTAACTAATCGGTCAAATAGTTAGATCGTTTGAAGTTAGATATGAGGAACATTTTGAGTCATTTCAATTAAATAAAAGAAATTCAAATTTTTCAAACCACTTCACAGAAACTCAACACCGTTTTCATCCACTAGAGAACTTTAATTCCATGTAATACAAACCTTAGAATGTAATTACCCTTCCCATCTACTATCTCAACAAAATTAACTTTAGTAGCTATATGTACCATTTATTGTTAGAATCGTTTCACTTCATTGTAAATTTCATATAAATACTTCGAAGTTTTCTGTTTTGATAATGAACTGTTAAGTTCAAAATTGCAATCAACTTTCTTCTAAATAGAGATATATTTAACAAAGTAAAGTTTCTTCTTTTTGTCTGTAAAAATGGAATACGACGTAGTAACGGACAGCTCCATTCAAATACCATAATAATATTTTGAAAATGAGAATTCAAACATCAAAGTTAAAAATCTGAAACTATTAAATAATTAATGCTTTGCTAATTTTGTATTGAGCCAGCGGAGCCAGAGATATTGCCGGAGTTAGCACAAGTTTGGAAATTTCGATCAGTCTGGGATTAATCTCGGAACATTGCATTGAACTGCTAGTTTGAGAAGTTTAGTTTGGAACGTAATATTCTTTGAGGAACTGTTTCGAGTGATTAGGGAGAATTGTGAGGTTTTATTAAGTTGATTATTTGAAATAAGTTTATTTATCAAAGTTACTGTACTCAGTTTTTTAACTTCAGCGCATTTATTGTTCAACGTTTTTGTAATTCAGCCAGAAAGGCATGAATGTTGTGCTGAGAGTGTGAATGAAACAGAAGGTTACAAGGTGGGCCAAAAGAAGTCATCCGATGTTGTTTGGCTCTCATTTTTTTTCTAAATGAAAAACTTCGATTCTGTTTTTTGATTATGTTTATTTGAACCTTTAGAATTTTATTGGTCAAGTAGAGAAGATGATATCGGCCAAATGGGCGCCGCCACAATTGATGGCTATACGGGCTCGTTTTATGGCATTTTTCATCACTTCGGCGAGAACTTCGGGCGACAGATTCTCGCACTCGTGTCGAATGTTGTTCTTGAGGGCTTCCAGGGTCTCGGACTTGTTCACGTAGACACGGGACTTCAAAAAACACTACAAAAAAAAGTCTAGAACGATTAAATCGGGTGATCTTGCGGGCCAGTGCAAATCGCCAAAACGAGAGATGAGGCGACCCGGGAACGCCGCCTTCAGAATATCGGTTGTGGCTCGCGCAGTGTGTGCCGTTGCTCCGTCCTGTTGGAACCACATGTCCTCTAGTCCTAATTCGTTCAATTGCGGCAGAAAAAACTTGGTTGATATGGCCCTATAGCGCGCACCGTCCACTGTTGTCTTTTGACCAGCGGCGTCCTCGAAAAAAAAGGCCCGATGACTCCTCCAGCGTGAACAACGCACCACGCAGTCACCATGCAGTCACTTTGAGCAGGTGTAATGGCTCCTCGTGCATCACTCGTGGATTTTCAGTGCCACAGAAGCGATAGTTTTGCTTGTTCACGTACCCGCTGAGGTGGAAATGAGCCTCATCGCTCATTATGATTTTGGTCGAAAAATCGTCCACTTCGTCCTCGAGATTGAGGATGGCTTGGGAGTAGGTTACACGCGTTTGGCGTTCGGCAGGCAGCAGCTGATGCACGGACTGGACTTGGTACGGGAACATGCGCAGGTCTTAGACCAACATTTGCCTTAGGGACGACCGGCTGATGGCTTATTGCGAGGCACGGCGTCTGGTCGAGGTTTCTGGTGACAGCTCGATATCCTCGGCAGAACGGGCGCTTCGGGGCCGGCCACTCTTGGCAGCATCTCGTGTGGTCCCATACTCTTCAAAATTGGTGGCCAAACACGGCGCAATGTTTGCGCAGTCGGTGCCGGACGACCGGGGAATCGGCGACGGAATTCGCGCTGCGCCAACACCACAGACGAATTGTTACGCAAAAAAAAAAGACACGATTATTCCGCGTTCTTGGGGAGTGTATCGCTCCATGGCTTGTTCACTTATAATCTACATCTGTCTAGTTCACAAATGTCTAGACAGATTTGACATTGGCCGCCATTTGCAAAAATAAGAGCATCTTCCAATAGGGTGATTTCTTCTTTTGGCCCACCTGCTATATTAGATTCTGGAATAACAACCGAATTAAGATTGATAACTCTCGGGTAATTTAAATACAGCTAATTGTTGATTTCTAGGAAAATATAACAGTATCATAATTATCATTATTATCGATATTATTATGATTATAAAATAGCTTCATTCAAAACTCTTTTGCTTAGATTATTGAACGCTCATTAGAGCGAGAAAAATTATAACAAGAAGTTGAGAAACTTCTGCAAATAGCAACGCACTGATTTCTAATAAAATTGTAAAATGTCAAACGGAATTCTGGAACAATAGGTAATAAGTCTTGAACATGGTATGGATGAATAAGTTGTTTCTTCAAAACCTCATTCAGCTTGAAAGACATTAAAGTAATATTTATTTGGTCCATCGATCTATGGATAAGGTTGCCTGCCATTAAAATTTCTAAGACTTCAAAATAATTTGAACCCTTCAACTTCTTAAGGATTGTGTTTTAAAGAATGCGTGATCAGGGGGTGCATACGTCGTATAAGGAACCATCCGGTCAAAATTTGAAGTCGGTCGGCTCGATGGTTTCGAAGATTTTGTGATGAGTGAGTTGTGATAATGCTTTCCTCAAACAAATTGCAATGAATATTATCTTACGTTCCTGGAGAATCAGGTAGCCTCACGTCATTTTGGGAATATGTAAAAGATTATGTAAATAAAAATGTCCAGATATACACGGATACAGCACATACCCGTTTATTTCCTAGTTACCCATTCATGCGAACTATAGATATTTGAAATTGGAATGTTGAATAATTTGTGATAGTGCTTCTCATAGGAATGAATTGGTTTAAATTTTTAATCAGATAGGGATATGCAGACTAGTCTCAAACTTACTTCAAGAAAGTCATCAATATAAAAGTAGAAAGCGAGGATTTCCATTTAAAACAAAGTTGTTAAATCTTTGATTGTTTTTCAAGAACTTGAACCTCTTTTTCGTACTTCCCCAGAGTAAGATTTGAATAAGGCATGATGCATACAAACCAAAAATTAATCGGCTTAATATCTGCATTCACTTTCCGAGTCTTGAACATTAAATGTTTACAGAGGAAATTAAAATGGAGAAAAGAGAAGCAATACAACACTTGCAGTTCACCGGGCCCTTATGCAAATATTCGTTTTTATTTGGACATTCAGTCTGTTTCTGAATTGCACACAGTGAAAAATGATGATTTTGTTCCATCTCACGTCAGCATTGTTCATATCGCCTAAGAAAACACACAATGAAACGTGCAGAAAATAGAAACAGAATAAAACTGGAAGAAATGTTTCTAGCTAACTATTCCTTTTCTCCAGATAATAAACATGTCGGAATTTCCGTTTTTGATAGTCACTCAAACACAGAATCAAAACTTATTTTATCGCAATTTCACAAATTTAATATGGCGACGAATATAATATTGTTCGTCCTATAACTTTGAAGATCAATATTTATAGATACTGGCCACAAATCTGAATGTTTCGAAGTGGTTTCGAAGTGCTACCTACCTTGTATCCACATAATTAAATCTAGTTGTGGATTAACTATTATACCGATTTTTGATGTTTTGATGCATCCGCGCATAACTCACTGTGGAGACGATTGCATCGTTCCTATTGGTCGTGTGAATGTGAACTTTTGCCGACCGCTTTAAAGTGCAGGAAGTAAGAACCGAATAGGTTTTTGGGTTTCAAGTGGTATCTTTGACCTCCATCTTTTACAAATGGAATTATGGTATTTTATTTAACCAATAACAAGTCAAATAGTAGTGTGTATTAGTATAGTTATCGCTACTTAATGAAAAAATTAATATTGTTCAGGTACACAAACAGTAATAAGCGTGCAGCTGCTCCGTTCTATCAAAATGTATATCCCAACAGGAGGCTGCCTCATGTAAAATTAAGAAAATATCTACCGGTTTATTATGAAATCAAGTTAATAACGCTGCCCAGAACAGAAGACGAAACGACGACGATGAAGATGTTATTTCACCACAGAACAGAGCTCGCCTTAGAACTTCTAGAAGACATGTAACTGTTGAATTAAACGTCACAAGATACATAATTCGAAAAATTTTAGAACCGTGCAAACTAAATCTATAGAAGACACACCCTAATAATCCTAACATCAGGGAAGCACAATAATTTAGTTTACAAAAAGACAGTTTGCACTTCTTGATTGTAACATTTATTTAATGATATTAACAATTGTTCAACCAACACAGACGCATCATCACAATGCAAGGTTATTAACTGACTTACGTTTAAAGTTGTAATCGAATACTTATGAGCAAAAATACTTATTGAAGGTTTTCAGATGACATGTGATTAGTTATACGAATTGAAAAATTATTAATAACGGGTGAATTTTATAAATATCGAGTTTATCATTTATTGAAGTGAAAACTTCTTAGGGCGCGTTGGGCACTTTTGTGGGAGAGCATTTTCAGCCGTTCTCGCGACAGATGAGATTTTACACAGATACACTTCGCGTGTATTCTTATAATATATGTATACTATACGCGCTCTTTGCATGGGCATTCGTTCGTGCTCTCGCGACAGACGAGATTACATACCTATGTATACTCAGAGTGTATAGGTATGCGAGAGCGCTGCATGCTATACGCAGTCTTTGCATGGGCATTCGTTCGTGCCCTCACGACAGACGAGATTGAGAGTTTTTTATATTTATTTTATAAATGAATATTAAACGGAAAATTTATTTATTTAAATATTTCATTTGACTTGTTGAGAAAATGAGTGTGTTAATATTATCAGAAACTCATGTGAGTAACGAAGAAACCATTGACATTCCAAATTTCAACTTTATAGCAAGTTTCAAAAGAGACAATCGTCCAGCAGGTGGGGTGGCTATTTATCATCGGTCCGATGATACTATGGCCACATTTTCTACAGATCATATGGAAGTGCATGCGAGATATACCAGTATGTTTAGCACTAATGTTTCGAATATTGGTGATATATGTATTTCCCAATGCCATTCTAATGGACAAACAATAATAATGGCTGCCGTTTATATTTCACCAAAACAGACTTTACAAGCAATACGAGAGTTCTTGTATTCAAATTTATTCATTTATTCTAAAGCTGCTTCCGCACTATTTATGATGAAAATTAATAGAAGATTTGATCATTATCCTATGATTTTGAGTGGAGATTTCAACAAAAACTTTGCAGATGTCAAAAATCAATCATTAATTGAATTTTTATATGAAGAATTTGATTTAACGATGTCCAATGATCGCAATCTTAGCACAACAAAATACAAAACTACTATTGATGCAGTATTCACAAGATATATAAATAGATTTAAATCAAAATTGTTCATTTCATACTTTAGTTACCATAGACCTATTGTTTCAGTTTTAGAATTTGATGAAAATCCTGATAATAATGATGAAAATGCTGATAATGATGATGTAAGAGTTGTTGAAATTATGGATGAGAATTGATAAATTTTGTATTTACTATTTACTAATATTTACTCATTTAAATAAAACCACTTCCTTCGAATATAGTTTCTATATTATTATACTTCATGTCTATTCAAAAAGTGCCCACATTGCTTTGATAAACTTGATTTTTTATGAACAATTTCTCATGTCGCGAGCGCACCTAAAAATGCTCACCCAAAAAAGTGCCCAACGCGCCATAAGTTCAAGTTTTCACTTCTGCCTGCACTCCCGGAGTGCGCTGACTTTTTTTTTTTTACAATCACTATTCCCATTATCTTTCTGTATATCTAAGGAAAATCAGCTTATTGCCTTTGAGTAGAAAGTGCTAAATATTTGCAGCACGTGTAAAATTATGGAGATATGGTTGGCTTAATTTGAATCCTGTTTCATTCGAAGTTTTCTTGAAATCTTAGATTGGAGGATTAATACTGCAGTCAGCAGAGCTCAACTTCAGAATTCAATTTATTTAAATTTTGAATTATTCACGAAAGAATAAAGTTAGTTGGATGCGTTACAGATTTTTCTTTTTGAAGCTATGGTTTCTGAAGGTTTCACAATATAATTCACAGATCTGAATTAATTGTCTTTCATCATTACTTTACATTCACAATTTACACGAATTAAGTACTTCATTCCTCCAATAATTCAAGACTCTGTCCATACATGGCTGCGCTTAAGAATATATTGGATAAAATCAAAATTTTGGATGCATCGAAAGAGGCATGTAGTGCCAAGATAAGTTCACAGCTTATTGCATGACTGAATAGTTCCCGTTCATTTTAGACCTTGGCCGAGGCAATTATTGAGAGAAAAATCACTTATGCTAATTTCCTATCTAACTAAAGATGATGGCATACTGGCTGCAATATCACAAGGAAAAGCCAACATTTTGGTGTTTTTTTGCAGCAAATTACACTTTGGATTCACAAAGAAAGAACCTTTCTAATATAACTACCATCGATAACCATATGTGCCTGTATTGCTTTGCGTCAGCGCACAATTAGCAGCATTATACTTGATCTCAATATGGAGGACGTTATGGGGGCAGCCGGAATTCCAGCTATTCTTCTGGAGGAATGTGCTCAATAATTAACACCAGTTCCTTGCAGGCTACCCTTTCATACATAGTGTGTTCCCCAACAACTGGAGGTTAGTCAATTCCCTCAAAAAGGTATGAAAATCCTATCTGATAATTATACACCATTTGCTCTACTATATATGATCTGTTAAGTAATGGAGTAAGCAATAAACATCGACCGACAATATGCCTATTGTCACCAGAGATCAACAGGAGAACTGATTTACTACGTAACATATTTAATGGCAGATATCCTCCGAAACATATGAAGAATGTCCAGCTGTAGCATTGAATTTCGCCAAACTGATTGACCTTGTCTTGTACAAAAGTCTTCTAGAAAAAGTCATATCATTTGCCACCTCATCGTTGTCGTCAGCCATTCAGTTTTCTCTCCGATAGATCACTTCATGTGGTGGTTGATGGAGTATGCTCCGTTGCAATGACCAAGTATGCTGGTGTTCTACAGGGCACTGTCTAGGCACCACTTTTGTTTCTGCTCCATTACAATGGTCTGTTGAGAGTATCTTCTGTCCCTTTACAACTTTGCTGATGATGGTTTAATTCATACTCATCCCATCTTTGAGCTCATATTTCATCAAATGGAGCAGAGGATTTGAGGCAGAGACATGATGATGCAATAAATGAAGTTTAGGGAGGACTCTTGATTTAGGAATTGGGTAATTTAGTCGATTTAATGCAGGAAACTTGTATTATCAACAGGAATGCGGATTCCACAATATTTAATATGATGATTTCCGGTACAATTACTCCTGTGAATTCCTCAATATCCTTACACGCTATAAACACCAAGAGGACCTTCTCATGGGACGATAATGTGAGGTCTATTTAACAAAATTCCGTACCGAGTTACTTAACACTGCAGCAGCTCCTCCCGCCCTGTCATGAAGTACTGTTCACACGGGGAATTCAGCTCCCAAATATACGCTGAAGCTATCAGATTCTCGTTCGAAGAGAGCTATGAATGATATAATACAAATCTTGGATTTGAAATAGACTAGGGACTGATTATCTCTACCATAAGTACATTTCTTCCCACTCGTATATTTTCTTTTAATTTGCTATCCTTACTAATTATTATTCTGGAAGGGAAACTTACATTGAATGTTGCGCTTACACATTGACAAATCTATCTGTTCATTACATCAGGTGAATAAGGGGATATATTCAATCTGGCATTTGCCTTTTAGTTACCTCATTCCCTATTCTTTCTGTAAGAATGCCTAATCTAATTGCTCGATCGACTCAATTGACCTCTTCTATGTTGATGTCCCTTAGAGGTTGGAATATGGTCATAGACACTGAATATTTCCGTTTCACCTTAATGTAATAGATGATATTTCTTTTTTTCATATATACGTCCGTCTTTACAGGCTGTTTCCTATCTAATGCCTTCTGAAACGAGTTGAATGTCTAACTAACGGAACCACTTGTATTTCATTGCTTTGGGACTTTCGATTTTACAATTTCATTTGATACGAATTTAGTTTGTCTTGATTCGCAACTGAATCATTTCAAGGAGTTATTCTCCAATATCGAATTAGTTGGAATTAGAAAGTTAGTAATTCGTGATTAATTTCTGGATTTCTCTTCCACCTAGAAACGTCGAGAACAAGGAAACTTACGCTACTGGATGATTATGATCTCTAATATCATTAATAATTCATGTTCTAAACCTAAACAGAGATGCTGCCAACCCGAGACTTCCTTCGGTCCGACGCGTTTTAGGGAACCAATCGCAATATTCAGCGCGAGTTCTTCATTCGATTTAAATATTCGTCTTGGAATTGCAACTAGATCCTAACGTCGTAAGCTTCTCGGTAAACCTGCTAAGCATGCGGAAACGTTACATTTAATATGAGGAGATAATTGTTGGAACGGTGTTGAGTTAATGACTGCTGCATGTTGAGTGAGTTAAATTACATCAATTCCCAGTATGAACTACTCTAAGCAACGTTCGATATTGATTATAACACAGTAGGCACAATTAATTCATGCTACCATCGTTTGCATTCATCATTTAAGATGTAATATGTCATTACTGAGGAAGATTGGCAATAATCGACTAATTCTTGAATTGTCATTGAAACTTTCGAAGATATTGCTGAGTTATGCAAGCGGTGTTCGATGCAGTGTAGACACAAAGCTATGAAAATCATCATAGTTTGAAAAACTGATTGCACTGGGTTGAGCATCAATTGGTATCTATTAGGTTGTGATAGGAGAAATATTTTATTTTTGAGTACTACTGATACATTTGTATGCATGAATATTTGCAATTCAATAAGTCTTGGAGAAATGTTCGATAAAATAAATATTAAACCATAATGAGGTGGATCAGAGAATTGGAGACAATAAGGAACCTTGCATCAAATTTCAGAGAAGGTGTACGTATAGTCAAAACACCAGAAAATATATAACAAGTTAACAAGTAAGACAAGCGATACTGAGAAGTTTGAACCGATAGGCATCAAGTTAGTTACTTCCTTCACTCGTTGCCATCAACAAAACGTTGCGAAGAGCTCTGCATTTTGATTCACATTTCGACCGGTTTGCATTGCGTTGTGAAAACAATGTTTTAATTTTAGAAAAAGATGGAAACTAATTATACTTTTTCATGATGTCAGATGAACCTCTCTTCAATTTAAGCGGTTATGTCAACAACTAAAATTTACAATACTGTTCCAAGGTAATACCAGAACTGTGGTACGAAAGAGCTCTATATGTTCAAAATTTCGACGTGTGATGTGGTGCTCCGATGTTTGTTATGGTGTGACCACACTTTTTCGAAGTAAATTACGAAACTGTCATATCAAACCCGAATGTTATATTCACCATGTAAGAGACATTCTTGAAATCAGAATTATGCAGATTTGTGAAAATAAAATTTGGTTTCAATAAGACAGCGCCACAGCATGTACGACACGGTAAACTGGAACTGTATTGCATCAAATGTCCCTCGGTCACTAGATGTGAAGATTTGGAGACATTACGTGAGCGGCGATTTGACGGCTACTATTTTATTTCTCTAGGCATATTGAAGGAAGAAATTTTCAAAAACGACCGCATATAATCCGAGAACATGGAATTCCAATTTCGGAAGAAAGAAATAATATTGGAGCAGAAATATTGAAATTAGTTCGGCAAAATTTTAGATATAGATGGCAAATATGTATAGAGGTACAGGGAAATGATTTGAGAGATACCATTTCGAGAAACAAATTGCACATATTACATTTGTAATGACAATTAGGTTCCTCAAATTACTGGTTTTAGCTGTGTACCATTTGAAAATATGTGATACCAGATGCAAAGTCAGTATAACTGCATTGAATATCAAGATATGATAATCATAGAGTACATTTTCATTCTCGCGTTACCTTTCCATTTGAATGAATGTATAAGTAGTGAAGGCCAAAACTTCAGAAGTTTATTTACTTTTCTAAATAAATAGCTTTTGTTGTCGTGAACATGAGTAATACGGAATAAGTTTTGATATTATATATGAAGTTATTATTTGTGGAACACTATATAGCCTCCTTCAGTTATAGACAAAGCAATGTAACTAGAACCCATCTCATATTGAAGTGTAAATAGTACCAGAGCTATTTTAATTAGTTGAGAGATTCACTTCATACATTTTATTGAAGCCCTTAATCTATCGGCACTGTTAGTTAATGTCCAGCTCGAATACAATTTTCAAGCAATTATAATGACTTCGTTTCAGTCAAATATCAAATTTCAATGATTCCTACAGATAAGTGTCAATAAGACTTCTCCAGTGCTTTAGTGTCAACAATTAGATTTGAAAATATCAATATAAATGGGTACTTGGGTACCCCGTCAAGTGGGCGAAAGTTAATAGGTTTCCAAATCTGTGCTATGATTATGTTTTATCATGCGATTAGGGTAATTTCAATCTACTTTCAGTAGTCTGTAACTTCTCACGTTTCCTTCAAAGCGTATACCAAAACTGCGCCCTATGTGAATTTAGTCTACAACTGAAAGATATTATGATAAACTCCTATGATAATTATGTCCCTTTATAATTCGCTCTTATTGCTGCTTGATCAGGGTGTTATGGATCCCCACTACAATTTCATAGGTGATCTTATGTCTATGTATCGCTAGTATTGATGCTCTGCAGACATTTGTTCAATGGAACACCAAAAGAGTTCATAAATGTGGATATATTATAACACTAATAAGTTTGAAGTAATCACCCTCATCCACTAAAAATGCTATTAAAGTACTAAGAACCTTCCAGTTTTTCAGTTATCAAGTAGCCATCAGCGGAAACTAAATCAGAAAACAAAATTTACCTTTTTATATAATATTTGAGGTTAATAATGCAAACAAGAGGTTACCCTTAGCAGGAGATAACGTTTTCATTCCTTTTAAATTACCTAGATATTTGTCTGTGCTATGTTTTGAAAGTGATAACGTTTTTCTAACAGTGTGGCCTGTATTTAAAATAGGTTCTGCTAATGCTAATTCTTCAACATTATTCTTCTTCACTTGGGCAAAATGTTCTTTATATCGAGTAAAAATTTTCCTCCAAACTTGACCCACATATCATTTTCAACGAGACTTACAATTAATTTTGTAAATTCTAGATTTGTCGAAATCGGGAACTGTATGAAAAGTGTTGCCTGAACGGTTGTTTAGCTTGTTGTTGCATCTGTGAATGGATTTTATTGCAAACTTGGATAACATTTCATCACCGATCATTGATTACTGATCGGTGATAAGTGAACTTTTGAATTTGATCAAATTATTCAAAAGTAACCACTGCAATTAAGTTAGTTAATTGCATTCCATTTTAAGATTTAGCTCAGAAATTAACTTATTTATCAAAGATTTGTCGGAACTATTGTGCTCCGCTATTTGCTGAAGTTTCTTAATTCCTTTAAAACATTCTTTCTGGCTCAAAGTAACGTTTGATAATCTATGAACAAAACTATTGAATGGAGCTGTTTTATATATAATTGCGCTTGAATATATCTACTCCTTTGAGTAGGTTTTTCGTATATGTAGAATTTCAAATCTTTGATAATATTAATGTCAAGAAAAGAAAGTGGATTATTGCTTCCTAGTTCTACTGTAACGAACCTCATAAATTTCATATGAACATTGCATATTGTTAAAGCCTGCAATTCTGATACTATTCATTCTGCCCCGCTTCGGGCCTTGGTTACTCTTTCGCCGGAGATAACCTAGGGACAAGGCCTTCTATGATAAAGCACTTTGTGTTGAGAACCCAGAAGTTCTCGATAAGAAATAAACATTGAAAATCTGACCCTCGAACAGATTAAATAAGTCAATTTGATCTAAATCCAGGAACTGAGAAGGACCATAGAGGCCGTAGTAAGAATTGAATGCCAAAGTAATGAAGCACGTCACAGCATAATGAATTCAATTGAACCAAATTGGCTTTTAAGCGTGTTCAGAAACACTTTTAGATGAAATGATTTATTCATAATTGCGGAAACATCATCGACATACCTACCTCTGCCAACTTTTTGGATTTAATTTTGATTTCAAAGAAAAATGTTTTTTAGAAAAATATCTGCCAGACAGGGAGATAGTTGATTGCCCATTCCACATCCTCTTGTTTGTTTATATATATTTTTGTTGAAAGTGAAATGAATTATTGAATTTGGTTTTATATCCAGCTGAGGGTAACCCTTCATTATTTATAATTTGACATTATCAACCCCAAATAGTATTTAGACAGGTACATTTTGTTCTCTAATTAAATTTACAACTAGGTGGCCGAAAGATCCTTAGTACCTCGATGGTATTTATATTGGTTAAGATTGATTATTTCGTACTTTTTAGTGTCTTTATTCGATGGTTGACATCGATTTCTGATAAATACTGCTTCATATGTACTGAGTGATACTGTTCGGATAGATGAAGTAAGTACCCTCCAGTAGCACTGCAGTCAGTCATCAGTGGAGATGTGAAGAATGAGAGGACATGCCATAACAGTCGACCATTGCAAACTAGGTGACCTGACTCGAGAAATATCTGCCCAGGATATAAAAAACTGTATAATTGTAGTCACGCAGAAGCTCTCTCAAAGCACTCGAATAGCATCGGAATGTATTTCCAGATCACAGAGCGTTGGAAGAATTCTGCTCGAGCATGACCAGTATCAGGGAGACTCCTCTCATTACTGTGCTATTGCCTGTCAAACACCTAAGGTATTCCCCTATTGAGGGTTACGATGTACCTAGTGAGGTCTGAGTACTCTGACAAAGTGGTCACCGTCCTCAATCGATCTAGAATAGTGTGTTGTTTGAATTCTGCTCAGCATGAATCTATCAATGCTGACAACCAGTCAAGTTAGACTTTTTAGGGCGTATGATCTAATCTGCGTTACGTTTCTAGATCGCAGCCTAAAACTAGCATAGGTGAAAGATCCCTGCTGGGTCGGACTTTGAATCTAAGACGTAGAAAAGAATGCACGATATGTTAATTTTCCTGAGTAAATTCAGTTAGATTTGAATATTTATCGACAAAAACAGAATATGGTACGATCAGACATCATCTTATTAAATTTGTTAATTTATCGGAGCTTAACTATGAATGATTTTTGCCTGATGGTAAATGTGTGATGCATCGAGGCAACGCGCTGCGACATGCCAAAGCTTTTTTATAGATCGATATGAACTGCAAGTCTGATTATATAGGTATAGAAAAGTAGGTGATGTATTTGAACTATTGGGTGATTAAAATAAACAATAAATTATATTCCATAAAAACGTATCGTTTGAGTAGGTATTCTGATATGACAAAAAATTACAATTTATTTTAATGAAAATACGAGTTTAAAATTAGTAAATATTATTATCATAATACTTATAACTGATTTATCAATATTAAACCTCATAACATCCAATTGATTATTATAATTATTATAATGATAATGACAATGGTAATAATAAACAATAACAAAGTAACTAATTAGCTATAAAATGAATTCTAAAAATTTAAAATGCAATCACGTTAAAAATTCAACCATGTTATGTCCCGAAACGGAATATTTCTCGTCTGCTTTGTGTTCAAAATGTCTATACTAGAACAGCAGATTGAAAAAAACTATCCAAACAGGGCAAAATTTTTTGTTCCCAGAATCTATTTCTATATCTCATATTCAGTGCTTTGATACCTTTCTTGCCCCGCTATGTGAAGTTAACTCTGGATTTGATAATAATGGTTGTAGGTATCGTTGACAACTATATATCCAGCAAAAATTTTCAAAAAATTCCCAAATTCCCTGATAAGTGATAATATTGCTGATAATACTGCTGATATCGTGTATTATCGTGCTGACTAACAACATTCTATTGCAACGATGCATCATCAATCACACCATCAGAAGAAGCTCCCAAATACTGAAAGTTTTGGTCCACAAATAGACCACAACCTTTGAGCATCCATTTTTTCTATGATTCAAGTCGGAGCTTATAGCTTTACTTCGAAGAATTATCGGCAGATATGAAATAGCCTGCATCACATTAGCAGTCTTTGTGCTATTTGGCATTTACAGGTGGTCGATTTTCGTACAATTTTTTTGAACATTCTCTTTTAAATGAAGCTATGTCGGTTTCGTTCATATCTTCAGGTATATAGCCATATTTAGTATTGACAGAATGCATTTCAGCGTGTTTTGGAAACCACATGGATTCAATTTTTCTGGAGTTACATTACTACAGCGTATAACCCTTGAACGAACCAATAGACGAATTAATTTCAAATCTAACTTCACCCACAAAAAAGTTATTTCCATTGAAAGCCTCCATACATTGCATCTGATATCCACCTTCACGAGAAAAATTAAACCGTTCACCTCACACTATATTAATATAATAATCATACCTTTCAAATTTTCTACGATGTTTGTACTTAATTTCCCAAAAGACTTGACGAATGATCAGCGACTCGAAACGCACGTTTGAAACCGAGCGAAGAGAGGGTCTGATTTGAATGTTAATGCATTTTCATCAGCTTATGGACAAAAAATTCTGTACTTATGTAATTTTTCAAACTTCAATTTTTGTCCCCACTGAGAGGGTTATCTGAAATTCTATATCAGGTGGCTTTGACACTGGCATATCTAAGACGTAAAATATTTACTAGGTCTAAAACATGAATTGACATTTTTATTATAATTATTCGCATGTTCTAATTTTTCATTGAATTAAGCACATAAGGTTCCGAATCCTATTTGTAAACGCAATTAATCTTTTTCGTTCCATCGATGAAGCTCCAATGATGACGCAACCCTCCCAAAATCAAAGCAGATTCCATTGATATCGAAGTACTTTCGGCAAACCGAACAATACCTACTTTTTACACCGATTAATATATTCAGAAGAAACATTGTGAATTCGTTTAAATGATGTTTTCAACTATGCCCCGTACATGAATATATTTGTTAAATGTGTACTAGACCATTGTTTGAACAATGCTAAAGCTTCCATAAACCTACGAAGCTTTCAATGTAAGCTGCTTTCCCTTTGCTAGTGAAAGAAACATGTTGCTTATTCCCGATCTCCGCAAATTTTGGTATTATGTAATACTATACTTACCTTATCGATTTTAAATTGGGAGTGGTCATTATTTTGATTCTATTCATTCTCAGTTCGATAATGATAAATTTCAATTTGAATCTTTATTCTAGATTTGAGTGTATTTGAATTGACATCGAACAATGATGTTTCATTTCCAATGTGTTCATTCCTAATTTGAACTTGACAAGATATACCGCTATAGATGAGGAATAATCGCCCACTAAAAATACTATCAAAGTAATGAGGACCTTTAGCTGTTACCAGGTGGCCATCATTAGAGTAAACTAAATCATGAATCAAAATGTGCCTGAGTAGATAATATTCGGGAATAATAATGTTACCTTTAGCTGGATATGAATCGGAATTTAATAAATTGTGTTTGTACATTTCTATCCCTTCTGAATTAGGTACCTAGTCTCTACTGTGTTTCGAAAGTATTAACGACCTCATCCACACAGCAGTGGGAAAGACTGCTAAGCAATTGGCAAAAAATAAGAGCTGGAAACATCACTGAAGGAATGAAAAAGATAGACCTCGGGAAAAAACCGGAGCGCAACGGAAAAAGTTCTCGAAGGAGAGGGAAATAGCTACCGGGCCACGGCCGGCAGCGAATTACGTGAGGCTTGAATATGTAGAACAGGAGGAAAGGAAAGAGCGGGAGAACTCTTAGACGGGGGAAACAAAAAAGACCTCAATCTGGATCTCAGACCCCTTCAAAAACCACCGAGATAAAGAGAGCCAGGAGGACGTGAGTGTCGACCGGCACTTCAGATCGATGGCAAAAGGATTTCGAAGGGCAGTGATTGAGAGACGTCATCTGGATATCCAAGTAAGCCAGGAACAAGCAAACCTGTTCCAAAACAAAATTGTGAATGCACTCTTCGAAGCCCTATCCGGGAGCGGTAGCGCACCAAAGTTCGAAAGAACAAGCTTTCGCCCAGGAATAATATCGACGACCTGTGCTAACGAAAGAACAGTGAACTGGCTTAGGGAGACCGTTCGACTTTACTGAGAGAGGGCCGAACTGGATGTGGTCAACTTCGAGTGGTGGCCTCCATCCTTGGGACAAAGAGAGCAGACCCAACAGAGTTCAGGTGGTGCCTTCGGATCCAAAACACAGGTCTGATGACTAAGGTATGAATTCTGATGAGTAGAAGCACTTAGGAGGAAGGAAGATACCTTCTCCGTGGATGATATTATATTACAGACCATTGGAGAGGATGCAGATTCAGAGTGTATCACAGATTCGGAAGAGTACTCTTCAGGACCCTGACAAAAAACCCTATGCAGACAGAACGAGGGATCAACCTCCTGCACTGTAGGACGGCCTCGGCAGTACTTGAAAATGCTATGGAGGACTCTAAAGTATGCCTTACACAGGGACCATGGGTCAGATATGGTGAGATAAGAGGTCAACGGGGAACGGGGAGGGGGGAGCCGAAGGCTAATATATGGCAGATCGGACTTATCAGATTGATATACAGGACTCCCGGTCTTGTGTATTGATAAACTAGTATATAAAAGTACTACCGTAACAGAGTTCTGCTCCAGAGACCTAACCACAGTAAAGATGAGGATTATTGTGAGATGTGGGACGAGGGAAATAGTACTCGATTCAGCCTACTTTCCATTTGATGATCCCGAACTAACACTAACGAAGGCTGTGAAGGAGCTAGCGAATCACTGCAGTGGAACAGGACTTCAGTGCTCCACGAATGCGCACAACACTATATGGGGAAGTAATAACACCAATGAAAGTGATTAATTGCTACTAAAATTCATATTGGCAAATAAATTTGGACACAATTAACCAGGAAAACAAACCAACTGTTGTGACAAAAACAGGGGAGAGGTAGGTCCTCGAAGTAACAATATATATTCTACCTATATGAGTAACTTTTTTACAGAAAAGCATGTGTCTGATGAGGAGAGCTGCTCAGATCACGGCACATGAAATTCAAGATAAAAGCGAAATCTATACCGAAACTTATCGGAACCAAAGGAGGGCAGACTGGGAAGCCTACAAAGCAGGTCTAGAATGTAACTTCCAGGGAACTCAAAAAACGATAAGTACAAACAGCGATGACTAGAAGAACACCTTGACCACTTACAAAAATCCACTGAAAAAAGCTGAGAGAGGATCATAGAGGAAGTACTGTGAGGAGATCGAAAGGTATCATGAGTATGCTCGACTTCAAAGAATAATCTCTAAAGACATACAACAATCGATAAACATGTTTCAAAATGAACAGGGGGAGTACACAAGTACAGGGAAGGAAACAATAAACAAACACTTTGGAGCATAATTTTCTCAAATCTCAAATAGTCCAGACACCTGCTTGTCAGAAAAAAAATGGCTTGGAAATATTGATACAAGAATTCAAGGAAATTTAGAGAATGAATTAAAAGATGGAGACCTATGACAAAGTTCAATGGACTATAAACTCATTTGAACAGTATAAATCATCGGGTGCAGACGAGATTTACCCAATACTGCAGCAGAAGCATTAGGTTTTGAACCGAAACCTGGAAAAACTGGACAGACAAATGGGAAGTCTCTAAGACAGATAAGTTTCATATCATTTGAACTTGAGACCTTAGAAAAGCTACTAGATAGACACATGAGGGACGATGCACTAGTGGAAAGATCGATACACAGCGACCAATATGCCTACAAGACCGGCTGTTCAGCAGAAACAGCACCTCATCAACTTGTGGAAATGGTAAAAAATACGCTGGAAAATAAAGAGATTCTTCTAACGGCATTCCTAGCATTGAGTATATACAAAACACACTGGATAATGTTCACTTTGGGCCAGGATACATGAGCATCGTAAGAATCGTGACCAACGACGTGTTAGGAATGAGAGCAGATCCATTCCGAAACGACACTCTTTCGACGACACATTCAAAGTATCAATACCAGATAGAACTGAATGAGAAAGCACAACCTGGGAACTATTTTACAAGGAAAGATATGGTACACAGATGGGTCTAAGACCGAAAAAGGTACAGATGCAGGAGCATACTCAGAAAATGCTTCAGCTATTCCTTGATGAAGCACACTTCAGTTATTTGCAAGAAAACTTGTTCAATTTTGAACTGTTTTTTTCTGCCATATTTCGCTTCAATAATGTTCATTTTCAAAAAGTAATGCACTCACAAGTAGATGATGATGTCTTGGATTCATGAAGTCGTCGACAGTCGATTTTCGATGATCTGCTATAGAAAAAAAGACGTGTGGCACTCGGAGACTGCCGCGGTAAAGCTATTACATAGCTTTTCCTCAACTTATGCAATTATAATTATTTATTTATTTTTAATATATGCAGTTTTTTTTTTTCTTTGATATTAATTCAAGTTAAACTTTTTGAGCGTGGTGACCGATAAGAAAACAATTTTTTTTCCTTCATTGAATAAATGAGGAGTTAATATCGTTTAAAATATTTTAATCATCTTACAATACATGTAGGTTATTAAGGAATTTGTTATCATTGAAACTATAGGTTTATGGTAACTGGAATAAAAGACATAAGACATATCTGGAAAATACCGCGTCAATGGTGGTCCCATATTTTGTTCTTGTGGATCATCATTCATTTTCAAATTCAATTTTTCCGAAAGAAAACTTGTCAACCGCTCTGATTTTTTATCAGCGAAGTTGATGTTGAAATCGCCAGCCAAGATAAGTGGGAATTTATTACCATTTGTACCAAGTTTTTGGCAATTGAAAGTCATTATTGAAATGCCATTTCTATTACTAATGAAATCTAAGACACTTTGGGCTGTCGTCTGAACACTATTTAAAGACAGTCTTTTGAATTCTTGCAACAAAGATGCAGTCGATGCAGCTTGCCTTCGATTATGATAAAACTTGAATGTAGAATTATCGTTTTTTGTCGTGATATACAATTTTTCAATATTAGTCACCCGAGAGAGCGCAACGTAAGCGAGTTCCTGAGAATCTGCTTTACTATACTCATATACTATTACGTCAAAAGTTCCACCTTGCGACTTATGTATAGTTATAGCAAGAGCTGAAGTCAATGGAAAATGTTTGCGTTTGGCTATACATTTTCTATTCGATGTTAATGAAATATTTGCTGTTCGTAATTCAATGGGAACAGCGAGATTGCCGACTCTATTTTACACTACTCTATTTTACACTGCTAGAGCGGCTGCTTTTTGCCTTAATTATGTCACTGTCACACTGACATCATCAGTAACCTACAAACTTCATACCTATTTATTTCAGTTGTAAAACATTAATGAACTACAAATTAAAAATTATCTTGGTCAAGGGTGGTTGTGGAATATAAAACGAAATTTTAACTTTGAACCTTTTACAAGGTCGCAATAGCCACAAACGGGGTCGAAAACTGTTTTGAATTAGTTAATTCTCGATAAATCGAATGACGTTCACGTGAGGGGCGCGTAGCTCGCGAGTTAGAAAAGTGCAAACCTTCGGAACATATAACGTCTTTCCGAGGAATTTTCGCATGCGGTTTCCACTCCATGTCGTTAGTTTATGAACGGGGCCAACTAAATAGCATAGTCTCGGGCCCCAAAATGTCGATTAAATAGGAAAATTCAATTAAAATAGAAACAGGTACTCTCATGTCTCACCTACGCACGTCCAACGTATAAACTCTAACTGACGCGTAGCGAGCTCCTGGAGGCATATGTCAAAATGTTTTCGTTCGTAGCTAATTACATGAGACGTCTAGCGTTCATGCAATTGTGTTTTTATACAATTCGAACCTTTTAATTTCGATAGTCCACGTGAAAATCCCGGAGTCTAAAGCGCTAGAGTGTTATAACATTCGTATAAAATAGCGAAATTTCTCACTTTTAGAAACTTCAAATCAATTAATTTGACACAAGTTTTGATAAATACTGCATTTGTTTGGCCGAGCTACATGTTAGGTGTTTAGGTCTTAGGTTATTTTTCGTTACGGAATTTCTTGATTCGGTCGCCGCAGCTCAAAGCCTGCGATAAAAGCGATATGAAATAGCTTAAAAAGTTGTTTGAAATTTGTTGAAATTTACATTGGCTGAGAGAGCACTATATGTCAGCCTTAAGTGAGCCACATTATAAGGGAAAAATCAATTTTGTTGAAATAATTAGGTATACGTATTTAGCTCAGCAACTTATGCTGCTTGTAAAAAGCATAAATGGGAGGGGTTTCAACGTGATACGTCAAGAAAACTCAAGTCTCCAGCGATAATTAAAAATAAAGAGTGAAAGAAACCGTAACGAGGTGAGATTAATGATGAAAATCAATTGACACTTTCATTTCTTTCAGGTTGCGAGTGTCTCGTCTTCTCTGCCACATTCGGCAAAGAAAAGGGAGTTTTTAAAAGTCCCGACTTTCCTAAGCCGTACTCTGCTAATATTGACTGCCTTCTATATACATTCATCGGGAGTTCAGATGAAATTATAGAAATTAACTTCCTGGACTTCGATATACGGAGAACACAAGCCGAGTGAGTACCTAATTTGATAAGATTTACTTTCCAGCATCTCTTTTCCGACCCAACTTAAATTTGATTGACGGAACGAGTGAGAGTCGTAATCAAATTAAGTTCACTCGTTGATATAGAATCTATGAATTCTTTGATGTCACGTGAACGTCATTAGTATAGTGATTTTAACAACTCTGATCCCATATATCAGTATAAATCACTTGAATATAACGAGAACCAAATGCACAAATTTGTTGAACTTCTCAATCCTCTAATAATTGTAAAACAGAAATATATTCTGATTCTGAAATATTCGTGACAGTTAATTCACTTCCTATACTGATTATGTCATAACTGATGTGTAGGTAAAATATTCCTAGAGCACAGGTAGGAAAATATTCCGATATAATGATAATTTTTTCTACAACCTATGTGAGAACTTGATATTTTGGAAATGACATACTTCCAGATATCAAATTCTTGAAAGTAATGTCATTTAATTTTAAGTGCATCGAGTGCTTTAAATCATTTGTCATTTTCAATAAACACCTCATTGTTCATAAATATTGATTATACAATTTTTCAAATCATAAAATTCAACATAGTCAAGGCTGCTGCAGCTGTCTTTTAAAATCTTTGATTTTCTCAAACAATTTTGAATTTGCAACAAGATGGCTGTGCCTTGAACAACATCTTCATCAATTGCAATTACTGTTATTTTGTATAGCTGTGCCTCCGTGACGTCATTTCGCAAGATTCAATACTTAATAAAATAATGAGAAATACCGTATAAGACGTGGAAAAAGGTAAAATTATACTGTCATGTGACAGGTCATTTAAATTGATAGGGATATGTATCATATGGAATGGTCTTCCACGGACATTATGTGATTGTCAATCTATCAGCTGTCAATCATGTAAGCGTTACATGTCTCATTGATGGCTTATGTGTTATTATCATAGCATATATTCAATAATCCATGAATATGTCTATCATATGGATTGTACGTGAGTATATCGGCTTTCAAAAGAAAATATATCGAATCCGTTTTACTCCGTTTGAGATTCAGCTTCAAAAAATAAGTCCTTATTGGATGCAAATGTCGTATAAGGAACAAATATCTGCCAAGTTTCATATCAGTCCTCGCTTTATAGTTTCGGAGATTCCGTGATGAGTGACTCAGGCTATCAGTGAGTGGTGTTTGCATATTATACAGTGTCACCATTAAAGTCCGCACCAAATGGGAATAAATCAAAATATTTTTGGTTAAAATTTGATGTCGGGAACATTTTTAGGTACCAATTAGAGCAAAAATTACATTAGCAATTGTTATTTATCAAAAAATTAATAGTTGTGGCCAAGCGATCTTTGCCAGCTGTCAAATTGGACATTTGTTTCAGAAAATGGCATTTCTAAATTGAATTTGAAGAAGATTCTTCTGCAATGTTATGTAAGTGTGCAAATTTCCAAAATTCAGGATGAAATTGCGATTTTTAATATGTTTAACAAATGAAATATTTTTTATGAATTCATAGTTCACTTAACTTGTAAAAATTTATTTATCTGTGTAATACTTACCGTCACATGTCAGGTCCATGATAGATATTTTATTTACCTTGCATATTTTCAAAAACTAAAATTGCAACCATAAAAAATGTTGGCACGAGCGGTGCAAAGTTCCAATAATTTCATCGTTCTATTGAAAAGACACGAGTATTTTTTTGCTTACCTATTATTTAATTGTCTATAATAATTTTCAGTGTTTAGTTTTAGAATTTAATGGAATCAAATGATACTCCCACTTTTAAGGGGGCTTCAGTAATATAGTGATTGAAAATGTGACAGCAAACTTGGAATTTATACATCATGGCCAATTTTCTGTTTTAACAAATTACTAATTACGAGATATTTATGTTTTCAGAAAAGGTGCGACGAATAAAGTCTAATCAAATCAATGCCAACAACAGTTTCCCTATATCTTACATGGATTTAATATTTTTTCAGATTAAATACTCGTGTCTTTTGAAAAGATCGATAGGATTATTGTTACTTTGCACCGCTCGTGCCAACATTTTTTATGGTTGCAATTTCAGTTTTTTTAAATATGGAAAGTAAATGAAATATTTATCATGGAACTGACATGTGATGGTAAGTAGAAAACGGATGAATTAATTTTTACAATAATGTAAGCTTTGAATTTGTAAAAAAAAAGTTGTTTGATAAAAATATTGAAAATCGCAACTTCGTTCTACACTTTCAAAAATTTGCACACATACCTACGTGAAATTGCAGTAGAAACATCTTTTTTTAAAACTTTTGGACAAATTCGATTTAGAAATGCCACTTTCCGTCACTTTCTGCAACTAATGTCAAATTTGACAGCTAACAATGATCGCTTGCCCACAGCTATTAATATTCCATTCACTGACAAACCTTTTTTCTGTTAGCTCGTGAATCTAACATCTGGTTTGAAAGTGAATACTAAATTATTGGTCTCTCTAGTCGATTACTTACTGTGTTGACATGAGCACGCATTTATTAGGAGTTCTGCTTTGCAGTGGATTTTTGATAATTATACTATAGCATTGAGGTTAACAATTTCGTTTATTCGTGTTTCTGTTCGTTTCGGCGACGTGGGCACTTTAATTGGAATTGGTGCGACTAGGACGCTTTGTGTAATACAATTAGTTCTCGAGTTTTAGACATAATTAGTCTTCTGATGATGGTCGTGAAACCGAAACTTACGTAAAGACAAGAAAATATAAAGCATAAGTGTTATTGTGACCTATTTCCCGAGAATTTATATATAATAACAGCTATTAATGTAATTTTTGCTCTAATTCCAACCTAAAATCAAACATATTTCTTTTTCAATTATGTATGGTGCGGACTTTAGTGACACTGTACGTTATATTATATATATATATATTATATATAGATTATGTGTTATTATATTATATGTACATCCTCACTGTTATTTGCGATCAAATTTTCATCTTCACCCTGAATTTTTTCCGGAATCATCTCCTCATTTTCCAGTGAAATTTCTATATATCCCTCTGAGAAGGAAGTGGACCTCATCCTCTATTCCTTTTAAGCATGGATACAGTCGTACACAGTGGTCAGTATATTCATTGGCATTAGGAAGACACAGATAATTAACAACATTTTTAGGCATATTATTTTTGCCAACAGGTTGTCAAAAGCATTAGAAATTTCTGTACAATATGAAAATTCTATGATGATTTGCATGGAGCGGACGCAAGCTAGACTATTTTCTAGAGATTTCTAAAAATGTATTATTGTTGTGAGGGGACTGTTAATTTTTGGTTTCGTTCTTTGATATTTATAAAGAATGAAACATCTACAATATCTTCCAATCGCAGAACTGTGAATTCTTCTCTCCTTCAAGCCTCTGACAAGCCAACAATTAAGACTACCTGAAATATGAAAAACATTAGTAAATGCAATGAAGAATAGTTCAACGTTTCATTATACTTTCCATCATTTTCATCGACTTACTTACTGTCTTGTGAATATTCTCGATATTTCAGGCCTGTAAGCTTCGGATTATCTCTTCTGAATGCAATGACATTATTATATTAGCTGATGTTTATTATATTCTTTTTCACGTAAATTGCTGTTCGAAATATGGAATAACGCTATACATAGTGTCTAGTGATGTAAGGAAAGTATTGTGTCAGGCCCAAAAAATGTTTCCTGTTATATCAGTTTTGAGAATATACGAATCGATCAGGACTATTCTTGACATGATGTCTTGATGTGCGTGTGCGTGTGTGCGAGTGTATTTTAACGTCAAATATTATGACAAAACGGGCTTTTTGGTAATATTTACAGGGATGTATTTTATATAATTTAGAAAAAAATAAAAATAGAAAATTCGTTTTGGGTACGTATGATAATAATTACTGATAAATATTACTATAAAGCTGTTATATCTCTAATATTTGACGTTAAAAAGCATTCAAAATATTTATTTTCTTCCAAATTTTGTGAATTATCTCATTCTACATCATATTAATATACTACGGAGAAGTTCACAAATATAGATACACTATAAAACTAATAAGTTTGGAATAGTCTCCGTTATCCAAGTCAGAATTTACAGGGATGATGGGTATTTGGTAGCTGGAGCGTCCTTGATACTTCAATATTTTTCGTGGATAATGGAGATTATTCATTACTTATCTATTAAGGTTGATTAATTATTATTTCTACCCATAGTTCATGGATCATTGTACGATTATTTGACGTTAAAATAGAATTTCAATTTTAAACTTTAATAAAACAACCATTAAAAGCTCGTTTTTCACAAATTTAATAATTAAATGAAAGTTTCGCTAATACCGTAGCTTCTTCAAATAGATATTATGAAATAGAAAACAATAGTTACATTTACTTATTTAATTAGTGAAAATTGAACTTTTAATAGTTATTTTATTCAAGTTTAGAATCGATTATCATCACGTAATGCCGATTCTATTCAACATTTTGAATTTTCTGACTAAAAACCTACTTGTTTTATATTTGTTATTCATAACTCATAACATGATAACAAGAGATAGATGTGCGAAAAATCAAAAATAAGTATTGGAATACTCATCACCATCATGCATCATGCTATTATGTTAATGATGAAAATGTTGTATAGTTGACTCTATTTCAAAATGACAATTTCAACGTTTCACCTTCTCTAATAATATACATACATTTTCTAATAAGTTGACCATTCTGACCACTTGATCAACAGCTTGAGCAAAATATGGAGGAAAAAAGGTATACCTCACCTAAAAAGATGGACATTCTATACAATCCCTATGTATTTCTATGTATAATAAATACAGGAATTGAATCTCTTGCTATGCTTAGACTTTACACCTTGACGATACTATATGTAATGGCAAAGAATTATAAATCATGCCGAACGGCATACATTAGTTGAAATATGATGTTATTATTGTCCATTCCACCATTTCCAATTGTTCTGAAACGTACTCAATGCATTATATTAAGATTTTAATTCCGCAGACGACGTTACATCAGCAATAATTTGTAGGGACATAATTTATTGACACTAGTAACAAAGAACTATTAAACTATAGAGTTATTCACATTAAAACTGACATTATCTGCATATGAACATAGAATAAAACTGTAAATGGGAGCAGTTCATTTAGATTGATATCTCTAAAAACCCCTTGCAATGTAGCTTGACAATATTGCGTGCTACGAACAAAGCATGAAACTGCTGAAATTGGTAGTTATATTTTGAAATTGCGATACTTGGAACGGAAATTTATTTCTCTCGTGTAACAGTTCTGAAAAGTATGCATTAATCTTATATAACCAGAAAAGCCCATATTGGACGTTATGTTTTCTTTTTGTGAATTATCTTTATGACAGATACTCAAAAAATATGATGTCTGCGAGAGGAGGCATTTTTATTCTCGAACAGTAGACTTCCTCGGATAACTAATCTGGAAAATTCTTATCTTCCGGATGGATTCCGCGTAACAATAACACGACTTGATGCCGACGTTTCGCCAACCATTGCAGGTACCATCTTTGAGGCAGGCTTGAGGCTTGAACTGGAATTGATTCCTCTGACTACTGTAGCGGTATTTATTGTACCGAAAAAAATTTCACGCTACACAGTTCTCTGCGTTAATTCCGGTGGTCAACTCCGTTCGGGCCACTAACCCTGCCGTTGTGTGATCATGTGCGAAGTAGAATTTCCGAGGATGGGTTTCCAAATGTCGAGAAAGTAATATCCTGAGTCACCATTTTGTTCGAAGCTACTGCTAACTTCACCGCAATAACCATATTGTCCTGAGATATAGCAGACATTATTGAGAACTGAAAAAAACACTATGAATAAGAACTAATCACCTTGGGCTGCAAAGTAGCCATCATCAGAGTAAACTAAATTAGACATCAAAAAGTGCCTGTTTGAATACTATTTGGGGATAATAATGTAAACAATGGGTTACCCACAGCTGGAGATAAATCGGAATTTAATAAATTGTTTCTTCGTTTATTCATTTCCATCAGTTCTAAATTAAATAGATATTTGTCTTTACTGTGTTTTGAGAGTAATGATCTATCTTGAAAAATGGTGTGGCCTGTATTCAAAACATGTTCGGCTGCCGCTGATTTTTCACCATTATTTTTCTTTATATGGGCAAAAAAAGGAATTCGGAACGTGGCCAACTGACCAAATTAAAGACATTGCCTTCAAATACGAAAGTTTCACTTATCGTTCTTCAGTAATTGATAAATTCCATAGTTTGTTTTCTAGATTTGCAATACAACCAGTTTATAGATGTAAAAACAAGTACCGTTCAGACACCACCTTTGAAAAAGTTTCCGATTCCGAATTTACAAAATCAATTGTGAGTCGTGTTCAAAGTGCTATGTGGGTCAAACTTGGAGGAACATTTTAACTTGCTATAAGGAACAATTTGCCCATATAGAGGAAAATAATGGTGAAAAATAAGCGGTAGCCGAACATATTTTGAATACAGGTCACATCATTTCTCAAGGAAGTTTATCGCTCTTATAACTCAGTACAGACCAATATGTAGGGAATTTAGAAGGAATGGACATGTTTAAACAAAGATGCAATGTATTAAATTCCAATCTTTCTCCAGCTAGGGATAACCGATTGTTCACATTATTATCCCCTAATACTATCTAAACAGGCACATTTTGATTCCTAATTTAGTTTGATGGCTACTTTGCAGTCGAAAGGTCCTTAATACGTTGATAGTATTTTTAGTGGATACGGGTGATTATTTCTTAATGATAGTATTTTTAGTGTGTAAAAGCGATTATTTCTTATACACTGTGGATACACTATAACACTACAAATAAGATATAATCACCCCTATGCACTAAAAATACAGTCAAAGTACTGAGGACCTTCCGGCTACAAAGTTGAGTTTACTCTGATGACGGGTACTTGGTAGCCGAAAGGTCCTCATTACTTTTATGGTATTTTTAGTAGATAAGGGTGATTATTCCTTATTTATAGTATTACAGTGTATCCACAGTTTAAATACTTTTATAGTTTACTAACTCAACAAAACTTTACATTGAACACTGCACGTTCGGTAACAAAATTGATAGAGACTTGAACTATACAGGAAAGTATCAAGCTAAGAATGAGCGTGTGTAGGGTTCGTAGAGGGCGAAAAAATCCGACTGTTGTAGATAAATCAGATGGAAAGCCAACTAAAAACATAGTACAGTAAATAAATTAGCGAATT
Source organism: Endomychus coccineus (assembly GCA_958510875.1). Classification (NCBI taxonomy): domain Eukaryota; kingdom Metazoa; phylum Arthropoda; class Insecta; order Coleoptera; family Endomychidae; genus Endomychus; species Endomychus coccineus. Next base: position 95,720,757 of record OY294067.1, read on the forward strand.
GAACACCAGAAGCACCAAAATGATAGAGGAATTACCAAGTGCAGGTGTTGTTCCTATCAAATTTATTTTTCAATTGTTCGAAATTGCTGAATTGATTTTGATTCCGAAATGAGGCAAAATCCAAATGAAATAACCTCGTAAAGACATTCAATTACCAATTAATTATATCTGAAATACAGGAGGAAGTTATTGCAGCAATTTATAAACCACAGTTGAATGAATATGACTTCATCAATTTGGTTTGCAGAAATAACACTCTCCGGATCAGTATGTATCCGCACACTCAGATGTTAAACAAGCCGTCGATAATGTTTGGTATAGGAGCTGAATCTACGACATCTTCCATATCCTAATTCAAACTACTGGATTCGTAGGAAGGTGACGGGGAATTCCAAATAAAAGTGAAAAGTATGTGCACACTTTCTAAGAAAAGCAGGTGTCTTTATGATACTTGAACAACTGATATATGTATTGTGAATAGCAAACCTTACAGCAATTACTAAAACAGAAATTTTTTCGATGACACTGTCATAATTGCTAGTCGTGAACACATCAGGACGATATTCATACATGAATACTCGAGAGCAGAATAAAAATGAATATATCGAATAGATAGACATAAAGAATGCGAAAACCCCTGATAGGAACTGGCAATCCGAACTGGAAAAAGCGTGAATGTGCTCTGAAGATATTTGTTTGGAGTGATAATATATAGATTCAATGATGAAAAAATATTACTAGATATTGTTAGACATCGAAGGCGAAGGGAGCATTTGATAACACCTCCTACTGGTTCATGTGTCATGCTACGGAGAGACAAGAAATCGATCAGGTCCTGGTTGGGTGAATCAAGACCACGCTCTCACGTAGGCGTATAACAGCTCACCATAATAGAAAGTCGCACGAACACATGTTACCCGAGCTTGCTCTCACGGAGAAGTTCTATTTCCACCCCTTTGGTGGCTAGTGGTGCCCAAGCCTACGCAGACTACTTGGCAGCTGTGACCTACGGCAGACGCACTACTACCTTGCGTGGAACGCTGGTGACAGACCGAGGGACTCAATGTGAATCTTGAAAGGATCGAGGCGGATCTCTTCACGAGGAAACAGAAGATAGGACCACTACCAGAGGCTGCCGGAAGCTGCCCGATCCTCCGACTGAAGTAGTTCAGGTTTCAAAAACCAGATGTCCTCATAACCCAGGGGACGGACTGGGACAACAAGAACTCCGAACAACATCCATCAGGGAGACTGGTTTGATTCACGGACGGGTCCTAGGCTAGTGAGTCTAGCAGAGCTGGGGAGTCTACTCGAGCACATCTAAGGTAGAATCATTTTCCAGGCTGAGATCTGTGTGATCTGAACCTGCGCCCTGGAAAACCAGAGGAAATTTACCGAGGTAGGCGGATTTATATCTGCACTGACAGCCGACCAAGTCACGCCCATAGACTCTGGCCTAGCTACCTAGAAGGAACAAACTTCAGCTGGTACCTGCCGATTCTCGTAGTGGAATGTTCAGCAATGACTTCTCTCAGACCCACAATATTCCGTTAGCACATGCATGTATGTGCTGTCGCCTTGAGAGACATCACTCCATGCAGAATTGTAGCCTTAGCCCTGCTGGACTGAGTCTTGCATGAAGGGGCGTACAATGACCCAATCAAGCGTATTCGGCTACCAGGGAGATTATTTGTTCGATATTCTTCCGTAAATAATCAAATTTTTTGTTTCGAATGGCCAATTAATTTTCCCAATCTGCAATTATATGAAAATTCGTTTCAATCATATACAATAATGGAATTCTATCAAATTTCTATAGTTGGATGAATTAGTGCTTTCTAACTTGGTCAAGAATAGGATGAAAATATTCTCAGTCGTATTTTCGAACAAATTTGAACTTAGCAACGCGTGTTGACAATACTCTGGAGTTCTCCCATTTTGACATGTCAGAACGGCTTGTTTCAATTGATTATTATACTTTTGGTGTTTTCCTATTTAATTTTTCCTTTTCATATCAACTTTCCAATTTTCGAAAAGAAATGCAACAAACAAACTAATTCCATCCATAATTCGAATTGAATAATAATTTGTATTCTCTCATACTGAATCGTTATGCTTATCTCTTCGCTTCAATGTCCTTTAAAATCACGTATATTATTTTATTTTCGATTCCAAAATGATATCTAGAGCAATAGAAAACCACTGACGAATTCGTGTTAATTCGTATTGCAGTTTGGCAAAAAAAATCATTTTCACTTGATATAATAACATATTATTCCTTGTGAGAACACACTTCTCCGAATGAATCAATATTGTTGTTTGTTGCAGATCATTCGAAAACCGAACAAGTGAATAAGATAATGCAGAATGGAGGAACTATTCACATTAGGTTGTAGCTAGTTTTTGGATAGTGGTTACAAGATGATATCCTCAGGGTACCTACTCTTGGCAGCATTATCACATTCCTTGAATAACCGTACAAATGGAATAAATTATTCTGTATTCGTATTCTCATGTATGCATTTACACTTTGGTACAGAAGCAATTAGCTCGAATTTTGATTGGCATCAAGTTATTGAACCAAGCGTGAAGGCTATCTATGTAGAATTCAGCACAATCGTACCGCATCTCGAAAGTTCACCTTTCCTTGCAACCAGTTTATAGTCATCCAATGGATTCATTTAATTTTCCGTGGACTGTTTCAGACATTCTTATAATACTGACTTCATAACGTTATTCCCATTCATTCAATTTGCTAGTCATTCCAGATCGAGCGCAACCATGTTTCAAGCTTCAATTAAATAAGTCGGTATATGGGTTTGACTTGTTGTGTTCAACTAAGTATATATCCGATAAGTTTTTATTTCCAATTATGGTTGGTTCATTTATTCTAGTTTACCAAATGAGGAAATTATGAATAAGTACTATTACCGGGATATCAAAAATTATCTTGGTCAAGGGTGGTTGTGGAATCTAAAACGTGTGTCTTACTTTACGTTTGAAATAATTATGTCACTGTCACACTGACATCATCAATAACCTACAAATTTCATACCTATTTATTTCAGTTGTAAAACAATAATGCACTAGAAAATATGAAAAAACGGTTTTAGTAACAAGAAAAACTAAATTACAGTAATTGTTGGAAATGTCCCCCGTTTTGTACGATGCACAAGTTGACGCGCATCCTCATGCCGTGAAAAGCGTTTTGCAGCATTTCTGACGTTATGGTTGCATATTGCTGAACTATTCTTTGTTGAAGTTCTTACAAATTATTCACCGGAGTCATTGACTACTTCTTCTGTACGAACTCTTGGTCTACCAGCACCTTTTTTATGAGTCACACAACCAGTTTCGCGAAACACTTCAACACAATTTGTAAAGCACGCATAAAAATTGTCCGGTGATATTGCCACGTTTGGGAAGTGCTCTCGAAAATTGTCCAAACACAAACGATGACTGTATTGCCAATTTCCATTAACTAGCGCACCCGTTCGAAAATAGGCTTCAATCATGAAAATTTGGTGCTGTGTCGGAAGAGGCATGATTCAAAAACTGGATTAGAAAATTACAGCACAATGACTTAACAGATTCTGACACAACAAAACATATTCAAAAATTCAAAGTAAGACACACGTTTTACATTCCACAACCACCCTTGACCAAGATAATTTTAAATTTGTAGTTCATTATTGTTTTACAACTGAAATAAATAGATATGAAATTTGTAGGTTATTGATGATGTCAGTGTGACAGTGACATAATTATTTCAAATGTAAAGTAAGACACACGTTTTAGATTCCACAATCACCCTTGACCAAGATAATTTTTGATATCCCGGTATATTAACATAATGAAAATGACATGTGAAAATTTTGATATCTCAGTCTAAAATGTTCTAATATCGACGTATACAGTGTTAAAATATTGAAATAGGACTTTAAAAGGAGATCTACACCTCATTTACTTCTTTCATTGAATAAAAACTGGAATATGAGTGAATAGAGCTCATAAAGGTGAAAAGGGGACCTTTATAATTCATATTTCTAGAAAAAAACAAAAAATTCAACTGAAAAAAACTCAAAATTCATCTGGGAAAAAATACGAAATTCTGTAGTTTATAATTTGCAATGGCCTGTAGCGTTGATTGAAATATAACTCTTTCAATCAACGCTTGTAGTCTACTCATATCAGACTCATGGGGCGAAAACTGGGTATTTTCAAGAACATTTAATAAGTTACTGCCTTGAAAAACAGCACTCTACTTGTCATGTTATATTTATTCAATTATAATTTTACTGTTAATCCGTACGTTCTACATGAATATTCAGGAGTCAGTAAGAACCAAATATTTTCATCTAAATATATTAAAATGAGTGGATTTTTTTTGGAGCACTAATCGTGATTTTGAATTCAGAGTGAGGCGCTTTACACATGGAGATACACCAGAAACTGTAGTAGTAGGAGTAGCCTGGATACCAGGATACTGAACGACTAGGCTACTCAAGTTGGAAGCTGAAGGTAACATCAGTTGTTGATTTTTCTGTGAAGTGAAGTGAAAATTGACTAGCTCAAGTGACTGGAGACTAAGCGACTGGAGTGGCTCATGACCCGGCACGTCGGGTTGCGGATATACGGGTCGAATGGTCTCCTAATCGCCTCGACTGAGGTTAGCGGTATATGAGTAGCGTCATTCGAATCTACAAGCGAAAGTACATCCAAATGAAAATGATCCAAAATTATGATCAATTGATCACGTGTCTCCCTTCAATCGTTAATATTGATTAGGTTGGATTTGGCTAAATACTTTTAATAACTCAACCAATTTCATAATGAACGTGAAGTAGTCTTAATTTTTAATCGTTCATAACGTAATGTTTCTTTAAATGAGAATTTGTAATTTTATATATGTTTCCCCGAATCTGAAGATTAAAATGATGTTTATGTGAAAGAGAATAAAACGTATTAGAAAAGGAAGAATTCGAGAATCTGTGTCTTTGAATTTTTGGAAATAGTTGGCAATCAAATTATCAACAAACAGGTATGTTATAGTCACTTACCTACATGAGATATATCAAATATCTCATCGAATTCAGAGGAGGTTACAATGTTGCATGTTGCATATACTACTACTGCATTTAACTCTCAAACTAATATCATGCTAGATAGTGGAAACATGCAAATTGTCGTTACTGCTTTTATTCGAGTTTCACGATTCACTACTAGCAAAACAATCAACCGGGTACCATATGTTATTATAGCTTTGAGACATTGCTTCATTACAAACGAAATTAGGTTATTCACTTATTATATTAAATAATACAAATTACTTGTAATCTTGATAGTAATTTACAAACAATTGTAGTATTAACCAAATAATCGAAGAAAAAAGTAACAGTATGTAACTATATGAAACAGGAAGAAAGAACGTTAGATATCCAGCTTCCACGAGGGACACCTACTCTGCGAAGCTGGAAATGAAGGGCAGTGTTATGTGAAGTCACTCACATTGTTCTTGGAGTGTTTGAAGTGTTCACCATTACTTTCTTGGCTACTGTGAATGGATATGTCGAATGAATCTTTGGACTGCATCTTCTACCAAATAAGAAGTATATCAGCAATATTTTTGTCGAATCAACAATTTGAGATCTTCGAAATTGACTGGCCTATCAATGTGAGCACGTCTTCCTAAATACTTCCATATAAGAAAATCGAGTGATGCCAAATCTGGTGACCTTGCCAGCCATTCGATACATTCCTCGTTGACCGAGCCTTCTGTTTAGGAAAGTAGCATTATAATAAACGTTGATGACATAGTGTGCTGGTGCCTCATCTTGCTTGTTTCATAGTGCATGGTCTTTATATTTTGACAAATTTGAGAACAGTCGCCTAAATTGAGCTCCAAGTGCAGGGGTGTGAGTAGTATTCAAGTCCTTGTGGCTGCGTCTAGGATGAATTCCAGGCTCTATTCGGTAGTTTTGAGCACTGTGCTTCTCCACCACACCAACAAAGCATATATAAACCTGGGTTTGAGCTGAGGCCCCAATTGTGACCACTAGCCCTCCTGCATAACCGGAGGGCTACAATGAAATTGCGACATTGTTGTTCTGAGATATTCTCAGAAAATGTTTGGCTAAGTTGTCTACTAAGTATTTGGCTTGGTCTTCGAAATTAATCAAGCGGTCTGCGAGACAGCCCTCTGGTGGATACTGTCTTGTACTTCCTGCTGAAAACTGATAATTTTATCGAATTTTCTGTGAATAAATGAATTGCTTCTATCTCCGATCATTTTGAGAATCTCGATCTGATACTGAAGTTGAACGTCGATGAACATAAGTCTCAAATAGAAGGAATGAGGGATGTTTATTCATGATATGGTTCTTCACCAGGAATTCACATTCAATCAATTTTTTGAATCTTAAGCAACACAATCTAATCATTTCCTCAACCATACTTTCAGATATCATGAAACACTATAACATTCCCCATTCAGTGTATGTGTCATAGGTGTTGAATTCAATTTTGAAATAAATCACTTCACACATGTCGCTGCAAAGAAATAAGAATTCCCAGTTTGCTCCATTTCATAGTTTTAAATGATCACAATTTATGTCAGGTGCAAACCGTGCTATATTGGGCAGTAATAATTTCAATATGTGGTTGAAATTTAAATTTAGAGACCTTAATATTCCGGAGTGGAAGTGAGTTTTCCAGAACTTACGACGTCATTATGCAAGCACACACGGAGCGTTCTTCACTTCCGGCTTTCAAACGTACCCCGTTCAACCAAGGCTAGTAATTTGTTTCTTTTCCTTTTTGCGAATACCGACAATCACTCTGTGTCTCAAGCCATCGGCTTTGTAACTGAGATCCACACCTTGAATAATCCGTCTTTGTAGACATGTAAACCCTATTTGAGACAATTATTATTGCACTAACAACCACGCCTCTATGTATACCCTGCTTTCAGCATCTGGCACATTTGCTTACGGTACATTTAACAACTCTTTAAATTCTTCCGAGTTGTTGATGGAATGAATGGATGTACTTCAGGATGAATTTCTCTCCGGAACCATATCTGAATATTCTATATGGGTATAGAATATCGTGAATATGTTAAAAACCTTTTCATTTCCCTCATTCATTTCTGTATAAATATTTATGGATCATCTGATACTTCTTGTTATCATGGGAAATCCATCTCAACTGGATGGACACTTCTTGAGTAATTCCGCAGTTTCATCGCTATGCATATAAGATTTCTTGACAAATTCTTCAGTAAAATCTGAACGACAGATTTGTTGTTCATCTATATATCATGAAACTTGACGTGTATTCTGTAACAGTCCGCCGAGCATATATTTTAGAAATCTGAAAATGTTCCAGATTTAATTCTTCCTTACAAGTGAATGTGTTTGAAAACCTATAACATCGCTGAAGCACTACTTGTAATAGTTGGCTGGGTATCATTTCAGGAAGCGTTAATACCTCATCGCCTTGTTATATGAATTGAAAATTGTTTGTTGGAACCTGCTCGGGTATCAAAGATCTTGGTTGATCTGCGTACCCTTAAGGTTCTCTTAAGCTGCCACCACTAGGTGTATAATGCAGTCCAACTAGAAGCCGTTTCTGACTACGATGCTTCGATCCCTTCCCAGGGACCGCCTCGAATTAAGTACAATTAAGTCTTTATATCTATTCAAGCGTAAATTCTAAAGGTCATATTGGCTGACATGTGATTAGGAATCACCAGTTAAACTCGTTAATCAGGTTTAACAATAAACATATATAAGATATAAATCAACAAAATTTGATACATCACAACACAACAACCGATTATAAAATTGGTCCAAAATCTAGAAATGGGAATGACAAAAATTCAAAAACGTCTAATTCAGGTTCATCTCCTAGTGGGAACCTGAGAGACCATTATCACTATCATTATCGCTAGTTCTACCCCTTTCGCCTACGAGCGAGTTCCTGTCCAGGTTCTCTTAAGGGAATTGGGATCAGTGGAAATGAATTAGCACAAACCCCAAATAGTGATCGATTTCGCGGTCGATCACGCCGATGATTAGATAATATTTAGAATTGAAGGATTCCTCTCTTTCTGGTGACCTGGGGTGAACCTAACGACCTGATATTCTGTCGTATCTCACGAGTGATCTCCAATAAGCGGAATTAGAATTGATCACTCTAACTAGCCTGAATGGCTTTGAAGAACATATTAACAAACTGAACATTGGCGGGCGGAGCGTGATCTAAAGGTTGAATGCGCACATCATATTATATCGCTGATTCAGAGGTTGAAGTCAATATAACAGTTGTTCTTTGGCAATCAAAATGAACTCACCTTGTTGGTCTAATATCACAATTCCCTCTTTAATCCCTTGTAGAACTGAGGAACACAGAATTTACACACTCGAGTTCTACGTCGGATTAAATTATGGACGTTATGGAATTGTTACAAAGTGATTTTGAGAGAACCAACATTTTCTGCGAAACGCGAAAGACGCGCCCAAGTCCAGCACTGATTTAACCCCTTCAGGAATACATAGTCCTTGTTGCACAAATACTACGTTGCTACACAATTGAGTTCTAACTATGAGCCAATTCAGTGCTTCAAACTACCCCTACGTAAGCTACCTACAGCTACGGGTTTCTTCCTTTTCACACTAGCAAAATTTCACGTAGGTTGAATTTAAATAATTTCTTTGTTGACTCATATGAACACAAATTGACATATCAATTTATTCTCTATAAATTTCTTGAGTTCAATTTGCTACATTCTTACAAACAGGATATTAATTGATTTAAAAAATATGATCTTTGGAACAGAAATTAACCTGGATTGAGGTTCTACATGAATTACTTTATTACTTTTCAGAGACATTATCTCAACAACAATAAAAGAAATTTAAAATATTTTGATTATTTTGAGTGTGAAATCTCAATAAAATATATGACTTGAATTAATGCAACAATGGGTTATTGCTTAAGAAGTGAAGGCTAGCTGAACAGGAAAAAAATCCCTTTACCGAACGGGTGGGTGATGAAGAACTCTCCTCTTTTTTCAAAGTGATTAGTTTTCATGAAACCTCTGAAACGGGGGCAGGTCCCACGCGTAAGGCTTAGAAAATATGTTAAATTCAGAATACCGGGGGCAGACCCCGCGAACAAGTTATTAGAACGACCTATAGAAATCGGACTAGGGGAAAGGATAGTAAGTGTCGGCTCTTTTCAACACCACGTGGATTTCTTCTGGCTAGAGTGGTTTATCAAGGATTATGGCATTGTGTTTATTTGTGGGCATAACACAGTTGTATTATAACGAGATTGTTGGAACATCTCCTGTGGCCGAATTGATAGTTTTGTATTCTTCATAGTTAAGTTACTCTCAGAGAGTGAAAGTGTGTATTTTGGATCCATTACCGACCGAACTTATGCACAATCTGGTTTCATCGCATATATTTCGGGAACTCGTATAAAAGTGTTCCATATTATTATTATGATATCATCTATAACAACTAAATATTACTACCTACCTCAAATCAGCATTAAATTGTGTGAGAACCGTAAAGGTGTGAACCCCGTTCCAGACCATATGAGAAAAGCATATGACATATGTGATATAATCGCGGAACGTTGTCTTTGTCTATAAATTCATGGGAGGTGTCGTGAAGTCCGGAAATGATTGACTAGAGTGGTTATCAACGATTATGGCATTGTGTTTTTGAAATTCTAGACCACGTTTTAAGGAACGCCAGTGTAAGGATTTGATGTCCTTAGAAACTACAGTTAGTATCTCTATTTCATATCATCAGTACATATTCATGCTTGGGATCGATAAGTGATACCATATATTCACTACAGTCTCGATATTAGGGACAACAATATGACCACCATTATACTAAGAACTCGCGGGGACAATGAAGGTTTATTTATAAAAGGAATACTATGAAATCAAGTGGTTCACTTGATAGGTTAAACAAGTCGTAATGAAACGATATTGCCACGCGCCAGTTTTTTGGTAGAGCTGAATGTTCTAAATGAATATTGGTTTGGGGGCGAGAGGCATGGCGTATCCCTGAGGATTCTTGTTTGAGATATTTTAAATGTAATTTGAAATAAACAACATTGGTAAAACAAACTCAATATAATTTATTAAAACAAATTAACATATAAGAATAAAATACGACGTTATTTAAAATGAGTACATCAAATTCTGTATAACATAAATTGATTAATAGAATACAATGATAAATAATTTCAAAATTTGTTTAGTTAATTTAAAAGACATGATAATGAATAGATTCGAAAACAGTTTGATTAAATCATTAATTCTCCATTTAATGTGAACATTACTTACATTATTAACATCGATGCGTACACACGCGAGAAGAAAGTTCGAATATCCCACTTTTCTTATGTCGGTGACTCATATAAACTTTATTGATTTAATGCAGCAATTCAGGATTTGTACGGTAAATGAACATGTCCGGCATAATGATGAACCCTAATGCTGACATTACAGTTTTACTTATTATTTGCAATATAAAAGTATCTGAGAATGAAATTAACACTGACTGACAGGAAATAGTTTCAAGTAAGTTTTGTGATAAGATAAATTGAAATAAAATATCTGAAAGATTATTAATAGGTATGAAAATGATTTACAATATTGAAGAAAAATAAAGATTGGTAATAATTGAATTTGGTGAAATCAGAAACGTGACAATATGAACAATTCTGATAATTAGCTCGACAAATTTATGACTATTTAATGACGATGGAAATAAATATTGTTTTGAATTTGATTACATGCAACCGAATATAAGAAAAAATGATCTTGGTATGTGACAAGTTCGATGAACGAAAATTTGAAAGTTCAAATAGTGAATACACATTGATATTATATAATTAGAATAAATAAGATTTAGTATCACAAACTATATAAACTTTCAAGTTGGAGAATTACTATGAAATAACAAAATTTATTTTTATCGATATTACCTTGTCAAAAGTCACACTCATGATGCTGATTTTAACAACGGCATTTAACCTCCCTCCGAACGTCTTGAAACATATGACCTCTTCCGTCTATCTTCTGTTTCTCCGATGACCCGCTACCGAATTGGCATATTTAGCTTGCGCTATTGAATTACAGAGGTCTCTCTCTAAGATTGAATATCTCAAAATACTTATCGAAATAAATGACCATTAATTGATAATTTATCGTCTAAGACGTTGCAGGACTCAATCAGAAAGTTGAACTTTGTTCTGAATAATAGGATCTAAGTTAAATTGCACTATCGCGAAAGAGTATATATCATCATAATCATTCTTGATTGTTCACTGCAGGCAATGATTTTCTATTGCCTGAACGGAATTCCTCAGTACAGACAACATCAGTGACAAACAAGCTATTATCTTGACATGACTTCTTTTTAGGCACTATTATAAGGTGAGAGGAGCAATGGCACCTTAAGTGAATTGACGTTTCAATAAGTTTGCACATTCAATGTCACAGTACGATGATTATTACATAACGATAGTGGAATAACAACGATAGTTTGCAAAACGTATGAACCTTTTAATTTTATGAGAAAAGAATTAATTTTAATTTTCAAATAAGATAGTCATTGTCATACTTTGATAATAAATGGCACTCACCCATTTTTATCCTTTGGTATTTTTGTATGCAATGATGTCACATTTAGGGTGTCAGCAACTGTACCTTTCACCCTTGAATAACCTTTTTCTTACCACTTGCCATTTTCAGAAACTGTCCTCACTCTATATATTGATAAAATGATTATGTAATACATAATTATGCTCGAATGTTGAAAAAATATTGTCATAATACTTTTCCTAGTGTAAATATTGCTTTTCTGATCGAAACCAATTCTAATTGATTCTTGAGCTTCTTTGAAATTCCAATTCAATTATACGTTATTCGTGTTATTTGTTTGATTTTCATACAATGTCATCCATTAACAATAAAAAACATTGTGTTAGTTCTGAGCCGAACCATAGCATATACAAAAAAAATTATGAAATATTGATAAGAACAACTTAATTAAATTTTAAACAAAAAGGTACATATTTTACAGTGATTTAGTTTCCAGAGAAAAATAGCATAACATTGATAAAAGTAATCACTGGCTTGAAATTGCCACGGTTTCAGAACACACATCCAGAGTATGGAAGAGTTCTAGTTTTCTCTTTTGAAATAGTACAGGCCTGGAATATAGAAGATTCCTCACACTGCCATTACTTTCGATATTAGGCCAGTACTAATAGGAGAAAATATTCGGAATAAAAAAAATAATTCGTTACAGCAATCTTACAGCAGGATATTGTATAACAAGATACTATAAAAGAGGGAAAAATAAATCGAACCGACAGCTCTCCGGGATGGAATTGGGTGTGTTTTTAGTGGTTCATAACAGTTTTTCGTGATTTCTGGCTAAGCCGTGCATTCTATCAAAAAAAGTTGAAAATAAAAGTTATAGGGAATAAAAAGATCTACATATTTTGCATAAACTATTTTTACCCTAGCCTCTAAATTTTTCGACAAAAATGCGAAAAACCAATTCTTCGGTTTTTAATTTTTTTCTTTGACAAATAAAACTTAATGAAACTCAAATTTTGGCAAAAACTACCTCTATTCATTGCAAAGAGGCAGCAGTTTTTTCGGAAGGAAATATATGGAGGTTCTTGTCAAATTTAATTTAAAACAAAAAAAAAACAAATTTTTGACTGCGATTCCTCTTGAAACTACGCATTCTACAGTTTTGTTTTGGCTCACTCACTCTTTGTTACGTCTATTTTCCATAAGCGTTGAAAAAAGGTATACTGCAATGAAAAAATGGCGGGAAAATTGAAAAAACCGGAAGAATCTCTGTTTTCGTGGTAATTTGCATATTTATCGTTGAATAATTGTTATTAGTTGATAAAAGCATTTTAATTTTCCTATGTTTATGGAAACTATAACATTATTTCATTAACTATTGTATAGATCGAGTTTTGATAGGATGTCATGCATGTCTAGGACAGCAAATTATATCTGGTATATTTGTATCTTCGTAATCGCAGGATACGAATATATGACTTCTACGATCGTCGTACATGGGATTGTTACTATCAAACAAAACATAAGAAATGCACATTCTCAATAAGCATTTAAGAACAATTCTAGTTTTTTACTAAACAAAATATAATCATACAATAGGTAATGTAGTAGATCTACAATGATATATACGGGTTTTGTAGAGCGGTTTTCAATTATAAGACAGTATTCGCATGTTGCAATGAATAAGTTTATATAGCAAGTATTATATAAAAAAAAATTCTATAAAAAATAATACATCGTGCAAAAATTGAAGCAGATCCCTCCTGTTTTTAGGTAGTAAATACTAACAACATAAAATTCATAAATGCGGTAAAAAAAATTTAATATTATTTGGAACATGCTCAAAAAACCAAATTGAAAAAAGTGTGCATTCCCATATTTTTCTCTAATCTTGCTTTCTTCGGAGAGCATTGTACTTCTTTTTCGTCCACTCCAATAAAACTGAACGATTCTCCAGTGTTTTCGAAACTTTCATTGAGTTGAGTTTCCATCTCTTTCGAGTCACTTTCGAGTATGGAAATTTGTGGAAATTCAGCATTTGATCAGTTTTCTAAATTGAAACAATCTGCCGTCTCGAACTCTCATTGGCTTAGAAGGCCTCTGGTTGCGTTCGCATGCTGTCTTCAGCTTCGAAAACAGCTCCTTATATTTCTTATATTCGTATCCTGCGATTACGAATCTACGAATATAGCAGTTATAATTTGCTGTCTTAGACATGTATGACATCATATCAAAACTCGATCTATACAATAATTAGAGGAATAATATTATAGTTTCCATAAACATAAAAAAATTTAAATGATTTTATCAATTAATAACAATTATTCAACGATAAAAATACAAATTACCACGAAAAAAGCGATTTTTCGGTTTTTTCAATTTTCCCGCCATTTTTTCCATCGCAGTATACCTTTTTTTCAACACTTATCAAAAGTAGTAAACGAGTGAGTGAGTCAGAACATAACTCTCTAGGTGGTGTAGTTTTAAGAGGAATCGCAGTTAAAAATTTGTTTTTTTTTGTTTTAAATCAATTTCAACAAGAACCTTCATATATTCCTCTCCGAAAAAATTATTGACCTTTTGCAATAAATAGAGGTATCGTTTGCCAAAGTTTGAGCTTCATGGCGTTTTATTTGTCAAAGAAAAAAAATTAAAAGCGAAAAATTAGTTTTTCGCATTTTTGTCGAAAAATTCAGAGATCAGGGTAAAAATAGTGATGGAAGAAGTTGTAGATCTTTTTATTCCCTATAACTATTATACTCAACTTTTTTTGATAGAACATACGGTTTAGCCAGAAATCACGAAAAACAAACAAAAACCCCTAAAAACACACCACATTCCACCCCGGATAGCAGCTGTCAGTTCGATTTATTTTTCCCTCTTTTACAATATCTTGTTCTACAATATCCCGCTGTCAGATTGCTGTAACGATTTTTTTTGTTGTTCAAATACCATATGTACTGGCCTATATATTCAATATTCATTTTTGACCATAAGCGGAACCCTTTGAAAACTATAACAGCACCATGTAACACGAAGAAGAACGGTACGATTTAAATGAAATTGTTTTCTGAAATTCTCACGTATATCATATCTCATCCCTTCATACCTGCATCATAAATTTGATTCCAATTAAAACGAAAACTATGAATCAATAATATTCAATTACTCCGAAAAGATGAACATCTTCAAAGGAATTATCGTTATAACTTTCAAGCACCTGATGAGGTGAAACATTATAAGTTTGGACTGTCCAGTTCAGAAATGAAAGCACTGTATATGGAACATGTATGATTTATTTCATGCTAGTCAGAAAACGGGAACCCCTCAGGGGTTTTCTCCACGTAAACATTTGTCGAGTCACAAAACGGGAAGTCATAAAATAGGAACAATCCATTCGACGCCTGCTATCACATTCGTAACATTACATTACTCGTTGTCGCCTACCGGAATCAGGGGTTCAGGATACCCACATGGTGGAATATAATGAATAACGCTCTGCGTACCTTACCACTAGGCCTATCAGTCGTCTACGTTATGTGGCGAATGCAACAGTGACAGTTTACACTAATTCCGGGCCCATACAAGGATACTTAAAACAAACTCAATGTTGAAAAGCAGTAAATGGTGACTATTTGGGTAGATAAGTCCAATACTATTTTCTAAGGATCCATTCAGGATGGAGCGAAATGTTTGTTTGTTAAATAATGTATGTTCAATACTTTTACATTCATCATCGGCACTGACTAACTAAAGTTAACTGATGCAAACTAAGGCATATACTAATTGTGGAGAAGAGACAACGTTATCAATTACGGCCTTTGATGAGCACCTCAAACGCGTCAAAGTTCAGTTTGAGCAGGGAGCGCTGGATATGCTCTCTAATTATTAATTGATCGATAAGATATTGTTCAGGTTCTCTAGAGAATTCTAATAGTTTCCTATAAAATAACACCTCTAACGGCGAGATGTGAGGAGTTGGGCATCTCTCTCCCGACTACTTTGAATTCGGTATCCAAGCGAGCAAGATAATTATCATCTATATTGTGAATGTCGTGAGTGAATTGCATTGAGCTAGAAACTTTTACTCATGGGTGATTTCAACAAGAAGCTTATTTTGTAATTATGAGCTCCTAATTATCAAGGAATATTGTATAATTTCTAATAACTTATTCTATTATAAGATTACGTGCTTCTATTCAAAATTTGTCTCATCCTTAAGTAATTCATAATTGAATCTTATTTAGATGATGGCTTTTAGAGTATGAAGAAATAATACAAAGATGTATCATCTTCATTTATTTCATTTAATCAATTTACGTGAAGAAGAAACTAATGACGTAGGCCCGAAATTGTATTGTTTGTTCAATCAAACGGGACTTTCATAAAAAACAAACATCGTAAGTTAATAAGTAAAATCGGCGCAGATATTTCTGAACCAGTATAATCAATCAATAGAATTCTCGTAGCTACAAATGTGTTGCAAAGTGCATGCGTCAATTAGTGACAGGAATACACCGTTCGTCAGACAACCAAAGTTGCCGCAAAGTTTCGAAATTATTGCTCATTATGTCGCTGCAGGTGAATTTATCAGAACCAATAATAAAGCTTAAATGTTTTCTGGGAATGTCTGGACTATTTTACCATCCTCAAAAATTGCAAATCCAACATATATCCTCGAGCAACATGGAAAGGTTGAAAAAAGCTTCAATTTTGTAATATAACGAGAATATATTAATTTATAGTTGAATGTTAACTCAGAGAAGGACAAATTATTATTATATCGTTTGAATTCGTGAAAGTTGCAGAAAGAGCGCAACGAAATAATAAAATAAATACACCGTGCAAAAGATATGCGTTAGTCATATTCGTATAATAAATATACCATAGCTAATAAACTACCATACTATCGTTGAATGAGCATATATTCAATTGTAATGCTCATTGCGCATTGGCTCAGATCAAATAATCGATTAATTTTTTGTTTTTGGGTTATCGATCAATCAAAAGAAGTCACAAGAAGTGAAATATTGTTGGATATTTTTTAATAGGAATCAATCATGATGTTTCGTTTCAATATTTGGAATACATAATCAGTTTACGAAAAACGCAAACATGGGAAAAGACAAAGATAAGGAATTTTCGAAAGACAAACCCAACTCTTAGTTTGAATTAGTAGGTCATTCTATCCATCAACACATCTTTTTTTCCAGTACAGTTTTCAATCGATGTATGTGATGTTTTCAAATATGACACATCTCAAATTTTTTCAATGAGATACATACCTGCATGTTTCTGATGGAATAAATGCAACTTTTAGTTTTCATGTCCCCATGACCCAAAAGTTGTGACGGAAATAATTCGAATAGGGAAGGCCTGATCCATATCTAACATAAAAATTCGATATCCCGAGAACTTCTTTAATATTCACCTTATTAATATTTTATTTCGAATGCGTTGAGATAACGAGCATCGAGCCAAAATTTCAAGATACGACCTGGATGGCAACATGCAATATGGAAAATTTATAGGAAAGGTCTTCTATCCAAAACAATCCAGAGGCTTCGCATCCGTTGAATATTTCAAGAGCTCATGCAATAAAATAATAACTAGTTATATCGTTTTGAATCAATCAGGTATTATTTTAGGAACACAACATTAAATACGACGAATATGAATATGGAACATTGAACATTAAAATACACACAGAAGTTCCGAATTCACTCAGAACTTCCAGAGGAACAGGGATGAACTCAAAGCTAGTAGCAAAATTATAAATTGACAAACCCATTTTCATTACAAAAATGATCTAAATGTCGAGTAAGCGTTTCGACAAAGGCAAAATGATAGCTGAAGTTTGTCATACGATTCAATCAAGTTTATATTGTTAGCTCAAAAGTTAACTTTACCTCTATATTGACTCTGAGCGTTATATCAACTTCGGTCGTTTCATGAGCATCGGGGATAGCGTGGGTATAATTCCTTTCAAAGTGAACGCTATTCCTTGCGTGCGGTATAGCTACAATTACCAGTTCTTTGAAATCTTTACTGTAAATCGGTGTGTCGATTGTTTTACGAAAAGATGTAAGGGTTGTGCACGTGTATCACATATATAACGGCAAATTCAGAGTCGATATTCCTTGTAGAGATCTAATATTATTTGATTTTAAGGTTCCCTTTGGTAGAACAAATTGAGTGAAAATGGAAACAAATACTATTCAATGCTGCAAAACGAAAATCGACCTCAGAATCTACTTTAGAAAATGACCTATGAATCCTAAATGATGTCCATGAAAGATTAATTCTCAATTACAACATTGAATAGCCATTTCTTCCTATATGATTGGATACATTATGAGATTCTCGAGGCTCGACGAATATATTCTTCAGGTCCAAATGATTTCATATTGACTCAGATCTGCGTCAATAAATACGATCAAAGATCATTTCGAGAAGTTTGGCATTTACTTACTACGTGTATCGGAAAAAGTTCAGTGATCATAGCTACACTTATTCAACGAGCAGTATATTTCGTATATTTTTATCTTTATATTTTATGAAGGTATGTTATGGTACAAATTGTACTAACACACGTCAAAAATGTTATGTTATATCAAACATATATACTAATGATACAAGACAGGTACAAGCATAAGCAACCCCGTTTTAGAACGATTCATTACGATCGAGTAATTGCTACACAATAAAGAGTTTATCTGAAACTTCATCAATGTAGTAAGCTCCTTTTATAACAGCGGTTTTCATAGCAGACTGAAATCGCTTTGATGATTATATTTTATATATTAGCTGTCACTTTGTTCATGAATCGTACACCATGATAATAAAAATAGCATTTTTACTATGCGTTGATGAATCTGGTATTACTATTTATGTAATAATCCTTGTTCCGAGTATCATGTGAATGCTGGTTGCTATGTATTGTATTCGGTAATTGTATTTATATAGGTTGAGGATAATTATATATACTGTTATGATTTCATTTCCTAAACAATAAAAATGATAAAAATTGGAACTTACCGAACATTGGAAATCAGAAAAGATTGATAAAAAGATATTATATGGAATTAAAAACAATATTAAAAGTTAAATAATAGTTAGTATAATATAATAAACAATGTAAAACATAATAAACAACAATATAATTAGAATTAGAAGTGTAAAACAAGAACTTCAGTGAAAGTGAATAAACGTACAGTGTTACGAAGGCAGAAATCATAAATAAAATGATTACAAAAACTATCAAGAGATAGCACAAACTATTGAAAAATGTTATAGATATAAGTTAGGATTAGTAAATTTGAGTTATGTAATGTTAAAGAAATGTTTTTGATATATTATATTATGTATTAGTTTTTGAGAATGACAACTGTCAAAGTTATAATAATTATTGGAATAATCATATTAATAATAACCTTATCATAGGTTATCTTATACCAGAGTGTGTGAAAAATGTAGGCAAATAAGTTGAAAATCTCCAATAATTCAAAATTCATAGAATACTAAATTCTGATTGGTCGAGACAGATTATAAACGTCAGACGGGTAACAATGTAAAACTTATGTCAGTTTGCAACAATCATCAAAGCATTCTTGATAGGTAAAGAAAGCACCTCATAGGCGGATTATGACATCAAGTAGCGTCGGTTTTGAAGGCCTATAAAAGGCATCTGAAGACAAGTCAAGTCAGTTAGCAATCAACATCTGAAGAGTCAAGGTACTCCTGCAACTCATAAAAATGTTCATAACCTTAGTTTATTGGATAAACATCGATGAACCCAAGTGTTCCAATCTTCGAGAAGTTCAAAGTAACTGAAGTTAATAAATAATTTCAACAAGTCAAGTAGTGTTCCAAGTCTACGAACAAAGTTTAAAGGTTATAGTAACCTACAATTCATAAGTAACCTCGAACGATAGCCAGCCTTCGATAAAGTTCCAATCCATCATTGAAGAGTTTTATATCTTTAATAAAAGAATAAAACTAAGTTAACAATTTTCAACAGTTCTTGATTTCAAAAGGAGTAACCATAGTTTACCTGTGTTTATTGTGTATAGCAGAGAATTTGTGTACGGTTAAAGTGAAAATTATCAGATTAATAAGAAGATCAAGCCAATTGAACATTGCCTAAATTTTAAAACATATTCTTGGATATAAACTAAATGTAAGTTTATTTATTATTTCTCCATTGTATTATTATCTGTCTGTAAATCTGAAAGAAAGATTATAGATTATAACTTTGTAAACAAAAATAAATAGTGAATAATTTTGAGGTTAGATCATAGATCTATTCGAACATAACATTGTAAAAATTGATACCCGAGATAAATTAGAGTCATAGAAATTTAAATATTAAAAGTTTTAACATTCAAAGAACATTGTGTTTAATTCCATATATAATTCCATATAAAAATAAAAAGGTAAAAGTTCATTATTCAATTCAAAACAAACATAAGATTCAAAATAAATAAAATACAATAAGAAAGCTAGCCGGTAGAATTCAAAACATTGAAAGAATCAAATCAATTAAAAATAAAAATTATCCAAAGAGTTTTCTTAATAATACATTGATGGTACAGTATGAAGTTGGAGTGGTCTCGATTCTTCTCTCACATCCTTTCTGAATTTTGCATTTTAAACGATTTTTACAAGTCTTCTCTAAGAATTGACTTCGTGGGTGAACTATGGCCCAGAGCAGGAATGAGTTAGTATAGATAGATTCAAAAAGATTGTAACTTCACCAACCAATATTCTCATGACGAACAAGATATTTCTTGAGAGTTTACGAGAATCAAAGTTTACGTTAACTTGCCCTGCAAATTATTATACGCTATTAAGAACTACACAATGGCAGTTTTTCCTATGGTAGTCAGCCTATATCAAATATTCCTTAATTGGTTTGATCTGTGTACAGATTAGGTGAGTCTATTTGCTGTGAACTATTTGATAACAAAGAATATGCATGATTCAATCTAGTTCAAGCTTCAGGTAGCTATGATCTCTTACACAAACAAGACAAAATCAACAGCTATTGTGCAATTGGGAATAATATTCATGTACATTAGGAATAATACAGGACCCAAAATTGTGCCATGCGATACTCTCAATATAATCGAATCTGCGTTCATTTGACATTCATTGAATAGTGTAACCTGTTTCCTATTCTGAGGAGATACAATTGTACAAGAGAAGCTGACAAGTCATGTAAGCCGTGGTTTGTTCACCAGGAGGATGAGTGAAAAGCAGTCAAACGCCCTACTCAGGTCACAGAATACCCCATATACAATGTTTGTTTCCGAAACCGTTGACTATTATCTTGGTCATAGTTTCCGCAGCCGCCTGAATTTTATCTTTTCTGATTCGGGAATCATACTGAAATGCGTTGAATAGGTTGTTTTACAACCGTAGTTATGTAAGTGTTTAAAAAGGTCTTCCATGATAGGTTGCTATTGGACGATAATTTGACTATTTATCACAATCTCCGTTTTTGGAAACAGGTATAGCTTTCGATACTTCTTCATGAAAATTCCTGTACTTAAGACATTGATTAGATACTGTAATAAGAAACTCTCATCCGCTAAAAATAATTTTAAACTATTGAATTATGCTACCAAGCAGTCCACATCAGAGTAGTCTGCTCTGATGATTGATACTTGGTAGCTCGAAAGTCCTCAACACTTTAACAGTATCTTGAAGTGTTTCTCGTTATGGTCTGATAGTATATCCACAGTGTGAACTCTTTTTCAGTAGTTTATTATTGATTAGATAGCTTAGTCACTGGTACATTCAAATAGCAAACGTCACTACAGTTTTCCTTTCTTGAATTAGTTTTTTCTCAATATTTGAAAATTGATAATTTAATTAACACTAGTGGGATGATTCATCATGCTTAGATACTTAGCGATAATAATTTATAAGCCCTCATCATTGACTTTGAAGTATTTCCAATCCATTCACTTTTGCTTTTCTACTTCGTTCCGATAATAATTTTCAGCTCAATTGTGGGCAATAGCTTATAAAATCCCAAAAATGTAAACGTTCGCGTGAAAATAGATCCTCGACATCAAGCGTTCTATTTTTAATAAGAATACATGAACTTCTTCTCGTATATTAGGTTGTAGATAGCCTGTATTCTCATGAGCCTAGACTTTGACCTTATGTTATGTATGTGTTACGGGCAATGTAATTATTTAGGTCAGTATTCATAATGCTTGGTTATTATGAATAATGACCATTAAAATTGGGCAATTTGATAAATTTGAATTACTTTACGATAATTTCTCACATTGCCCGGTTATTATAAATACCGCTATTATTTCTTTGGGCCCTTTGATTAATTAACAGCAATGGGACAACCACGTGGGTGTGTTGTGATTCTGGCTGGCCAATCAGCATTCATTTCCAGTCGTTTGTCGCCTGTGCCGGTACCTGTGGCTTGCGTCGCGTTATTTACGTTTTCCGGTTGTCTTTGGATGTTATTTAGCTTATGTGCGACAAATGCTTATTGATGTATGTCTTAAATTGACTTTGGGTTCTGTTTCTTTAGTGTTAGTGATTTTTCTATAAAAAAAAATGCAGGAACAGTTAGTAACTGATGTCAGTGACATGAAGCATCGTTTTAATGAACGTCTGGATGGATTATGTTCATCAAAAGCTCAGGATACACAAATTCTCACAAAGCCACAATACTTGGAGTTAATAGAAAAGGTTAAAACATCTAGAAGCAAAGTGGTAAATAAAAAACCCGAGGATTATCAGCGTTCACGTAGGTTTGACGTAATGACTATTGGAGAGAAGGAAAAGTTGATAGTTCCTGTACAGGAAGGTAAAGAGCAGATAAGATTTTACGTACATCGGGAAGAGATAGTTCAACTCTTACAATTGCACATATAGCAATTGGGCACGGTGGTCGAAACCGTATGGAAAAAGAGCTAAATTCAAAGTATAAAAACTTTACAAGGGAAATGATTGTTACATATCTAAATTTATGTATGACCTGCGAAAAAAAACACAGTGTGCCAAAAAAAGGTTCAGTTGTTAGACCGATACTAAGTAAGAATATGAATTCAAGATGTCAAGTTGATTTAATTGACATGCAGTCACGAGCTGATGATCAATATAAATTCATACTTGTATACCAAGACCATCTTACTAAATTTATTCGACTTCGACCTCTTAAAAGCAAAAGAGCAGAAGAAGTAGCTTTTGGATGTTTCTGCAATTTTTGGAGCGCACAGTATTTTGCAAAGTGATAATGGCAGAGAATCTGCTAACAGTACTATTAGCGAACTATGTAGCATGTGGCCCGAGTTGAAGATGGTGCATGGGAAGCCCAGACACTCTCAAAGTCAGGGTTCCGTAGAACGTGCGAATCAGGACGTGGAAAATATGCTTTGTTCGTGGCTAGAAGACAATAGCACCAGGAAATGGTCAGAACGCTTACGTTTTGTATAGCTAATGAAGAACAGAGCTCATCATAGTCGCATCAACTGTACTCCGTATGAGGCCATGTTTGGGACAAAGTTAAAAGTTAGTCTAAAAAGTTTTTTACTCACAGACGTTCTGCTTGATATAAATTGTGAAGAGGACTTAGAAGTTTTAGTAAAAGATCAGAACAATTTACAGTCTGTAGAAGAAGGTCCACTGCAAAATGAACCTGAGTCACATGTGTTAGCGGAGCTACCAGGTTCAAGTCAACATGATGAGGAGGAACTACTTTCTTTGATAGTTATGTTCAAACTTTGCTAGCTAAACCAAGCCCTGATTTACATAATGTATTTCAAGAATCTTTCGGTCATGAAGATTCCCCGGAAGAACACTATGTGAAAAAAAGGAAAGCCGACATATTAAAAATTAAGCAGATCTCAGCAAGCAATCTAAAAAAACAAGCTGAAAAAATGATTCAAACTTCTAACTCAAAATACCCTGATGCTAAAAAAGGTGACACAGTTAGAGTTCGAGTCTCAGATGTCGACAGAGGTCGCACCGATGGAAGAAATATTTTGGCATTTGGTCTTGAAGTAACAGATGCTAATCTGTATAAATTAGGCACGAATCACGGAATTCAAAGTCAACTTTATGCCAGGAACCAATTTACAATATGTAATGAGAAGTTTATACATGGCGAAGATATTCCACAGACAGAGATTCCACTAAGAGAATGTGCAAGATTGTCATACAAGACAGGGGGCCAAGGCTATAGTCGATGTGGCTGTAAAGGTGGCTGTAAATCCGACAAGTGCAAGTGTCGTAAAGAAAAAAAGCTATGTAACTCGAAATGTCACCAAAGTGGAAGCTGCTCTAATAAATAGACCCTCTATGTATTGCTACATATTGAATTTTGTGTAAATATGAATTTGTGAGTTCGTACATATCTAATACATTATTTTTATTTGGACTTAAGTTTTGTTTGTACTTATTTCATCGCCACCGGTTTGTTTCTCAGCATGTGAAATTTTATTTGTTATCTTTTGTTTGTTACTTTGTCAGTTAGGTATGTAAAAATTTGTTATTTTTCATGAAAAATATGAATAAAAATGATTTTTAAATTGCCCATTGACCGGGCAATGTAATATTTGCAACATAATTTATCATTTTGTCATATCCTTTTGGGCATTTTTTAAATTGCCCTAGCATTATAAACAATGCCCAATTATTTACATTGCCCTTAACATATGTATTTAATGTTTATGAATCTAAATTCTCATAACTCACGTGTTTTCTTCGTTTTCTTTATGGCAGACCCACTGATGAAAATTTACTGAGATTCGTTGAGTTGGAGAGAATATATCCCTGGAAAGAGAAAACATACTTAGGTGTGAAATTTGAATTTTGAACTGCTAGAAGTGACAGCTTCTACGATGTTGTCAGTAAGAAATATAGAATTAAATATCTAGTCTAGTCCAGGGTGTTGACCAGTTATACATCCAGAGATGTATCTACGAATTCCACCTATGGTTCTATTCTTATGTTTATTTATGTCGATAATCCCATAGTGAATAGTCTAAGTTATCTCCATAGTTTGGAAAATATAACTCTATATCTCTTAATGTAGTTACACGGCATTGTGGCCCATTGGGAAACGAAACTTAAACCTGTTATACTCACCCAGATTATTTCTCAGTCAGTTCTATTGTAAAATGAAGAACCAGGATGCTATTATGGAACGGATACTGTCATAAAATTGCCAACCATACTCGTACCTCTACTCATGAATTTAAAAACGATTGAACCTAAGATGAATGTGCATCAATAATAGATATATCGCAGGACATCAAGTCGCATTATGCTTATCAATAATCTCCTACCTTTTCAGCTGTTTATATTTACAAAAATATGACTCTGGCGGGACCAAAGTGCTGCAATTGATCAACACTCTGGAGTAGACATCCAGAGATGTGGGTTCGGCAAGGGAGAGGAAATTGTCGCGTATCACAATATATTGTAGCGGTTGTATTGGAAGATGATACCAGCAAACAGAATTCTAAAAACAATGTTCACAGCTCGACAGTTGTTATGAACTCGACTCAGATTCTTCTTGTGGGCGACCTCTAATGTCCCGAACAAAGTTTTGTTCACATAAGATAATCTACAGAAAAACGTATTCTATGTTATTTGTTTCAATATAATAAAAACTTTCTTCACTTTCTTGTCTTATTCTTTATGATTGCAAATTATTATGAGCTGATCTCTTGAAATTATATTATCTGTGCAATTTGTTTTCATCCTTTTCATTTTTAACAATCCAATTTTATTCTGTAGGTGATTTCTTGATTTGGGCAGATGTTGGCTATATCTTATTTATTCATCTTCTTCAATATTGCATAATTTAGTGGTAATCGGACAACACAGCCCTCTTGGAATTAAACATATATTTTAGTTTATTTATTTTGTACGAACATTGCCTGATGCCATACTAGCAGCGGTTTTAGTTGTTTGCGAACCTCCCACATGAGTGAACTGTTGATAAGCTCCTTGTCCTTGTGGTGTTACGCACGTTACTTCCATATAAAGGAGAGTGAAAAACACGATTCCGCAAATAGTCAGAGAACCAGGGTATGCCATGGCATAAACTTTCACCCTTCGAGGTGGACAGAACAATCCTAAGCCCTCCGATAGGAAATTCATTGGAAATAAAAATGCTGTGTGATGATCGATAACTGTTTCAAAAACAAAGTGCCAGTTTGAGTTGTCATGTATGTCACGATACATATTAAGGCCCGATCAAATGATAGGTTTCATATGTACACACTCTATTCCTTAAAAGATAACTACCTGTTATTCGCATGCTGTGCTTGCCCAAAGGAACAGTTAGTAGAACAGAGTAGACGTGAAAAGGAGTAATATTATACTCTATATCTTGTGTGAGTTCATTCGAATTGACAGGGATGTCTATGTTACTGAATGGTCTGTCACGGACATAGGTAATTAGACTATCAATATACCGGGATATCAAAAATTATCTTGGTCAAGGGTGGTTGTGGAATCTAAAACGTTTGTTTTACTTTACGTTTGAAATGATTATGTCACTGTCACACTGACATCATCAATAAACTACAAATTTCATACCTATTTATTTCAGTTGTAAAACAAAAGTGAACTACAAATTATGCAATAACGGTTTTAGTAACAAGAAAAACCAAATTACAGTAATTGTTGGAAATGTCCCCAGTTTTGTTCGATGCACAAGTTGACGCGCATCCTCATGCTGTGAAAACCTTTTTGCAGCATTTCTGGCGTTATGGTTGCTCATTGCTGAACTATTCTTTGTTGAAGTTCTTGCAAATTATTTACCGGAGTTGCGAAAATCTTGTTTTTCAAGTAAGGAAATATAGAATAGTCCATAATTGTCAAACAAAGTGATCTCGGAGGAAACTCAACTTCTGTATGCAAACTTATCAGTCGGTCATCAAAAAACTCGCGGAGAAAAGCAATATTTTCTCGTGTAGTATGTGCTGTTGCACCGTCATGCTGGAAATAACCGTACCGATGTTCATCATCGTTTAACTGTTGCACAAATTCAGCCAAAAAGATAATTTTTAATTTTGTAGTTCATTATTGTTTTACAACTGAAATAAATAGGGATGAAATTTGTAGGTTATTGATGATGTCAGCGTGACAGTGACATACTTATTCCAAACGTAAAGTAAGACACACGTTTCAGATTCCACAACCACCCTTGACCAAGATAATTTTTGATATCCCGGTATAACCAGTCTGTCATATGAACGTTACCTGTCTTGTTGAGGGGTTATGTGTCGTTTATCATAGACAGTTTAAACTTTGATAATGACCAATTACTCTATAGAACCATCTGTCATGTTGATTGTACAAGGTTATGTGAGCTGTCAAAAACGTCAAAATATATCGAATCCCTTTTACTCTCTCTTTAGCGGAGGCCAGATTTTACGTCGGTATGTTCCACAATTTCTGAGATCTTTATATATAGATTCAGAATCAGAACGAAATAATGTTAGGGTAACTGTCAACCATACTCTACATACAGTGCTCATACAAATCGATCGAACTTATAATGATTGATTCCTGGCTGAGGTCACCAGGTCTCCGTGGACCACATGTAAAAATAATTGAAAACGATCGATGAATGATGGCACTCCTGATAGCATTTGAGTTGAGCGCTACTGGTGTATGTTCAGCAAACTCCTCGAAGTTCTATCCCCAAAAATTTTAAACTTCGGACGGTGACCAAAGTGAGTAGTCTAGTTGCTTCTTCTTCTTCTTCTGAACTCGACATTCGGAGGATGTGGGCACGAATCTCACTTACTATTCAATGTTTAAGTTCAGCACCTTAATGATAATATGTTAAAATAATAATCTAAGTCATCTACAAGACTCAAAAAATTTAATTCATAACATAATCTTTATCTGATTAGGCGTTTACTCGATGTTAATTCATTTAAAGGATGTAGAAAAGTGAGATAAAATTTAAATTCAAATGTACACAGATTGCAAATGTTAATTCCATGAGTTGTTCCATAACTCAGTTACATTATCTGAGCGAGTTATCAACTTATTATAATATCTCCTAATGTACTTATATCGAAATTGTGACCAATGAGGTGGAGGCAGTTTGTCCAAGACAAGGATGTTTATTATGAGGATAATATTTTGATTCTCAAGTAATCATGATTCCACGCTTATTGATGTATCACATGTGAGGGTTAGATTACGGACCTACGTTCCGCCAACCATCACAGGTGACATCCTCAAGATAGGCTTGAGGCTTGAACTGAAACAGATTCTCCTGGTTTCTGTAGAGATATTTATTCTGTGAAAGTTTCACTCCACTAGTTCATTTATTTTTTCCCTATAATTGCTGCTCTAGATCTTGACTCAGCCGTTACGTGAGCATGTGCAAAGTGGAATTTTCAATTATGGGTCCCCAAATGTTTTGAAAGGAATTATCCCAAACGATATTAGCTGTGACTCAGGATATTACCTCCTCAACATTTGGAAATTCCACTTCTCACATAATCCCATAACGGCGAGGTCAAGTGTCAGAGCAGAGTCAAAATTGCTTGTATACCACCATCTTTGTTTGCCGTCGTTGAGCAGCAATCGAAGTCAAATTCAACGCAATGTTCTAGTGGAAGATTGAAACTAATCAAAAAATTGGCAATTGCTTCTGCGAGTGATGAGGCATTCACCCCATCTTTGTTTCTGATAGCTGGATAGCTAGCACAACATATCGGCCTAAATCGTTTTCGAGGTAGGCATCATTCCTTCGCTTCCACTGCTAAGGTATCTATCTATTTTCTCTTTTGAGCTGCAACCCTACGCACTACGTAGCACATGGAATATTGCTAGGTTGAACAAGCACAAAAATACGATATTACCTAACTGCTCACTACTCGTCAAATTTATTTTGTGAGAAGCTAATGAAATTTCTAAAGATGTAAAAGATTATCTGCGATATCTGCTACATAACAATTTGATTCGTCATGGATGCCAGGAGGCTCATTGGAAATTATTTCCACCGAAAAATATCGACACTCAGGGACTGTCCATATCTTGAGTTAGGTTTTAAGATATCAGATCAATTTAAATAATCCCTGGTTTCAATAATGTTCAATGTTCAATAATTAATAATACCAAAAGGGAAGGAAATAAACTGATTCCCAACTCACCTTAAGCAAAACCACAAACCGCATGGCTCCCTTTGTTTCCGTTTCGGGTATTAACCCCTCTCTCGCAAATCGGGCATCCTCCGACGAGTATTCGCGTATTGTTAATCGACCTAAGCAGGTTAGCAAGGTTTGTATTCCTTATCTATCAAAACATAATTCAATTATATTAATTATTACCATTGTTGGCTCCGAGAGGAATCACTCCTCTTCGCCAAATTGCTTACTGATCTAGAACTTTATACTCAACTCAACTAAATAACAGAGGTAACAGGTGAACTGATGCCTCAAACGGGTTTTTTATACTAAAAGTGAGTGTCTAGTCTAGGCATACATACTACATATGTTTGTCATTCACTGTACCTAAATCTATCTTACATAGGAGAAGGTAATTTTGCAGCAGCTCGCAAGTTATATCCTTGAACAGAATGAAAACAAACTATTGAAACGTCAAAACCAAGATTGATTTCATCCCTAATATTATTATAAAAACATGAAAAACAAGAAAGCTACCACCTCAAGTTGGTTTTCGAACCCAGATTGTTTGCCAATTTGACCACCTCCGTTGCTGGTTTAAGATGACTCATTATCCAAAATTTAATAACACAAAGAAATTGATCGCTTCCAGATGTAATGAAGGCTAAACAATCTTGTCATTAAACACATTTATTATGTCAATTTCAGTTTAATGTAACCAAATAATCGAATTAACAGAAAGGGAATATTTGAGTTGTTTCCTATTTACAAGAAGGAATTCATTATCATATATATGTGAATAATAAATTCATAGGGAACTTATCAATCGGTTTCAGAATAAGGACAACCTGTATAAGATACATGGGATACAAAGTAATGTGAAACAATCTGAACAATGAGAGTTATATAACCAATGTTATTTGAGAAGTTTTAAAATATCCCAATGAAATATCTCGCCATTTTCCATTGATTACTAAACATTCCTTTTTGACGACGTTCGTCCTAAGGAATATCGAGATATTTGGAAAATATCTAATATTAACAGCAGATTGCTAGCTTTATAAGGACTTTTCATGATATTAAGACGTCTCTAATGAAATATGGAGAACTATTTATGGCTTTCGTTCGATACGTCATCGGCTTTGTAACTAGGTAAGACAAGACAAATCCGCTTAGGTGTAAAGCGGCTCCACTGGAAATCTCCTTTGAAAGGACACCTCTAACGCACACAGGAAATTGAATTTGCCCCACGGTGAAGGCAATTCAGGTTGAGAATATGCTCGGGCTCGAAGCTTAGAGTAATCTTGTGCATCATCGTCGTATTTTAGTATTTGAGTTTCGCACTATTCTAAGCGTTATAAAGTTTTATGTTACGTGTATTCGAAATCTGAGAATTACGAAGATTAGGTTTTCCTCCGGAATGGCAATGAACTTGTACCCTGTAGGAGTGCGCAATGTAGCTTCAAATTACATACTCTTTCGAATGTTAATAGGATTGAGGACTTCGTCTGATCCTAAAATTGAGAGCTGATGAGTATATCATAATGCACAATGAATACATATCTCTATAGACTCACCCAATATTTAACGCTATTTCTGCTACGTTTTATGCACCGACAATTATATTTCGCTTCAATGTTGACACAGTGCATATCACATCGAGTAGAATATTCGTTAATATGTGTTTTAACATATATTACACATTTGCCATCGAGCTGCGAATTCCTCCAATGTGTTTAAACTGAAATTTCATTGTAATGGCAAAAAACTGTTATCTTTAGATGCACATCAGGTAACTTATCACTTATATTTTCCAATATTCGTACAAACAATCACTGATTATTTAAATTAATTGTTATACCAAGCAACACTTTGTTTTGTTTATGATTCAGAAAATGTCACATTGGAGATTTTCACAGCTTCAAAAAATTGGAGATATTTTAGGGTTAATCACAAGTACTTTAGATTATTGAAAATAGCATAGAAGAGATGGGAAAATGTTGTTAGTTTTTATTTTGAACAATTAAAAAACACAAAACTGGAATAAAATTGAATTGTAAATTTGATTGGCATCATTTAACCTTCATCTCCTTGGCATCGTGCTGCTTTGCATCTTAAAAAGCGTGGTGATTCTTTTCGATAACAGATTTTATCTGTTGCAGGTGTTGAAATTTATCATCTGTTAAAGGAAGTTGTGCCTTATAAAGACGGACATAGATGTCCATTGCTTGAATTTCGCGTCGATTCAGGATTAATTCCCACTTCTCTGAGTAATCTAGAGTGAAGAAAATCTCAACGCTGAGTAAATATTTGAGTTGCCTAGTATCAACGACTTGAGGATCACCGGTCTTTCTCTGGACGCATAGAACTGAAATTTGTAGGTTGCTCGTATTTTGTGAAGGATGTAAAATCAAAAGTTATTACATGATATGATTGTTTCTTTCTTGCAATTCGCATTCGCTTAATATAGTCAACTAAAGAGTGAATGGCAGCCTGAAAATATTGCTCGAGTGTTAAGTGAACAGTCAACCTCCATCATGGTATGGCCCTTTTCGAGGTAAAGTTGTTGGATCCTTTTATTTGCTTGTTTCGAAGAATTATTCATAATCACATCCATAAGAAATGATGACGATAGTTTTATAGTTATCAGAAGCTTGTGAGAGTTAATTAATTATACATGATGCAAACTCACTTGCAGTTACTCCGCCATTACTCTCATGTCGTACATACAAACGAACTGCTTTATCATGAAGGTATAACGTGACCTTGCGACTTTTCGGTATATTGCTTATTTCAAATCCTCGTGCGCCAGATTTTCTAAAGGTTAACTCCTTTTGAAGACTTCTGCTAGGGTCCTCTGCACAAGGCTTGTCACTATGCTATCTAAAGATAGCCTTGTCCCTAGGGTAGCTACAGAAAAGTATAACCAGAGTTCAATGGGCAGAAAACAGTATCAGAATTGTAGACTTTAATTACAATTGATACCTGGTTAAAACTTAGCTCGTTGAAGATGGAGCAGAAATAATTTAATAAAACAGGGAATTCCAAATATTAAAATATATAATGATTTTGACAAGTACACTTTCAGAATAATCAATTCAAATGCAATTGAACGGTATTATTTCACAAAATTACACCCAGACGGAAAAATGTAATGAAGCTCAAAAGGTAAATGAAAACTCTTTCAACCTATCTATTCTACGATAAGTTCGGTAACTAAATTCAATTCAGCGGTACGGGATCGGTTGACAAATGATTCAGAATGATCAATTTGCGGAAAAGTACGAATCAAACAGGTCCCAGCGTAATAAGCGGTATTCGGTAAATTTTAGATAGCAGCACTAATAAATGAAATGTTCAAAACACACTACGATATATTCGGTTGGTTCGGAAAATATTGTTTGCACTAGTTTTCCGATTGTACGATATCAGATTTTACTATTTTCGGTTAATTACTCTGATTGAGTTTATTCTGTCACCTCACCCACCCTTGTACTAACTTTCACGGAGCACCCGGTAGTCTTCATACACTTTACAGATTCGGAACCTAAACAATTAGGGCTTATACTTCCGGTATCAACACAGTGTGCACAAATCCTAATTATCTTATCTGCAATAACCCCTATATCCACGGCCGAGGACTTCTCATAGTATTAAGGGAATTATTACGATTCTCAATCGTAACACAATCACACAATCACCCTCAGCTTATACTTCCGGTATCAGCACGGCGTGCACAATTATACTGAAGACGCCCCTGTCGTTCAAATATACACACTCTATACACACTATACAATTACTGGAACATTTCAATTCGCGCGTAAATCCAAATCGTGCGCGATCTGACCTATAACGGGATTAACTCAATTATTTCAATTCAAATTACTAAATGCTACGGAACTCAGGTATCGTACAAACGTTCACCAATTACAATAACAATCATAAATCACGGAAATCAATATATCGTAATGTCCAAGAATATAAACTATTTGCTATCATTTACCTTTTTGTAGAATTCAAAAACACAAACGGAACACTATTGTTAATTCACAGTTTTAAATCTAACTCAAACTTGAATAATCAATTTACTTCGATTCTTATATGATTACACTTCAACGATACTATTCAGAATCACCAAAAGAGCTACTTCACTGATCAAAATTCAAATACACAAGATATACTGTACGGTTTGAAACTTGAAATCACAAAAGAGAGCGATCTTTCAGCTGTCACGGCTTTTATACCTTTTTCGAGGTCCTGGACAGGTCCGCTCCACCAATTCCTCATTTTGTGCCGAGGGTTTTTTTACTTATGCCCCGAACAATGTTTAAAAGTGACGCTACTTTTTAGATCCAAAATTCGCGCACATGATGCTCCGGTAGTTCCTCTCGGCGGACTAAGCAAGTGTTATCGGAGTTTTTTGGTTGTTCGCCTTTTTTCGAACATAAGGTTGCACAAAGTTTGGTGCTTCAACTGGCCAGACCCCGGTTTTTGCAACATATTTTATCGGAATGAAATACAATTTTTGAACGGGCATGAATTAGATTCATTTATTTGAATAATTATACTTATTTGGAATTACGGAGATTTATACAAGTGACAATCACGGAATACACATTCGGAATTCATTCATATCTATTGAAATAATGAAATGTTCAAACTGAAATTACATGTAACATCCGTATTTATTGCCTGATCTAAATTAAATGATATTTCAAAATTTAGGCTTCGTTACATCCCCCCCTAAGTTCGGTTAAAAATGAAAGAATCTGATTCTTTCATTTTTCAATTCTCATCTGAGAATTCATACGAAAAAAATCTAATACCAAGGTAAGAAACCCTAATGTCGGGAACATCGCGGAATAGCAATATCTTACTTGGAACATAAAATGAAAATTCTGCTGCGTAACGGAGGAATGCAATTCTTCTTCGGAATGGGAGAACTTAAAACTTCTACTTCTCAACGGAAAACTTGGAACTTCTTCCTCTTCGGAATGGAAAAACTCAAAACATCTTCTTCGAAGCGGAAACACAAAAACTTCTTCAAAATGGAAAAACTTGACTTCTTCGTCAGGACGGAAAACTTAAAACATCTTCGGAATAGGAAACAACTGAACGACTTCTTCGGAACGGAAAACTTAGAACATCAACTTCTTAAGAACGGAAAATTTGACATCTTCTTCAGAATGGAAACTTGAAGATTTCTTTGGAACGGACAAACTTGAAACTCCTTCTGCTTCGGAAAACAAAACTTCTTCTTTCTCGGATTGGAACTTAAAACTTTTGCTTCATCAGCACGGAATTTCTTGAAACCTCTTCGGAACGAAACACTTGACCTCTTCATCGGATCGGAAACTGACAACTTCTTCTTCGTCGGAACGGAACTTCTTCTTCAAAACGGAAAAACTTGACTTCTTTGGATCGGACAAACTTGAAACTTCTTCTTCTTCGGAATGGAAAACTTCTCCTTCAGAATGGAAGACTGACTTCTTCTTCGTGTCGGAAAACTTGAAACTTCTTTCACGGATCGGAAAACTGACAACTTCTTCTTCTCCAGAACGAAACGTCTTAAAACTTCTTCGGAATGGAACATTTCTTCTTCGGAATGGAAAATTTCTTCTTCTTCGGAACGGAAAACTGAAACTTCCCTTTTCGTAACGGAAAACTTGACATCTTCATCGGATCGGAAACTGCTTGTTCGGAAACTTGAAGACTTCTTCTTCTCCGGAATGGAAACTTTTTCTTCTCCGGAATGGAAAACTGAGCCTCTTCTTCGGAAACTTGAGGATGTCTTCTTCTTTGGAACGGAAACTTCTTACCATTTTGTTGACATGGGCACGTTCGGCAGCGCACGCACCGCGGTCTCGGTGGTACTACTATGGCTGGTAACTGCGGTCCAGGCCTGTTCTGTTTTTCGTTTCGGATCTTCTTCGAGGACGGAGTGTTTGGACAACCACTTTGTTTCGACATTACGCCTACCTTCCCGCAACGTGAGCACAATAGACGCGCTGTCTGGCTGCAGCTTTCTCTCCGGTGTCCTGGATATCCACATCGCCAACATAGTTCCCATAATTGGACGGGTAGGTAGATCGGTTCCAGGTGCGTCTGGGTTTTCTTAGCTTGGACTGGTTCGGACTGTACCTCTTCCGGTTTCGGCGGAGATGATGAGGCATCCAACATGGTTGTTTTCGGTGGTATATCCAGCTGTTCCGGTGTGGTCGGTGAGGATTGGATTTCCAAAGGATCGGGACTTGGTGCGGAATCTATGGAAAGGACTGACATACGCCGGAGACACTCAAACGACGGATCCATCATATTTTGCAGTGCTTCGTCTAGCACTATCTCAATAGAATCGGACGGTTCATATGACCTATTATTTCCCTGTCCCAGACACGGACAATCGCGCGACATTATCCCAAGGCAGCGGCAACTTGAGCAAAATAATTTCGGCGGATTCCGACGATTACTTTTGCCATGCCACGTTTCCCCACATCTCCAACATGCTGTGTTGCGGTATTCGGCTTCAGCCTGGTAGGGCACTGCGTCCTGAAGTGGCCGCGGAGACCACAATCCCAACAAGCCTGCTCAGGGACATTCGGTATCCCGGACTTGACTGGCGATGACGGTTCAGGTGCAGGTTGCCTACCCGGCGCTGACGGCTCCATAATCCTTACTGCTGGATTTGGAATTTGTTATCTTACTGACACTGGAAAAATCCTCTTCTGCATGAGTTTCTGCTCAGCATGCAGATTCTCAAACTCCTTTGCCTGTAACATTAACGACGGCACGTCGTTAAAATTCCCTTGCCAGATAAATTGCCTATACTCCGGCAATAAATTTCGGTGCAACCAGAACAATTCCCGTTGTGCGGTCATCGCATCATGTCTCCTGATCAATGTCTGCATATCCACAACATATGCAGCAGCTGTTTCATTGATGCGTTGATGCCTGCGGCTGATCTGTACCTCCAGATCAATGTGATAGTTGGCATCCATGAAAAATAAGGTGAAGTCTCTTTCGAAATGGGCAAATGTAGCCCAGCGGCTACGATTGTTCCGATACCACAATAATGCGGTTCCATCCAAAACTTCTGGTAACGATAACAATAAGGAATCTTTCGGTGTATTCAGTTGCATAGCTATTTCATCTAGTCTTTCCAGAAACGTAACGGGGTCTGAAGTTCCATCAAATTTTATTCGGTATTGATACAATCTCTGAGCACTGTTCGGATTTTGAAAATTGAATCCCGGTACTTGTTGAATATGACTGAACGGAATATTATACCCTTGATGAATAATAGTAACCGGAACATAGTGGGCGGGTACCGGCGGAACATTTGGTACATGCGGAACCTTAGGGGCTTGCGGAACTGTCGGTATTTGAGGAATGGTCAGTCCTTGCATCCATGCCGGTGCCACATCTGACGACGTGGTCCTATAAATCAGAGGGCTCATAGGATTCGGCGGGGAAGAATAGATCGGCGTTTGAATCGGTGATGTCGTCGTAACCACCGTGTTCGTGTATGTCACTGTATTCGTAGTGGACGTAGTTGACCAATACGACGGCTGTATCCTCGGTGTGCTTCTTATTGCTGGTCTTGACTGAACACCCGAAGGACTAAATGTCGGTGTTGTGTTTAGTACCACTTCGGTTGTCAATGCCTTCGTTAGCGATGCCATGGTACTGGCAATCTTTCCCAACATCCCACGCGGAGGGCGTATTATTCCTTTACGGACCCCCTTTACGCACCTACGGCGTAAATCTTCGGCGGATCCATTATGGTCAATATCGTGATTGGCCAGGACTTCCTGAAGTTGTACCTTCTTCAAGAAATGAATCCAGTTGACTTTCAAATCAACTTCGGTAGCTTCAGTCTGGCTTCCCTCGTTATCAGAGCAGAATTGCGCCATTTCGTCAAAATGAGCTATCATTCCTTCCATACTGGTAGGCGCAGGCTGCAGCGCCTTGGGTATAGCACCAGTGCACGTTGGGAACTCCATGCTATCCAATCCAATTCAAAATCAGAATTTTCAACCCCAAAAATAAATTATTTTGTTCAGGGGTAGGTAACGGAAGAGGGTGCGGTAACCAAAACCAGTCCACACCTTCCTTCCAATAAGGCAGAAGCAATGAAATCACTTGCCTCAATTTGGGCAACGTAACTCCGATTTGGGGAGGTAACTCCAAAACGGTTGTGCCAATCCGCCCAAAAATGTTACCAACGTCTTCCTCGATATTGATTCATTTGGAAAGGAGCTATGAAGTGCCCAATCCGGGATACGGTTGACTGCGAAAATCAAAGGTCAAAATATGGGCAAAAATCAAAATTTGGGCAAAACACTGAGGTGTAGTTAACAATTCTACACCTCACGGAACAATCGATTTTTCAGTCAGATTCTCTGTTAAAAACTTGATGTTTCCCCTGAAACGGGGGGGCGGATCGAAAAACTAATTCCACCGAACTACCTGGGTGGACACGGTGAACAAGTTTCCGTTGAAACTTTTCCAAATTTCCAAAATTCAAAGACAAACTCCTGGGGATGTTTTGAAAACGTATTCGAAACGTCGGGGACGTGAAGCTTGTTTTTCTGCCACACTATGTCTGAAATTTCATTCAAAACGGAATACCGGTTCAATTGCAATAAATTATTCAACATTTCACTTTTCGGAATCAACAAAAAAAAATTCCCCCTCGGTCAATTTTCAAAAGTCCCTGCTCGTGGGCGTCATTTTATAACGTGTACCTTGCGACTTTTCGGTAAAGTGCTTATTTCAAATCCTCGGGCGCCAGATTTTCTAAAGGTTTACTCCTTTTTGAAGACTTCTGCTAGGGCCTTCACCACAAGGCTTGTCACTCTGCTATCTATAGATAGCCTTGTCCCTAGGGTAGCTACAGTGAAGTATAACCAGAGTCCAATGGGCAGAAAACAGTATCGAAATTGTAGGCTTTAATTACAATTGATACCAGGTTAAAACTTAGCTCGTTAAAGATGGAGCAGAAATAATTTAATAAAACAGGGAATTCCAAATATTAAAATATATAATGATCTTAACAAGTACACTTTCAGAATAATCAATTTAAATGCAATTGAACGGTATTATTTCACAAAATTACACTCTGACGGAAAAATTTAATGAAGCTCAAACGGTAAATGGAAACTCTTTCAACCTATCTATTCTACGATAAGTTCGGTAACTAAATTCAATTCAGCGGTACGGGATCGGTTGATAAATGATTCAGAATGATCCATTTGCGGAAAAGTACGAATCAAACATGTCCTAGCGTAATGAGCGGTATTCGGTAAATTTTAGATAGCAGCACTAATAAATGAAATGTTCAAATCACACTACGATATATTCAGTTGGTTCGGAAAATATTGTTTGCACTAGTTTTCCGATTGTACGATATCAGATTTTACTATTTTCGGTTAATTACTCTGATTGAGTTTATTCTGTCACCTCACCCACCCTTGTACTAACTTTCACGGAGCGCCCGGTAATTGTAACCCTAATTATCTTATCTGCAATAACCCCTATATCCACGGCCGAGGACTTCTCATAGTATTAAGGGAATTATTACGATGCTCAATCGTAACACAATCACACAACCACCCTCAGCTTATACTTCCGGTATCAGCACGGCGTGCACAAACTGTTGGCGGTTTGGTCGTCTATGATATACTTATACTTCCGGTATCAGAACGGCGTGCACAAATATACCAAAGACGCCCATGTCGTTCAAACATACACACTCAATACACACTATACAATTACTGGAATATTTCAATTCGCGCGTAAATCCAAATCGTGCGCGATCTGACCTTCAACGGGATAAACTCAACTATCTCAATTCAAATTACTGAATGCTATGGAACTCAGGTATCGTACAAACGTTCACCAATTACAAAAACAATCATAAATTACGGAAATCAATATATCGTAATGTCCAAAAATATAAACTATTTGCTATCATTTACCTTTTTGTAGAATTCACAAACACAAACGGAACACTATTGTTAATTCACAGTTTTAAATCTTACTCAAACTTGGATAATTAATTTACTCCGATTCTTATATGATTACACTTCAACGGTATCATTCAAAATCGCCAAAAGAGCTACTCCACTGATCAAAATTCAAAAACACAAGAGATACTGTACGGGTAGAAACTTGAAATCACAAAAGAGAGCGATCTTTCGGCTGTCACGGCTTTTATACCTTTTTCTAGGTTCTGGACAGGTCCGCTCCACCAATTCCTTATTTTGTGCCGAGGGTTTTTTACTTATGCCCCGAACAATGTTTAAAAGTCACGCTACTTTTTAGATCTAAAATTCGCGCACATGATGCTCCGGTAGTTCCTCTCGGCGGACTAAGCAAGTGTTATCGGAGTTTCTTGGTTGTTCGCCTTTTTTTATGCATAAGGTTGCACAATTTTGGTGCCTTAACTGGCCAGACCCCGGTTTTTGCAACATATTTTATCGGAATGAAATACAATTTTTGAACGGGCATGAATTAGATTCATCTATTAGAATAATTATACTTATTTGAAATTACGGAGATTTATAAAAGTGACAATCACGGAATGCACATTCGGAATTCATTCATATCTATTGAAATAATGAAATGTTCAAACTGAAATTACATGTAACATCCGTATTTATTGCCTGATCTAAATTAAATGGTATTTCAGAATTTAAGCTTCGTTACAAAGGCATTGAATTGTGAAATTATAAGCTTGAAGTTTAAGTTTGCAATAGCTTTGTGCTTATATTTTTGGGACAGTCAATACACTCAGAAAGTCAACAGTGAGAACTAAAATTCCATAGCAGACCATCTGTTTCAGTCACATTTTTGCTTGCCCTCCTTCTGCTTTTCTTTTGCTTTTCTATATGGGCGTCGAATTTCTCCTGCGAAACATTTTTAGTTTTATATCCGTAGCATGTATCGCATTGAGGGAATTGTGTGTCCAATGATATCTCCAATCAATGTGACAAAGTGTGCACACGATTTTTATTGCGCAGCGTCTTTCCTCCACATTGGAGGTTATGCAATGGATGTGAAATATGACGTCGAATCCGAATATGCCAAGACCTCATTGATGGAAAAAATATTACATTGGAGGTATTCGCAACTCGACGAAGCAATGCTGAATGTAAATGCATGGAAGAAACATAATTTTAGATCCTTAAAGGCAAGCTTACAGTATTGTCGGTGAGGCACGTTTTTTTATAAGCCTAATTGCTTCATGCTGAATTTCGAAAACGTGAGACATATATGCATAGTGACTCTAGGCTGAAATATCGTAGCTAATTTTCGACTATTATGCACCAAAATGAGCTGTGAGCATTACATTGAACGATACAATTTTGATTTAGTTTCTTACCATGTGAATTCATTTAGCAGCAGACGACGCAACTTGATCACAATGTTCCCTACAAGTCAATCCTTTATCTAATAGTAATTCAAGATATAATTCAAATTCGCAAGTATTTAAGTCCGATATTTGTCTTGAGGAAAAATAAAGGGTCACTGTTTTTTAATTATTAATATTCAATGTATTAAGTATGAACCAGTTAAACAAATCATTTCGAATCTCGACTCTCCATGAGGGAATTTTGAAAGTCAACTGAGTCTGTATAAACCCTTGATGCGGTTGTATCATCTACATATAATATTACTTCAGTAACTTGCAACCGTATATCATTAAGATATATAGAAAAGAGTACAGTATTAACTATGGAGCCTTCAGGTTTCAGGTACTCCTAAGGTAACATAGACGAGTTAGTAGAATGCATATAGACCACGTACGTTCTAACAGATGAATAATACCGTATCAAAGGCAATGATGTTTCAGAAAATGTTAACAAACTGTTCAGTTTAGACATCAGAATATCAGTGTAAACACAATCAAATGCTTTTTGAGCCGAAATAATCACCGTTATCGAATACTTCACAAATTGCTTCCGTCAGTTTCAAAAGAGCACATGTTATGGATTGATTTTTTTCTAAGCTCAAATTCTGCATCTGTGGAAATAATATTATCCCACAAGTGATTTATAATTTGACAGGCTAGAGTTTCTTCAAATATCTTTCCAATTATTCTTATGATAGATATGGGTCTAAAGATATTCACATATTTTTCTCAACCACTTTCATATAAAGGTGAAGCTTAAGTTAATTTGGAAAATTTTGGAAATGTGCCAGTTTTAATGAATGCGTTAAAAGAGTTTTGTCAAGGGTACACTAAGTAATGAGAAATATATTCAATAATTTTCGAGTATAAGTTATAAATATCACGACAATTAGTCTTATCTAATTTAAAAATGCAATCGCTTACTGAATAGAGAAAGAGTTCTTGAAAGTTGAAAGTTGGATGTTCTGATGGAAATACTACAGAATTCATGTGACACTTGCAACAGGCAGCGAATTGCTTAGATTTGAATCAATTTCAGTGACGTATTCTTCGAATTCATTTGCAAATAATTTGGTTTCATTATTCATATATTTATTGTTTCTATATTTATTAATCATATTCCAAGATTTAACACACTGAAAGGTAAGGGGAGGTAAACGCTAATATTAATTAGATAAATTCGTACTCAACAACAACAATGAAATTCAATAATAAGAATAACAATTAAATTAATAATAATAAAACAATGATGACGACAATTGATAATAAGGGAATTTTATAATTTACTTCATTACTAATAAGAATAAACGATAAGATCAAGATCCAAACTCAAATGAAACAAACCTAGATAATCTAAATTAGCTAAAAGACAGAAATAAAACTGAGAGTATTGAATAGATTCCCCTACCAGGATGAACCTAGGGGATCGAAACTGAATGAGCTGATCTGAATGTATTATTGAACTTGAACTTGAATATAAACAACAAATTTTGACTGGAAATCTATAACAACTCTGATTCAGGGAAATTCATTCTTCTTAACACAAACACTCTGAAGAAAGTATTGAGTTGAATTGATTCAAATTACCAAAGTAACACGGGGTTCTCAAGAGGATAATTGAAGATAGAAGATATGACTGAAAGAAAAACTCCTGTTATTCATAATCCGTTTTCCTGAAAAACCAATCCACAATTAGAAAATCTCCGAATTGCTTAACAAATAAACAGTTAATAATTCTTCCCCTCTCTTGAGGCCTCTTGAGTCAGAATGTTTTCGGAGGGAATTCCCTCATACATTAGGAAAAAACCGCTACCTTAACAACTGTTGATGGTGAACATTAACATTTATCATAGCTTGCATTCGTTTTTCGTCCCATATTGGTTATTCATCTTGACAGGTTCACGATTTCCTACAGAATCTTTGGAAGAATCTAGTGTGGAATCATTCTTGACCATGCCAGCTATGGTATCACATCACCCTTTTTGAAGCTGGTGTGAGTTGTCCTATAATCATTTTAGGAACACGATTACTTTTCCCATGATACATTTGTTATTGATACTGAACAGGAAATATCTGACAACACCTGGATGTTCTTGCTCCTTTGCTCTTGGATATATTAATCTTACATGCAATTTCAAGTGATTCAGTTTTAAATATTGGAAATGACCTGTACTAATCCATTATTACAAAATGATGAAGTAAGAAGTATGAATCTCAGAACTCCTGAATATTCAAATGCATAAACGAAAAAATCAATTATTATCAACAAGTTTTGTTGTTGATAATATAAATAAATAATAATAATAAGTAAGTTAGATTCAAAGAATGTTATAACAATTTACGCATAACGTAAACCAAAAAAATTACTTCAAAAGTGCGTAATAGTGTAAAAGTGAACTAGTAAATTTAATATAAGATTACAATGCATATAAATTGAAATAGGATGTAGTGACAGGATTGTTTGAAATAAAATTTTGATAAGATATGGGTAAATTAGAATAAAGAAAAGATGAAATATGAAGCATGATTCCTGAAATAATTTCATATTTTAAGGACATATTTCAAGATAAAAAAACTGAATCAAAGAGCAAGAAACACTGAATAGATATAAAGGGATATCCCATAAGAATAGAATAAATTAAACTCAAAGAAAATTAATAAAATTTTGGCAAACATGACATTTTCGAATGAATCAATTTTAATTAAGCAAATCAGAATACAAGTCAGACATGATATAGTTTAATAGGGAAGGAGCATGAATCACCAAAGATAGAAGAAATGAGAGTTGAGAGGAAAATTTGATTGAAGGAATTGAAATCTAATTCAGAAGTTAGGAAAATGTCAAATAAAATGAGCAATAATAATAAAAACATACTAAAAGAGATATCAAAAGGTGCAGCATAAAATTAAAAATAGACCAAGTTATGTAGATTCAAGGAAGCAGCTAAAATAAATTCAGAATTGTGTTTGTATCATTATTAGAGATGTGTACATTTTAAAATAAAATTGAGAATAAAAATGTTAAAGAAGCAAAATGGAAAGCCAGGAGCTAACTCTCAACCTGATTAATATGGAACAAAAAAATGTCATTGGTCGATAGGAAACAGAAAAAAAATAGGGAAGAGAAAGTATAAATAGAGAAGCTCAATATTCCCCGAGGTCAGTGTAATTTTGTAGCTAGCACACGAAGTGTTAATGTTAAAGATGAATTTCGACAAGTAAAGGTCAAATCATGTTTGTGGGTTATGAAACTAAGTATCAAGTAATGACAAATTTACAAAATTTTCAAGAAGCAATCAATCAATTATACAAGATGATATCAATACTGTGCCAAGAAAACATAGCAATCCATGTAACAATTTTCAACGGAATAACAACACTCAATAAGCAAATACTAACCTTAAAGCGAAGAATGAAAGGATATCCCAATAATTAAGGGAAATACAATTATTGAGCCAGGAGCATCAATACATCACAAGTAAACTTATACCAAGCATAATTTAGAGAATCAAGTTTCATCGATCTAGTAAGCAACATTTAGTAGTCCACTTTGTAATTTCTATCCAAATATATATATATATATATATATATGTATATATATATATATTCTTTTGTTGATATTCTTGAACCATTTGTAATATTTGTATGTTTTCTTGGTATATTGGTTCGTATATATACTGATAATGAAACAAAAATTCTGTTTTGACGTTTCGACAATGTTTATTGCCTTTATCAAAAT
The DNA here is from genome assembly GCA_958510875.1 of Endomychus coccineus. Lineage (NCBI taxonomy): Eukaryota > Metazoa > Arthropoda > Insecta > Coleoptera > Endomychidae > Endomychus > Endomychus coccineus. The sequence goes on from OY294067.1 coordinate 95,764,679, forward strand.
TGTTAATTGAATTATTGTTTCCATGTAATTTAGAAAAGAATAGATGATTTCGATTAATGAAATGCGTCTGCAGCCGACTTGTGTTTTAAGATCCAATTAAAACTGCAGAAAACATTGGATCGGTTGTGTGTGAAAGAGTAATGTATGGCTAACTACAATTTGAAATAGATTGAATTTGATTAAATACAAGACATTCCAATATTGTACAATTATAAATATCTATGAATTATTGTATGAATTAGTTATTCTATGATAAGCATTTCAGATCTATCATAACTATTCAAGTTTAAGATAATTCTATGGAATTTAACCTCAAAATTGTTACTCTATAGTGTCGTAGTTAAATAATACTTCATCTTTTTTAGGTTGAATTTTAAATAGACAAATGGAAAGTGGCACTTCAAATTAATAAAATTTTGGTAAGTTTGAATTAGATTATTGTACAGTTTCGAAAGATTGGAATCTATTTTGTCATTTACACAATTGTTCTTTTTAATTTGAATAGATTCTAATATCAAACGTTTGTTTCAATATTTAAAATTTTTGTATTGTTGTAGTCGAAAGTATGGTTAGTGTCTTTCACATGTTTATTGAGCGCAGTTGATGAATTTTTGGTATATTTGTGGCCATTTAATCTTTTTTCGAGGTATTGTGAAGATTGGCCAATATATACCTTTTCGCAATCTTTGCAAGGGATGGAATAAACAGTATGGGTTATTTTTTTGAAAGGTACGCTGCTTTTTAATTTTGTAAAGAGACTTTTCTGATTTAAATAACTCTTATGACATATATGTAGGTCATAAGGTTTCACTATATTACAAATTTTCTCTGAAAGTCCACCAATATATGGTAGTGATATGTAATGCCTATCATTAGTTTTCTCATTATTGGTATTGATTTCACCAAATGAGTTATAAAATTTATGAATTTTGTCTTTAGTTATCGAATTTACTAAATCAATGGGATAACCATTTCTTATTAAAGTTTCTTTTGTTTTTGTAATAGATATAGTTCTCAGTTCAGGAGAACTTAGTCGAATAGCTCTATCTATTAGATTTATAATAACATTTTTCTTATATTTTTTAGGTATATTAGAATTGAAATTAGTATACCTTCCTGACCAAGTAGGTTTGGTATACCATTTTGTTAGAATTTTGTTATCATTTGATTTTCTTACTAAAGTTAAATCTAAAAAATTTATTTCATTATGATTTTCTAATTCAATCGTGAATTGTAACTTATGGTGAAAGGAATTGAAAGAATTCAAAAATTCATTACATTTGTTTTCAGGGATTGCAGCAATACAATCATCAACATATTTTTTGAAGAAGGCTATATTATAATTTAGTTGAGATACTACTTTTTCTTCAAGGAATTCCATTACTATTTGGGCTACGATACTTGATATTGGAGAGCCCATTGCACAACCATCTAATTGTTTATAACAATCATCTTTATATTGTAAAAAATTAGCGGTGAATGTATATTCCATAGCTGTTAAGAACTCATTCATAGGTAAATTTGTATATAGTTTTATTTCATCCCATTTATTTTGAATTATTTGTTTAGCTAATTCTAAAGGGATATTTGTATATAAAGATGTGACATCTAGTGATACTAAGATATAGTTTTTAGGTATCGTAATTTTGTTAATGAATTCCTTGAAATCCCAAGAATCTTTGATGTAAAACTCATTTTTGTAAGCTATGTTTTTTAGTATGTTGGATAAGTATTTAGCCATTTCATAAAAAGGTGATTGAATGCTGCATACTACAGGTCGCATCGGTATATTAGGTTTATGAATTTTGGGTAAACCATATATTTTTGGAGGATGAGCATTATGTACCGTTAATTGTCTATGAATGTATTTTGAAATATATTTCTTTTCAAACCATTTTTTTACTAAGTTATTATTTTTAGTTTGGTAAATATTAGTTGGGTTGTTATTTAGTTTCTTATATACTTCAGGATCATTCAACATTGTAGACATTTTATCCTCATATTCATTTGTGTCCATGATAACAGTTTTATTACCTTTATCTGCTTTCAAGATAGTGATTTGTGGGTTAGATTTGATGAATTGTTTGGTTTCTTTGAAATTTTTGATTGATTTGTTATTTTTATTATTAAATTTATTATTTTTAACTGTTTGTTTGAAATTAGTTATTGTGTTTATACATTTAGATCTTATTTCATTTGCTATTTGAGTAGGTTTTTTAGCAATTTCAGTTTCAAGTGAAGAAATTATGTTATTGATAGGTATTTGTCTTTCGTTATATAGAGTATTACTAAATTTCTCACCGAAAGCTAAAGTGTCTATTACATTTTTTGGAACATTTGTTTGAGATAAATTCATTAGCCAATTATTATCAACTATGAGATCTCTTTTGTTATTGTTATTCAATTTATTTATTTTCTCAATATTTCTATGCTTAATTTTATTAAAGTTTTTTTCAAATATTTGAGTTTCTAATTCTAAATACGTATTGTAGATTTGGGTAGGTAGGATATTTTTTATTGTAGATTTGGTTCTGTTTATGTTATTTTCAGTTTGTTTTACATTTTTACAAGTGTCAGATATAATACCAAAATTATTAAAAATCAATGATAATCACATCATTTTCAATAGTGAGTACTTAGATAATACTTATCTTCAATTCAAAGAAACGTTTCAATTAAAAGTATTAAACCTCTTAATATCTGACACTTGTAAAAATGTAAAACAAACTGAAAATAACATAAGCAGAACCAAATCTACAATAAAAAATATCCTACCTACCCAAATCTACAATACGTATTTAGAATTAGAAACTCAAAAATTTGAAAAAAACTTTAATAAAATTAAGCATAGAAATATTGAGAAAATAAATAAATTAAAATAACAATAACAAAAGAGATCTCATAGTTGATAATAATTGGCTAATGAATTTATCTCAAACAAATGTTCCAAAAAATGTAATAGACACTTTAGCTCTCGGTGAGAAATTTAGTAATACTCTATATAACGAAAGACAAATACCTATCAATAACATAATTTCTTCACTTGAAACTGAAATTGCTAAAAAACCTACTCAAATAGCAAATGAAATAAGATCTAAATGTATAAACACAATAACTAATTTCAAACAAACAGTTAAAAATAATAAATTTAATAATAAAAATTACAAATCAATCAAAAATTTCAAAGAAACCAAACAATTCATCAAATCTAACCCACAAATCACTATCTTAAAAGCAGATAAAGGTAATAAAACTGTTATCATGGACACAAATGAATATGAGGATAAAATGTCTACAATGTTGAATGATCCTGAAGTATATAAGAAACTAAATAACAACCCAACTAATATTTACCAAACTAAAAATAATAACTCAGTAAAAAAATGGTTTGAAAAGAAATATATTTCAAAATACATTCATAGACAATTAACGATACATAATGCTCATCCTCCAAAAACATATGGTTTACCCAAAATTCATAAACCTAATATACCGATGCGACCTGTAGTATGCAGCATTCAATCACCTTTTTATGAAATGGCTAAATACTTATCCAACATACTAAAAAACATAGCTTACAAAAATGAGTTTTACATCAAAGATTCTTGGGATTTCAAGGAATTCATTAACAAAATTACGATACCTAAAAACTATATCTTAGTATCACTAGATGTCACATCTTTATATACAAATATCCCTTTAGAAGTAGCTAAACAAATAATTCAAAATAAATGGGATGGAATAAAACTATACACAAATTTACCTATGAATGAGTTCTTAACAGCTATAGAATATACATTCACCGCTAATTTTTTACAATATAAAGATGATTGTTATAAACAATTAGATGGTTGTGCAATGGGCTCTCCAATATCAAGTATCATAGCCCAAATAGTAATGGAATTCCTTGAAGAAAAAGTAGTATCTCAACTAAATTATAATATAGCCTTCTTCAAAAGATATGTTGATGATTGTATTGCTGCAATCCCTGAAAACAAATGTAATGAATTTTTGAATTCTTTCAATTCCTTTCACCATAAGTTACAATTCACGATTGAATTAGAAAATCATAATGAAATAAATTTTTTAGATTTAACTTTAGTAAGAAAATCAAATGATAACAAAATTCTAACAAAATGGTATACCAAACCTACTTGGTCAGGAAGGTATACTAATTTCAATTCTAATATACCTAAAAAATATAAGAAAAATGTTATTATAAATCTAATAGATAGAGCTATTCGACTAAGTTCTCCTGAACTGAGAACTATATCTATTACAAAAACAAAAGAAACTTTAATAAGAAATGGTTATCCCATTGATTTAGTAAATTCGATAACTAAAGACAAAATTCATAAATTTCATAACTCATTTGGTGAAATCAATACCAATAATGAGAAAACTAATGATAGGCATTACATATCACTACCATATGTTGGTGGACTTTCAGAGAAAATTTGTAATATAGTGAAACCTTATGACCTACATATATGTCATAAGAGTTATTTAAATCAGAAAAGTCTCTTTACAAAATTAAAAAGCAGCGTACCTTTCAAAAAAATAACCCATACTGTTTATTCCATCCCTTGCAAAGATTGCGAAAAGGTATATATTGGCCAATCTTCACAATACCTCGAAAAAAGATTAAATGGCCACAAATATACCAAAAATTCATCAACTGCGCTCAATAAACATGTGAAAGACACTAACCATACTTTCGACTACAACAATACAAAAATTTTAAATATTGAAACAAACGACAACAAACGTTTGATATTAGAATCTATTCAAATTAAAAAGAACAATTGTGTAAATGACAAAATAGATTCCAATCTTTCGAAACTGTACAATAATCTAATTCAAACTTAACAAAATTTTATCAATTTGAAGTGCCACTTTCCATTTGTCTATTTAAAATTCAACCTAAAAAAGATGAAGTATTATTTAACTATGACACTATAGAGTAACAATTTTGAGGTTAAATTCCATAGAATTATCTTAAACTTGAATAGTTATGATAGATCTGAAATGCTTATCATAGAATAACTAATTCATACAATAATTCATAGATATTTATAATTGTACAATATTGGAATGTCTTGTATTTAATCAAATTCAATCTATTTCAAATTGTAGTTAGCCATACATTACTCTTTCACACACAACCGATCCAATGTTTTCTGCAGTTTTAATTGGATCTTAAAACACAAGTCGGCTGCAGACGCATTTCATTAATCGAAATCATCTATTCTTTTCTAAATTACATGGAAACACTAATTCAATTAACAATTTTGATAAAGGCAATAAACATTGTCGAAACGTCAAAACAGAATTTTCATTTCATTATCAGTATATATACGAACCAATAACATACCAAGAAAACATACAAATATATATATATATATATATATATATATATATATATATATATGATAAAATACTGTTCTAGGCAAATATCCTTCATCACTAACAAATCAAACAATATGAAGCAAAGAATCCTCGATGCTTTTGCAAGCATCATACTACAAACGCTTTAGAATATCAAAGAATCATTTCAAAAGTGGGTTCAGTAGTACATTGAAAAAATTTTGCGAATTTTGTTTGATTTTGAATGTGTCTTGGTTCTTTTTACATTAATGTTTTGCTCTGTTGGTGTTTTTCGTTTATCAAAATTTTATGTTTTACTAGTGTTTTAGTAAATATCTTTATTTCCGAATTATTTATTATGTTTTCTCAAAGCCAGCTGATATTGAAATTATCGTACCAAGTTTACGTGTGATATCATAATCAACCCGAAAATCTAAGAAAGTATAAGTTACAGGTATATGATACCCTAATGCACATCGATAGACATTTGAGAAATCTATCATTTCGTATTGTTAGGTGTAGGGCGTTTCCATTTAAAATAAGAAAGTTGAACATCTTTCAATTTGACTATAATTAATTTCAATTTCTCAACATCCTGTATAACTTTTTTAACGAATAAGTATTTTTTTATAACTCCAGACATCAATGTTGTGACTAGGCATAACACTTGATACGCCACATAAATCACTTATATTTTATAAGTTTTCAAAATTTATGTTGTAATTTTATAAATCTTCAAGCATCTCAAAAACTAGTTCAAATAGCTATAGGACATGTGACAGTAATTCTCCATTACTTTAGCTCAATAATCCAAATTCGACCTCGAATACAAGATGCTCCATTACAGAAGGCATAACTTTGATAAGTAACTTTTTTTGAAACACCTTGAATAAAAATAAATATTTTCAAATTATGCTCACGAAGAGTGTACATAAGTGTACAGAATATGACAGCAAGATATCCAAGCTTTTTCGCTTGAGAGATCGTGTGGTATCGATTGGACCATTCTGTATATACTCACTGACTCATTACGAAATCTTCGAAACTATGTAGCAGATTTATGTTTCTTATATGACGTAAGTGTACCCGTTAAAAACGGATTATTCGATACATTTAGATGTTTTCAACAGCTAACATAGTCACGTATAATATAAGACAAACACTTCCATAGATTTTTGGATCATTATAGAAGTTCAAACTGTCTATGACACACACCTTACTGGGAAACGTTTACATTACAGACAGCTGGAACTTTGACAGTTTCATAATGTCCATGATAGACCAAGCCATAGAATTGATATCATTGTCAATTTAAATAAGCTTTCACATAACATACAGTATAATATAACGTCTCCCCATGTTTTTCGCTGTTTATACTTATTTGAAATATGCATATTGAGTTTTGAGAGATGAGAATTTACATCGCGGTAATAGAGAGGACGCCTTGTTCTACGGGCATAAGCGAGTCTTATTGAATAATTGATGATTAGATACATGAGTATTTGAGGAACTATCGATGAAATATTTTGACAGACACGAGAATCTGTTTTCTAGTTACAATCCATTGAGCCAGAATAAAAGGAGACGCTTTGAGCATTTTATACACAAAGTATGAACGGCATCACTAGGCCAGTATGGCGCCATATTCAAAGCAGGATTACAGTAATTGCTTCGAATAATTTTTTCAATCTTGGATATAGACAGAGAAAAAATACAATTTCATCTATTATTAACATATTTTCTTGGTTACTCTAAAATGGTGGCATTGTATACTTCTCAAACAGTATACCAAGATGCTATAATCTGGTCCTGTTGTATGTTTATACTTACGTATAAGATGTTATTCCATTGGACTCCATCTTATAACCGCCAACTACAGAATGCCCATTGAAACATGCAACAATTGTCAAATATTTGAAACGATCACTGGAAAAGTCTTTAAATTTTATTATAAAATTATATGAGAGCGAGACTTGACAGAATTGATGAAATGTCGGCACCAATATGGCGAAACCGAGACTGTTTTGAAACAACACCACCTAACCACATTGCTACAACTCGAGCACTATTACGTTCTGATAACAGGTTCGAGTTCTGTCAAAATGTCGAATACCAGATAATTTGAAAGAATAAGAATGAATTGGAAATGACTATTACACTCACATTGAATTTCATATGTATTTACTTCAGTATTCTTATGTTGGGTTTATGTTAATAACCGTAATAATCATCATATTAACTAATTGTTATGACGTCATCTGTTACATAGTTATGATGTTGTATTGGGAATATTTATACACAATTTTCTAGGATCCTAATTCAAACGTATCCTCAATGAATTTTTTGAATTCGGTAGTTCTTACATACACCAATCTTATCATTATTCCAAGTAGCTTTGGTAATACGAAGATATTAGTCTTGAAAAATTTCTCAAATATATGATTAGATTTATTTGAGATTCAAATTTTTGATCTGGGTACATCAATAGTTTATTGGGGCTAGTCCATTATTTATCTGCTTCTCATTCGAATGGCAGATGACTATTGCATTTTGGAGTTATATAATAATTAAAATTAAATTGAGCAAGTCTTGGGTTAGTTGAACTTTTGATACCGTTTCAATCGTTTAGTTAAACTCCACTTTAATCTGATTATATAAAACACGCCAGACCACAGTTAATTCATCCTGAACTCAATCACGGTGATTTGATGAAATTGACTAAAGTTTATATCATCGCCAGAAAATTGCCAGGAGAAAATCATCCATGAAGGAAATTGTTAATTTGAGAAGTTAATGATCAGTGAAACTAGGCAATTTCAATCAATTTGTTCCTAGGGAAGAAGTAACACATTCATTATGTTAAAACCCATGTAGTCGAGGAAATATAGCCGTAAAAAGGCCAAATGATCGAATTTTTTACTGGCAACCTGTATCGAGATGCGGTTTTCGCCATTTTCTTCAGAAACACAATAGAAAAAAATGTTACATATTTGTTTTACCAGGAAAAGCTTGGTTGCATTTGTGCATACAAAAAATGCATCTAAATCATGCAATTTGCTGATCTGTGTAAATATTATATTGTCGCTCATCAAATATTGTTCAAAATTGGCCAGAATTTGTTACTCGGGGGTTTTTGGGGTCGCTGATTATGAATTTGATGTTTTCATAATGCCATGCTGCACCCTGGGGCAGATTTCAGGGGCTTGGGGTGGGGGATTTGCAATATAAAGCGGAAATCTTCAAATTTTCTCAATCATTAGGTATTTTATGGCAATTTTGGGATTTTTAAACACAAACTAAATGATGTTCATTAACTCAAGTGACCGAGGCAAAGTGAGGCAATGTGGGGCAATGTGGGGCACTTGGGACTATTATCGAATTTCAACCATCAAACCTAAAACCTTGTTCTTTGGGGTAACGAAGTTTTGATGTTTGACAGTTGAAATTGATTACCTGCCTCAGATGCCCCACGTTGCCCCAGAAAACACTCTGCCCCAGGAGCATCTGAGCTGAAAGTGAACCTTGAATTCGTGTTCAGCGACCACAAAACCCCATTGGTAACGAAGTTTTGATGTTCGACAGTTGATATTGGTTTACTGCCACAGATGCCCCACGTTGCCCCAGAGGACACTCTGCCCCAGGAGCATCTGAGCTGAAAATGAACCTTGAATTTGTGTTCAGCGACCACAGAAACCCACAGAGAACAAGGTTTTTAGGTTTGATGGTTGAAATTTGATAATAGTCCCAAGTGCCCCACATTGCCCCACATTGCCCCACTTTGCCCCGGGCACTTGAGTTAACGAACATCATTTAGTTTGTGTTTAAAAATTCCAAAATTCCCATAAAATACCGAATGATTGAGAAAATTTGAGGATTTCCCCTTTATATTGCAAATCCTTCACCCCAAGCCACTGAAATCTGCCACAGGGTGCAGCTTGGCATTACGAAAACATCAAATTCGTAATCAGCGACCCCCAAAACCCCCGAGTAACAAATTCTGGCCAATTTTGATCAATATTTGATGAGCGACAATATAATATTTACACAGATCAGCAAATTGCATGATTTAGATGCATTTTTTTGGATGCACAAATGCAACCAAGCTTTTCCTGGTAAAACAAATATGTAACATTTTTTCTGTTGTGTTTCTGAAGCAAATGGCGAAAACCGCATCTCGATACAGGTTGCCAGTGAAAAATTCGATCATTTTGGCTATAATTCCTCGACTAATGAGGTGGCAACAACTACAAGACGTAGTGAATAATTTTTTAGGTTATTCTCAATTGTTCGATAACTCTTTCCCGCTTTCTCGAAATATTTCGACCGAATTGAATCAGTGAATGATTCTTACCATCCGTAAAGTATATCGTGGAGAATGTACAAACTATAAGAACCATTACGTTTAATATAACTTTATGTAACATCAATTTATGTGGAATACAGGGTGATTTGCGAGTTTTCGTTGAAAGCTTATGACTTTCCGAACCAAATTTAGATTTGAAATCATAGATAATCTCATAAAGAAACATTAACTCATGAAAATATATGCAATAATTGCAATAATACTTTTATTAATTAAATTATGAATCATCATTATGGGACTCATTACAGCTGGTATCGTATTGAGTTTTATAAAATTAAACGATATGGAAAATAATAATAATCAATATTCAATACTTGGGTACTACCTGTGATCTGCAGTTGATCGTACCGTTGATAATGTTTACCGAGATGACAACAACTGGGTCCGGACCCATTAGAGGTTCCCTAGCCAATATTTCATGAGTCATTTGGGTTCTCCCTATTTATTTATTACAACGCCTTACAATAAAGTCATTTTACAGAGCGACGTGGTGTATATGAATTACAACCAGAAACAGAATACATCAATAGAGCTGTAAATATAATTATATTACAATATACTAACATTTCAGGCGATAACGAATTTGTGAAAATAAGATTTGATTTGAGAGATGTTAGTGGAAAATATATTTATCTGATCACCTACGATAAAAGCCTTAAGCCAAAACTCCAACTCAGACAAAGTTAAATTAATAATGGAAGCCGGTACCTTTAATACAAGCCAGGACGCGTTGACTAAATTCGTAAATATCGCTACAGAAAACAACACAGCTACATAGACGAGGTCGATATAATTATCATAATAACCGTGAAAGAGGTAGGTAATTATTATCAAAATACTAGTATGGGGTCCATCTACCAGCATACTCAGAGTAACAGAGGTAGACAAAATAACAATAATCAAAGGTACAGTTACAGGAATAGAAATAGCAACTACATCAGAGCATATGGTACTGAACACAATCAGGAAAACTAACAGGAGCCTCAAGTAGGTCCTTTGAGGTAGTAAAAATATTTAATATGGACCTAGCACTTTCAAATTTTGTATCTATAGAAACTAAAATGACAGAAAATGAATCAATTGTGTTATTAGTAGATACGGGTGCAGACATTTTTTTAGTCAAAACAATCAGAATAAAGTCTAATCAAATTGTGAACAGAGCGAATTCTAGTAAAATAAAAGGTGTTACAGACGTGATCACAAACTCAATTGGGACCACAAAAACAGAGATATATGTCGATGATTACACGATCTTACACGCATTTCACATTGTTAATGAAGATTTTCCTATACCTGCTGAAGGTATATTACGTCAAGACTTCATTTCCAAGTTCCAATGCCGGTTAGATTATTTCAATTGGACTATAACTATAAGAAGTAATTTTCAAGATTTTGTTTTACCAATATGTAATGGTCCTGAGGAAGATTTGATTACAATACTACCACGTTGTGGGGTAATCAGAAAATTGAACACTCTAGAACCGCTAGAAGAGGACATAGTTATTTTAAATAAAGAAATAGCCCCAGGTGTATTTATTGCTAGTACGATCGTTTCTAAGAAAGATCCATCAATAAGAATTTTAAATACAACATTGGGAAGTATTACAATGAGAAATGCTCATGAGCAAATAGAAAAACGAAACCCAGGTAATTATCATGTTTACTCGTATAAAATAATAAACAATAGAACAGCCCATAGAGAGAATAGATTATTAGAAGAATTAAATCAAGAAATACCTGAACTTGCAAAAAATGGAACAATAAATTTATGTAAAGAATTTTCAGATATTTTTGGCTTGAAAACAGATAAATTAACAACAAATACTTTTACGAACAAAAATTTAAACTTTCAGATCATAATCCGGTATATGTGAAAAACTATCGCTTTCCACATACTCAGACTGCTGAAGTCAACTCTCAAATTACCAGCATGCTAAAGGATGAGATAATAGAACCATCCAAAGCGGCATATAATAGCTCAGTTTTACTAATACCTAAAAAATCTAAAACCGGAGAAAATAAATGGCATCTAGTCATTGACTATAGACAATTGATTAAAAAATTTGTGGCCGTTAAATTTTCGTTTGCCACGAATTGACGATATTTTGGATCAGCTAGGTAGAGCAGAATGGTTTCCAACATTAGATTTGGAAGCGGGTTTTTATCAAATACAATTGAACGGAGAGTCGCGCAGAATAACAACATTTAGCACAAATTCTGGTTCATACAGATTCACGAGATTACAATTCGGGTTAAAAGTCAGTTCAAATAGTTTCCAAAGAATGATGTGTATTGCATTAGTGGGCATTAATCCCGAAAAAGCATTCCTATATATGGACGATTTAATCGTCATCGGTTGCTCTATAAATCATCATTTACAAAATTTAAGGATTGTATGTGAAACATGCAGAAAATATAATTTAAAATTAAATCCTCAAAAATCTAAATTCTTTCGAAGCGAAGTAACTTATCTAGGTCATAAAATAACGAATCAAGGTATCCTACCAGACGATACGGAATATGATATAATAAACAAATACCCAACGCCAACAAATGCGGAATCAGTGAAACGCTTCGTTGCATTTTGCAATTATTATCGTAGATTCATTTCAAATTGTGCAGCAATATCAAAACCTTCAAATAAATCAACAAAGAAAAACACCGAATTTTTTTGGACAGAACAATGCCAAAGTTCGTTCGAAATCCTCAAAAAATCGCTGATAGATCCAAAAATTCTACAATATCCAGATTTTAACAAGCAATTTATTTTAACAACCGATTCATCAAACGACGCTTGCGGTGCGGTTCTAGCACAATGTTTTGACGACAAAGAGCTACCTATTGCATATGCTTCTAAATCGTTTACAAAAGGCGGAACAAATAAGTCCACCATAGAAAAAGAACTAACAGCGATTCATTGGGCCATAAAATATTATGGACCTTATTTATATGGAAAGAGATTTGTGGTCAAAATTGATCATAAACCGTTAGTTTATCCCTCATCAAAATTGACGAGAATGAGACTAGATTCAGAAGAATATGACTTCGAGATCGAGTACGTAGAAGGAAAAGACAATGTAGGTGCGGACGCTTTATCGAGAATAACAATAGATGAATTAAGAGATATGACCATCAAACTTACACAAGTATTACCGATAACTCGCTCTATGTCCAGAAAACCACTACATCCATCTATGCCAATCAACCGAGTCGAAAACAAAAATATTTTAACAAGTCCTAAAGTATACGAAACTTTAGATAATTTTAGTATTATGAAACTACCTATTCTTAGATGCGAAATCCAGTCGGAGCATCTCAGGATACTTATACAAACGAAAAGAAGAAACAGCGCTGAGTGTATAATATATTTCACTAATGGCAATAATTCACTAGAGAATATATTGTCTGAGCTAGAAATCATGGCTGGTGAACAAAAAATTAACAATGTGAAATTAAACTCAAATGACCAATTATTTAAAATGCGCACACTAAATAATTTGAAAGAAACTGGTGAAAAATGCTTAAAGAATTTATCAATGATACTATACGACGTTCCTAAAATAGTAACAGACAACCAAGATAAACAGACATTAATTCAAAAATATCATGATGATCCACTTACTGGCGGGCATTGTGGACAGAAAAGATTATTAAAGAAATTAAGAACTTGATATGAATGGAAGAATATATCTCTGGATGTTTCTGCTTATGTAAAACTTTGTATGAAGTGTCAATTGAATAAAAACAAAGTTAAACGAATAGAACCAATGATAATAACGCTTACACCACAAAAACCTTTCGACATTATCTGTATCGATACGATGGGTCCATTTTCAAAAACAGCAAATAATAATTCATACGCGATAACGATACAATGCGAATTAACAAAATATGTAGTTATAATACCAATCCCAAAGAGAAGTGGGTACTATAGCAAAAGCATTGTTGAAGGATTTCATATTAAATTACGGCCGCATGAGAGAAATCAGAACGTGTTACATCGCCTACAAGTGATGATTCTCCGTAATACGATAGACTTTATCATTGCTGACATTACTTTTATATGCCAACACATAATGTACTTTAATATAATAATTCATTCTATTTCTCTACTTCGCCTTGTGTAGATGTTTTAGTTTCACACATTAATAATTTTGTATTAATTCAAATAAAGTTTTTTTAAAAAGCTTTTCGTTATACCACGACATATAACTGGCGCAGTCGGTAGGATTGTAAGACGGTTTTTCTGTGCATTTCTGGAACTTTTGCGAAAACGACAGTGAAATCGGTTTATTTCAATAATTTGCTTACAAGTTCGGACAAACGAAAATTGTCACCAGGGCCTAGGACCACATCGCCGAAGCCGTAGAAGTAAAAACCACATCGTCGAAGCTTCTATAGTTAAGAAAGAAAGCAAAGAGAAGATGAAAACAACTCTACTAATGTGAGTAAATTTCTCATTGAATCCCATTCATTCAAATTCATCCTATAATTAATAAATCCCATGAATTTATCAGATTCTGAATCTGAAGAGTTTAATTGTGACGTAAATAATTCACAAACAATTCGTGACAGGAGTCCTATCAGAACTAACAGAATAAATAGAAATTTTCATAATATCAATCAATCACTAATAATGGCTGATTTACAAAATTATCATCTGAATGCTATCCCTAGTTACGATGGTGATAAAACCACTCTTGCAATATTTATATCTGCATGCGAAAATTTATTAACAACCTTTATAGATCGCAATAATGCTGCGAATCCACGTAATGAATGGTTACTTAGGGTAATCATAGGTAAACTTGAAGGAAGAGCTAAAATATTAGTTGGCAGTCGTGAAGACGCAACAAACTGGCCAAATATAAAAAAATTACTTTTGCAATACTTTGCGGACCAGCGTAATGAGGACTGTTTAGTACGCGACTTAATGTGCTTAAAACCAGAACCTCGTGAACAACCCAATCAATTTGGAATGCGAGTGCAAGATGTTCGAAGCTTGCTACAAACTAAATTGCGTTTGACTATCCCTGATGAAAATATCAGAAATGTCAAAAATGAAATTTACGATAATCTAGCCTTACAAACTTTCCTACATGGATTATCAGGACAATTAGGTCTCGCAGTGCGGTTACAAAAACCCATAAACTTAGAACACGCTATGAGCATGGTCATTGAAGAAGAGAACTTCTCTTATGCAGACAAACATTATAAACCTTCAACTAATGTTCCATTTAATAAAAATTGCAATAACTTTGATAGAGCAAAACAACCAATTGCACCACCTAGACAATTCAATAATTTTGTACCCCATTTTGCTAATAACCAAGCAAGCAATATGCCACAATCCCGATCGCTCAATTACGTACCAACAAATCGATTTAACTCAAATAATCACCAACAAAATTTTAACAGACTAGCCCCTCAAACCCCCACAGGTAAAATGTACGCAGGACAAAATAATTTCAATAATGGACCAAATAGAACAGTTCGAAACTTTCACCAATCGAATAATAATTTTAGACCAAATTATAAACCAACTCCTATGCAAACGTCAACCCGTAATATGACACATATAACAAATACCGTACGTCCACAAACAAAATGGATTTCGGAAGAACTTTATCATCAGGAAGTTGAAGACGAAAACGAGACATACATGACACCATATGGCGAAGAATATTCGCAAGAAACTCAAATACAATCAGAAGATTCTCAATTTTATGACACTGACGAACATAGTTTCGAAGTCGAATCGGAAAATTTTCAATTAGACCTCAACCTACCCGATCAACCTTGATACATTTAAATAACGATAATAATCCCCGCTTACCGTTCATAATTATTCCAAATGTTAATCTTAAACTTATGATAGACACCGGATCTATGAAGTCTCTAATAAATAATAACGTTGTAGAAAAATTTTATAGTAATTATAAAAGACAAGAACTCTTTAAAATACAGTCGGTACATCAAGTTAGTAATCATGATACAACAGTAAATATTCCCTTACCGAAAATATTTAATACTGGCGATTTAAAACACAAGTTTTACGTATTTGATGTAAACTCGCAATATCATGGACTCATTGGATTAGATCTACTAAAAAAATTAAAAGCAACACTCGATTTCGACAATAATTTGTTGATAACAGAAAGAACAAAAATTCCAATTCATATTATAAAAGAATCAGAATCCGAAAATAACACCAAATCTTTGAAACATACTCCTATTCAAAATTTTAAAATAACTATCGAACCTCGTACAGAAAGAGTCATAAAAATTCCAGTCAATACAAACAACAAATACGGAGTATTAAATAAAATTACATTTCGACCAGGAGTAGAAGTACCTACCTCTTTAGTTAAAATAGATAATAAATTTGCGACAACTACGGTAACAAATTCTAATAATAATCCTGTTGAAATAATAATACGCGAACCTTTAGAAATTGACGAATACAATGAAATTTCTTGTAATCATACGGAATATGCTAACAATTTTGAAGAACCAATGGATATTGAATATCCATCGGAAATCGAGAATATTCAAACCGAAAATCTTAACTCTTTACGTTTAGATCATATGAATGCCGAGGAAAAACAAGCAATACAAGAACTTTGCGAAGAATATAAAGATATATTCTATTGTGAAAAAATACCTTTATCCTTTACCAACAAAGTAAAACACAAATTACGCTTAACTGACGAAAACCCCATATTTGTAAAATCATACAGGTTACCTCACGTCCATCAAGCAGAAGTACGTAATCAAATCGATACGTTACTTAAACAAGACATCATACAACCTTCATGTTCGCCATGGAGTTGCCCTGTATTGATAGTGCCAAAGAAGACAGACTCCAGCGGTAAAAAGAAATGGCGCATGGCCATTGACTATCGGAAAATTAATGAAAAACTCGTGGAAGATAAATACCCACTTCCAAATATCACAGATATACTGGACAAACTTGGCAAAAGTCAGTATTTCACTACTTTGGACCTTGCCTCTGGCTACCACCAGGTAGAAATGGCACCGGAAGACATCGAAAAAACAGCGTTTAGCACGGAAAATGGCCATTACGAGTTCAAACGTATGCCATTTGGGCTACGTAATGCACCAGCGACGTTTCAACGCATTATGGATAACATCCTCAGAGGAATCCAAAATGAGAAGTGTTTTGTCTATTTAGATGACATAATAATATTCTCAACTTCGTTACAGGAACATTTGACACGTTTGAAAGAAGTATTTGAACGACTACGGAACGCAAATCTAAAGATACAATTAGATAAAAGCGAGTTCCTCAGCAAAGAAGTCGCTTATCTTGGACACGTCATAACATCGGATGGAGTTCAACCAAATCCAGACAAAATTAAGGCTGTAGTACAATATCCACTACCTAAGACCACAAAGGAAATTAAAGGCTTTCTTGGTTTAGTCGGATACTACCGAAAGTTCATAAAGGACTTCGCTAAGCTCACAAAACCCATGACAAGATGCCTAAAGAAAAATGCGAAAATCGAGCAGACTCCAGAGTTCATCGATGCATTTGAAAAATGTAAACAAATTTTGACGAACTATCCAATTTTGCAATACCCGAACTTTGACCAACCGTTTATTCTTACGACGGATGCGTCAAATGTAGCATTAGGTGCTGTGCTTTCCCAAGGAAACATAGGCAGCGATAAACCTGTGTGCTATGCATCGAGAACCCTCAACGAAACGGAACAACGTTATTCAACTATTGAAAAAGAACTCCTAGCAATAGTTTGGGCAACGAAATATTTTCGTCCCTATCTATTCGGCCGAAAGTTCTATGTATATACCGATCACCGCCCGCTTGTGTGGCTGATGAAATTGAAAGAGCCCAATTCCAAGCTTGTACGATGGCGACTAAAACTAGAAGAATTCAACTATGAAATAATATATAAGAAGGGTCGTTATAACACAAACGCTGATTCTCTTTCACGAATATTAATAAATGCTATGACTAAATCTAACCCAAATGACAATGACAAAGACTCAATTATGCCAAATCTCGATGAAGATGAAAATCTATTATCGGAAATAGCAACACTTTCACCCGGTACATTAGACAGAATTCTAGAACAACCCGATTTTGTAATTGATGATACAAGTCTACCTATATCATTATCTGAAATCCCAATGTTAGACACCATTTCCGATAGTTCTCATTCAAATATAAATATCGAACCAAAAAATGGTATCCCAATTTCGGAAGATGCAATTGAAGCAAAACCAAACCAATATTTCATAACAACAGTTTCAATGAATCCTAGAGACGTAAAACATGTCAAAGTAGGTAAAAACAATAAATACTTTATACAGATTTCAAGGAATAATAATGAGGACGAAATTATAAAATTCTTAAAAAATTATACTGCAGCTAATAAAACTTATTATTTTAATTTTGATCAAGAGAAAATGTATAAAGATTTTAGTTCTATATACATAAGATTATTTAATAATAATGCACCTAAAATTATTAGTTGTAAGAAGCATAAGATACCACTTATAGATGACGAAGAAATAACAAATGTTATAAGCAACTATCATACTGGTAAAACCAATCACCGAGGTATCACTGAAACTCTCAAACAAATTACGAACAAATATTACTTTCCTGATATGAAAATTAAAATAGCCACCTTTATAAATAAATGCGAAAAATGCCAAAAGGCAAAATATGACAGGAATCCTCCAAAAATCCCTATAATGTTAACGGAGACGCCAAACAAACCTTTCCAAATTATACATGCTGATACATTCACTATCGAAGGACAAAACTATGTTACTTTAGTAGATGCATTTTCAAAACTAGGACAAGCAATTCCTATAACTTCAAAAAATTCTATCGAGACAGTTAATTCATTTATTACTTACTTTACCTATTATGGCGTACCTGAAACCATAGTAATGGATAACGGATCTGAGTTTAATTCCGAAACAGTTCAACAATTACTAGAGTTACATAAAATAAACATCCACTTCATTACCCCTCGAAATCCACCTTCGAATGGAATAGTTGAGAGATTCCATTGTACTATTATTGAACATATCAGATTAATGCGACAAGAAAAGAATAAAGATCCTATTAAGCAACTAATAAGTTATGCTCTCATAGCATATAATAATACGATACACTCATCGACAGGTTATACACCAATGGAACTTACAATCGGACATGCACAAAACAAAGACATTTATGACTTAGACGATCAAAAGAAATTATTACAGGAGTACATTCAATCCCACAGAAAAAAGATAGCATTAACTTATGACAAAGTCAAAGAGGAAATTGAACAAGAAAAAATTAGAATCCAAACTAAACGTAATACTAATACGAATGAATCGCAGTTTACTAATGTAGATCAAGTTTATTCTAAATTAGATCGCCGAGGTAAAACTACTCAAAGGTACGAAGGTCCTTTTGACGTGATTAATATAAATGATAAAAATGTAGCTACTTGTTCAAAAGAAGCTAAAACCCGAAAAATACATTTAAGAAATCTGAAACGACCTGTTCTTGTTCCAGATGGCTCGCCATCCTTACAACAGAACACACCTACGGACAAGAAATCGAATTCTCCAAAATAACCGAAAATCCGGGACTACTACCTATAAAATTAGGTAATGTCCAAAACACTATTGATTATTGGACTTTAATTAAGATAGTAGATTTAGAACCATTAGAGAATAGTTTTAATTATCTATATGAACAAACTCGTAGAGTAGAAAATATTATGAATGAAACACAACATGGGCCAACGTACAGAAAAGAAATAAATAATTATCAGCACCTATTAGAATATCAAGTAACGGAAACTAGCAAAAAGCTTACTCAACTCATTCCTTCAGATAATAAAAGAATTAAACGAGGACTCATAAACGGTTTAGGATCGGTTTTCAAAGCAATTACCGGTAATTTAGATCAAGAAGATGCAAGAAGGTATGACAACGCAATTGAACAACTTACAAATTCCCAAATTAAAATGAAAACATTAGTTGAAGAACAAATCAGTATCGCTCAAAGCGCTATGCAGAAATTTGAAGAGGCTACAAATAAAATTATTATCAATCAGGTTAAATTAGACCAACAATTTCAGTACGTAACATCATGTATGGAACAGATGCAATTACAAGTAGATAAGCTCGAGGACGCACTAGTATTTCAAATGCTTATTGTTCAAATGATATCCGCAATAAATGCTATTAATGACATATTAGAAACTATAGTGAATGCCGTAACGTTTTCAAAACTTAAAACATTTCACCCTTCCATATTGGAAACGGAAGACTTACTTTACGAATTAACCGAAATCTCAAATTCACAACAAAAGCTTAAATTACCTTACGAAGTTAGTTCTGATACGATTCAATTGTATGAAAAAATTGTGACAGTAAAAAGTTACTATCAAGAGAGACAAATAATCTTTATAATTGAGATACCAATTGTAGAAAACATTCCGTATAACTATTACCACCTCTACTCACTTCCTACAAAAACATCCTCACTTAATTATCATGTAATAATTCCTCAACATAAATACCTATCCATCAATGAGAAATATTACGCTTTATCTAATGAAAAATGCATTGAAGCTACCACTAATGAATTCCTGTGTGAAGCCCAAAATATCAACGAAATCAGCAGCCATAGCCCCTGTGAAATTCAACTACTTCAATTCACTAACCACTATAGCGATTGTAAACAACATGAGGTCGAGATAAATCAGGAAAAACTACAAAAAATTGGAACAAATCAATGGTTAGCAGTATTTCCAAACGAAACTACAGTTGCCAGCTTGTGTAACCACAACAGAGACAAGAAGACCGTCCTTGGAAATTATATTATCAAAATACCAGAAAACTGTCAATTACTAGTACGAGAGAGAATCTTCAAAACATACCAAAATACTATAAAAATTATAAAACCAATAGAGTTGCCTAACATCGAAATTCCTGATCTTCAATTAAATCACGATCATCAAGCATTACCACCACTTCGACTCGAATCCATCAATCTAGATGAAATACAACCACTAGTGAATCAATTGGAACATACCAAACAAAAACTTAAAGAAATGGAAATTCCACAATTCCATACTACCACCAGTGTCTGGACAATCATACTGTATATTATTCTTATATTATTCATTACATTCACATGCTGGAAATATCGAGCCAAGATAAGAAGAAATTCAAAGAAATCTGCTCCAGTAGAGATTCCGTTACACGAGATAACATTGAAAAATTAGAAGCACCCAATTTTTCCACTTAAGATGGGAGGTGTTACATCGCCTACAAGTGATGATTCTCCGTAATACGATAGACTTTATCATTGCTGACATTACTTTTATATGCCAACACATAATGTACTTTAATATAATAATTCATTCTATTTCTCTACTTCGCCTTGTGTAGATGTTTTAGTTTCACACATTAATAATTTTGTATTAATTCAAATAAAGTTTTTTTAAAAAGCTTTTCGTTATACCACGACATATAACTAACGGATATGGGTAATGAGTATAAAAAACGAAGTATTAGAACATTTAACTAAGCTTCTAAATATAACACAAAAAATTTCTACAGCCTATACCACAGTCAAACGGGTTGTGAGCGAAACCATAGGGTACTTGATGAATATGTACGCATGTATATAAATAATACGCAAGCAGATTGGGATAATTGGTTAAAAAATTTCAGTTTTTCTTACAATACTACACCAAGCGCATATCACAACTACACCCCTTTTGAATTAGTTTTTGCTAGAAAAGCGGAAATGCCAGAATCATAGATAGACGGTAAAATCGATCCTATATACAATATTGACGCATACTATCAAGAAGTTAGATACAGATAACAATTAGCTCATCAACGAGCAAGAGAATTTTCAATAAAAGCTAAGGGTAAACGAAAAACGGAATACGATAAACAAGCTAAAACCACAAATATTAAACCGGGTGATTTGGTACTATAAAGTAACTAAAACAGAACCAAATCTGATCCTTGGTACAAGGGTCCCTTTCCAATAGTGAACTCTGGAGAAGTCAATTGTACTATAGATAACAAGAAAGTGGAGAAAGTGCATAAAAATAGAGTGAAACCGTTTTTAAAACAAACTAATAACGAACAGTAAACTAGTGAATGAACATTAATAAGCAATAACTATATGTATCATATATCGTATGTAAACAACTCTCCTCAATTCATCAATCAAAAAGATATAAACAGTAGATATTTTGTATCTTAATTAAAAAAAAAAAAGAATTTGGTATGTTTTTTCTAGAAAGAGAGGGTAACATATATTGATTAAATTGAAGATATATTAGTTAAATTGAATTAAAATAAAGTATGCCTAGTTTATAGTTTTAGTTCAAGTTTGAATATATTTTTCAGCTTGAGATGAATGAACTTCATTTGTGGGCAGAATGAAGTACATTCTTTCAAAAAGGGAGATGTGGTAACCACAGGTGCAATCTAATATTAATTATGCATATTGAAGGATAGTCAATTATAAGAATTCATACTATCATGTACTCTATTTACTGTTCAACTAATGAATAAACTTATAATAACCAACGTCAAATATTTATCTAAACCAATGAAGAGTATACCTCTATATGGGCTATACCTCTAGGAGGGTCAATGTTTCGATAATCTTCTCTGTACCGACTCATCTCTGCCAATTCGACTCTTATAAGATGGAGACCAACCAACTGAGGCCTACTCCAACTTGAATCTGTCGTAATAATGAATGAACTTAAGGATATTCAATTCATTGGAATCTATACTACATCGAGCTATAAAACCATACATACGATATGATTGGGCTATAACATTATCAATGTGTGAGTTGAAGTTTGAAGTAACATTAAGATCCACAAACGTTTCAAGCCTTTGTAGTAATATTATTGAAACTTTTGTGAAAATTTATTCAAGTTCTCTTCAAGGGGTAAGCCAGGTAGCCAGGTGTATGCAGTCGTCTACTGATTTGATCACACGAAATAATTTCAAATTGTCAGCGTAGAAGAGATAGTCAACATCTAAGGTCTCACCGATATCACTTAAAAAATAATGTATAAGAAGGGACTCGAATTAATATCCTAAGGGGATCCAGATGTAGCAAAATGCTCGATAGATATGTAAATATTAAGTGCTGCAGAAAGTTTTCTGTTAGTTAGATAAGACTGAAAGAGCTTTAAACGAAATTCAGATAAACCAAATTTTGAAAGCTGAAGTACTAACAGCTTACGTTCAATACTATCAAATGACATGTATATTACATCAGTCAATATTTCCAAAGATGAACTGTGTGATGTTAACTAGATTATTTCCTGTGGAACGTCCTTTAAAAAACCATGTTGAGGAATCGATAATGTATTGCTAACGTGATGATACAATCGGTTATAAATCAAAATATCAAATATCTCGGAGAAATTACTGATTATGGAAATAGTACTAAAGTTAGCAATATCAGATTTGCCTCCTTTTTCATGTATAGAAGACACGTTTGACTGCTTCCGAAATATCGGGAGAAGTACAACTACTCATTGGAATATTAATCTGGACCGTCTAAGGAAAAGCCAGAACGTCGGCACAATCACTAACGCTGGTATGCTATCTGGATCCGTAGTCATTTTTGCTTTGATCTGTTTCAGTGCCAATAAGACTTACTGTTCTTAGAACTCTGAAGTTGAAAATCTGTAGTGTCTTCCCTTCCTCGGCCGGACTATCTTGGTATAAGTCAGATGGAGCCGCATATGATTTGGAGAAGTAATCAGCAAAGCCATTTAGAATATTTTCAGGAGTATCAAGCAGATCACCTTCATGATATAGTGTTGGAAGCATTTGTTGACCTTTTTTTATTGTTTATGAAAGCCCAAAATTAAGTGGGATTGTCTTTAATATTTACCTCCGCAGCTGCCATAAATTTTCTTTATAATAGATCTATATCACGTATGATTTTTTGTCTCAGATTTGTCAATTATAATTTTTCGTAAAAATAATCACTAGCATCATTTGCATTGAGGAAACTTTCAAGATAAGTCCAGTCAATATTGAACATGCTGACATAAAGTGCAGGAGAGTCAGCTTTACGGAAGTTGTAAACGACTGCACAACATTCTGTTGACAACCTAATTTCAAGAGAAAGCAGCGAGTAATTTTCAATGCAGAGTGATAGAGTTCTTCCGTAATTAGCGGATCTAAATATTTCTCAAGGAGTAAGTTTGATATATTGAAATCTAATAATATTATATTTCTACCATATACAGTCCAGTCAAAACTTTCTTAACATTTTATAGACCGCACGAAAATGAAAAATTCATCTGCATCGTGCTCAGAATGGCTTACACATCGTTAGTCAGAAAAAAAAGGAGTCCCAGCATTATTACTAATGATAAACAAAGAAAAACCATTTTCGATTAACAAATGGAATGTTCTTTATAACAAATGGGATATCTCGGGCTGTTTCAACCCAAACTTTCTGAAATTTTGTATTAAGAGTTTTTTTTTTGATTCGGTTGACCCGAATCTGAATTCGGAAAATGGAAAATCAGTCCCGCTTGCTGGAAACCTGGAAAATTTTACCAAATCCTAGCAACAAACAACATTTTTTCGCAGAGCATTGTTTTTGAACATGAAATCAAAACCTACCATAGTTTTCCGGAAAACACAAGATCTCTATGACATGAACATTTTGAGGCGTACAAAGAACACAGCAGCTGTGGAGAGAAAGGAATTGTTATGCCGGCAATAATATTTGAGATGCAGTTGTAAGATCACGTCTTCTTTTCTATTTCAATTCATAAAACACGTGGACTCTATGAAATAACGATTTTTATTAAAACTTAATAACCGAAAATAAAACATAGTGAATAAAATTAACGTATATGTGTATTAAAAAACAATTGTTAGCTGAGTAATTCAAAAACCAAATTCACAACAACAGTCAACAGCTGGCGGGCTTGTGATAAATTGAAGATTCAAGATTTTTTTCTCAAGAAAAGTTGATTTTGATAATACGAAAGGAGAGACTTTTTTATATATAACCGAGTAACATCATCATTATCATATAGAGTTTTCACTACAATTTTCCGAAAAAGAATTAATATTCAAGTTTAATCAAATTTTAATATTCTGGAGTTTTCCGAAACACTATAGTTAGTTGCTTTTGATTCTATAACAATAAAGTAATACTCAGCGACCACAAAAACATATAGTTTCACATTGTGGATGAGGACACTGTGAACTAGGACCGAGACAGGCATATGAAGGAAACGATGCAATTTTCCACAATTTTTCCAGAATTTATCGTCTTTCAGTGAAATTTGTACCAAGAACAATCACGGTAACTTATTACTCCAATAACACTGACTAAAATTTTTCGGAAAACAAAATAATTGAAGTTTGTCGTGTAGAAATGGTATATTTTCATTTTCGGAGTTTTCCCGTAAAACTATCTTCGTCAGTGATCACTAAAGGGCGGAATATATGCAAAGTGCATATATTTGCATATTTTGCATATTTTTACAAATTTCATAAAAAATTGCATATTTCGGCAAAAATAAAATTTGTGTGCATATTTTCATGTTTTTCGTTTTATCAAAAGATTAAGTGCGACCCTTGTAGATAATTGAAATAATTTAAAAGGTGGGTAGGTTTTATTATTATATGGTTTATGGACCCATTTTATTATTATATGGTTTATTGCCGGCATTTATTGGATGTTTAGGAATTTCCAAGCTTGCCTAATTCACCGAACAGAAGCAAGACCAGAATGTTCACTTGAAGTTCCACCCCTAATGTTGTCTATTTCGCTGGCACATTTGAATAATCCCTGGTGGTGCCAAGTTTCGGTGGTAGTAAGTATTGTCACCGAACAGAAACTTCTGTTCGGTGCTCGGGGGTCTAGTTGGAATGCGGCAGCTTGCTTTTATAGTTCGGACTTCAAAGTACCGACGCCAAGTGAACCTTCTTGTCTTGTTTTTTTTCGATGCCTAATTGGAGAGCAAATGTGGTCTCTTCTTTTGTATTAATATTGTATAGTTTAGTTTGTCGATAGATTCCAGTGTGATCTCGAGAATATTTATTTCAAACGCCTAAAATGCCGAAAACCGCTTCGTGGATTAAAAATTTTCCTGAGTTGGAGTTTAGTTGGGATTAAGTGTTTTGCAAAGTTTGTGCCAAAATCATTGTTTGTGGAAAGAAATTCCAAATTGATCAACACTTGAAAACAGCTATGCATAAAACTAAGTTGCAGAAAAATAAATCTGTGCCTGTTCAACAGTGTGTGCAAACCGCATTTCAAAATGTGTAACCAAAGAATGAAAAGGAGGTGTTTCATCAAGACTTATTATGCAAAGCTTCAGTCGCAGCAAATATACCTTTGAAGAAACTGCAAAATACACAATTCAGAGATTTTTTGCAAAAATATTGTAATCGAAACATCCCTGACGAATCCACACTTAGAAAGAAGTATGTGCAAACAGTATACGAAACCGTATTGGAAGAAATTAAAGTTTCACTGGGCGATGAACATTTTAATATTATTGTTGATGAAAACACAGACTCATGTGGTCGATATATCGCACATCTTATTATTGGAGGGCTCCAAGAAAATGAGCCAGTTAGACAAAACAAATAATGTGACCGTAACTCGATTTATTCGGCAGTCTCTATCAAATTTTTTTTTACCAAATCCAGTTCCAGTAGAGGAGTTTTTAGTGTTTTTGTCTGACGCAGCACCGTATATGGTTGAAGTAGGCCAAAACTTAAAAATGTTTTATCCCAATATGGTACATGTCACTTGCCTTTTACACGGGATAAACAGAGTTGAAGAAACTATTAGAACAGCATATCCCTTGGTGAACAAATTAATTTCAAATGTAAAGAAAGTCTTTTTGAATGCATCTCTAAGAGTGCATATCTATAGAGAGAAATTGGTAGGAGTTAGTTTACCTCCAGAGCCCGTAATTACTCGATGGGGAACATAGATTAAGGCCGCGATATTCTACGCAGACCATTTTGAAGCCATTAAAGACATAGTTTTAGATTTAGAAGACAATTCACAGTGTGTAGTGCAAAGTCAAGCAGTATTCAAAATGTAAATTTAGCTAAGGAACTTGTTTTTATTAAGGTTAATTTTAGTTCTATACCAGATATAATAACTTCGTTAGAAAGTAGGAATATGAGTTTGAGAGAATCAATTAATATTGTTGAAACTTTTCCCGACGAATGCAAAAAAGTTCCCGGTGATGTAGGAAATCAAGTAAGAAGTAAACTCGAAGATATTGTGGGAAAGAATGAAAGCTTTAAGTATTTAATGGAAGTCAAAAATATTCTTGATACTAAACCATCCAACGAAGTAATACTGTAATAATCTGAAAGGCTGGTATTTGGGAGCAATTGAATAAACTTATTTATATGGTTATTGCACACAAGCCAGGTAAACCAAATTCAGCTCAGATATTACTAGGTTATGTATTTTTATTGTTCCCTCAGGTCAAAGCCCTATGGGATCCAATGAGGCTACGGAGAGTGAAAACCTTATTGTAACTATTGCTATGATAGCTACCCTTCTATGCAACTCGAGGGTTGCAGAGATAGTAGAATGCAGGGTACACTACGAGAAGTGCCCTGTCGTTGGTAGTATGGTTTAAAATTAGCTGCCACCAGTCCCCTTTTACAGATGTTTTAGAGAATAGTTCAGGGAACGGAACTAGACTCGAAGGAGTTCCTCTCCAGTAGCACTTGGTATAAATAGTTTAGTAGCGGGGCCCTTCCTGGCCGATTTATACACTAGGCTAGTATGACAGCTTCACGTTGCTGAAGATGTTCGGAGTGACAAACACGACAGGATTGTTCACCTCCACTACAAGGTTATCTAAGGGATGGTGTTTCAATGAAGAACAATGAGAACAGTATAAGTTGTATATTGGAGAAAAGTTAATTGTATACAAAATAAAACAATAAAGATTACACGGATGTATATATAAGTATATATACTAAGTCCCATACATATAAACTTAAAGGGAAAAATATGTCATATAACCAACAAGAACAAACAATGAATTTAAATTAAGCCAATTTAATTTTGATGCTAGATATCTGAATAGTATATAAAAAAAACAATATATAATAAATTGCATAAGACTTTATCGAGACCGATCAATCAGTGAATTATTGATTTGCCTGATGTAACGAAGCCAGGGAGTTGTTTCTTTGGGGGCTAACCTTAATTCTGAAATGGATCTACCACTCTGACGGAGTAACTATGGTTATAAAGTGAACCAGAGGGGCCACTGATAGTAAGATTGAGATCCCCGAAGGGTGACTCTCTAAATAGATCCCCTGTTGTTTTTATCCACTGCTACCTGGTTCGTTATGTATCGGTAGATCGAGTGAATTACACAACAAATAATCAATACAATGAAACTCTAGTTGTCCCGATGAACTCAAACACTTTCTGTCAAATTAGCCGCTGATGGCTAACTCTCCCTGTCCTTAAAGATCAGGGTCTCAATAGGGGTTTTTAGACCCCTTGAACTTCCAGATAAAAATTAATAATAATAATAACTACCCTTGTAGCAACTTTTGAATAGTGAGCTATCCCCAAATAATTATATCTTTGACCCTACAATTACGGTAACACTGATTCCAATTATACCTATCCTAAGTAGGTCCCTTAAATACACTATAAAATATGAGAAATTCGCAGATGGATCGATACACTTCTAGTAAGTCAAAATACCCTATTAATGCTTACATTTACCGGGGTGATGACCTCAGAATTTTTTAGCTTGAACACAGACTAAACAGCTTTCTCTAAAGACTTACCCTGACTTAGTACTTAATCCTTAATCCACAGGGTAACTTAGACACTTGAGCTTACACTTCACGGCTTACACAAAATGTATTACGCGGCGTCTTTTTGTTAATTTTATAAATTACACCACGAAGCTAGTTCTCTCTCGCACCCAGATCAAAATTATCTAAACGTTAAAGGCAACAAATTCTCCAAAATATCAAATTACTATAGACTTCTATCATCAAGTTACTAATGACGTTCTCCACAATTTCTTTTATAGGTTATTATAGATTCTAGTTACCAAATAATATTCCCTAAATAGCAAATGATATTAAAGTAAAATGTAAGTTCTCTTGAACTGGTACTTGAAATGATTTAAGGTGAATGAAAATAAACTATAAGAATGATACAAATTGATTTGAATGACTTAATTTACTTTGAGTAATAACGAAAGAGTAATATAGTTGCAAAAATTAGAAATCTTGTAACTTGTAATACAACAAAAACAATCAATTGACTACGTTAAAAAATATTAATTAAAAGAATTAAAGGATCTGACTTTGAGAGAGAGACTGAGCTATATGTACAATGAACTAGCTTACCCAACAAGGCACGAAAAAAAAGAACTGGAACTGCTCTTGCAAAAGAGTTTTCATTTTTATAATTTGTCTCCCCCCCGAAATTGGCCTCCTGATTCGCTAACCTAAAATTCAAACGGACCAATGAAGTTGGTTGTATCCCGTTGCACCTTGCACTAATACACAAATCTGTATTTAGAGTTGCCTGTATTCCCACATCGAGGGGCAGTGAGTGACCACAAAAAATGATTTCTCCAAACCCTGCTGACTAAGTAATTAACTCCGTATGCGTAGAAAGTGCAAGGTCCGCGGAATAGCGCCTCGAAGGCTCTAATTCTTAAAAATCACGTACAACTTGTAAAAGGTATTAGATGGCGTATCTCTGGCGCCAGACAGGAATTCCATTATTTCAATCTGAATAAAACTCTAATTGTTGAATATAGAATGTATATGTATAGTCTGTTCCTGTCAGGAATTTAGAAATTTTAGATTTGAAATGCCCGTAAAAACGGAACTACACTCTACGGAATGATTTGAGTTGTACTCTCATGTGTCAAGTATTCCTGGTTTACTTAGAGTGGCTTAATTTTCGGGAGTTTGCTCATGCTTACGCTACTTTGATTCAATCGTAAAAAAAAAAAATAATAATCCCCCGGATTATTACATCACCCTCACCTTAAAGAAAGAGCGGGGTTCGGAAGGAACCAAGCTCCTTTCTACAACCGGTATTATACGTATGTTTTGATCCATCTGCCAAGTTCTGACCAGCGTGGGAATCTAGGGGTACTAGACCCACCTTCACGCTCAATATATGTATGATCATCAGTCCGATTGGACTTCCCAATAACCTAAATCCTATTCAACATATTCACGTGGATTTACCACATGACTACAACAGTACAATCCTTAAGAGCTAAACAATGAAAGTCTACTTCTGTTTCCATATTGTCACAACACTTTTTTCGGATTGACTTTTACGCACTAACCCGCACTGTCACTCGATGGTTTCACATACCAGGACGCTCGTGGAGACTGGACATGGACCTGCCGTACAACGAACCGGCTGCTGATCGTCTTCCCTCGCGTTCTGTCCAGTGGAGGGTTGGATACATCGCATGGGTGGCGGTGGAATCTGTGGTGGTGGAAACTACAGCTGCTTCTGGTTCCCTTGGGATGACATTGGTTGATGGAGCGGATGGAACTGCATCCCCTGGACTTCCATGGGCGTGATGTCGGTTGACTAGGAAGGCGGTGAGGGTGGTCCATAGACAGGCGAATAGGTGTAGACCCCATCCGAATAGCTGGTACAGGCTCCATCCGTTTAGGCCGACACCAATAACGAACTTCACCAATCGGAATATACAGTATAGGCCCAACAGCCCGTTCATGATGGTCCCTATGCTTTCGAACCAACCCCATATCTGCCGGATGGTGGACCTGACGAGACTGGTAACCTCTTCTTTGCTGAATAGTTTGAGAGTGTTGTACCCTTGGTCCAGAGACTCCATACCGGACACCCGTCGCGCTATCATCGTTTGGACTGCATCTCTTTCCATGCCGAAGATCAGGTTCCGTTGGCTTTTTCTCATGTCCTCGGATGTGTATAGTCCCCCTGCGCTAATCAGCTTGATCGGTTGGAACTTCAATTGGTCCTCTGCTTCAATCTCAATGGTCAGTGGTACAAGACTCGTCAGTGGTAGTGGGGAGAGGCCGATCCAGGTTCCCTCGACTTGGTACAAAGGTGGCATAAGGCTATTACATTCTATTTGAACAGCTACATTTTGGATGACGTGGGTCAACGGTGCCATGAATTTACTCTGGTTGTTAACCGTGATAGGGAGTTCGTTGAAGCACTGATCGGTCCTCCGCAGTACGGCCGGTCGGGGTTTACATTGGACTAGGTAGATTACCTCCCCTAGCACCTTTCCTAGGTATCCCGGTTCCTTCTTTATTGTCCATCCTACATCTTCGCGGGCATGTAATACGGTGGCCAACTGATTTTGCCAAATCTCTCGGCGTATTAGGCATCTCCGGTGAATTGTGTCGGCATACAGTCTGGCCCAACTGTGCTTGGTTGACTGCTCGATGTAGAGGAGCTTGCTGTTGACATAAGATAGTAGATCTATATTCGCTACCTCTATATTTTCCGTTGCCTTAGTGGGCGGTAGGCTGCTGATGTTTCTAACTAGTAGTTTCGGATGTTCGGTCTGCCAAACTTCGTGACCGCAGTGTTCCGTAAGAGAGATGAGAGCTAGCGCGAACACTTTGTCGGCTCGCTCTACTACAACATATACGTCTCCTTGCTTACTCCTTACTAAGTGAGCTTCCCCTTCGTACAGTGATACTAAATCCTTCTCGCAAGCCCCTAGTAAGTCTATATTCCAAGTGGTTTCGCCATAAGTCGAATCCATACAGTATCCCTTCAGGTAGTTACAAGCAATACCTCCGGCTAATGCGATTTCGTTTATCTCCAATTTTACTGTGGCCCAATAGTCCCGAAGGATAATTTTGACATTTGCCAACACCACCACTGAGGCCCATGTTTGACCGTCTTCTGAAAATCCACTGCCTATACATGACCCGTCCGCTTGTACGGATCCGAAAAGAGTCATGGCTGCATAAGTAGTACCATTTAATGTCAGTTTGTTTATGATGTGACCATGAACTCGTAAGGATTGGAACGAATGAGCTTCGTTGCATTTTTCCGCTCCTAGTTTAAATATGTAGCTTGATAATCCATTTGTTACCACCGAAGAGTGACTGTGCATGCCGCAGTGCGAGATGGTCCTTGTGACCTCTACCAGGCAGGCGCGTACGTATCGTTGTCCGTAATTCCGTTGCTGTAATACTTGGATTCGGCCTGCTTCTTCCTTATATTCCGTGGCTGGGTCCGGACAGGGAGTCACCGTCTTCAGTGAAACCATCGTTGTGTTTAACGAGTCCCCTTCACAGTCGTACACGATCAATCCATTCCCCATTTGAGTTAGGAGCGTCATCGCCAGGACGAGATACATCTTTGGCACTCTGAAATAGATCCCGAGAAAATGGGAAGAGAATCCAAAAACAAAAAAAAAAGAATTTAGAACCAGGCCCTTTTTTGTGTGACCTAAACCCTGACCTGAACCCCCAAACCCCCATCATTGTATTAGTGATACCTAAAATTTGGGTATTGATCATCCACCGGAACACGAAAATAATAAAAACACAAAAAATAAATTAAGGGTATAATCCCCATACGACTCCCGACCATCTAAAGGTCTGTGTATACTTTTCATTCCGCTAGAGCTTTCTCGATTCCCTTTCTCTTCCCCTGGGGATACGTGATCTCCTTAACACATGGGGGAATCAATCCCTCCCTTAGGGTCCTCTACCCTCCGGCGCAGTGGTCCCGTTCACAGGTCGCTGCAGCCACGGAGGCTGGAAGAGTTATATCACGTTTGCATGAGTTTCGGACTTATAGTAAGGGCTGCTCTTATTTTGTCCCATCCTCTGACAGTCTGAATTAACTATTTAGCTAGATTTCTACATCGACTCACATATACGGACGGCAATTATGACGACTTTGATTTTACTGAAGTCTTGCGGACTAGTGTCCAGTAATGATTTCCATCGGCTACAGGATGGATGACTTGATGGGGATCGGGCACAAGTGGAAGTCACAGAAAAAAAAAAAAAAAAAAAGGAACTTAAGAAGGAGAAAAAGAAAAAATTCGCCTCGGTGGTACATATACTAAAATTGGAACGAGGCGGGGAGGAATACTGAGTCCTTCAAGATGGCGAGTTGAGCAACTACTACCAGACGGTGTTCACATAGCTTTTATTCGCCTCGGTGGGACACATACTAAGACGGAACGAGGCAGAGAAGATTAAGAAAAAAAAAAAAAAAAAAAAAACTTGCTTCATTCGATCCCTGACGCCCATAGTCACGAGTGTTATCCTCGCTGGAACCCTGGAGGGGTTTCGAGAAGATTAGGGGGGATGGACAATCACAGTATATCGGACCTAGGCCCCACCATAATCGGTAACACTCCTGACCATACGGTCCTCATTCATTCGCGCTTTCAAACTCGCAACCTGGGCTGACCACATTCACGCTGTTGCTATAGTCATCCAGATCCCCGGGTATATAAAGAGGAATGGGACATCTGGGTAACTATAACAACCCTCCCATCCCTATTCGGGGGGGTTTTACCCCTCGGCAAGGTAGAGCCCGCGTCCTATTCTTCAACTATTTAACTGTTACCCGGAGACGCAACGGGGTGTTCTCATTCAACATCCATCCTTACCCTCAGACCTACCAGAGAACGGAACAAAAGAGTGCCCTCATTTACGATTCTACCTACGTTGGCTGACCGGTTGTGGCCGTGACGCCTCTGAGCCAGAAGAGCTCACCCTATTATCTCGCGCCTGGTTTTTGGTTCCGATGGCGCGAGCGTGACATGTTCCCTCCGAACCTCCTATCTCCTCTCGACGCAAGCTTGGTACCACGATGGCGGTCGCCTAATACGCTTGGGGCGACGGAGAGCGATGGGGGTGTCCGTTATGTCTTGATGTGCCCGATTTTGCCTCCTGACGTCCGGTCTAGGTTCCGCCGGGCCCGGTAAAATTGCCGGGGGATGGGGTAATCGATAGATGTAGTCCCTTACTCTGGAGTTTTCACCGGCGGTGGGACTCACTTCAGGCGTACTGAGCTGTTCATTAGCTCGCCTGATCTCTTCCTCCGTATATTCCTTTTCTTCGTCCTGTTCCCCACCCCCTGGATAGGGTTTCATTCGATTTATATGCACCACGGCATCTTTTCTCGCTCCTAATAATCGAACCCTATAGTTTACCGGCCCGGTTTGCTCCAGTACTCGAAACGGCCCTTTCCACTTATTCATCAGCTTTTTGCTGAGGCCTCGCACCTGCGTTTCGTCCCTCACATAGACCAGGTCGCCTAGGCGACATCTCCGGGGCTTAGCGGTCTTGTTATATTGCCGCTCTCGATAATCGGCCGCTACTGCCATGTTCCGTTTTACTTCCGGATATACCTTATTCCATCTTCCCAGAAGCTCGGCCGCATAGTTCACGTCACTATCATAACGTGTTCTATTTTTCTCTAATTCCGTGGGGAACACTGCATCTCGACCGTATAGCAGGAAAAATGGGCTGAATCCGGTGGAAGTGTGTAGCTGCGTATTATACGCGAAAGCTAAATAAGGTACCCACGTGTCCCAATCTGACTGGTCCTTGCCCACGTAATGGGACAAGATATCCTTGATCACTCGGTGCGCCCTTTCTAGACCTCCATTCGTCTGTGGATGAAAGGGGGAGGTGCGACACTGTTCTATCCCTAGTATCTTACAGACCTCCTTCATCACGGCGGACATAAAATTAGAGCCTTGGTCCGAAATGAGGACCTTCGGTGCGGAGTGACGCAGAACGACACGTTCTACTAGCGCCCGTGCTACGGTATTTGCTGTCTGGTCGGGAATTGGCACTATCTCGATGTATTTGGTAAAGTGGTCCTGGAAAGTAAGCATGTACCGATTTTCGTTATCGGATCTCACCAACGGCCCCACAATGTCCATTGCGGTCCTCTCGAAAGGCTCGCATACTTCAGTGAATCTTTGTAAGGGTGCCTTCCCTAAATGAGGTGACGTTTTACGTTGGTTACACCGGTGGCATCTTCCGCAGTACCTCCTTATGTCTTTCCTCATTTCCGGCCAGAACAGCCTCTGACGCATCAGCCGCCAAGTCTTATACTGCCCTGGGTGGCCGATGTATGCCACATCGTGGTAGTCGTGCATTGCTCTCGGTACCCAACTCTGAGGTACGACGAGCCGCTCGGTTCCGTTGTCCGCTACCTGGTACAACACACTACTCCGAGACAATCGGTATCCGTTACCCTCACCTGACTTGGGGTCTAAGTCCCTCACTACTTTGGCGCAAAACTGGTCCTTTTTCTGGGCTACTACTATATCTGCCCCATCCCATACAGGTTCTAACTCGGTGCTCGTCAAACATGTCCCTAAATCCCTTACTAATTGGACGCAGCACCTGTCCCTATCCTGCGCGGTAAGACATATTCCAGTCCCTTCCGCAGTCTTCGACTTGTCCAACCCGTAGATCCTGACCTTAATGGGCGTGTGACCGAACATCCACTCTATCATTGGCCCGATGACTCCCCAATCTAACCCGTCTAATCCGCACGCGATTCGTGGCATAGCTAACCATAAAACCCCTTTTTCTAAACATAACTGCCTAAGGTTCCAGAGGGCTTGGAACACGGATCGTTCCGTGGGCTTATCGGAGATTTTGTCCTTGGTGACCATATGTAACGTGAGGCGCCCTTGGGCTTCCATACTGGCAACCTCTCCCACCTTCTTATTCTGTTTCTTCAGCAGATAGGTGTTTCCATAAGCCTCTCTAAATTTTAGTGCAACTCCCTGGGACATGCCGAAATCCGCACTCACACAGTGAGCCAAAGCGAATTTCTCTGGGGCTTTAAGCAGATCTCCTTCAACGTTATCTACCGATTTACCCCCGATCTGCTTTCCTGCTATGTCCTTAAGACATCTGTCCATTTCAAAGTCCCAGTCCGGGCTTTCGTAAACCCGACTTAATGCGTCTACGTTCCCGTGCTTCCTCCCCGGCCGATGTATGACCTCTATGTCGTATTCTGATAGCAAGATCGACCACCGTCCCAATCTGGAGGTGGGATCCTTTAGTGACAACAGCCACTTGAGGGAAATGTGGTCCGTTACCACCTCAAATTTCTTCCCATACAGAAAACATCTATACTGCTTCACCCCAAATACAACTGCGAGGCATTCTAATTCAGTGACCGTGTACCTGGTCTCCGCGCCGGTCAATTTCCTGCTTGCAAAAGCTACAGGCCGTTCGTGTCCATCGACCTTTTGGCTCAGCACAGCGGCGATCCCTGTTCCTGATGCATCCGTTGATAGGATGAACGGTTCCTTAAAATTAGGATGGATCAGCACGCTTTCCGAGGTCAAGGCCTCCTTTAAGCTGTTAATGGACCCCAGCACCTGTTCCGTGATTATGAACTTCACGTCCTTCTTTGTTAACTCCGTAAGTGGGGCCGCTAACTCAGCGAAGTTCGGGATAAACTTCCGATACCATCCTACCAAGCCTAGAAATCCTCGCACCTCTTTCACCTTAGTGGGAATGGGAAAATCCTTAATAGCTTGCACTTTGTCTGTTAAAGGGCTTACACCCGCCTTGGAAATTTCGTGGCCTAAGTAGGTTACCTTTGGTTTCAACATGTGACACTTACTAGGTTTTAACTTTATGTTGGCTTCCGCTAAGCGATCGAAAACTAAGGCCAGTCGTCGTAGATGTTCGGTCACATCGTCGGTGCTATAAGTGATGATATCGTCCAGATATACGCTGCATATGAGATGGTTCAAACCGGCCATTGTGGTGTTGATAAACCGAGCAAAAGTACTAGGGCTATTGGACAACCCGAAAGGCATACGCAGAAATTCATAGTGACCGTCCATAGTGCTGAAAGCCGTTTTTTCGATGTCCGAAGTTTCCATTTTTATTTGATGATAGGCCGAGGCCACATCAAACACGCTGAACAGACTGGCCTCTCCGAATTGTTCCAGTAGCTCTTCTATAAGAGGGAGCGGGTAGTAGTCCCTTTTAGTCACGGCGTTAAGAGCCCTATAATCGATGCAAAGGCGGATCTTCATAGAGCCGTCGGGCTGCTTCCGTCTTACCATAACTACAGGGGCGCTCCAGGGACTTCTTGATTCCCTTATTATCTTCTCGTCCAGTAGCCGATCGATTTCCTTTCTCAGTTCGTCTCTAGTATGGAAGGGTACTCGATAAGGGGCTTTTGAGATGGGAGGTACATTTTCGGTGATTATTCGATGCTTCACATTATCCGTGCTGGATAGGATCTCGTCCTCACCACAAAAGATGTGGTCGTATCTTTGGAGAAAAGCTCTCACTAAGGCTTGGGTGTCCTTAGGCAGATGAGACAAATCCACTGCGTCTGAATTCCCTGTTTCTCGGTCTTCCCAATCTGGTCTACACCATAACTGAGCCGGACGAGCCGGTTCGACCTGCTTCTGAGCCTCGCTTAAAACTTCCACCCCAGGAGATAGGGTGCCCAACACCGTCTTTGCCCTTATTCGGACCGCGTAGTTGTTCAAATTCATGAGACGTATTCTCACTTTCTTGGTGAATGGTACTACCGCGTTGGCGATCAGTACTCCCACTTCCAGGTCTCCACCCGAGGCCTCAATCATTCCCAATTCTCCCGTAGGTTTTTGTCCTGTTACCTTACCCCAACATTCGATTTCACTTCGAGGAGGTATGGATTCCCTTTCCCATAAACTTACGTGACATCGCCGTGGGGAGGGTGGTATCGCTTCAGAATTCCTGCGCGTGCCTTTCGGGGTATCGCCCTTACTGATTTCCGTGATATGTGGAGGTTTATGCAATGGGGGAGACCTAACGGAGGGTTTGGGCCGAGTAAGTGAGGCTACCTGGGCGTACGTTGGCTTTACCGGTGGCGGTTCAGAGTAATGAGAGGGTCTGCATGGCCTTCCGTTTGAGGTTGTAGGAGCCGGTGGGTGTTGAGGCTTTGTCTTAGCGCACGGGGTGGCGATCGTACTGGGCGTTGTTGGTTTTTGCGCCACCAGCACCTGACTTGATCGTTTATAGGGCATATCCATAACAAGTGGCGTAGTTATTCCTCTAATCTTAATGGTGTTACGAGCGTAGTCCATGATGGCTCCGCACTTGGTCAGAAAGTCTCTGCCCAAAATCCCGTCTGCATGTAGTGGAAGGTTTTTAACCACCACCCAGTCTTGCAACAGGTGGGGCCGCCTTCTGTTATATTCGACCTGGCATTGGACCAGGGCGGAAGAGGTCATCTCTTTTCCAGAAATGCCTACCAAGCGAATCGCGCCGGGCAGGGATACTGCCTCGCTTGGTACGCTACTCTCCTTTAAAAGAGATAGAGCAGATCCGGTGTCTATGCATAAAGTGCGCTGTTGTCCGTTTAATCGAACCCTTAAGTTAGTGGGCCCTCCGAATGACCCTATGCCTCCTACACAAGGGACTACTACCCTGGGTGTTGTGGGTCTCGTATCTTTCTCCATCGCGGGTTGTATGACTCTGAAGTTACCATTCCCTTTCCCCCGACGCTTAACCAGCGTCCATTCACCTTGCTCCTCAACACCACTAGCAACCTTGCTCCTAGGAGCTTCTGGACAAGGTCGTGCTAGTTTAAAGCTGGTCTTGATTGCCCCGATGGGCGAGCGTTGTTCGGCTTCCTACCCTCTCCAGGTTCCCTCCTACGATCGCGGGTTCCGAAATCGCGGCAACCTATCGCGATGTGGCCTGGTTTCCCGCATCTAAAACAGGTGATGGGCTGCCTTGTTGTTCCAGCTCGGATCTCGTTTGGACAGTCGGGTTTGTAATGCCCTTCTTCCCCGCACCCATAACATCGCATCTTTTCCAGTTGGGGTGCTGCCAGACTAGGAGTAGCTGAGGGTCTTGACCTCAACTGGAGCTCAACCCTTTCTGACTGCCTAGCCATTTCCTCAGCTTTTTTGAGGGTGAGGCTGGGTTCTCGCAGTAATGCTGTTCCAATATCCCGCATCAATTCCTTCCTTAAACCCTGCTTAAACTGGTGGATCATAGTCCGCTCAGTATTCTTCCTCAACCCCGGAATTTCCTCTTCCACTGCATCCATCAGATCCTCCTCCAAGACCTGCCTCCCAAAATGCTTAATTCGCGTGGCAAATTCGGCCACCGTTTCATCGTGGCGTTGGATGCACTTGGCCAGTTGAGCCAAGCTTTCCCCTGATGTTTGTAATGGCGTGAAGCGCTCTATCAGCTTGTCTCGGAAGTCGTCGTATGCCAGATTATCCAAATCGGCATCCGCTTGGAAGTAAGTGTACGCTTCCCCTTCTAGTCGGAATTTTAATATTTTCAAGGTATTTTCTTCCGACCAACCATCCAGTTTGGACCTTTGCTCTAATTTGGCAAAATAGGCCTTTACATTGTCCTTCCCGGAAAAAGGGTCCACTGTCCCAGCGACCATGCCTAAAGGCATGGTTGGCCATGAGGCTGCTAGTGGGGCTGGGCCGGGCATACCTGCAGGATTCATTTGAAATCCGGATTTCGTAGCTCTCACTCTGATGATTCCGCCACCGAAAACCCAACTATGTACTTACTAGACACTACCTCAAAATAAAAATAAAAAAAATTGACCTATCGTTAGCTTTCGGCTACTTCTTTAAATTGAATTTAAAGGAAATTCAAGAATAAAATATTACTGGTGAATTTAATCTGCGTTGAAAGTTAGAGAAAAAAAAAAATTTTGACTTGAATTGTTACTATAAAAAAAAAAAAAAAAAATTTTTAATCTGTTTAGGTTGACCCTGTAATACAAGACAAATTAAAAAAAAAATAAAAATAACTAAAAATA
Source organism: Endomychus coccineus (assembly GCA_958510875.1). Taxonomy (NCBI): domain Eukaryota; kingdom Metazoa; phylum Arthropoda; class Insecta; order Coleoptera; family Endomychidae; genus Endomychus; species Endomychus coccineus. Next base: position 95,804,281 of record OY294067.1, read on the forward strand.
TAAAATAAAAAAAAATTAAACAAGATGTAAGATTCCAAACGCAGAACTCCCAGAATCAAAAATCTTTCTGCTCGAACACGTAATTAGTGCTTATACACGAGAGACACCTTTTGTTTCAATTCACCCGGCTCCTTCTCTTGCTGGTTCACTGTTCCTTGACCTAATTACACAAAAAAAAAAATAACATACACTTTCTCTTGGCCCTACTCTGCAAGCTCCTACAATGCTGTAATCACTTATTTCAAGCTATTAAAACTAAAGCACCTACTATTTATTCTGATGGTCACACCCCTTTCCGATAAGAACCCGTTCCAATAAAAAGGTATACGGAAACCTTATCCGGTTCCTAAATGAAAGGTTAATTAAACCTTGTTGTTATTTATGGTAAACAAAACTTCCTAATTGGAAATAAATAATTTCCGAACTCTCAGTTGCTATGCCTGATTTCACAGGCGCTCAGTGTATATATGCTTTCTAATAATCTGACCTACTATTTACTGGGGTTATTGAACTACTACCCAATTATTTACCTTACTGTTCTATGTTCTCGACACCCCACACACTGTTGTTACCCTTGCGTTATAACCTTACTTTAAAACAAAACAATGAAATGTTTTGTTATTTCCGAAGCTGTCCCTACTAAATTTTTCGAAGACGTGGATTATCACCTTGTTATTTAGGCTTAAAAAAAAACCTAAGATATCACCGCTGCGACACCAAATGTAATAATCTGAAAGGCTGGTATTTGGGAGCAATTGAATAAACTTATTTATATGGTTATTGCACACAAGCCAGGTAAACCAAATTCAGCTCAGATATTACTAGGTTATGTATTTTTATTGTTCCCTCAGGTCAAAGCCCTATGGGATCCAATGAGGCTACGGAGAGTGAAAACCTTATTGTAACTATTGCTATGATAGCTACCCTTCTATGCAACTCGAGGGTTGCAGAGATAGTAGAATGCAGGGTACACTACGAGAAGTGCCCTGTCGTTGGTAGTATGGTTTAAAATTAGCTGCCACCAGTCCCCTTTTACAGATGTTTTAGAGAATAGTTCAGGGAACGGAACTAGACTCGAAGGAGTTCCTCTCCAGTAGCACTTGGTATAAATAGTTTAGTAGCGGGGCCCTTCCTGGCCGATTTATACACTAGGCTAGTATGACAGCTTCACGTTGCTGAAGATGTTCGGAGTGACAAACACGACAGGATTGTTCACCTCCACTACAAGGTTATCTAAGGGATGGTGTTTCAATGAAGAACAATGAGAACAGTATAAGTTGTATATTGGAGAAAAGTTAATTGTATACAAAATAAAACAATAAAGATTACACGGATGTATATATAAGTATATATACTAAGTCCCATACATATAAACTTAAAGGGAAAAATATGTCATATAACCAACAAGAACAAACAATGAATTTAAATTAAGCCAATTTAATTTTGATGCTAGATATCTGAATAGTATATAAAAAAAACAATATATAATAAATTGCATAAGACTTTATCGAGACCGATCAATCAGTGAATTATTGATTTGCCTGATGTAACGAAGCCAGGGAGTTGTTTCTTTGGGGGCTAACCTTAATTCTGAAATGGATCTACCACTCTGACGGAGTAACTATGGTTATAAAGTGAACCAGAGGGGCCACTGATAGTAAGATTGAGATCCCCGAAGGGTGACTCTCTAAATAGATCCCCTGTTGTTTTTATCCACTGCTACCTGGTTCGTTATGTATCGGTAGATCGAGTGAATTACACAACAAATAATCAATACAATGAAACTCTAGTTGTCCCGATGAACTCAAACACTTTCTGTCAAATTAGCCGCTGATGGCTAACTCTCCCTGTCCTTAAAGATCAGGGTCTCAATAGGGGTTTTTAGACCCCTTGAACTTCCAGATAAAAATTAATAATAATAATAACTACCCTTGTAGCAACTTTTGAATAGTGAGCTATCCCCAAATAATTATATCTTTGACCCTACAATTACGGTAACACTGATTCCAATTATACCTATCCTAAGTAGGTCCCTTAAATACACTATAAAATATGAGAAATTCGCAGATGGATCGATACACTTCTAGTAAGTCAAAATACCCTATTAATGCTTACATTTACCGGGGTGATGACCTCAGAATTTTTTAGCTTGAACACAGACTAAACAGCTTTCTCTAAAGACTTACCCTGACTTAGTACTTAATCCTTAATCCACAGGGTAACTTAGACACTTGAGCTTACACTTCACGGCTTACACAAAATGTATTACGCGGCGTCTTTTTGTTAATTTTATAAATTACACCACGAAGCTAGTTCTCTCTCGCACCCAGATCAAAATTATCTAAACGTTAAAGGCAACAAATTCTCCAAAATATCAAATTACTATAGACTTCTATCATCAAGTTACTAATGACGTTCTCCACAATTTCTTTTATAGGTTATTATAGATTCTAGTTACCAAATAATATTCCCTAAATAGCAAATGATATTAAAGTAAAATGTAAGTTCTCTTGAACTGGTACTTGAAATGATTTAAGGTGAATGAAAATAAACTATAAGAATGATACAAATTGATTTGAATGACTTAATTTACTTTGAGTAATAACGAAAGAGTAATATAGTTGCAAAAATTAGAAATCTTGTAACTTGTAATACAACAAAAACAATCAATTGACTACGTTAAAAAATATTAATTAAAAGAATTAAAGGATCTGACTTTGAGAGAGAGACTGAGCTATATGTACAATGAACTAGCTTACCCAACAAGGCACGAAAAAAAAGAACTGGAACTGCTCTTGCAAAAGAGTTTTCATTTTTATAATTTGTCTCCCCCCCGAAATTGGCCTCCTGATTCGCTAACCTAAAATTCAAACGGACCAATGAAGTTGGTTGTATCCCGTTGCACCTTGCACTAATACACAAATCTGTATTTAGAGTTGCCTGTATTCCCACATCGAGGGGCAGTGAGTGACCACAAAAAATGATTTCTCCAAACCCTGCTGACTAAGTAATTAACTCCGTATGCGTAGAAAGTGCAAGGTCCGCGGAATAGCGCCTCGAAGGCTCTAATTCTTAAAAATCACGTACAACTTGTAAAAGGTATTAGATGGCGTATCTCTGGCGCCAGACAGGAATTCCATTATTTCAATCTGAATAAAACTCTAATTGTTGAATATAGAATGTATATGTATAGTCTGTTCCTGTCAGGAATTTAGAAATTTTAGATTTGAAATGCCCGTAAAAACGGAACTACACTCTACGGAATGATTTGAGTTGTACTCTCATGTGTCAAGTATTCCTGGTTTACTTAGAGTGGCTTAATTTTCGGGAGTTTGCTCATGCTTACGCTACTTTGATTCAATCGTAAAAAAAAAAAATAATAATCCCCCGGATTATTACAATACCTTGGGCCTTATAACTTACTACCTAAATTAAAATATTGCCAGATCACATCGGTAGATGTTGAAAGATCTTTTTCTTTGTACAAACATATTTTTACAGACAGAAGGCAAACACTTTTATTGGAAAATTTTGAAAGATATGTCGTTATAAATGCATTTTATACTATTTCAGGTTAAAAATTTTACCTATTATATTTTTCTTTTAATTTTACTTAAAATAAATAATTATTGTAAGAGTCGGCGTTTCTTTATTTCCATTTTTCCATGTTATATTCAAGGCATATAATTGCATATTTTGACAAATAAATGCATATTTCAAAGAAAAACTATGCGTATATATGCGCATATTTTAACTGAATTGACGTGCATATATTCCGCCCTTTAGTGATCACGAACACATAATAATGAGACACGTTGGACGAGGGCGGATATAGGAATATGAAGGAAAAACGATGCAATTTTCGATCAATTTACTGGAATTTACCTTTTTTTAGTGAAAATTGTACCGAGACACATCACAGCATTTATTATTTCAGTACCACAGTTCACAAAAAAATGTTGTTTGTTGCTTAAATTTGGTTAAATTTTCCGGGTTTTCTAGCAAACGGTCCGGATTTTCCATTTTCGAACTCCAGATTCGGGTTCACCGGACCAAAAAACACATCAATACCAAATTTCAGGAACTATGGATTGAAAGTACCTCGAGATATTCCATTTGTTATAAAAGTCTATTTGACAATTGAAAATAGTTTTTCATTGTTTATTAATAGTTATCATCACAAGTTCTCCATTTTTTTTCTGACTCACGCTGTCATTCTGAATCCGATGCAAAAAGAATTTTGCATTTTCAATATTTCAAACTTTCGACTGGGCTAATAAGCAATGAAGTGATCCAATTGATTCAAACAGCTGTTCATTGATTGAAGTACGAGAATCAGTTGACACGTAGAGATTAATAACATACAAGCAATAGGAAGGTGGAGAAATTTTCACAATTATGATATTTACCACTCTGATATTGTCAAAGTTCAGGTTTTCGGAGATGTCAAATTGTGATGACACCAATTGTTTATGGACAGCAACTAATACTCCTTCATCTCTAGACTAATCATCGAGATCGTATCCACGATCACATCTAGAGACACAGTATTTATAAGTGAAAAATTCAGCGTTGCTGGAAGAGAAATTCAGCGAAATTTCTGTTGACACCACAACTGAATATTAAGCTTCACCAATCAAATTCAGGAATCAAGTCGTTTTGTGCGAAAGCCACGTGTGTTTTGGTAGTAAACAGAAAAATCATTCGAATCCCCCGAATTCATTTGATGAGTAACTGCGGATGATAGAGCCAGAGTGGCTCTCCAGCTAATGTAGAGGGAGTTCGTATTCAGTCGTGTTAGGTCCTGCTCCGATTGTTGGTGTCGGTGCTGCCCAATATGCGAGTTAGTATCGGATCCCATCATCAGAGGCAGATGATTCCAATGCAATACATGAGCATGTCTTTCAACTCCCTTATTCTTGTGCGGTAGGCGGATGCCATGAGCACACAATGTTTCCTCCAGTTCAAATGAAGTACAACCCATGAATACAACTATCACAGCTGCAAGATTCGCCGTAATTTGGGTTCCACCCAGATTTTCCTCATAGTCTTCTCACCATGTTGTTAACGACCCATACCTCTCGAATCAGTGCTATGAATACCTGCCATCGGTCTGCTAAGAATCATAGAGTCTCCTTTGCTGTTATGGGAATAATTCATCTACACAAAGAGAAATGTTACTCAGCCGATTTCATAGTGGGTATTTTCAATAAAGATTTCTGAAACTATGTACAAACATCCGAGTTCATACCAAATATAACTGTTTTGAACATTGTACAGATTTTGACTGCTGAAATAATCTACAATTTCAAAACTTCATCGACACGCATTATTATTCAAAAACCTTCATTAACTTGAATCAATGATGTGATTATCCACAATTCAACTCCATGTCGCTATAGGTTAGTGAACATGCATTTTAAGAATTTTTCATTTTTGAGTCTTCGTGTCATCAGGATACAAGCTGTTACTATTATATAATGATAAGGCTGATGAACAGAATCCCAATATTCATCCTTCTTCTTACAGTTGCTTATCTAGTTAATAGTATAATTTCATTTGGGCATCTGTGTGCGTAAAGATTGAAAGTAGGGGTTCAATTAATAACTGTGTGCCCAAAACGGTTTATCAAAGCTATCGATGGAAGATAAGTGCCTGACGTACACATCCTAGAGCGATTTTAGGTTATTTGTTAACGCAGAAAAGGCAAGCGGAGAGTGTTCAAGAGTAGTGGAACAGTAAATCAACGCTAAATGTTCACTTTATCTTACACATCGCACTATGATAAACACTTGATTCAGACCCGGCTCCCGATTACGGCTGTTATTCTACTTCAGAATTTCCTGAAACGGCAACCTCTCGGATCAAATTAATTAAAATTCACTGAATACGTCGTTGCAATTGTTACAATCTGGCATGACAAGCTTTAATTTGCAGTTTATAGGGAATATAGCAACAACAAAACGAAACATTATGGATGCATATTTTTCGATTCACTTATGATGAGTTGTGAGTAAGAGGGAGAGTCTATATCAACACAATGTTAAATAAACATTATTCCACTTGAATATATCAAACACCAATATTAATTCCAATGTATCACAGATTCTTAAATCATTGCAGATATTATAGTTCGGTCAAATTAGCGATCAATCCGGGATGAGAGATAATAGACTGAATTTTCTCATATACCTTCATTTTGGCGTTCTAAAAGTTGTATCAAAAGTCTCATAAGATCTCGTGACTGATATATTTTAATTTAGAACCCCAGGAATGGAGTTTGAGCCAATGACAACAATATTAACACCAGCTCCCGATGAATTACTCTATTTTGTAATTGTAAGAATGGATGTGGTCCACGGCGCGGGTGTGGAAAATCGGGGTTACGTTAGCTTGTAACCAGCGTAATGGGCAAGCTTGCCTCAATGCTATTTCATTGCAAGGTGACTGTGAGGAAGAGAGTGAATTTGACCCTGAAATTCTGGAAGGTCTGGAAACAAAAATTCAGAGCAACAAAGATGATGACGATGAAACAGAAATTCCCAAACTTCCAGAAGATGACGATGAAGAAGAAGAAAATTAATACTTTTGTTCTTCAAATTATTGTAGATTCATAGATTTTCACTGCAATTCAATTTAAATCGTAAGAAATGAAAATTAAAATATAATAACCTGTTTTATTTCTACTTAAAATATATTTTGGAGGAATTAATATAACTTTAAGATATGTAATAATATAATAAGTTTAATATATTATCTGATATCTAAAAACTTACACATTTTAGAGATGAAATACTAGATTTATTTTGGATAAATTAATATAACTTTAAGATAAATAATAATATAATAAGTTTAATATATTATTTAATATCTGAAAACTAACACATTTTAGAGATATAATACTTAATTATTTTTCTACTCATAATTTACTTTCAATAAATTAAAATATACAATGAATATTTCATTTAATGAGTTTTTAATTACCCAAAGTAGGTAAGTATTACTGAATGAATATATTAAAAATATGTAAAATGTCATTAAATACAACGTATTAAGTGATGAATAATACAAAAAATTCAAAATTCAAAGCAGTATTCACAGATATTCACGGTTGACCTTGGATTACAGTACGTATGGCTGAGCGCTGCGCGAGTTATATGTCATGGTATAACGAAAAGCTTTTAAAAAAAAATTTTATTTGAATTAATACAAAATTATTAATGTGGAACTAAAACATCTACGCAAGGTGAATACTTTTGGGTGTATACTGAAGTAATGTTGTTTTGTTGCTTAATATTGATTAATTTAGATGTTATTTGGGATGAATAAACATTATTTACTGCTGAAAATTTGATTGTGACAATGGTATGAAAGAAGCATATGTATCATTGATTGTTAGGCAGCCATTTTATGTGATCTAATCTGTTGGGATAATATTATCTGAGCAAGTATTTTTCCGATAAATATTGAAAGAAACGTTGTTCTCTGCTCTTGTTTTTTAGTTAAATCTAAAAAGTTGATAGAATTGTTTGTTAGTTTCTAAAGTAAACTTTATTTTTGGATGGATTGGATTCAGAAATAGGGGAATGTTATTAAATTGTCTATTTGTCCCTTTAAAACATGTTGAAACATCATCTACATATCTATGCCAGAAAATTATATGTTTACTAGTAAGTTGTGATTTAATGTAATTTATTATTATTACATTAATTATAAATATATAAATATGAATCATAAAATAATTTATTATAATTTAATTCTTCAAGAATAGATGTGAAAATTTCTGCTAGAAGCGGGCTAAGTAGGGCACCCATCGTTTATCGGTAGGATAAGTTTATTTATAGTTATGTTATAATGAAGATTCTTGACCCAGTATGAGTTATATATAAAAATTCTCAGGTGAAGTAGAGAAATAGAATGAATTATTATAATTAAAATACATTATGTGTTGGTATAAAAGTACATGTCAGCAATGATAAGGTTTATCCTATTACGGAGAGTCATCAGTTGTAGGCGATGTAACACCTCCCATCTTAAGTGGAAAAATTAGGCGCATCTAATTTTTCAATGTTATCTCGTGTAACGGAATCTCCACTGAAGCGGATTTCTTCGAATTTCTTTTTATCTTGGTTCTATATTCCCAGCATGTGAATGTGACGAATAATATAAGAATAATATACAGTATGATTGTCCAAACACTGGTGGTAGTACGGAATTGTGGAATTTCCATTTCTTCGAAATTTTTGTTTGGTATGTTCCAATTGATACACTAGTGGTTGAATTTCATCTGGATTGATGAATTCGAGTCGAAGTGGTGGTAATGTTTAATGATCGTGATTTAATTGAAGATCAGGAATTTCGATATTAGGCAACTCTATTGGTTTTACAGTTTTAATAGTATTTTGGTATGTTTTGGAGATTCTCTCTCATACTAGTAATTGACAGTTTTATGGTATTTTGTTAATTTAATTCCCCAGGACGGTCTTCTTGTCTCTGTTGTGGTTGCAGAGGCTGGCAACTGTAGTTTCGTTTGGGAACACTGCTAACCATTAATTTGTTCCAATTTTTTTTTCGCTTCTCCTGATTTATCTCGACCTCATGTTATTTACAATCGCTATGGTGGTTAGTGAATTGCAGTAGTTGGATTTCACAGGGGCTATGGCTGCCGATTTCGTTGATATTTTGGGCTTCACACCGAAATTCATTCGTGGTAGCTTCAATGTATTTTCAATAGATAAAGCGTAAATTGTGTTTTACTCTGTTGGTAAAGAATAAAGGTATTTTTTCACAATAGAATTTATCTTTATATTCTTCGCATAGTTCTTGTATTCCTTGTTTTTCTTCGGCATTCATATGTTCTAAACGTAAAGAGTTAAGATTTTCGATTTGAATATTCTCGATTTCCGATAGATATTCAATATCCATTGGTTCTTCAAAATTGTCAGCATATTCTGTATGATCACGAGAAATTTAATTTTATTCGTCAATTTCTAAAGATTCTCCTATTATTATTTCAACAGGATTACTATTAGAATTTGTTACCGTAGTTGCCGCAAATTTATTATCTATTTTAACTAAAGAGGTAGGTACCTCTACTCCTGGTCGAAATGTTATTTTATTCGATACTCCGTATTTGTTGTTTGTATTGACTGCAATTTTTATGACTCTTCCTGTACGGGGTTCGATAGTTATCTCAAAATTTTGAATAGGAGCATGTTTTAAAGATTTGGTGTTATTTTCGGATTTTGATTCTTTTATAATATGAATTGCAATTTTTGTTCATTCTGTTATCAACAAATTATTGTCGAAATCGAGTGTTGCTTCTAATTTTTCAGTAGATCTAAATCAATGAGTCCATGATATTGCGAGTTTACATGAAATACGTAAAACTTGTGTCTTAAATCGCCAGTATTAAATATTTTCGGTAAAGGAATATTTACTGTTGTATCATGATTACCAACTTGATGTACCGACTGTATTTTAAAGAGTTCCTGTCTTTTATAACTACTATAAAATTTTCCTACAACGTTATTATTTATTAGACACTTCATGAATCCGGTGTCCATCATAAGTTTAAGATTAACATTTGGAATAATTATGAACGGTAAGCGGGGTTATTATCGTTATTTAAATGTATCCAGGTTGATCGTGTAGGTTGAGGTCTAATTGAAAATTTTCCGATTCGTCTTTGAAATTATGTTCGTCAGTGTCATAAAATTGAAAGTCTTCTGATTGTATTTGAGTTTCTTGTGAATATTCTTCGCAATATGGTGTCATGGGCATGTATGTCTCTTCGTCTTCAACTTCCTGATGATAAAGTTCTTCCGAAATCCATTTTGTTTGTGGACGTACAGTATTTGTTATATGTGTTATATTACGGGTTGACGTTTGCATAGGAGTTGGTTTATAGTTTGGTCTAAAATTGTTATTAGATTGGTGAAAGTTTCGAACGGTTCTATTTGGTCCATTATTGAAATTATTTTGTCCTGCGTACATTTTGCCTGTGGGGGTTTGAGGGGCTAGTACGTTAAAATGTTGTTGTTGATTATTTGAGTTAAATCGATTTGTAGGTACGTAATTTAACGATCGGAAGTGTGGCATATTGCTTGCTTGGTTATCAGCAAAATAGGGTACAAAATTATTGAATTGTATAGGTGGTGTAAATAGTTGTTACGTTCTATCAAAGTTATTGCAATTTTTATCTAATGGAACATCAGTTGAAGGCTTATAATGTTTGTCTGCATAAGAGAAGTTCTCTTCTTCAATGACCATGCTCATAGCGTGTTCTAAGTTTATGGGTTTTTGTAGCCGCACTGCGAGTTTGTAAGGCTATATTACCGTAAATTTCATTCTTTACATTTCTGATATTTTCATCAGGGATAGTCAAACGCAATTTAGTTTGCAGCAAGCTTCGAACATCTTGCACTCGCATTCCAAATTGATTGGGTTGTTCATGAGGTTCTGGTTTTAAGCACATTAAGTCGCGTACTAAACAGTCCTCATTACGCTGGTCCGCAAAGTATTGCAAAAGTAATTTTTTTATATTTCGCCAATTTGTTGCGTCTCCACGACTGCCAACTAATATTTTAGCTCTTCCTCCAAGTTTACATATGATTACCCTAAGTAACCATTCATTACGTGGATTTGCAGCATTATTGCAATCTATAAAGGTTGTTGATAAATTTTCGCATGCAGATATAAATATTACAAGGGTGATTTTATCACCATCGTAACTAGGGATAGCATTTAGATGATAATTTTGTAAATCAGCCATTATTAGTGATTGATTGATATTACGAAAATTTCTATTTATTCTCTTAGTTCTGATAGAACTCCTGTCACGAACTGTTTGTGTATCATTTACAACACAATTAAACTCTTCAGATTCAGAATCTGATAAATTCATGGGATTTATTATTCATAGGATGAATTTGAATAGATAGGATTCAATGCTCACATTAGTAGAGTTGTTTCCATCTTGTTTGTCTGTTTTTTCTCAACTATAGAAGCTTCGACGATGTGGTTCTCACTCCTACGGCTTTGGCGATCTGTTCCTAGGCCCTGGTGACAATTTTCGTTTGTCCTGGTGCTACTACGTGTTCACCAAACGATGTAGCAATAGTAACCGAGATAATCGCGAAAAACTGTTTTTTACCTTTGACCTTGAATAACTTACGACGCAGACACGAGATCTTATGAGACTTTCGAGACAACTTTTATAACGCCAAAATGAAGGTACGTACAAAAATTCAGCTTATTATCTCAGAATCCGAGGTTGACCCCTTTTTTATTCTGAAGTTACTGGACTATTATAGTATATTCAAATCGAAACTGAATCAAACTGAATTAAAATGATTATTCCTTCCAATTTTTAATCACCGGCTGACCAATAGCATGCATTGATGCCGGTGATGCAAGTAGGAACAAGCTATATTTGTTTTATGCAGTCAAAAGTGCTGATAACTTTCTTGTTCACCAAACGATAGCTTATGATGTATATTGTATAAGCTCGCGGAACACTCACCGCAATTTTTGGAAGACGAATGACTTATTCCCTTCTTGTTTTTAATTGTTCATCTAGAGAAGTGAATTTGGAATAATCTTCACTTATATTTTAATGATTCGTGGGATCTATTACTCTTTTGATTAAACATTATTCAACTAACTTACTCATACTCAGTTGGGTCTTTTACTAAATTAATTTCGGGCCGAATGCGGCTTGCGACTTTTTTATTCTAAATAAACTTCCGTTCAAGAGGTTGAGCTAAATAAAGTTTCAACTTGCGTATAATGTTCAACTTCATGAACCGCACACATTCGATTATATTTTCTCAAAGGTACAGTTTACTAAACTTGCGTAAAAACTTCAGTCAGATCTTCCACGAAGTTAGATACAATAGAGTGAACTAAACAGGGTGTGTATATTTGAGACAGTGAAACCGCTTAAGATTACTAAGAGATATCGAGAACAAACTTTAACCGCTTTTTAGTATAGACCACTGAGTCGAAGATACAAGGCAAACTTCTGCCTATACGAGTATTTGAATACTCCAGGGCTATACTCATTCAGTTTCGTTCAAACTTTTCAAATTTATGTTTTTATTACTGAGATAAAGTCGTAATCAAATAAGCCAATTTAAATTTTATAGCAATTTATGACGTTTCTTATTTGCTCCGTTGTTTTTCTATCGCATGCCTGAAATTGTGTTCGTTTTCGATGAAAAATAGAGTCCGAACTGAAGCTGTGTTCGAATTTATTTTGTTTGTGTCAGATCAGGGCGTTCATTCAAGGTCGAACCCAGAATTCATCCAATACGCTATGTCGAACGCATACATTTCATTTACATGTCACCGCGAATATTTGTTCTTTTATTGTATACTATCCTCGTCTGACTGTTGAATCAAATTACGTCATGACACCGTCTACACAGTATGAACTTGGAGCTTGATTCTGTTTATGATTGATGCTTTTTGAGTTCTATATCATTTGTTTGCGCATGAGAATGTTTTATAGGCATGGGTTTGAAGTGGAATAAAGTATTTCGATATTGAATAGAATATTTTAGACTACAATTTCGATCATCTTATGATGATAAATAATCGTATTGAGAATATACCGTTTAGATTCAAATACTATCAAAAAGTATGTTCATCTTCATAACTATGTGACCTGATAGCTGCTACGTGTACATACTGATATTATAAAATTGACTTTTATTAACAAGTATACCTTAAAATAATGAATATCTCTTGTCAGGTTTCGTCGGAAGCATAGCATTGATAAGTTTCCTATAGATCGATTAAAAACATAACAACTAATAGTCCCGAACAGCTGTCTCGATCTCTCGAGCTCATCAACTGCACTAGTGAGCTTGTGATGTCGAGGTTATGTTTAACCCCATTGACATAAATCGATATTATAAAATTGAATTTCATTAAGGTATACTTGTTAAAATAATGAATATCTCTTGTCAGGTTTCGTCAGAAGCATAGCATTTATAAGGTTCCTATAGATCGATTAAAAACATAACAACTAATAGTCCCGAACAGCTGTTTCGATCTCTCGAGCTCATCAACTGCACTAGTGAGCTTGTGATGTCGAGGTTATGTTTAACCCCATTGACATTAATCTAAATAAACCAGAATGTCTAGCGCCATCTACCTAGCAGAAGATGTCTCATCGAGGAATCTAAACAATTTTCAACATTGGCTGATTGATTCCTCGCACTTTACAAAAATCAGGGGGGATTTTGGAGTACTGGAATTCCGAAAACGTCACCAATCAAGCACTGAATATTTGGAGTAAATACTCCTAATAATATACTGTAGTCAGTAGTAAATTGGGATATCTAGTACATGTCTTATGATGGATACTGCGCCCTTGAAATTATAACACATACTGTTAAGAGTTGTGTTGCTTGTTTATTTTAGGCAAAATTTGTAATAGGCCAGTCATCCTAGCTTTATCCCATATAGTGAATCGCATTTATATAAAGCAACACGATTTTTTGAGTAAGGTTAAGGAGTCAGAGACAAGTTAAGCACTGAAAAGGCAATATGCCACCCATTTGGGCAATGCCGCCATCTTGGTTCAAGAGATCCTTTATTATTCATGTAAGCACAGGAGTGTAGGGAGATTTTTGAAGAGTATGAAATTATCTACAAAACTTGAGATATTCTTTTGTCCTAACTCAATTATTGGATCATCTATGAACAAGAGAGTCGAAAATTTTCAATCAATACATATTTCGCAATTCATACACTCCGAGAAAAAGGTATGTGGGAGAAGGTTGGATAAAAGTTCCAGATGGCTTGTCGGACAATAATTTTGACCAAATGAATGTTCCCTACGACTCGCAATTCCTGCATCGGAGGTCGCAAAAATTGGCCTGTATTGTGCTCTGTATAAAGGAAGAAATCAGAAAGATGAAAACAATAACTAGAATTCTGCATAAATATGCAAATGCTTCCTGAAATCCTCCACAACTAATTATTCAAACCTCGCCTCACTACCACCAGTTGAAGAATCTGGAAAACATCATACATACAGGAACTATCACTATAGGAGCTTGGCAATAGGGAGAATTTTGAAAATTGCAGGTGGGGAAAAACTCTTTGGTGTTGATGCCTATATGCACTAGAGGGGAAACTGAACCTCAGTCCGTCTTGAAGTTGGTGTTTTTCAAATGTTGTACAACTTGTTGTAAAGCATGTGGCTGTCGAAGAGGTATTCAATAGTGTCCAGCTATTTGAAAGTCATTCATGCGGTGAAACATGCTGCAATCAATCATCAAAAATATCACCATCACGAGAAATCAAGGGTGCTGCTGAAGACGACGTGATCTTGCACGACCCTCCACAGTTTTCTTCAAAGAACCAGGAACACTCCAGTATTTTCGATGAGGACGAAAACGATTTACCAAGACCTTCTCGAAAGAAACCTTAATAAACAACATGAGAACGAGACGAGGCTCCTGATATTGTTCTAGGATTTGTTTCCAAATTACATTATAATTTATATTCTTATTAAATTCTCAGGTGTTTTTTTCAACATGAAACACATTCATAAGTTTTTCAAAATGTACACAAAATACAAATACAAGAAACTTCAGAAAGTACATGGAGTGGATCAACATAAATGTGTATATTCTACAACTTATTGGTATTAGTACTTACAGCTGAGAAACCACAATCATCACATCAGCACCCATTCATGAAATTATATCGAAATGTATTTCAAATAACAAAATCAAAAATTTATATCAAAATTATCGAAAGAAGACAGGCAAGGTCTCGAACCTCAGAATGCGCCATGGTCAGGAATGTGAAATTTTGGGGACCTTGGGCGCGAGAATTGCGAGTCGCAGGGAGAACTGATTAGGAAGAAATTATTGTCCGTCATGCCGTCCACTACTTTTATCAACATTTTTTCTCATACCTTACGAATAAACTAATATGGGGAAAGTGAATTGAATTTCAGAAATGCTAATATTTTTGGAGCAAGTCTATAAAGCCACGCAGCGAGCATTCCAATGACAACTCATCAGCAAAAAGACGAATATTAATCTACAGAAATTTTAAATTTTGAAAGAGCATCAAAAAGGGCTGAAGTAATGACACTAGAATTTTTTGGTAATTGCTGATCTGTCTATAAATATGAAGTTACATTTTCTGGTTTTAATTTAGTAGATGATGTGAAAATATATAAATTGAATTGTTGGGAAAAATAAGCTGATTCGTCGGCTAGTTTGGGTGAAGCTAGATTTTCCCGACAACCGAACGAGAAACCCTGAATATTATTGCATCCTATTTTAAGATATCAATAAATGGCCTACATTCAAAATAGTCTTGGTGTGTGTATTTTGAAATTTGTGGAGAAACTTGCGCCATATCTGTTAGAAATGTTATAACTCCTGTATTTGCAAAATATTTGAAATAACAATGAACTCACAATTAATTTTTGTAGTTCTCTTATGAGTTTCTGGTTAGTTTGTTTTTTTTTCGGCTTATATTTGTGTTTTTGTAAATTTTATTTCAAATAAACATTCCTTTTAACTACAAAACATCACAACAATAAAAATTAGATGCTCACTTAAATGAAAACTAAGAGACCCCTATAGTCCAGTCATTTAAGGAGGAAAATCGACGATTTTTGTCCGAATTTCCACGAGGTCTAATTTTGGTATATTGTTATGTATTTTGACACGCTGAACACGATGGTGTCTATTAAATTTGGATTAACCCTGTGCTCGAAAAACTGTGTCCATTTTTTGGGCCCGAAAATGGCCATTTTCCGATTTTTTCCGTTTTGAGACAAAACTATGGGTTTTATGTGAAAATGTTTCGATCAAAAGTTGTTGAAAAAATCAATACGCAATTTTTGACTTTGGTCCCAAGTCAATTCGAGGTAATGGGCCCAAGATAGAGCCCATTTAATGTGTTTTTTGGCACATTGAAAAATTGAGTTTTTCCATATTCTGTTTCGGCGGAAAGATGGTATTTTTATTCCCCTTTTATTTGATTTTTAGTATTCTGACATATCTCATTTTTTGGCGTCACAATGGGCCATTTTGAAAAATTCGTATTTTCCGAATTTCAGACGATATACCAATGTTATCAACCTAAAAGATAACTTAAGCGCCATTTTGAAAATTTTGGACCAACGAAAAATCCAAATTTTTTTGAGGTTACAATTTTTTCACGGAACCCAAATTCTAGATTCTATTCGAGGTTTCGATAGCGAGTATTTTAAGTCCAAACAGATCGATTTGAGTTGAGTAGAAACGGAGCCATTTTAATAAATGTGTTTGGACGTCTAGAGGGCCCAATTTTGGGCCTATAGACAAAAGCCTTGCATCAAATTATAGGGAAATACTTCGGCTATTTAATTTTGTAACAGCGTACGGAGATTCGTTCACAATCTCAAGGTGTGACGAATTACATGATAAAAAACTAGCGCGGAATTTCATTTAGCGGCAATAGGCGAGCGTCGGTACAATAGATTCCGCGCGCGAAATTATGGTTTGAATATTTTGAGGTGCAGCTGAATGCTAATAATCGTTTTGTGTGAATGTGTGAGTATGTGTAGACGTGTGAACGTGTATATGTGACCGTGATATGATTTTTTTATAGGGTGTCACATAATAAATTTCAATATTTAAACAACAAAAAATATGATGATAAATTTTTTTTTTCCTTTTTTACATTTCATATTTATTAAAAAATTGTCTATATGTCTAATTATCCACTATTCGTTATCACTGTCAGCATATATTGTTAATGATGTAATATGATCATTATTGATATAGGAGTTTGATAAAATTTGAACGTCGCAATTGTCATTGATAACATCATCGGTATCATCATCATCTTCATCATCGTGTTGAATCTCATCCATACATCATATTCATCAAAATCATCATCATCTAATATACTGATTTCTGACTCGGGGCAATCAGAACAGTCTTTCCTTCACATTGCTTACATAATGAGCTACAGGATAATCCTATTTTTTTGCACTGACATGTACCAGTACAATTTTTTTCACAATCATAAGATATTATTTTGATCAACTCATCGAAACGTGCAGATCTTATTGTTTGTATAGGAGTAATTCCATTCGGACTATTCCACCAACCTCATTTCGTTGAATCAATGGTTTCATTACTGCACCCCAAAAATATGTTGCTTTGCAGCATTTTCGTATTTTCATATGGTTACGTTGTTGAAATCTTATATAGGGTATGAAAGATCGGGCAATTGGAATTTGCTAATAAATGTGTTGAACAAAATGCTACCAATTTTTCATGCCAGTGGACATTCACATTATGCCAAGGCATATACACGTTCACACGTCTACATAAAGTCACGCATTCATAAAAAACGATTACGCTTTCAGGTGCATTTTAAAATATCCAAAAAACTATAATTTCGCGCGCGAAATCTATTGTACCGACGCTCGCCTATTGCCGCTAAATGAAATTCCGCGCTAGTTTTTTATGATGTAATTCGTTATGACTTTGTGGGATTGTGAACAAATCTCTATACGATGTTCCAAACTTGAATAGCCGAAGTATTTCTCTATAATTTGATCTAAGGTTTTTGTTTATAGGCCCAAAATTGGGCCCTCTGGAGGCCCAAACACATTTACCAAAATAACTCCATTTCTACTCAACTCAAATCGATCTGTTTAGACTTAAAATACTCGCTATCAAAACCTCTAATAGAACCCAGAATTCAGGTTTCGTGAACAATTTCTAACCTAAAAAATTTGGATTTTTCGTTGGTCTAAAATTTTCAAAATGGCGCTTAAATTATGTCTTCGTAGCTAAATGCTTGAATTTTGGATATTATATGCAGAATGATGAAATCTTTCGAATAATCTTAGTTTTAGATCGATAACATCAGTATTCCGTCTGGAATTCGCAAAATACGGATTTTTCAAAATGACGCCAAAAAATGAGATAGGTCAAAATATCAAAAACCAAATGAAAGAGGAATAAGAATACCATCTTTCCACCAAAACAGAATATGAAAAAACGAGAACTCTTTGACGAATACCTAATTTTTCAATGTGCCAAAAAACACACTAAATGGGTACTATCTTGAGCCCACAACCTCGAATAGATTAGGGATCAAAACCAAAAATTGCGTATTGATTTTTCCAACAACTTTTGTTGAAAACGTTTTCCCATAAAACCCATAGTTTTGTCTCAAAACGCAAAAAATCGAAAAATGACCATTTTTGGGTCCAAACAATGGACATAGTTTTTTGAGCACAGGGTTAATCTAAATTCAATCTACACCATCGTGTTCAGCGTGTCGAAATACATAAATAGACCAAAATTAGACCTCGCGGAAATCCGGACAGAAAAATTCCCTAAATGACTGGACTACTAAGCCGTGTGAATGTTTCGCCAAATCGTCACGTGATACTCTACGGCATTTTTATTGGTTAAGACTGACTTGTAGTAATACTTATTTGAATAATTGCTGTAATAGTAATAGGCGTGTTTTGAATTTGAACCGGGAACATCAACGCGAAATAAGTTAAATTGAATTATTTTCTGACGTGGCGGGTGTTGCATGTATACTACTTGTTCTGTGTCGTGAGCTTTTTCACTCCACTTACTGATGTTGAAATGATTCTTTGAGAAATAATACAATTATGAATGATTATATATGTATATTCATGTTTGTTTACATAAACAGATGCTTACATTTTTTTGTTATTGACAAAAGTAACTCGAATAATCTATTATTCTAAGGGTAACTATAGTAATGAAACAAATCATCAAATAATTGGAATCATAACATGGCGCCCTCTTGAATGGATTGCCTTTCAAAATAAAATGATAACAATATTGAATTGAATGTAATACGAAAATTTCTTCTTTTTTTAAGTTTCCATTATTAGGTCTCTATAGGAAGAATACACACTTTAGACACTGGACGCTTCAATTCACCATTTAATGTTTTTACATTTATAACTCGAACTATTCCGTCTTCTCCAGGAAACACTTGAATGACTAGTCCAAGTTTCCAGCATAAAGGTGCTGAATTCTCATCCTTTAGTAAAACCATAGATCCTACTTTTATGTTCTGGTAAGATTTCTTCAATTTGGATCTTTCTTGCAGAGTACAGAGGTAATCTCGTGACCAACGCTGCCAAAAATTTTGTAATTGCTGCTGGATGAGTCTTAGGAGACATAGTCGATTAGAAGGAATGTCCCTCACATCATTTTGAGGCAAGGCAGTGATAGGCTCGCCAATAAGGAAGTGAGAAGGGGTTAAAGGGGAGAGATCATTAGGATCATTTGACAAGGGTGATAAGGGTCTGGAATTGAGGACAGCCTCAACCTGCGTGATCACAGTATATAAGCCCTCATATGTTAGGTGTGAACTACCAAGAATTCTCTTGAGGTGAAATTTTGTTGATTTTACACAGGCCTCCCAAAGGCCTCCAAAATTGGGTGCATATGGTGGCGTGAAATGCCAATTTAATTTATTCACGGCTAAAAAGTCATTGAATTTTAATGTGTTTTTCAACTCTCTCTCAGAGCCAACAAAATTTGTACCGTTATCTGAATATATGTCACTACATATACCCCCCCTAGATACAAATCTGATTAAACATCTCAAAAATGATTCAGTAGAAAGATCATCTGACAATTCAATATGAGCTGCTTTCGTAACAAAACACAAAGATAACATTTAATTATTTTTCGATTCCGTATTTTGCCGTCTTTGATATAAAATGGACCAGCAAAATCCACTCCGGCAGTTAAAAATATTACCCATTCGGTAATTAGTTTCAGTTGGTTTTGATCGGAAGCAAATCATACAATTGCGTAAAACTCCCCGAACAACATTGCGACCATTGATTGGCCAAAAATTCATTCTCACTGAAGCCAAAGTAGCTTGTGCTCCTGAATGTAACTGTCTTGTATGCTCAAATTGAATGACTAATTTGGTAAAATTACCTTTATCAGATAATAAAATAGGATGTTTATTATTATAAGGAATGCTTGAGTTTTTAAGTCTACCACCAACTCTGATGAGACCATTTTCATCTAAAAATGGATTTAATGATAATATTTTGCTCTTTGAAGAAAGAGGTTTAGAATTTGTTAATGCATTCAAATCTAGGGGAAACGAATGTTTCTGAACAAATCTGCAAATAATAGTTAATGAATGCTTCAATTCGGCACTTGATAGATGGCCTGATATACGAGTTTCTCTATTCACAAATTTTGAATTATTTATAAAACGAAAGCAATAAGCTATAACCCTTTGGAATTTTGTGAGAGCTGAAAACCTATCGAGAATATCAGTGTCAAGATTTTGTAAGATTAATGCATGATTAACCTTTTTTAATTCGGGTATCTCACATTCTATTGAAAAATTACATTTAGGCCAAGCTTGTCTCTCCTCAGACATCCAAGGAGGCCCAACCCACCAGGTTGAACATTCTTTTAATTCTTCTGGGTTCATACCACGAGATATTATGTCTGCTGGATTTGTTTTGCTAGGCACATAATTCCATTGTCTCTTATCAGAGAACTGTTGAATTTCTGTGATACGATTGGCATCAAATGTCTTGAGAAAATGAGATTCAGTTGAAATCCATGAAAGAACAATAGTAGAGTCAGTCCAATAATGAATATGATTCCTGTCAATATGAATAGCTTTCAAGATTTTCTGAGTTAACTGAATGAGAAGTAAGGCTGCACAGAGTTCAAGTTTAGGCAGAGAAATCATTTTTAGCGGTGCAACTCGCGATTTGGCGCACACTAAGTGACAGTGAATTCTTCCCATTTGATCTGTAGATCGAAAATAACAACAAGCACCATGAGCTTTTTCAGATGCATCCCCAAAGCCATGTAATTCAACTGATATTGGGTTCGGGCAAATAATGTGTCTGGGAATTTTTATGTCGTTTAACCTTGGAATTTGACTGGAGAACTCAATCCAAGAATGATATAAATCAATTGGAAGACTTTCATCCCAATTTAAACCTAATTTCCAAAGTTTTTGAATAACTAGCTTAGACTTAACTGTACATGGACCCACTAAACCTAGAGGGTCGAAGATTTGAGCAACTGTAGATAAAATTGTACGTTTAGAAGCGTGAGAAGAATGATTTGGAATGAATATATATAAAAAAATATCATCGATTGAATTCCAAGTTAAACCCAGAGTTTTGGTTATTCTATCATCTGAAATGAACTTTTGAGATGATTGAGATTTGACATTAGATATATCCTCTAACATATTCTCATTATTTGAAACAAATTTACGAAGATTGAAAATCCAGCAGAGCCTAGTATATGAATAATGTCTGATATGATTTGTCTACCTTCTTCTAATGATTGAAACCCTGTCAGAAGGTCATCTACATATAAACAAGATGTAATAATTCTAGAGGCTTTAGGATACCTGTCCTTGTTCTCTAAAGCTATTTGATGAAGAGATCTGATACAAATAAATAATGCACTCGCCGTACCATAAGTTGCTGTATTTAATCGGAAATGATTAAGTTTCTCAGATGGATTAGTCCGCCAAACTATGCGCTGTAAGTCTCGCTTAGAATCTTGTATATTTACCATACGGTAAATTTTTTCTATATCGGCAGTAACTACGTACTCATAGGTTCGAAATCTTGTGACAATAGTGAATAAATCATCCTGAATTGTAGGACCTATTTTCAAAACGTCATTGAGAGAAATTCCACTTGAAGTTTTTGCAGAACCGTCAAACACGACGCGCAACTTTGTAGTAGTACTTGATGTATTGAGAACACCATGATGCGGTAAATAATAAATGATATCTTGTGGAGTATCATGTGAAATATCAACTTTTGTCATGTGCCCGAGTTCTTCGTACTCGGACATGAATGAAACATATTGTTGTTTAAGATCTGGATTTTTATTGAGTTTCTTTTCGACTGCATAAAATCTATTGAGTGCCGTTTCAAAAGAGTTACCAAGTTTAATTATATTTTCCTTGACCGGCAAGTTAACAACAAATCTTCCTGAGTCATCACGAATTGTAGTTTTTGAAAAGTGTGCTTCACATTCTGCTTCTTCTTGGCAATATTTAGTCAACGGCTGAACATCTTCAAGTTTCCAAAACCGTTCAAGCAGTTCGTGAAATTCTTTATCATCATTCATTGTGAGTTTACATACAGTATTCGTAATATTTGAATAAGAAATTGGCAAAGGGCCTGATAATATTCAACCAAGTTTAGTTTTTTGTAATACTGTGTGATTGCTTATGAGATTTATGCGACCTACACACATTAACTCCCAAAAAATAGAAGCTCCAATTAACGTATCAATTGGACCAGTTTTATTGAAAGTATTATCCGCTAAAACGATATTTTGTGGAATTTTCAAATGACTCACATCGAAAGAGAGAATGGGTAAATCTTTCGTTATTTTATTTGTAATTAAAAATGGTATGTCCAAACCAATATATGAGCTTGTTGTTGATTTGATAGTGGCAACCGTTTTCTGTAAAACATATGTTAAGTTTGAGCCAAAACCCTCAATTGAATGGGTCACATTTGACACAGGTAATTGCAAAATATTGAATAATTTTTGAGTAATGAAATTTGATTGAGAACAATTGTCAAGAATAGCCCGACATTTGTGATATTTTCCATACTTATCAATGATAAAAACATTCGCTGTTGAGAGTATAACATATTGTTCTGAATTAGTATTTTTTGATGTACATGAAGCAAGGGTAGATTGAGATTCGTGTAATATTGTTTCTGAATGATTACCTTCAGTTCTATCGTTTGATGAAGGCGTCGATAGATTTATGTTTGAATTAATTTGACTTGGTTCCTTTTCTAAATGCAATAAGGTGTTATGCTTATTTGAACATTTTTTACATACATAATGATTTCTACAATCCTTTGAATTATGACCTTTACGTAAACAATTTGTACAGGCCTTTAGTCTCCTAACTTCGGATAGACGCTGCTGAGGATTTAATTTCAAAAAGTTACTGCATGAGAATATGTGATGATCTTTGTGACAGAGAATACAAGATAACCCTGTGGTAGCAATACATGTTGATATTGAATTATGATTGATCTTTTTTGGTAAGTATTTTTGCGTAGACTGAGAACCCTTGATATTAGAATATAAACCTTCTAACAATTGACATCTTTGATTCATGAAAGTTGCAAATTCTTTGAACGTGGGCAAATCTCTCTCAAGTTTCAAAGCACATTCTTCTCACTCCCTATTAGTAGTAGGATCTAGTTTCGATGTTACAAGATATATAATGATGGTATCCCATTAATCAACTGGTAAAGATAGGGATTCTAAGTTCCTGAGATGTTGATTAACAGTATCAATAATATTTCTGAGATGGATATGTGATTCCGTTTGAATGCCCTGTATATCAAATAAAGCCTTGAGATGTGTTTGAATTATAACACGATTGTTTTGATAGCGATCACATAGAAGATCCCATGCTTTGTCATAATTTGCCTCAGATACCTCTAAAGCTATTAAAATGTTAGCCGCCTCACCCTTCAGACATGATTTCAAATACCAGAACTTTTGAATTCTACTAATTGAATTGCAGTTATGTATCATAGCCTTGAATGTATCTGAAAACTGCAGCCATTTTTCATATAATCCATGAAACTCAGGTAAGTTTAATTTAGGTAAATTAGTATTGGCATTTTGAATATTTGCATTGGATGTATTGATTGAGGTGTCTGAAAGACCATTCGCAGGTACTGTACTAGCTGAGAACTTTTTAATCAGGTTTTTTGCTCGAGAAATTGAATCAAAATATATATCTTCAAAGTTGGTTCTATCTAGATTATGA
Organism: Endomychus coccineus; assembly: GCA_958510875.1. NCBI lineage: Eukaryota > Metazoa > Arthropoda > Insecta > Coleoptera > Endomychidae > Endomychus > Endomychus coccineus. The sequence continues at coordinate 95,828,134 of OY294067.1, forward strand.
TCATTTTTCTCATCCTTTGATTCTAACTGTGACTGAACAATATCAAATTCACTCCAAAGTAGCTCAGCTTTCTCTAATCTGATAGATAATTCACTGAGTTTTGAAGTGTCTGTCAGAAAGGTTGAAAATCGTGTTAGATGACCTTTAATTGTACCTCTTTTTAGATTCAATGCCTTTATTTCCTCAGACATCTTATCATATGAGAACTTAAACAATATGAAGCAAACAAATTGAGGAGGAAAAGCAGTAAGGATAAGAAGGGAAGTGAGCTATACCTTAACGCCTCAGTTCCTGAAAATACGTCTCGTAACTTCGCCGCTTTCTATTTGAAATGTGGAACTGGTTCCCAAATGAATAATTCCAATAATATATTGGATCTTGATCTTGCTTCTTTGTTCAACAAATTAGCTGCGAAGGACCTGAATTATTCTTGTCGAATGACGACTGCTAGTACTGATATTTTGGCTGATTACATTCAGTTCGAAGTGACCATGTTCTGTGTCGTGAGCTTTTTCACTCCACTCACTGATGTTGAAATGATTCTTTGAGAAATAATTCAATTATGAATGATTATATATGTATATTCTTGTTTGTTTACATAAACAGATGCTTACATTTTTTTGTTATTGACAAAAGTAACTCGAATAATCTATTATTCTAAGGGTAACTATAGTAATGAAACAAATCATCAAATAATTGGATTCATAACACTACTCATTTCTGATATTTTGTACATATGAAATCTATATGAAGTATGTAAGAGAGGATGCGAGGAGGTAATCAATCACAAGATGAGACTGATAAAACATTTAAAAAATTGTTCACAATAATTATCATCTGGACGAAATTTATCGAGATCGTACATTCATGTTTGGGGTCATTTCAAAGAAACTATCCACGCGATCCCGGTGCTCACGAGGGAAGAGCTTCTGCTTAGAATTCAGGATGCATGTTAAGGAATTGATCGTAATGTTCTACTAAGCTTACACCATTCAATCATCAGACGCCGTCGATTATGCATCCAGCGGAATGATTCACATTTGTTGCATTAATTCATTGGTGACTTGTGGTTAGTTCGGAAAGAAACATTTGTTTAAATAAGTGATTATAGCCAATTGTTTGAATTAAATTTATTTCCGTTTTCTTAACTTCCAGTCAATTTAAAACGGTGCATTTCATGATAAAATAACAGGACACGAATAGTTGCTTCAGTTAATGATAAATGCTGTGTTCTCATATACTACGTGAACGAACCAGTGGCGTCCACTTTATTCAAACTAGGTGTTGCTTAGTTGCACGTCACCGTTTATTAGAAAAAATTGATAATCACAATCCACTAGGGAATACAGAAAAACAAAACAATGCCAAATTTTATAACACTGACTTTGTTTAAAATTAAATTATATCGAATCATGTAGAATAATAATTTTTATTCAAAGCTCCTTAGATCTTGAAAGAAATCGAATTTGACCATACTTTATATAACAAAACAACTTTATTTCTCAACAAACTGTCGACTGGTGACGTCTTGCTATTATAAAATGGAACACGCTGTGTATTGCCTGATGAGTACTATTTAAAGAATTTTCTGGAATAAAGCATCAGTCTATGATTTGTATCTTCAATTCATGGAGACTAAGAGATTTGTAGCAATACCGAATAAATTCATCACGAACGATTTTTGTAAAAATTACAATGTTTCTGTAGTTGCTAAAGTACTGGCCTTTTCGTTTGATTTGTTATCAAATATTACTGTGGCCATCATGATAAAACATCTGCATTTATAATTATAGAAATGTTATTTGAAAAAAAATTTGAAAAATTGAAAATGAAATCATTAGAGTTTGCTTCCGATGAAAACTGCGTGTTTTTTTTAGAGATTTTAAAGCAATTATATAGGTGTAATTTTGTAACAGGATTTTCCATTTCTGTTTGCGAACCGTTATTCTCCTCTTGTGAATAATGATATACTTCTTCTTTAGACATGATGCTTTTTCATGAATAACCATGCGTTCGAATACTCTGTCCACGGACAGGAAACAACGGGACGTTTGTTTACACGACTAAACCGCTGACCGGTAATTCGACAACACGAACCACGTCAAGATTGATGACAGCTTTTTTATAATTTCCTTCAAAACTTCTATTGACATCTACTATTCTGAATATGAATTCACTACTCATCATACATTTTTATTCCCTTCACTAGACCTTGTATAAGAAAAGTTAAGTCTATGCAAGAGCCATTGTGGAGATGATTGAGCGATTCCTATTACTCATAAGAATTGAATATTTTGCTAATCGCCTTAAAGTATTTTTTTGAGGAGGGAGAGCGGTATCCCCCTGGCAAGTAGAACTTTTGGCACCCATCTTCAGTTTATAAGATGGTATCTATAATACATTTTGTATAGTTATTAGAACAGTATGCTTCTGGTTACAAATATATGACAGGCATGCATGCAACGTGCAAAAGTGATGTAGATGAAATCAATGTCGGTAAGTAGCTTCAAGTTCCCAAATCGTCTACCATGGTAGTACCCTTATTGAACCCAAAATGACTGTCTTCTGCATTCGGTCTATCAAGATCTGCTCATAGTTCTTTCAGGCCGGAATGATCTTTAAGTTCGAACGGAGCGAAGACCGAATTCCACCCAGAACAACGATGATCAGAAACACTAATACGACTTTGCGGCCTGAGTATAGCGTGCGGATTCCCAACAGGAGATCTTGATACTTAGTCCACTTTTCCTCTTCTTTCGAGACTATGTTCTTCTCTGCTGAAGCACAGAATTCGATGACATACATAGTCTTGGTTTGTTTATCGAGTAGGCCTATTTGCTTGTATGAACCCACGGTCGTACATACAGGTCTGGCGACTCGTATGTTTGACATGAGACCTTACGCGTCGCCAAACTCATAGTCCCCCGCTCAGCCACTAGCTACCGCTTGGATCGGTAAAACGATTTCTTTCCGGAATTGCAAGCACTGTTACTCTTGTCAAAATGTATTACTCACCTCAAAAATAACTTCCCCTTTTTCGTCATGCATGACGCACACGAAAGACCTCGTTATAACGATTTCTATCCGGAATCGCAAGCATCCACTTTTTCCGCATTTCGGTATCTTTCGGCACTTCAAAAACAGAAGTTTCTTGCTTTACACTTTTGTACCCCGTTTTTCATTTCGGCACAATGCACGGTTACATAATTTGTTTCTAAAAACGCAGGTATTCCTTGTGCTCACAAGTCAACTGACAGTTGTCACAGAATAACCCTACGTGACGGCTTTTGGTACTACGCGACAGTCGACGCTTAGCGGACTCACTTCTCACATAGGAAACAGCCCCGAGTTTCCAGACCTGTATGTACGACCGTGTATGAAGCTGACGGTCGGAAACGGATAATCCCAGTAGCTCTGACTTTTTCGTTTCCGACAACTGGCTCAATATCTCCTGGCATGAACGATAGCACTGGATTTTGATTTATTCCGTACGAGTGTTTTAGATGGTAGTACGGCACCCGAAGGCCGCATTATGTCGATAGTTTTACGCCAAGACCACTTTTGACGGATATGCCGACAACAGGTGGAAGAGTGTCTCAGGCGCATTTCGACAGGCCCTGCAGCTGTCATCAGGAACCTACACACCCATCACATAGCGGCGATCGACCAAGGTGTTGATTACGCTATCTTGGCAAACTGTGGTGAGTCCCTCGATCTCAGATGCATTGCTAACCTTAGGTAGCCGAAGGACAGCCTGGTTGACAAGTCAAGCGTTCCGATGTTTTTACAGAAGACTCCGTGTATCGGCTTGTCAACATGCCGCCTGAGAATAAGATCTTGCTCCTCGGCATCTTATGAAATTCCAGGCGAGAGGGTTGCAACTCGAAGTCGTCTTATACTTGGCCTTCTCGACTGAAATTCCTGACCAAGTTCTTCCATAACTTCATGTGCTGCCTCGAAGATGAATGACCTCACTCCAGCTAATTCGTGACTTGTGGCAAGGCACAGGATGGAGTCCGAACTCCCAAGAACTTACACGCTATACTAAGAACCACACCTCGACCGTCCAGACTAGGAAGTCTCTTACCCCTCCGGTAATGTGGGTTATGATCTCGGGAGATGAGCGACGATTCAAACTGTGATGAATAAGCATTATTTTACGGGTACCTTTGTCCAGTCCGTGCAGCTTATCGATCGTCCATTTCTTCACTCCAAAATAGTGATGAAGGAATGGAACGGCAAGCATATTTGTTGCAGACGCCTTGTTCTCACTCGGAAGTTCAGATGATCAAATCTTTGGAACAGCTGTTCAATGCCCAGGTATCAATAGATCTCTTCAGCATTGAAAAATCCGAAGATGTATCTATCAGCAATTTGCATATTCTCGTGGACTTCCTGAGATCGTCCTCTCCGAATCAAACACTATGCACTTGTCCAATCTCAACTCGATGCCTACGCCTTGTTTATTCTTGAACCCGGTCGAGAGCTTGATGGAGGATTTTCTCCCCAGAGGTATACAGTTCCAGATCTTCCATGAAAATCGATTAATGATCTGATGCCTCCGGTCGTTCAGTGGTCCAGAGTAATATCCATGAGTCTGTGTTAATGGAATGGAGAGCGAACACAATGAGTTGTTGAACAAGAGGGGACTCAAGACATCTCTCTGGAAAAAACCCCTCTTGAATGTTATCAATTCTGTCAAGACTTGTTGTGTGCTCGATATGAGGACAAAACGATTCTTACAGAGTTTATAATGCAATATTGGTCTCAAGACTGATCCTCGTGAGACGCCACTCAATTTTTGTTGCTCAGCCGAGAGTTTTCCTCAAACCTTCACTACAATATTATGTCTGATAAGCAATCTTTCATGTTGAAATTTTACCCCTTATTCAAAAATGTTGTACGGATCAGTTACTTTTAATGTCCGGAAAGGTATCTTAAAATGAGAATTTCAGACACCTCTGCAGATTGAATATAAACGTGTGATATTTATAATCAGAAGACATGTTTCATGAAATACCATAAATTAATTCGAAAAAACTAAAACGGATATCACAAATTTCACTCGAGAGGGGACTGCCGCTCCCAAAATCAATACAGTTCCTATTTTCACTACTTTAAAGCAATCTGTGAAATTTCAAATCCATAAGACCAATATGAACGGCGCAATCCTTTCTATAGTCGGTTAAACATACATGCGTGCCCGTAATCATGTCTTAAATAGTCTACATCGATGCAGAAATGCTCAAAACGGATATATTTGTGAAAATCCGTATCTAATTCGTAGAATGTTTGGTAAGTATTATTTATACTTTATATTATTATATATTATATTTTATTAAATACAGTTTCTTCAGATTAATTTCATGCTATAGCCTTATGTTTTAGTTTATATAAGGAAACGTCGTATGAAAATAATGAATTTTTATTATTAGTCCGTTTCCATAACCATATTCTCAGCTGCGTAATGAAAACTAAGTCTTTAGTCGAGCCATACAGTCTAAATATAAAAGAGAGGGAGGGTTTTGAATGAAGGCACTATGCGACAAATCAAATGAGCTTAGCAGATTAAGCACCATTTTTATCATAGCTTCTGAAAATTTTTTCTGCTTATGGCTTACATAGAAAACAAAGTGATTATGGCTTGAATATACCTTGCGAATCTGTATCTGAATAAACCGTTTTTTGAGGGCACGCAAAAGCTAAAAGCAATTTCCCAAGAATGAATTTGTTGAAGTTGAAATATTGTAATAGAAATTGAATAAAATTGGAGCAGTCAACATTTGTATTTGTTTCAACAATAATTACGTTTTGGATGCTTATATTGTTGTTAAGTATTTAGAATATGTATTGAAAGATTTGAACTAGAACGGCGATTATGCGCATGTATATCTTCAAGGTGTGTTTTAATTCTCTTCACGATTAAAAAAGAGATCCATCCTTCACAATTGTATTTAATTTGTTGAAGGATTTTACAGTGTGCCAATAATACAAGAAAGATCATGCGTTCCCTTTGTTAAACTGTTCTATTACTGTACCGATACCAATAAGTGACAGCTGTCGGAATAGAGAAGCAGGGTGTCCTTATTCAACATGAAAAACCCATTTTAACATTATATAATATTTAACGTTTCATCAGTTCGAAATTTCTCACTGCTTGTGGCAAGTGTGAGTAGGTGACAGACATGGGAATGTACTCACAGGCTTCCCAGTTGTTGATAACAATCGGAATTGAACCCTATTCAATTGGCATAGAACCAATATTGTTCGAAATTCGATCAATTATCATCATACTTGTTTTCCCAAATATGGAAATTTCATATTTCGGATAAGAAGACGCGGTATTTTGGTTGTACCGGAATTATCTTTGTATATCGAGAATGTAGTGTTTCTACTTGTAACCCTATAAAACTTGTATAGATATGTTACTCTCATCTGAAGAGATTGTGTGTTCTGAAAGTTACTCAACTCAACCTATCCAACAATAGTGTATTCAGAATAATATAATGCACGCAAAACTGTTCATTCGTTGATGACTAGGCTTCTGATTGCAAGACAGATATTCAATAACACACCGAATTGTAAAATGTAGATAATAAATATTAATTTTCGTTGATTAATTGTTATTCAAAAAGAATTTGTATTCTATGCACATTTTAGTTTCAATCAGGGTAAATTCGATTGAATCAAACTACGAAACATAGAATTCAATAGCATAATTATGTTTTTCTGAAATCGCTCAAGAATGCCTTCTTTCTCGGCGCAACTTCAGACCCCAAAATACGCTAATCTAGTATTTCAGTCCGTAGTTTCAAATATTTTTGAATATTCTTGAGCGATAAGTAAGTATTAACCCGGAATAAGGAGTGAATCTCAGACTCTTGTCAGAACAATAAACAAACAGTGATTTTCATGGAAACGATGTCATAGGCAATAAGATGGTAATCAAAAATTGATATGCATTTATAAAAATTCTTTAATATATTATAATGATGATTTGCGATTTCAGGAAAATAGTATGTGTACCTCGCAGTAAAAGAACATACCCAGACTTGAATGCTTGTTGACCTCGGCTCAACGCCTCGGCCAACAATTTACATTGTCGTCCGTGAATGTACTGCTTTTAGTACTAGATACACAATGTATATTATTTCATAGTTTCTGGAGAATTGAGACCGTAAAGTGTTAATCAGCAACACTTTCCTGACTTTTGTGACCTTTTACATGAAATCTCAACAGTCTACCCCTATATGGATTTGTTTGGAATCAATTTTCTCATCGCTTTTATGCTTTGTGATTCAATTTATTCCCTATTTACGTCGCCAGAATAAAATGCACTGTAAATTTTCTTGACAGAGAGAATGTGTAGCTGTCACTATTAGCATCTATTCAAAAGCGACTTAATGGAACTGTCATACTGACACAACAGAGTAAAATTTGAAATTTGTTATTTTAGTGAAACAGTACAAAAACATTTAAAACACATGGCCGTAAAATAGCATCAAAGTAATCGTTTAGAAATTCCAAACACGTTTCTTCTTTTGAATCATTCCGAATCGACCTAGACTATGTTGAGATGATTTCTGTGCATTTGTGCGTATGTTACCCACTATTGAGAAGATTGCACCAAATCATCTTATCAATTTTAAATTTTTCAAATCTCCTGGAAATGGTGAAGATAGAAAATATTGTGTTGAGGCGCTGTAGTTCCATTGCAACTGCTACTTTTGGCATCCATCTTCAGTTTTCAAATTGAACTATGATATTTTGATGAATCATTATCACAACAGTGTTTTTCTGGTCATAAATAGATATAACACACATACATTTCACTACAGAGGCGTCCGAAGCATACCCTACTCTATTTCGACGACAGGGTAATAAACATATTTGCATAATGACGCCACACAGGTATCTTCACGAAACACTCCTCGTTTGTAGTCACGAATCATCTAGTGATTATTGTTATTTTGTCAGATTTAGAAGCTACTTGTGATGAAAATTTCGTGAACCACGAGGCAAATCGTTCGTGAAAACGTAAATATACTACGTATTATTTTCAACTGATGCGTCATAATATGTTATGTGTGTTCGAAAGATTATATGCGCTTGTGAGTTCACATTTTTTTCAATTTCCATTTGCATCATAAGATTGACTCTCAACGTTGATTGTGATAGAGAACAACCAACAAATTACCATCCTATATCACTGCTGCCGTCTCTTTCGAAAATTCTGGAAAGTGTTGTAGAAGAACAAATAATCAGCTTCCTAGATAAACACGATATCCTCACGAATTCGCAATACCGGTTCAGAAAAAATATGAACATTTCGGATGCTACATACGATCTCATAAACAAACTTAACATCAAAATTGAAGATAATCAAATTCCACTAGTAACGTTTTGCGATTTATCTAATGCGTTTGACTGTGTTCATCACTCTATTTTATTACAGAAATTGGAATTCTATGGTATACGAGGGATTGCGTACAGCTGGTTTATCTTTATCCGAATGACACATAATCGTAATTCACAAATAGAACAATATCACTCTAATAACGATAAACTTCAATATGGTATTCCCCAGAGATCAATTCTGGGTCCAATATTATTCTTGATATACATTAATGACATAGTTGCTGATTTTCCGTCTGTAGAATTCTGCATATTTGCTGACATCAAGAGTGTAATAGACTCAAACGATAATATTGAAAATTTGTCCGAATCGTCTTCCCAACAGCTCACAGGAATAATGCACTGGTTCTCCTCAAATAAGATATGTATTAATACAGAAAAAACATATAGTATAACATTCCATCCAAATAATGATACAAACCAAATCAATATCGAAACACCTTATGGGGAAATACAGGGGACAAGAAATGTAAAATTTCTCGGAACTTACATAGACGAAAAATTGGATTGGAAACAACATAATCATAACCTAAACAAAAAACTTTGCAGTGCTACATCCGCAATATCTACCATAAGAAAAAACATTGGTAAAGAAACAGCAATTACAGTATATTACGCTTATTTCTACAGCCTAGTCCAATATGGTATAGAGTTTTGGGGATATTCAGTAGATATCAACAGCCCATTTATAATACAGAAAAGAGCTCTCAGAGCTATTTATGGGATAAAACTAACCGAATCCTGTAGGAGTCATTTTGAAAATCCGAAAGTACTGACAATTACAAATTTGTATCTTTATCGTCTTTCCTTGTTAGCTTTAAAAAAAAGCATGAACCAGAACAATTCAATTATACAGTGAACAGAAAAGGTCCCTTATATATGGCAATAGAAACATTAAATCACCTACCGTCCTCAATGCCAGGAAAAATTCCTCTAAACATTCTTAAAATTAAGGTCAAAACATTTTTTCAAACTAACGTTTATTACGATACCAGAGAATTCTTCAATGACCACATATAAATCGTTCTCATTATGATAAGCATCAACATTTTTCTTCCTTTTATTATTAACATTCATTAGTATTATTGCACCAAAAACCAGCTCATTATTACTAACTATACATATTGTGTAATTACTTATATGTGTGTAGAAACAACTCAAAATGAACTACACTTCTCAATAGCTCACATGAGCTTCAGCATACATGAAAATCATTCCATTGTAAAAAGTATATTAGAACTGTATCACAACATGTACGTATTGGAGGAATAAATTCTGAAAAAATTCTTCGAACACTATAGGTTTCCCTCTCGTCTAGTTGAAGTATAGGAAAAAAATTGAGTAGATTTTGAGTGACAAATGAATTTGTGATAAATGATCCAAATTCATTTGATGAAAAAGAATTTAACAATAACTACTAGTCACAGAGTTTGAAATCGGTTACTGAAAAGGTAAGTTTTAAATCTGAGATCCGATACAAGTTTTGATCTATCAAAAGTATAATCGTTATCGTCGTAATTAGACTGCCAGGTTTGCCATTACTAACTTACTTTAACCGAGCATGTAACATTACGTTCATCAGCAATAGATGTTGACAAACGTTTGTACCTCTTTCCTGAAATATTTGCCATCATCCACTTCCATTATTTAATACATTGATGAATATATCTTCTCATGAATGCATGTCTTCATCTATCTAGTGATTGTAATAGAGATTACGAAAAATATGCATAATATGTCATGAAAGACAATTCTCTACCCAACGTATATTCAACTGTGATGGACATGCGTCCAAAACAAGGAAAAAATTTTTCCGAAAAAGGAAGAAGGCAAATGAGAAGATTTCCTCTATTGGAAAGAAAGAAAAGTATAACTTTATTAGCTTGTGTCAGTGCTACGGGCACATTTATTCCACCATTTATGGTCTTCCCCCGTGCAAAAATGAAGCCAACTTTTTTGAATAGTGAGTTTCCTGGAACAGTGGAATTTCCAACACCGTCAGGATGAATGGACGCCGAACTATTTGTCAAATTTTTAAAACATTTCATGTACTGTACAAAAACAACCAGATAGTCTCTCCGGCTTTGATGATATTGGACGGTCAAGTCACAAGCCCATCACCACAATACGCCTGGCTAGAAATTCTGGAGTTACTGTTTTGACTTTATCACCTCATTCTTCGAATAGGCTGCAGCAAAAATAGACCATTGGCACAGAAATCACCCTGGCTCTAGGATCACAGAATACGACATGGCTCCTATTACCAAAAAAGCTCTAATTAACGCATTTACACCAATCAATATGACTTTGAGGCAGCCAAGAACATTCTTGAGGAACAATCCAATCTATGAAGCGTGAATCCCTCGGTCAATTTCGGAAACTTGGCAGATGTACCTAACCCATCACCTCAAGATGATCGTAAGATACCACCAGTTGATTCATATACACAATAATCGTCACGCAGGTATGTTTCTATTCCTAATTTATTTTCAATCCTAAAAGCATCTCGAAAGAAAAAATACATCAAAACAAAATCAGAAACTCCAGGTTCCAAAATAATTAAGAAATTAGCTCACAAAGATCCACTCGAAGAGAAATTGAGGGCAGTAAACGCTTAATCAGTCAAGAGGAATTTAGAGGAAGCTTCAGGGCCAAGTTCGTGCGATGAAGAAGTGGAAAAAAAACAGGAAAGCAACTTTTGGTAATTTCCGAACCAGTTCCTAGAGAACCAAGTCTTTGAGTGATTATCCAGAGCTATGTTGGCCATGTGGTTAGTGTTGGCCAGATATTAGGGTGGGCATCATTCTTCAAACTCGGGTGAAGAGAAACCTTCCTACTTCCGGCGAATTTGTGATGAATTGGGACTGAATTTGAAATAACAATACTCTTTGGAGCTACATAATTTTTTGTTGTCAAAATTGGATAGCAAAAGCAGTCATACCTTCTAACGCAGTCTCTAGTTCAGAAATTATGTTATTCTACACTATGGTCAATCTAAGAATAAGCTTATATTGATAGCTACTTTCTAAGAGTAACGTTTAAGGCAGTAAAACATTTCACACATTTCCAAAAAATGTTAACTTTCATAGTATAATAATATGATAAAAAAGAGGTAAATATTACATATAAGCTTCATCACGAACTATCTCAGTCAATAGAGGGTTTCACCCTTTGTTTGAGTTCTACAGAATGAATTTCGATGAAATTCTGTGCAATGGTTCAGTAATGAAGTCAATAGAAAAGGTGAACAACATTTAATGCGGAAATGATCGGAAGTGGTGGAACACATCCATTTTATGACATGTTCCATAACTTGTAGAATTTGGGTATAAGATGTTCATCTTTTTTGACCCAAAATAAGATGTATATACTCTAGGGAGATATGCCCACTCGAAAATTACAGAAAGTGAGGTAGGGAAAATGTAAAAGTCGCAGACAAAATATAAAAGAATTCAGGTGAATGTATCATGAAAATGCAATTTGTTTTCAAGTGCATTTTGTCAGAATTTTCCAGAAAAACATGAAAACCTCCCATTTCCTTGTTATTGTTGTACGATTTAAAAAAAAATTCAAAATTCGTACGTATACATTGAGGCAACAACAGCGATTGTTTTTAGAATGTCCGTTTTACCATGCATATTTTCGAGTTGCAGACAGTTTTTGGTGATGACTAAAGCACTAAATTCTTTAATCATTACACCGAAACCAACGGTTTTTTGGGGAAAATTTATCGATGAAAAAAGTCACATTTTAACCGTCTATATCACTTCTCATTATATTAATATTGAAAAATATATAAGAAAAAAAATATTGTTCAAGAAATGTAATACTTTAGTAGTCAAAAAAACATGTAATTCGGAGAATACACATATAAAAAGAAATTCAAGAAACAGAAATTGATAAGAAGCCTCAATGTTTACCACTTCCGATCATTTTCGCATTTGATGTTTTCATTTATTCCATCTGACGTCATTACTAACCCATTGCACAAGGCCCCATCAAAATTGCAGGACTCAAATAAGAGATTCTGATCTTTTTAGCGTTGACTGAACTACAGGTCGAGCTGAGCGCAACAGAATATTTTCCAACTTGTTGGTGCCATGCAATTATCATAACTGTATACACATAACTTTCATGTTCAGATAATATTTGGATGGAAATTTCTATTTATTTTCTATACTTCATATGCTCGCGGCGTTACAGGAAATGAGCCGTTGTTTTGTTCTGTGAGTTCATCCTTTTTTATAGCAGTTTTAATTGAATCGTCATTCAGTCAATTAGCCTCCAGGACCTGAAACTTGCAAACATTCATAGTCTGAATCCGTAACGGGAAACGCTTTGTTAAGTTTGAAATGCGCTCAAAGCGCGATAGGAAATCAATCCGCGATTAAATTCAACACGAATTTGCCAATACGGTTTGGAACCAGTTATTGAGCTCCGTTCCATTTTACCCTTTCTGGCGATCATACATTATAATGCAATTATCGTGTTTTAGCAGAAGGAATATCGCTATAGGGATCTTGGTAAGATTTACTGCTAATTGCATAAATACAAGAAATACGCGACACACAAATTTGTCCAAACTTGCATCGCAGAAAGCGGTTCTATCTATTGTTGTGATACACCCTATGTGTTGTGCACTATGCTTTTATGATAATACGTATAGGTTCGGTATGTCAAACAAATATTGAACTATTATTGGCGAGTTAAAGTAAATATTAGTTGAAAAAACTAGAAAACACGCTCTCATTTGAAACGTGCCAATAAGCAGAAAATTATTGTTTAGTACACTATGTTATAATTGAGTCATATGATAACGGGATGATCGGTCATGATTTTTGGCCAGCTTAAGTGAAACTATTTATATCTATGGTTTCGGCGTTTACGTAGTGTAAATTCATAATACTTCGGAAGTTGGAGAATAAAACTCGAATTTTACACAAAACTTTCAACATTTAATTCAAAACAATTTGCCAGCATTTTAAAATTAAATGTTAAAAGTTTTGTGTGAAATTTGAGTTTTATTCTCCAACTTCCCAAGTGAAACTATTTATTTCAAGTCCAATATTTCGTATAATATTTCATCGCGGTCTATAAAATTACATGATATTGTATCAATTACAAACTGCTGGTGTACAGAGAAAATTCGTTTCACTATAAAACAAAAGCAGTGATCATTGATCAATTGATCACGTGAATTCCCTCACTCAAGTTATCATAATAGTTTTCGGACACTCCAATGGCTGAAATTCAAATGATTGTAGGATTAGAAAACATATACGTAATTTATAAACCACTAATGATGAACATTAAACTATACACGATTAACATGACGTATTTCACAACTCTATTTTTCATACTGACACTTGCTTTCAAATGAACTATCAAAATGTACCACAGAACATAAACATAGAAAAGATCATGACGCCAAATCGGTGACGTCACTTGAATCTTAAAATGATAATTTCGGACACTTTTGCAGGTTAAATATATATCTGTGATATATATTTAAAATCAAAAAAACTCGGTTGTCCTTATGGTACGATAAAATACGATAAATCTGTTTGAAGAAATGGAGATGGATGTCAAAAATACCACTCGAAATGGGGCTACTGTGCCCCAAATACAATACACCTCCTATCTCCATCACTTCGAAGCTATCTGCCAAACTTCAAGTTCATATGACCCATAGGAACGAAGCAATTGTTTCCGCAGTAATTTACGCTCACACATCATGTCAAAAATAGTCTAGATAGATTCAGAAATGTTCAAAACGGATATATTCTTGCAAATCCAGCAAATTTTCTTGACTTGAAGAATATTAATATTCATTACATCATCGTTTTTCTCTCCAAGAAGAAATAACGACACATTTTTTCCACCATAATGTTAAATCAAAATGAGAAAATCCGACTGTATATCAGAACTCTTGTTACGCAGTTAGTGTCAGAAGAAATAAGAAAATGAGGTATTCACAATCCATTGTGCCTCAAGCTCCAAGGATTTCGGTATGGCAATCCAAATAAGAAAATGAGGTATTCACAATCCATTGTGCCTTAAGCTCCAAGGACTTCGATACGGGAATCCTGAGGAAAAAATTTAGTAACCCATCAAAAACAAGTCGGTTTTCCAACTATCTTGAGTCTTGTATTGCTATATTGTTTGTCAGAACTGTTAATATGCTATGCTCTTCAAATAGTTTGAGTGAAAATTCAGATCAGCCTATTTTGTGCGAAAGTTTAGTTATTATTCGTTAATTCTTTATATCTACCTATACATTCATATGTGACCAAAACTCAAGCTTGCGTCTTCTTCAGGAAGAAGCATCTCATAATCCCTAGTCTTCCATAACAATGCTCGGGATCACCACCAACAGCACCCTCTCATGTGAGCCCCATTGCGAAAACCACTTCACAAAAACTTGGTTTTCTATTTTGTGCCAAGAGCTACTTTACATCTCAGCAGTTTTTCAGGATCTACAAAGCACATATTCGACCTGTCCTGGAGTACTGTTCACATGTTTGGGGTTCGGCTCCGAAACATACGCTGAAGCTCTTGGATTCTATCCAGAAGAGTGCTATTCGTTTGATGGATGATGTCACACCTACGAATTCGTTAACCTCTCTAGAACATCGTAGAAGGGTGGAAGATCTCTCTCTTTTGTATGAATATTTCTATGGTCGGTGTTCTTCGGGAATCTCGAATGTTGCCCAACGACGAGAAATTCCAGATCGGCAGCCTCCAATGTTTACTACTCCCATACAATAATTTCAACTATATTGTTAACTTAGCAACAAAAGAATCTGATCATATAATATTGCACGTGTGAACAGTTTAAGGTTTCAGTGCATAGATAACGGTGAGCTTTAGGATGTTGAATGTCCTACATTTGTGCCATAAGAAAATCTCATGAACCTATCGCCCACGTTCCGGACAAGCAAAATAATATAGCAATGTGCAGGAAGTCACGTGACGAGAAAGCACCTACGGAAACGGAAGATCGTTTCCAGAACAGTTTTTGCTCCAATATGTAACAGTAATGTAACGACTCTTAAAAGTTTCATGGCTCATTGTTATGTGCGCCATAAAACTTCAAAGTTCCGTGATATTAGGGCATTGTATGTAGCATTATTCTTCTCTCACAATATTTACATTGCTGTTTTCATTCTACCTATAACGTTCAGTAATATTCACCACTACATTTTCGGTGAGTATTTTGAAGTGAAGAATTTACATCTCTACATTGTTTAAGATTATCCAAGGGTTGTTGAGTGTAATGAAGCTCAAAATTTGATATAACATTTATTTTAGGTCATGCAGAAAATACGAGTATTGGGCGTAAGCTCCGGTAACAGTTTATTATTTCAACAGAAATGGTTGAACTACGAATCTAAAACTCCGTTATTCCGAATAACTGTAAATGAATCGCAAATAGCGCATACATACCCGGTTCAAAATTCGTATTCATTCCGATTAACTTATGTTGCAAAGAACGGGGATCTAGTTAATTAACGCATCAAACTTTGAACAACTTCATGTCGAAAAACTTAGTACAACCAAAAAAACTTTGATTTTATTCCTTTCTCAGCACCAGAGGAATTACCGGAGCCTCGTGAGTGTGAATTTTAGTGATGAAAAGTGGCAAGCATGGTTCGGGACATAAGAAAAAAAGACCTCCTACATAGAACACGGAACCAGATGAGATGACTTGACCAGAACCTCGAAAATATATTGATCTAGGCAATGCATTTATCGAATGTTTGTGATGTTTCCACCATTGAAGTAGTGGTGCCTTCGGTAGTTATTTGTTGCTGGAATTGAAATATATATTTGTACTAAACAATCAAATTCAATTATTGTTGGGAATAAAATTATTACCTTTAAAGCATAATTTATTATAAAATCTTTTTATATAAATACAGAAAATGCGCTTACATCTATTTTATATGTGAGTTGATATGATGCGAGTTGAATGGAGTTGAATTTTTTCCAACCTTCTTCTCTTGGGTGACCTTTGCTTAGGTACCGGAGGCTGAGAAAAGTCAAATATAGGTACTGCATCTGCTTTCAATGTTCTTTTTCCATCAACTCGAGTCTTCTCCCACTTGTTTCATGCAAAATGTATCTAGGAATAGAAATATTATTAGAAATAGCAATATTATGTAAGAATTAATTAAATAAACGTTTATCCATAAATAACAGCAGCCGGTTTCCAGTCAAACCGTTTCATTCTTACGTGCCAATCTTTGCGTCTTTGCTTTTTAGAAAACGCTCCATCATAACACAGTTCGCAGCCGAACTGATACATCCAGCTGTACAAAAACCAGTCACTTAGAGCTGAAATACAAATAATATAATATATTTCGAATTTGCCAAAAATATAGCTATAGGTATGATAAGAATTATTCTATTAAAATAAAGGAGTTTCCTGTTAGAGGTATTAGTTGAATATGAATTAGCGGCTGAGAAATCAATCACCTTTGAGAACAGAAGATACAATATGTTGTTATTTTTATAAGCAGTTTGTCATTAAGTAATTCATATTAGGCTTACACTAAATTCTCCATGATATTCAAGAGTGCGTTAGCATTATTTTACATTTTGGAAAACCTTTATAATTGCGAAATAACATTATACGATACTGACCTACCCAACTCTCAACCAAAAACTTAAGGACGATTGTTCCAGAAAATTGAGAGATATATAGCTGTAAAGAATATCTTACATGTGAAAACCACCTATTTAAGGTGATTAACGATCCTTTATACAATTTGAAACGAATTTTTACATTTTCATTAATATTTGTTAACTGAATTTTGCTGCATATTGGCGACTGCGCCAACAACCAATCAACAATGGGACACTCTATTGTCGCTACAGTCTTGTATACAGTTCCTGTAGTTTGTGAACTTCCAATATTTTTGAGATGAAGGAAATGAAACATTGTTTTGGACAAATTATGTTGTTCAGATAAAAATATCATATTTTGATTATACAAAAATGGCTAATTTTTGATATATTAATAATAACATATTTTAACCACCCTGAAAGTGAGGTGTTCCAAGTTAGTAAGTAGTACTGGTTTCTTCCTTCCCATATACCCACCCTATCGTAATACCAATTATAAACGCAGGACTTCATGGACGAATCATGAAACCTATTTTCATCTGCTAACACTATATAAATCATTCAACAATGTCTTCTTCAGACGCTTCACAATGACATCATTACTGATGTCATTTTCAATGTCGAAATGACATACTTCTTTGGCGTGAGTACTCTAACGATTTAATTATAGTACGAATTACTATATAATTACAAACATGAAATTAAGCAAAATATCAAATTTACATCTGAAACAAATAACAACATTTAACGATTATATATCGACAACATACTTCGTGTGATCGAGTAATGACTCCATAAAGTTGAAGATTCTTTTCCCTTGAAAATTTCTCAAAATAGGCTACAGTACCTTCCATGTGTGATATTCTTAATGTTCTTCTGATTAGACCAATCTTCATACGAGTCATAACTTTTTCATGAGCTCTTTAGATTTTTCTGGAAAAAGGGCAGAAATTGCTTTCTCGGCCAGTTTCGTTCTCCGACGGCAAACTATTCTCAGAATCACCCATGTTTCTCGAAAATACTAAAAAAAATCTGCAGAAAGAAATATTATCACGAGGTGAATATGAACAATGCGTAAATAAAATAAAAAACTCATAATTGGGCAATTCTCAATTGAAGGTGATGGCCAAGGGGGGAGGGGGTGTCAGCGGTACTTGCCGGGGCAATTTTTTTCCGTTTCTACATCGCGTTTGAACTCGTTTACCGGCATATAGAGATTAAAATACACTTTGAAAAGTATTTCATGAATTTTTTAAATTCTTTGGGTTGTTTTTGAACGAAAATGTCAAAAAACCGTTTTTGACCCCAGAAGTAGACATTTTATGATAAATAAACATCCAAGAAGTCATTTCCGATCGAAAATTGGCCGTTGTTTCCGAAAATGGTGTCATTTTCCTTACATAACGCATCATTTTCCATTCATTATCTGATTTTCGGCAAAACGCCTTTTTTTCGACGGCGTCATATTGGTGTGAGCAGCCACTAACAAAAATTTTTCCTTCAGCAAAATCTATGTGTTTTTACCTCTGCTTTACGATATATTGGGAATTCTCCTGAGTAAATGGATTTTAGAGGTCGAAAAATTGAAAAAACGACAAAAAACCGATATTACTATACGAAAATTTATCGTCAGGCCGCTGACATGTATTTTTCTGGGACATATGTCCCCGGAATCGGATTCAACGGAAAATTTTACGTTAAGAAAACAGTTTCCGAATGTCATTCAACAGTTTTTACACTACAGTATATCATTAATCTTACTCCAAAAACCAGGTAAACATAATTTTCTTCCAGTTTTTGATCTTTTTCGACCTCAAAGTTGCGGAATTTAGAATTGTAAATAGGATATTTGGATTACTTGGACAATTTTCGATCGAAAACATTGTATCACATTATTTTTCAAAGTATTTTGGTGCTTTGGGAAAGCAGTTTGAAAAAAAGCTTTTTGGTAGCTGCAAATCTAGAGACTTCGTTTTATTGTAATGTTCGAAGTTTGTTCCTTAAAACCTTAAATCGACTGAAATATTGATCAAATTGACTGATTTTGATGTAATATTTTACAATCATTCTGATTTTGACAATTTTTCAATCCCACATGATGACCCAGAGCCACAAAATTACTAAATTTCACTGATTTATATTCGGTTCCATTTGTATATTCGATTTTTCGATCTCTAAAATCCATTTAGTCAGAAGAATTCTTATTATATCGTGAAGCTGAGGTGAAAACATGCAGATTTCGCTGAAAAGAGAATTTTTTTAAAGTGGCTGCTCACACCGATACGAGGCCATAAAAAAAAGGAATTTTGCCGAAAATCAGTCAATGGATAGAAAATGATGCGTTATGTAAGAATTATGGAAGGAAACTGACACCATTTTCTGATCCAGCGGTGAATTTCCGATACGAAATGACTTCTTGGACGTTTATCACTATAAAATGTCGATTTCTATGGTCAAAAACAGTTTCTTGGCATTTTCGTTGGAAAACAACCCAAAGCATTGAAAAAATTCATAAAAGACTTCTTAAAGAGTATTTTAATCTCTAAATGCCGATAAACGATTCCAAATACGATGTAGAAACGGAAAAAAATTTCCTCGACAAGTTCCGCGGACCCCCCTCCCCTTGGCCGCCTAGTTTGATTCAGAATTGTTCAATAAGAATTCTGATTCTGACACTTTATTTTGTGCAATCATAATCACCGAAAGCTCTGCTTTCCAAGTGTGCGAAATTTATAACATCGTTCCGTGCTTCAGTGAATTAACATAAGGTAACTGATAGCTCAGTATTTGTTTTCGGGCTATCCTGTAGTAGTCAGTTAGTCAGCTAATAAGTGTGAGTTTGAATCTTCCGGACCAAGGAAACAAGCGATCAGTTGTATCGACGAAACGTAAAGCAAGTATTCTGCCAGTTGCCATTGAAGCATTAGGTAAATAATAATTTGCTAATTGAGTTATCACATTTAGTTCCATTGTTTTGCTCACGGTGCGGCCTTACAATATCAAATATCACATAAATTGTAATTGTTATATTGTCCCTGATGAGTTCATCCTGTTCAGATTTCCATAATGTCTCGATAAAACTAATTGTTTTCTGTACCGATAAACGTATGACTGAATATATCAAGTAATTGTATTGTGTCAGAGGGTGTGAATGATTAGAGTGAAAGGGAATCAGGACGCACCATTTTACACTGTGTTCACCCAGAAATAGGGGTATATCGTAGATAGTCCTCCGACAGGGTCTACACGCTGTGTTCACCCAGAAGTAGGCTCTGAAGGATGATTTATGTCTGGGCAACGCACTCTAGACGCTGTGTTCCTCCAGAAGTGAAGGTATATCACTGATAAGGAGATTATGCTTTTAACACCCTGTGTTTGCAAGGGAGTAAGAGCTATAATTGCCCAAGTTATGTTTGTGTGTACATAAGTGCCTGACACTGTAGTACAATTACCGGTGAGACCGTTGTTGAGAATCTGCGTGTAGGTCCCAACCTGAAGGAATGCCGGATGAATGAATCTAAGTACTTACAGTAATAAAAAAAAGTACCAAAAGATTATTTATATTGCGTGAGCGTAGTGCGGGTATCGCGAACAAACCAGTACAACTCATATACCTGCTTTTCACTTGCTCTGTTCCAATATTTCATGCACAACACAATAGCGAATAGACGCTCTCAATCATTACCACATGACTACTTGTTTGAATGTTAGGATAATAAACTGGCTTGCCCGGACCACTTTTCTCTACAATTATCAATTCTGAGCTTGCTTGTGCTTCTCCCAGGTGGGGATGAATAATTGATATCAAATAAAGATCAAATATATGTTTCGATGTTAAGCTTCCTCCATAATTTATTAATGAGAACTCCCGTGTTTATTTATAAAAAGGATATTTTTTGCAACGTCATTCAATTAGTCAGTTATTGAGGTATTAATAACAATTCAAACCCGCAATTCTAATACTTTCCAGTCTGCTTTATTGACCACTGGTTACTTACTCAACTTAGATTATCTTGAGACAAGGCTATCCATAGATAGCAATGTTATATGGTTTGTTAGGAGGGTCCTAGCAGAAGCCCTCGACGAGGAGTATCAAAAATCTGGCGCCCGAGAATTAATAGTTTATTCCGAAGTAAGTATTTAGTGCGAAAGTGACAAAGCACGTCACAAGAGGATGAATATGCATTAGATCTAACCAAATGTTTGAATTACATAGTCAGAGTAAACAGAACTGTTCCTTGAGTACTCACTGTTAGCATAACATTTTGATACTTTCAAAAAAATTCTGTATTGTTGGGGCTGATATTGGACTCAAGAGAACTGAAGACACAATACCAAACTTCCTAGCCAGCAGTAACGAGAGGAGTGGAATGTGAACTAGTGTCTAAGTACAGGCGGGAACTATGCTTTCATAAGCTACAATCCGTTAGAAATTATACATTCCATACCTATTTGACATCTAGCACAATTTAATCAGTCCGATCCAACATGTGAAAGCATATTATGTAGCTATTGAAGAAATCCGACCATGAAAACGGATACGCCATCAGAAACTCAACAGAATATTATTGGTAGTATTTGTAAATAATTTCATCTAAACTGGGTGTCCCAAAAGTCTGGAAACGGTTGAATATCTCGTAAACAAATCATCGGATCACAAAGACAAAAAACATACCTCCTTTTATTTTTAAAGATCTATCCAATGATGCTACTAAAATCCACCCCCACCCCCGTAGGAGGTGATGAGAGGGGTAGTTTTAAAATTTTAAATGGAAACACCCACTTTTTATTGCATTGTTGCATTCTTCACGGAAAACTGTGTTAGGATGTGCAATCAACCCTTTTCTCAACCCTACTTAAGGGGTGAAAAAAGGGCAGTTCTGTATTTTTTGCGAAAAAAATTTGTTTTCATACGTTGTTGCATTCACTATGAAAAATGTGTTTTCATGTGCAATCAACCCTTTTTTCAACCCCAATAAGGGGGTGCAAAAAGGGTAGTTTTAGTAATTTTGTAAAAAAAAAACTTTTCATACGATGGTCATTTTCCATAAAGAAAACCATGTTTTGTTGTGCAATCAACCCCTTTTTCAATCCCACGTAGGGGGTGAAAAAAAGGGTTGATTGCACATCCTAACACGGTTTTTCATGAAGAATGCAACAATGCGATAAAAAGTAGGTATTTCCATTTAAAATTTCAAAACTACCCCTCTCATCATCCCCTACATGTGTGGGGGTGGTTTTTCAGTAGCATCATTAAATTGATCTTCAAAAATAAAAAGAGGTGTGTTTTTTGTCTTTGCGATCCGATGATTTGTTTACGAGATATTCAACCGTTTCCAGACTTTTGGGACATCCAGTATATATAATGATTACTTCAGAATACATGATAATCGTGTAATGTTTCATATTTTCGTAGGAACGACAATGGTTATTCTAACATTTCAAGATGATGAAAGGGTATAAATATATTATATTTATTCACAATAATTATACTTCAATATGTTGAGCTTGAGATAAATTTAGAACATTTTTATACATACTGGTTAGTAGAAATGATTGGTCTAATGATAAGGTCTTTCTAGTCCACATCAATCGACATTAACGTCACAAGCCTACGGTCCCAGACAACTGTTCATATCTAGCAAAAGTCAACATGAGATAAATGAGTACATTCATATATTCATTTGTTCCCAATTATCTTACTTAGAAGGTCTGTTCATTTGTGTCCTTGCTAATGCATAGAGCAAGCTGATCAAATCAGATAATGTCATCACAAAGCAGATAGTAGTAGCTTCGATTAGCGAAGAGGAATGACTGTAAACACTTCTCGACACAGACAACATAGCCTGGAAAATTTAAAAAATGTACACAAATAATAATATCAAAAATGCTATTTTTTGCCTTGCAACAGATGATCCATTCTCTTCTAGTTCATCTGAAGATGATGTAACCAACTCCCGCCCAAATGACTAATTCTGGTGGAAGATTAGTCGTCCCCTAAGGTTACGGTACGGTCATGTACCTTAGCAGACCTGCCTGGGTTTCTTACAAGTAAGAAGGTCAGAGTTCTTCTAGTTTAGTTTTGTGGTTGGTATTTGAGAGATGCTCTTCCTACAGAAGAATAATGTCTTTGCCTTGAATGAAATGATGACAAACCTTTGTAGCTATTTATTAACAGAAATAAATCATTAACTATTTACAATATTATATACAATTATCAACAATCAAAATATCTATACAGAGTTTTCTCTGGAAATGACAACATTTATAAGACAGTGATATTCGGTCATTCCTATATGATATACGCTATTCGATTATTAAATTCAAATGATTCCGCGAAAGTTTTTTATCAGGCTCACTAATAGCTGGTATCTCGATTAGGTCAATATACCCTAACACGATATAAGAAATGAGAATATCAGATTGTACACGTCTTCCTGAATTCGACTCGGAAATCTGTTTACTTGAGAGGTGACCAGGCACCAGTGTACTACTGTGTCTCTCCTTATGACAATTTATTACGCCTCGGTTTATCTTTTGGTTTAATAGAAATACGGAATCAGTGTTCGGAAGAACAAATTACTATTAAATTGTTCACGGGGAATCCCTAACTTGAAATGGAACTCAATCTCTTTACGGAAATTCTTAATTGTTAACTAAACTGGTATTCATCATTGCATTCATATGAAACGACTGTCAACACTGAATCGTCTCGTAGAATTTGATTGAAAATTAAAACAAAAATTGATTCTTCACGGAAAATATTATTAAATCATGAACGGAACAGCTCTTCTCAATATATTCAGGAAAAAAAACAATAGTCAACACTTGACTGTTTTCCAGAATTATTGAAATAAACTCAGATTCAAATAGTGACGGAAAATAATAACTAATTATGAACAGTACGGCGCTTCCCTATCTATTCAGGAAAACAATCGTCAACACTTGACTGTTTTCTAGAATTATTGAAATAAACTCAGATTCAAATAGTGACGGAAAATAATAATTAATTATGAACAGTACGGCGTTTCCCAATATATTCAGGAAAAACAATCGTCAACACTGGACTGTTTTCTACAATTATTGAAATGTAAATTCAGATTCAAATAGTGACGGAAAATAATAATTAATTATGAACAGTACGGCGTTTCCCAATATATTCAGGAAAAACAATCGTCAACACTGGACTGTTTTCTAGAATTATTGAAATGTGAATTCGGCAATTGAATCTTTACGGAAAAATTATTAGTTAGCAAAGTCGAGAATATACTTACTCTCCATTTATCGGATTAAATGGAAAAACTCTACTTTCGGTATCTCGGGTTTACTGCTTCAGCTACGGTGGTCTCCTCGTAAGTCATTTCTAGATGGGAGACCGGCCTCCTTTTATACTCTGAAGTTGACACGTAATGTCATTGAGAATGTCGCCGGAACGCGGACTCGCTTATCAGGAGCTACACTCTGCTGTCGTGTTTTTATACACATAGTGTAACAAAGTTTGATTCCTTTATTTCGGTAGAGGTGACTTACTTGGGCAATAATATTAATTAGTAACTACGCTTCGTTACAATGAAGAAACAGACGATTTGAAGATCTTAGAAGCCATTTTAATTAATAGAATTTGTATTGTAAATTATTTTGAAGTAAGAGTATTGCATGAAACAATAACAAATGTTTCTTTGAACTGTCTATATCCATATTTTGGGTCATATCTATGTATAACGAACAAGAATTCAAAATGCATTTCAGACTTAGTCGGGATAAATTTCAAATTCTTTCAAACGAATTTCCAATCTCTAATATATACCAAAACCTTCAGGAGAATTGTAAGTCTACTTGTTGAAATGAGTTGAATATTATAATTACTTCATCCTTGTGGTAAATTATTTATTTGTTAGCTAACACAAGATTAAATATTGACAATAAGAAGTCGATTTTGGTGTTCCTATGGTTTGCGAGTCATCAAACCTCATATAGAGAGGTTGGAGACCGTAAAACGACAGGATCTTGTGGAGCTGTTGACATTTTTGAATTCGTTAACTTTAATTCTATCTAGGTACTCGAAAAGTCTGAACTATAAAGAACTCTGGTTTCAGGTTATGTAAGCCATTTATAAAATGATGTGCTCGTCTTGCTCCGTCGTTTTGCGTCGAGTAGATTTAGTCTGATCTTTTCAATCTAGAGCAATTTGCTCAACACAAATAAACACAATTAGATCACATTCTCGACACAAACGAACGGACGTTTTTCTACTAAACTTACTCTATGCATCTCTAGCAACACAAACAAACAGACCTAGAGATAGATATAGTTTTAATGACTTCTTTTGGAACACAATTTGAATGTACTGTTAGAACAAGTAATACTTTCTCAATTTTATGTTATATTGTATCTGAACAAAAAAAAACACCTCTAAAACGAGAGTACTTGTATACGTCAACCTACGAGAAATTTATTCATTACATTTTGTATCATTCAAATTTAGCTAACAGCTTCAGATAATTACTTTTGGTTCCCATTGTTGTAAATAAGGATTAACCTCATTCACAAGAACACAAATAGTGATGTTGGTTCATTGAGATGATACCCTTGAGCCTGCTCACTCCAGTAGTAATCAGTTTCTCCCACGTAATATCCCTATGAATATGATACTCATCTTTTTTTCTTGAGAATGTGTTTGTTTCTACAAATACGGATTCTAACAAAATTGGTTTCCATAACATCATGAAATTGCATTCTGTCAAAATAGGTAGTTGAGGTCTTCTAATAGATCGATTTTGGATAGATGTTTGGTTGATCTTGGGAATCAACTTTCCGTTCCTTCAACTATGAAGTCTCATTAAATTTCATAAGCTTATAACAACATGTTAGATAAGACCTCATTTACAAGAACACCGGTATTTCAGTTGATTGTGAGAGTACCCGTAAACTTGACACTCTAGTAGTAATTAGTTGGATGCCACTTGATAACCATATGCATAGATTATCTAATTTTTTGTTTTTGAAAGGACAGCGCCAAAAATTCCCTACCGAATTATTCTGGATGGAAGAAAGTTGTTTATTGGAATTGAATTGGGCCTTATACCTTACATCGTATAAATCATCCAATTTTATAGCTATTTTATAGTTATTAACAGTTTAGAAGACCAAAATATAATATATATATTTAGTGTTCTAAAAAATCTTCAAAGTATAAATTCCATAGACGAATTCGTATCGAAAACCCCACATATGGATCCAACGTTGGCTGCTCAAAGATCCCAAACTTATAAGCGACCAATGATTACCATATTGCTACAAATCCAAACTACCACATGATAAGAAAATCACCACAAAGGCATCTATACGCAACGAAAAAGTTTTCTCTAATAGCCAAAAAATCGATAAGCTCATACAATACGGTGATCCAATACTTGACCAACGTTTGAACCAATAATTTGTTGCAATGTAGTGAAGTATTCTATCGATGCTATTACAAAATAATGTTCACTCGGGTCAAAAGACATAACACTAAAATTAGGTACATGTGTGTTAAAATATGGGAACAAAGTAATGGTATCCAGGACATAGAGCAAACTAACAGCAAAGTACCATAAAACAAATAGAAAGATTAAGACCAATTGTAGTTTCAAAATCAAAGTTACATAATATATCCAATGAATAAAAACTACCCAAAGCACGTCGCTAACACACACAGTTTGGGCACTTCTGGATCTATTAATTCTGTGGAATTCAATTAAGATAATTACTAAAATTATATGATAAAAATCACTCTAAACTTGAATAAACTAACTACTCTAAGTTCGTTTCTACTAATTTAATAAATAAGTGTAACTATATTTTCGCTAACGCCGTAACTTCTTCAAAGAAATATTACAAAGTACTAACTTACTACAAAAGACCTAACTTAATTATAATCTAAGGATAGATAGTTAGTGGATTTAACTTGATAGGTTCAACCCATCAAGAGATTAAACGATAGACTGATAGCAAACAGAACATCTGATTATAGAAATTTAACAAGGGATTCCAGAAATTTAATTTATCACTTCCAATCTGTATGTGTGAAATTTTAAAATTAAAACCATAGTTTTGATGATAATTTTAAAATTTTACACATTCAGAATAGGATTGATAAATTGAGTTTGCTGAGATCCCTAGAGATTGATAAATATAATAAGTCAGATATCCTATTGACCGAATAAGAAATAGTCAAAATTCCTCGTTAAATTTTCATAATTGGATATTCCGTTTGCTACCAGTTTATCGTTTAATCCATAGATAGGTTAAACCGAATTAGGTAAAATCCGACAGACGAACACACGAAAAGTATATCATTTCATCATTTCTCTTTCTGAACCTCACTATCAATTTGAAAGCTATTACATTTTTACAGTTATGACAAGATAATAAATCAGTGCTAAACACATTGAGCATACAGTAGTAGTGGATGTCACTATAAGAAGACGG
This sequence comes from Endomychus coccineus, assembly GCA_958510875.1. Taxonomy (NCBI): domain Eukaryota; kingdom Metazoa; phylum Arthropoda; class Insecta; order Coleoptera; family Endomychidae; genus Endomychus; species Endomychus coccineus. The sequence goes on from OY294067.1 coordinate 95,855,647, forward strand.
AGGAGAAACCACAGCGCGCATGCGACTGGCTTGTGAATGTGGCTCAGTTTGAAAATAACTTTGTACAGGAGCCTGTTTTGCAATTACCTTCTAGTAGTGAAATTATTCCGACAAGGGATATAATAGAGTTTGGAGCCTATTTTTTTAATAGGGGATCAAATTAACTTTGAACTTCACAAATTGAAATCAAAACATTTTTTGCAAAAATGGATGTAGCTCATAGTTTTGAAACTACACGACTCACGATTGTAATCAGGATGTCCGCGAAAACATTATTTTTCTGAAAACATTTAGACTATTTTTGGGATGATAATCTGTGTAAACCACATTGAAAAGATTGCACTATTCCTTTCAGTCGTAAGAATTTATGGGAGTGTGGTAGCACCCTTGCAAGTGAAACTTTTGGCGTCTATCTTCATATTTTCAAATGGAATCTGTAATACTTTCACCATCATTATGACAGTGTTTTCTTGCTCATAACTATCATATGATTTCACAATCATGTATCCAATCTGTAGAAGTATCCGAAATCAACGTGTTATTAATGATGTCATTGAACTAGTGACATCACATTTTAGTGTTCCTGTTATAGAGATAACCCTACAAATCTTCAGGTGACCATGGATACTTCATGATAAGTTATGGATTGGTGTATAATCTTCTAGTCCCAATTAAATACCGTACATAAGCTATTGAGAAGGCCAGTGAATATATTTTATCACAATCATTTAGTCAACCCGCAGAAGTGACACAAAGTGAAAAATATAACATATACATAAGGGGATTGAGCGAAGTTAGTGATGTACGGATCAGTTGATTTTTCGATAATCTCAAACTGAAGAATATTTTATAACTATAGTCACTTCATAACCATAATTATTGTAACTATGTGAGGTTGGTATTAAAGCAAGAATTCACTTCTCTCTCTCCTATCTAGGTGTATGTAATTTTTTATGTATCACTACTTCAATTTGTTAAGTATCCCAGAGAATGAAACTTGTTTGGAAATATAGCGAGAATGAGAGGAATTTTAGTATAAAGCACAGAGTTCATGAACGTATTTTTAAAGATCTTTTGAACATGATCTCACGAAACCAGTACTAATTTCAGTTTCGAATTACGAACATTTGATTATTTTTTTCTTCCTCCATGCCTCATCAAGTTAACAGAGCCTGCAGTATTTGATTACGGAACGCTTTTTATGAAATAATCGAAAGCAGGTGTGACATCGATCATTCGGTCCCAAAGGAAATAAAGCGCCAATTCAAACAGCGATTCTCTTCCCATATCCAATGTATCAAACCGAATTGTCGCTTATATGGAAATATATCATCCGAAACTTCTCTCTCTATGAATGGACGAACACTTCGTAAAAAGGAATCCGAACGGAAGCAAGCAATAAAAGAATGCGGCCAGGCGTGTTTCAAGCTTTTACTAGTCACTCCTTTGATGCTCCCGGCAGCACTAAGTGCGTTGTTGTCATTAAATTGAATTACTTGAATAATGTTCGTGAGTAAAGTTGAAACCCTCTAGTATGGAAGCTTTTATTGGGAACTTTGCAAATGAAATACTTTTCAGTTTGAACTAATCCAGAAGTGATGGCAAATGCACGAGAATCCCATTTGAGTATGAAATTTAAAGCAACTGGAATAGTGATAATTCGATTCCGCTTCATCAAGAGAAACGGATTTCCTCGTAAAACAATATAATTGATGCCACAATTTCCTAAACTATCTCAAGACCGTGTATCCGTTAATCCACAAATATAATGCAATAGATAATATTTTTATTCCGTCGTTATTTAGAGTATCATAGAATGAATGCGTTTAGTTGAAATTATTCGTATTTGGAATTCAGCTGACCGTATCTTATAGTACATATTCAGTACTTACATACGGACTTTCTTTGTTTTATTATATGATACATTTTTGACACCGCCGAGCTACCACACTACAGTCACATGAGGAGTACAAGGGATTGCCAAGACAATCATCATTCAAGAAAGGGCTAGTTGAATTCTAGAAAGGAAGCAATCCTCATCGGGTACTATGTGATGTCAGAAATCATGAATCGCCCAACGCCTCTATTTTAGTATCTCATCATATAATAAGCGAATCGATCATGTTGCAGATACACAAAACAAGTCGCGCTATTACTTCTACTGTTGGAATATAAAAAGCGTAGCCCATAGTGAACTACAAACACATTTCGCAATAGAAGTCAATGAACATAGTTTCGGCTCACCAGGTTGAACCAAAGAGTTCTATATATAGAGATGACAAGTCGGATTTATACCGTACTTTGGGAGTCTCCCTTTTTTCGTTCTTTACGCATGATCGAGGCAGACGACTATTCATTTATGACGCTATTGCAGCAGAATAAAGTTATTTTCGTTATTTCGTTTTGTTTATATTATTGTTTTTGAGTGATTTAACCTCAATTTGTTTGTTATTTATGTATTGTTATCTATTTATTTTACAACTTTCCTGAAAATCTTGAACGACGGAAATTGCGGTGTGAAACAATGTTGCTTCACCCAAGTTCACTTGCAAAAACTAGTCGACTCGATCGCTTGGGACGCGGAGAGAGGGTAACCGCGCTGGACTCCCAAAATACGTTCTCTTTATATGCAAACGATACAACTTGTCATCTCTATATATAGAACTCTTTGGGTTGAACAGTGATAGTACGTCTTTTAGTCCCAGACAGATGTTTCGCTCTTTTCATGAGCTCGTCAGTGGGACGAGGTAGACTTGAAGTCACTGATCAATCATTTCCGCAAGGGATATAATTAACTCTTCCGAAAATGTTTCTCCCAGCTAGATGTTCCAACACCATCTGCCGGAAAGCATATGCTACACTGAGGATACTATTCGCAATTCTATGCGTTGATAACATAGTCCTCGCGATCGAAGAACCGACGGGAGGACAGTTGTAACTGCTACCGTCAGGTGACGACCCCGCAATAATACATAGTGAATTACAAACACATTTCGTTCTAGAAGTCAACAGACAAAGTTTTGGTTCACCAGGTTGAACAGTGATAACTCGTCTTTTAGTCCCAGACAGATGTTTTGCTCTTTTCATGAGCTTGTCAGTGGGACGAGGCAGACGTAAAGTCACTGGTCAACCATTTCGGCAAGGGACATAATTAGGAGTTGATTCTACAATGACTTCACGTTAGCCTCCCCTCACTGACGAGCTCATGAGAAGAGCGAAACAGCTGCCTGGGACTCAAAGACATGTTTTCACTGTTCACCCTGGTGAAACAAAACTTTATCAATCGACTTCTTGAATGCATTGTTGTGGAGCCATCACCTAGCGGTATTATTTACAACTGTTCCCCAGTCATATCTTTTAATCGCGAGAACTATGTTATCAATGCATGGCATTGTGAATTACATTCTCAGTAGGACATTTGTTTCCTGTCAGATGGTGTTGGAACGCTTGCGCAATTTCTTTGCAGTCCATCAATTTCTCTGCTCTCTGCATCAACACGTATGCTATTTCAAAGGATTTCCCGGTTTGGTAGGCAAAGTGGAGAAACGATGTTAGACTGATCGGATGGAAATATTTTGGCTGAGGGTAAGACTCTTGCCCTGGCTTTGGTGTAAATACCACCTTTGCCACCCTCTTCTGGTCCTGTATGTATTTATCACTGGAACAGTGATGAAAACTCAATATGGTGACCCAAAAAAAGACAGGTAAGCGTATCATTACCTGCGTAAAAGAACCCAAAATACAGCTTCTGCCCAATATTTTGTTTATTTAGAAACATTAGAAAGCGACTATATGTTTCTGAATGGAATCATGAATCCTGCTACGGAACAAGATTACATAGAAATAAAATGGAAGAACTGACCTCAAAACTGAATAAATGATATAAGTATTATGGATGAACAATATTTTTATTATAAGATGAAGTACTTATTTCTGTTTTAGAAATTCAATGACGGGAAAAATGGAACAAGAGCTAAGTATAGGAAAATTGTAGAATTCACAAATTTAACTGATGGTGAGATGAGACAAGTAAAAATTCTAATGGCACCCCTGTAAAAACGTAGACTTGAAGTGTTGGGAGCGGATGCTATTGTTGCACACCTAAAGTAACAGCTGCCTGAAGTCGAAAGTCTGAAGTAACATACATGACAGAGTCCTACTTACAGGGACATCAACTGTTTTAAAGATTATGATCGTGATGAGGACTATGTTTCTGGAAATATAACCACAGTACAGATAGAGGATATGCAGGAATTTGTGAGTGATGCAAATCAAACTGAATTAACTTTGCCAAATAAGACGAAGAAAATGGGAATCCAGGAATCCAAGAATAAAAAACCTAAAGAAGAGTGCCGAAGAATCAAAAATGTCATCTGACCAAAACACAAAAGTTCAGAGTAATAGTGCTCATAAGCCTCAGTAATTTTCTAGTACCATACGAAGGAAGAGAAAAAGTTGAAGAACAGATGTTGAATTTTGAAATACCAAATTATAAATGTGAATAAGTATAACGATTTTAAATTCCTTGAAGGAAGTGCCTGATTTTCTAATTGAATTCATATTTTTCGAATATTTTCATTCCTGAGTTTATGAGATTCAACAATAACAATTATAATTTGCTTATAAATATTCCATTTAATTTATGGTCTAGCGCACCTCTATAGTATCATTCACATACGATTTAAGAATGAAATACTGCATATATTAATCTATATCATATTCTCTGTTTGATAGTTCCATTTCAAATTTATATTCTCAAATCAGCTATTTCATTGACTTTCACTCCATTTAGCTCCTGCTCTGAATCACCTCGCACTTTCTCTCCTTTATTATTTAGTCCAGTCGATAAGCTGGTGAAATTTTCAAAAAAAAGCAAGAGGTCGTATCAGACAAAATTTTTTTGCATAATGTTCTTTGGCCAATTTGAATCATTCGTGAGGGTTGAGCCAAGTGGACACCGCCCCCCATTCACTCCTAGACGCTAAATTAACCCTGTTTTCACCCTCTTTTTTAAGATAAATTCGAATTTATAAAAGATTCGTTTTTTGGGTCGCCGAACATGAATCCGAGGTCATTTTCCCAGAAAACTCATTGGATGGGCTGAAAATCAGGGAAATTTCGTAATTTTCATACAAAATTGCTCATTTTTCACGCGATTATCGTTTTATACATAGATATAAATAAAATGTAGGCAGACGCGTATTTCGATCCAAAGTAGACTAACACTTGGAAAATTTCCGGAAAACTGTGGAAAACCTGAAAAGAAGATCTCTCCACGTCATCAAAATTTTCGTGTGGTAAGTCCTTAGAGGGATTTTTGTGGTCGCTGATTACAAATTTGATAATCGAAAAATTGAAAAATATCAAATATTTTTTTTAAATGTAATTTTTGAGTTCGGAGTTGTATTAACATTTGTGTTTTCGATGTGTATGTTAGATTGGAAAAATTTAAGGTAATATCAAGAACAATTGCTTGTAAATTCAAGAAAAATGAAAGAAAATTACAAGGAAAAACACTCTAGCGACATTGAAATTATCGTGTGATAAGTCGTTATAGGAGTTTTTTTGATAGACGATTACGAATTTGATATCGAAAACACTTAAGAATAACATTAGTATTATGTTGAAAATGAAAGAACATTGAAAAAATACAAGCATCTTTGTTTTGATTTATATATAAATTTGTAACTGTTTATTTAATGCTGCAATATTGAAATTTGTAATTTTCTTTGATTTTTCCGAAATTTTCAAACAATTGTTTCTTTCGACATTACTTTCAATTTTCGTAATTTAACATGCCCATCGAAAACACAATTGCTAATCAACACGACAATCAAAAAATTACATTCAACAAAAATGAGAATTCATAAGATTCGAATTCATAATCAGCGACCACAAACCCCTATGAAGACTTATCACACGATAATTTCAATTTCGTTACAATATTTTTGTTTGTGAATTCCTTTTAATTTTCTTGAATTTTCAAACAATTTTTCTTTTTCATACTACTTTTAACTTTACGTACACATCGAAAATACAAATGTTAATACAACATCGAACTCAAGAAATTACACTTAAAAAAAATAAGAATTCATAAGAGAATTTTCTATGATTTTCCGGAAATGATATTTTTCAATCTTTTAATCATCAAATTCGTTATCAGCGACCACAAAAACCTCGGTAAGGACTTTTCACACGATAATTTCAATGACCCATTTTATAGACTGGACTAATTCTGCTTTATGCAATGAAATTTTGTGTAATTTCGTACATACCTACATAATAATAGCAGTCCGGCGAGGATGGTATAACAAAACTGCGTTGATGAACAACAAAATTTCTTTTTTCATATTCCATTCGTGCGTTCTATGATATTAAGAGTACATTTTAATAATATGTTATACCTTTCCAGATGGCTTCACATTAAAATTTATGACAAAATAGCAAGGCTTGTAGATTCGTTTCCCGTCCGGCTTCGGTTGTTGTCGCGTGGTAGCTTTACGATTTCCTCTACATCTTATTCTTCTCTGAAACTTAAATTTGTGAGATATTATTGAAACCTTCTTCACCCTGACCTGATATGACATCATATCACCCTCTTTCGAGAGGGTATGAACTGATTCATGTTTATTTCAGAAATTATTTTACTATTACTTACGCTACCTTCCTACCCCCTAAATGGGGTTTCAACCCCCCAGAGGAGCATTCTTATAGAAACAGTCCAAAATTAATGAATTAGGAGCCGAAAATGACCCCTAGTATGTTTTTGGGTCGCTGATCACGATTCCGCAGTTAGTTTTCTCGGGAAACTCCCTCCAGATGTGAAATTTGGAAAATAATATATAATTTATAATTTTGTTGCAAAAATTACCTCTAGTAGGTTTTTTGGTTCGCTGATCAAGATTCCGCTGTTGTGTTTCCGAAAAAATTCTTTCCAGATGGAAAATTCGGGAAATTTGAGATTTTCCTGAGACGGTCATGAATAATAAGGTATAATTTGGTTACAAAAATGACCTCTAGTAGGTTTTTTGGGTCGTTGATCACGATTCCGCTGTTATTTTTCCCAAAAACTCTCCAGATGGAAAATTCGGGAAATTTGAGATTTTCCTGAGATGGTTATGAATAATAAAGTATAATTTTGTTGCAAAAATGACATCTGGTTGGTATTTTGGGTAGCTGACCACGATTCCGCTGTTATTTTTCCCAAAAAACTCTCTCCAGATGGAAAATTCCAAATTTCTCATCTGGAGGGAGTTTTCCGAGAAAACTAACAGCGGAATCGTGATCAGCTACCCAAAAACATACTAGGGGTCATTTTTATGATAAAATTATACTTTATCATTCATAACCGTCTCATTAAAATCTCAAATTTCCTGAATTTTCCATCTGGAGAGTTTTTTGGGAGAAATAACAGCCGAATCGTGATCAACGACCCAAAAAACCTACTAGAGGTCATTTTTGCAACCAAATTATACCTTATTATTCATAACCGTCTCAGGAAAATCTCAAATTTCCCGAATTTTCCATCTAGAAAGAGTTTTTTGGGGGAAATAACAGCGGAATCTTGATCAGCGAACCAAAAAACCTACTAGAGGTAATTTTTGCAAAAAAATTATAAATTATATATTATTTTCCAAATTTCCCATCTGGAGGGAGTTTCCCGAGAAAACTAACAGCGGAATCGTGATCAACGACCCAAAAAACCCACCAGAGGTCATTTTTGCAACCAAATTATACCTTATTATTCATAACCGCCTCAGGAAAATCTCAAATTTTCCGAATTTTCTATCTGGAAAGAGTTTTTTGGGAAAAATAACAGCGGAATCTTGATCAGCGAACCAAAAAACCTACTTGGTTGATTTTTGCAACAAAATTATAAATTATATATTATTTTCCAAATTTCCCATCTTGAGGGAGTTTCCCGAGAAAACTAACTGCGAAATCGTGATCAGCGACCCAAAAAACATACTAGGGGTCATTTTCGGCACCTAATTCATTAATTTTGGACTGTTGGGGGGTTGAAACCCCGTTTTGAGGGGGTAGAAAGGTCGACCCCCCGTGGTCTTGATAGTCGTGAATGAACTATGGGGTATTAGGAACAAAATGCAAAAAAAAATTGAAATTCTAGCTTACTATATTTTCTTCTTCTGCTTCGTTCCTGGACTATTAGTTCGCAGAGGTAGATAAGCTATCGAATACCAAATTCATTACATCGCTTTAAAATTGCATTACCTGTTACTTTCAGCGCGTTACATCCTAAACAAAATGGCAGTATACATTTTGGATCAGGTGGAAAAACAATTCAATGATTACTTGCAAAAGCCTTCCTTCAATGATATAAATTATTATTATTCATTCATGATCCATTATAATGAAAGATCAAATAACTCAAAAATCGCGTATTATAGCTCCGAAAGTTCATTATAAAGGGATGTTTAACATTCACTTCGAGAGAATATAATATTGTTTTCTCCAATGCCATCCACTGGACAAGTGATGGATCTGACTAATAGCAAAATTGAATGAATTCATGATATTTATGCAGAAGAAAAACATCAATTAGATTTTTTTACTCCATGTATACGATATACGTAGTATAGAGAGAAGTATTGTGGTCGGCCTAAAAAATGATGATTGAGCCTTTCTGAATCCTTCTAATAGACTAAGTTAAATCGCTTTAAAAAGTGATGGAAAAAGGAATTACGCCGTTCCTACAGGTAATACGGATTTGGAATTTTGTGAATCACTGTGGAGTGGTGGAGATAAGAACTGTATTGTTTTAGCGAGCGTTTTAGGTGATATTTTTGACATTCAACTTGAGCTTTTCGAATGGAACTATAGTATTTTATCGAACCTCAAAGACAACAGTGTTTTATTGGTCATAAATATATATCACACGCATACATTTAACCTACATAATAGTCCCAAATTCTTATTTCAAGATTCAAGTGTTCATTGTTGTGACGTCACATTCTACTCAAGGTTTCTACTCTGTGAAAATTTTCGATAGTTTTTTTTCAATATATCGGTGTCAGCATGAAATGAATATGTATTGTAATGAGTATAATTTCGAAAGTTAACTTGATAGCCGGTGTCAGTATGGAACGCAGAGTTGTAGAACACATTACGTGAACCATTTAATAAAATTTCAAGGTAACAGAGTATAATAATTCAACGTCTTACATTAGGTAGTTCTGAATCATTTCTTATGTGCATGATTATAGCACTTAACGCGAAGAAGTGCCCGATAGATATTTTTTTGACAAAAGTAGAGTGATCGATTGATCACAGTTTATTATATTTTGACTACACGAGCGGAAAACATGTAATGTTTCAAGACAGTCATGTAATGTGAGCCAGCGATGAAATGTTGGGACACTAGACAAAGGAGAAGTTTCATAGCTACGCCGTTCGTTCCTGGAAATGTCAGATAGAAAGAAGTTCGACAGGTATCTAGCTTGACGATGAAGAAGTAAATGATCAGTTTGATCTAATATTGATTTATGTAGTAGCGAATGTACAAATATAAGCTATTAGGCAAATAACCCTCTAATTTCAGTTGTACTCATTGAAAATTTGCCTTATTCTCCTCTATCCATGCATATATCCTTGGCTATTCAATATTTGTCGAGGTACCAGACAGGGCAATAATAGGTAGTTGAGAATAATAGGCAGTTAGTAGTAGTGCAATCAGAGCCACCCGATTTACGTATCTCTACATTATATAGAACTGGAATCTGTTTTATAAATTTGACACAAATGGAAATGGTTATTCTATGAATTGAAGCGGAATATCTTCCGCTAATGTAAATAATATTTCTTTCGAAAAAATTCACTTTAGAATCAATATCATTGAATTATGAAAACTGTTCTGAGCTTAAGCAACACAGTACGGTTGAAAAAACGTTCAATTTTGTTATATATCGATAGTATATTTATGGTTGAATGTCAATCATGTATAAACGTTAAAATCCCCGCACAATAAACGTGGAAATACGCGTACAATATAGTATAGTAGCCAGAGCGATATTGATTGTCTAAACATTAACCCGATGGCACAATGGTTTGTCGTTAGAGGACGTTTCAATGACCAATTCATCTCACAGACCGAATTTTCGCCGAATGTTAGATTTCGGAATACAGCCTTCGCAAATTGATCAGTTTTTGAGTGGAGAACCCTTTTCAAGTTGCGGTTACTTTAAAAGCATGCTATTCTTATACATTTCCACCATGTGGCATTATTTTTTATCTTGTCCGTTTATCAGGCTGAACAGTTGAAATTGGACCGAAAATGGACTGCAAGTTAACCCTCTCAAACCTGGTGAAAATGTTCATAGGTGTTGGCAAATGTCAAGATACCCTATGCCATCAAAAGTTATCGGTCCATTTCCGAATAATTGGCCATTATTTGGACCAACAATGTTTTTTTTTCTCATTTTATGACTGAACCTTGCGGATTACAAGGTAACATGATGGCACTATCTTAAATAACTTGGAGGTCGAATAAAGATTTAAAATCATTGTCATCATTTCTTGCCTATTTAAACACCCCAAAGTCCTCCAAAATCACCCCCCAAAAAATATTAATAATATGGATAATATGACTCATTTAATGAGAAATTAGTCAGCTATTCAGATTTTGGCTGGGTTTGAAATCGAGAAGGCCGTTTGTTGTTTCTTGTTTTGTTATGGGGGATGGTCTTAGGGGATTTTGGGGGGTTGAAATAGGCAAGGAGTGATGGTAATAGTCTTAAATCTTTATTTGACCTTCAATAAAGTTATTTAACATGGTGTCATCATGTTACCTTGTGATCCGCAAGGTTCAGCCACAAAATGAGAAAAAAAACATTTTTAGTGCAAATAATGGCCAATTACTCGGATATGGACATAGGATATCAAACAATTTTCAACACCAATGATTATTTCCCATCAGGTTTTAGAGGGTCAACTTGCAGTCCATTGTCGGTTTAATTTTAACTTGTCAGCCTGATAAACGGACACGATAAGAAATGATGGCACATGGTGGAAGTGTATAAGAATGGCATGCTTTTCAAGAAACCGCAACTTGGGAAAGTTTAACCTTCGTTCAAAAAATGAATAATTTGCGGAGAATGTATCTCGAGATCTAGCAGCTGGCGAAAATTCGGTCTATGAGATGAATTGGTCATTGATCCGTTCTCTAACGATAAACCATAATGCCGTCGGTTTATTGTTCAGACCATCAATATCACTCTGGCTCCCAGACTAATACAACAGTTGTGAACGTTCATGAAACACGTTGATTACTTGTTGAAGAAATACGCTTCTATTTAGTATCAATTATAGGTATTCTAGAAGTACTACATTAGATTGAATAACCATTTATCTTGTAGATCACTTTATTGCTAATGAGGGTGAAGAAAAACGCAACGGAACGATATGAAAATATATTTGGTATTTAAGATGGAACATTTCAAAATAAAATGAAACAAAATGAACTGTTATACCTGATATTAAAAATAATCACTACTTATTGACATTATTGTTACTAATTACGCTGTTCACATTGAACTACAGTCCCAATAGTTTTACCGGTGAGCTCACCATGGAACGCTGTGCTGCGGCACTGGAAGCATACTTTCGCAGCTCCTGGAAGGTAATGCAGATATTAATATTACTCTCGCCAATTTGAATGCATCATGAACTTCGAATTCTACAATATGGCATAAATATGTTAGATGTTCGAATTCTATAACATGACATAAAATACACAAGAAATGAACATAAAAGCTCCAAAGGATCAAAGCAAATGTTAATAAGTGCAATTGAAGCTGCCGAAACTTCAGCAAACAATACATACATCTAGATCTTGGAATATGATCACACAATAATGATTAATAATTTTAATGAGACTAACCAGTAACCTGTAGAGACACGGAGTCGCAAAATAACAAAATAATCATTAACGATACAACGATACTAGCAAAATGAACTATAAAACTGCCATCAATGATAATATGATTTGTGACACACAAAAACTTCACTATTTGTTACTGTACACGCGGTCGGTAATTGTTGTATTGTCAGACACGGTCACGCATACCGGTGGCGGCGCTGGTACGATCATGTGATGAAATCGTAGGAGGCTATTGGCTCAGACGAACGGAGTAATGCGATTTATGTTGAAAGACATTCTATAGCGTACACTTTCATTATGAGAGGGTAGGTTTCGTGTCATTTGAGTATATGACATACCACCAATAAAACATATTTAATGTACTGAGAGCTATTTTAGTGATTAGTTAGAGCCGACTAACGCAATATAACTCAGAGGAGCACCTATTATCCTTATTTATTCTAAACTCATGAAATGTATAAGAAGTCTGTAACGAAACAGCAAACCAAATACGTGTATTATACGCTACAAAACATATTCGTTAGTCATACTCATATAATAAATATATCATAACCAAAAAATTACCAAAATATCGTTGAATACACGTTGTTCGAGAGGGAACGGCCTTCTCTAGTTATCTCTGATTCATCTGAGCTTCATTCAACACAGTAATTATAACGAAGAAAAGGAAACTCATAACGTTCGTGTTGTTCACGATCAACGTTTTTTATCAAAGAACTTGCAAATTATATTTAGTTTTTGTAGCTGGAACCTAGTTTGCATAATTCTGATTATCCGAACATTCATTTCAAATACTATCAAAAGGACCTTCATAATCGAAAATGTAACTATGGAAATGAATAGATCAGAGTTCGAAATGCTGGCAATCACAATATGTTTGTAACTGGAACCTTGTCACAGGAATCGATTTGTCGGAAAACGCTGAATTCTCACGAAAAACGTGAAATATTAATATAAATGATGCTGATATCAGCATACTCTATATTTCATCATTTGAAGTACCTCATTTGCCTTTCTTCCGAGATCAATTACATATACAGTGTGAGGTGTGTATAGTCTACTCTAACAATATAATTGTCCACAGATTAAATAGTCCAGGAAATTAAGTAACGAATTAATGAGCCATTTAAACTCTAGAATGCCTGGATATTTCTGTTTACCTTGAAATATTCTTGCAGCATGTTCAGATGTCAAGTATCGAAAACTTTGAAGTTGATTATTGAAATAGCAATTCGCTGTTAAGAAGATGTTTGTGGAAAGTCTGCTAGAGAACATTATATTCGGAACTAAATAGCCAATTTCATCTCAACCACGATCGTATATACAGGTCTATCAACTCGAGGCTGTTTCATATGTGAGAAGTGAGTCCGCTAAGCGTCATCTGTTGCATAGTACCAAAAGGGTAGCGCATGAGTCGAGGAATGATCTCTGGCACGTATACGACCGTGTTCTCTGGCAACTGTCATTGTTGACTTGTAAACACAAGGAATACTGGCGTTTTTGGGAAAAAATTACGAAACCGTGCATTGTGCTGGAACGCAAAACTGGGTACAAAAGTGCAAATCAAGAAACTTCTGTTTTTAAAGTCCGAAAGATGCGGAAACGCGAAAACAGTGGATGCTTGCGATTCCGGATAGGAATCGTTTTAACGAGGTCTTTTATGTGTGCGAGCATGTATAACGAAAAAGTGGAAGTTATTTTTGAGGTGAGTAATACGTTTTGACAAGAGTAACAGTTCTATTCCTCTCTCGAATCAGAATAGTAAATATTGCGTTACGAGAAAAATTATTTTACTTAATAATGTGATTGTTGCCATACTTCGATCCAAGCGCTAGCTGGTGGCTGAGCGAGGGACTACGAGTTTGGCGACATGTAAGTGACTCATGTCAAACATAAGAGTTCCCAGATCTGTATGTACGACCATGAACTCAACTAATAACCACTTCAGAGTAGCAAAAAGTTAAGTGTTTGAGACCCAGTCCTTAAAATGCGTCAGAAGGGTCAAACTCATATACACAAACGAACATATGAACAGTATTTTGATGTTCTTCAGTTCACCAACTATTGGAGTAGGTAGAGGGGTTGTCAACTAAGCGGAAATTAATTGACATATGTATTACTTTACAATAAATACCGTATTGGTTAAGAAGTAAATATATTTATGACCGGATACTGAAATATATCGTCGCCGTTTGATGTGAATTCAATAGTTTTACTGCTTCAGATTCATGAAGACAACTCAAATGAAGCACACCTCACCGGCTAGCTGAAACCAAAAGATAAACGTCTACTACCAATAGATCTATTTAGGAAAATAGAGATTCTTATTCGACGCAATTGAACAAAGCTTCATCTTCCACTCCTTATCTTCAGAGAAGTATCTCAAAATACGTGTGCTTCTATCTTCAACATGGTCCGTGGGAGTATTTTCATAGTCTAGATACATCTCAGTGATGAGCCAGTTTAAACAATCCAATTAATTTTTTCCCAATGTCTATGATTGTTCTTAGAGTTTTCATCTACTACCTATGTAGTGGACTGTATTTATTGAGCTCGATTGATTCAAACTTTCATTGATTAGATTATCAATTTAGTAAAGAGAATCATATGCTTTCATAGTCAAAGTATAAAGGTCTGCTGGAGCCTCTCTTCTACTCTTTTTAAGATTCGAGTGCTAATCAATCACAATCAGTAAATTTATCATTATTATTATTAATGGGGGAGCATTGCGGTCCCTTCATGTCTAGGCCGAAGTCCTTTGTACCCGTGCCACGTGTCACCTAGTGGAGCGGTAACCACTCTCGAGAGTTGACTCAGCTACAAAAGGACGGTTCCCACTCGAGACCATGTTCTCCAGATGAACGATTCCTGAAGAGGTTAACACCAACTTCGTGATTATTATTAAACGTCGTCCTAGTTAAGCGGTTACCATTCAAGAGAGTTCACCGAGATCCAAGGATAAACGGGACTCACTCAACAGTGCTCACATGGGTACCGAGGTGGGTGGACAGCCACATATTGAATACCCAGTCGGGAACGAGTAGGTGGTTAATGCTGGAGAGGTTTAACACCGTCTTCGTATCTAGTCTCTGGTTCTCCCCAGTATCGCATCACTCCACAAAGAGTGCTTTGCGTTTTGGGTGGATCAGTCTTACGCATCTGCACATAATGTGCATTGATGTTTCGTTGTTTCATTTGCACCACCTGCACAAGAGTGAATCGCTAGAATTCATCCTGTGGAAGTGGTACTTGAATCGTAAGTGTCCTGTTAGTATCTGTGTCAGCAGTTTGGCATCCATTTTAACTACATTCCTCATTTGCTGATCCTAATTCACCAGTATAATTTTTTTTACAACCACAAAAAATTATTTTGATCTACTCATCGGGACGTGCATTTTTTACTGTTTGTATAGGAGTAAGTCCGTTCAGACTATTTCCTCAACCCCATTTCGTTGGATCACCCTTGTAATGACTTGGCATAATGTAAATGTCTACTAGCGTGAAACATTGGGTGCATTTTGTTCAACACATTTATTAGCCAATTTCAATTGCCTGATCTTTCATACTCGACACAAGATTTCAACAAGGTAACTGTATGAAATACGATAATGCTGCAAAGCAACATTTTTCTGGAGTGTATTATCAAGTTCAGGTTTGGATTGGTAATGAAACCATTGATCCAACGAAATAGCGTTGAAGAATTAGTCGGAATGGATTTACTCCTATACAAACAGTAACAAATGCACGTTCCGATGAGTTAATCAAAATTATCTCTCGTGGTTGTAAAGAAATTGCACTGGTAAATGTGCGTGCAAAAAATTAGGATTACCTTGTAGCTCATTATGTAAGCATTGTAGACTGTCCTTATTGCCCCGAGCCAGAAATCAGTATATAGATAATGATTTTGATAAGTATATGGATGAAAAGGAATACGATGATAAACATGATGACGATACCGATTACCGATGATGTTATCAATGACAATTACAACGATCAAATTTTATCAAACTCAAATGATGAATCGGATCGCTATGATCCGTATATCAATAATGATCATATTATATCATTAACAATATAAGCTGACAGTGATGACATAAACTTAGGTTATTCGTGAATAGTTAGACATATAGATAATTTTGTAATACATATGAAATGCAAAAAAACAAAACGAAGATATAAATGTGAGAAAAAAAAACACAATTAATAATTAATCTTATTTTTTTTGTTTCCATAACGAAATTTGTTATGTAACACACTATAAAAATATAATGTCACGGTCACATATACACGTTCACACGTATACATACACCAACACATTCACACAAAAGTATTATAAGCCTTCATGTGCATTTTAAAATATTTATAAGCTATAAATCCGCGCGCGGAATCTATTGTACCGACGCTCGCTTATCGCCGCTAAATGAAATTCCGCGCTAGTTTTTATGATGAAATTCGTTATAACTTGGAATTGTATACGAATCTCCGTATGCTGTTCCAAACTCAAATAGCCGAAGTATTTCTCTGTAATCTGCTTCAAGGTTTTTGTAGATAGGCCCAAAATTGGACCCTTTTTGAGACTCAAACACATTTATTATGATTGCTCCATTTGTTCTTCACCTAAATCGATTCGCTTGTACTCAAAATACTCGTTATGGAAATTTCTAATAGAACCCTGAGTTTGGATTCCGTTGAAAATGTCTAACCTCAAAAAAATTGAAGTTTTCGGTATTTCAAAATTTTCATAATGGCGCCAAGATATCTTTGAACAAACACTCTTGAATGTTAGGTGCAGAATAATGAAATCTTTCAAATGAATTTGGTTTCAGATGGATAACATAAGTATTTCATCTGCAATTCGTAAAATACGGATTTTTCATAATGGCCGATTTTGGCTCCTGAAAATCAGGTAGGTCAAAACACCATAGACTGAGAGGAGATAATTGGAAATACAATCTTCTCACCAAAACAGGATATGCAAAAGAAATTCTTCGACATGTACTCAATTTATCAATGTGCTAAAAAACTCACTGAATGGGCCATATCTTCGGCCTACGACCTCAAATCGACTTGGAACCAGAGTCAAAAATCGCGTACCCGTTTTTCCAACAACTTTTGTCCAAACGTTCAACCATGCAACTCATAGTTTTGTCTAAAAACACGAAAAAATTGAAAAATTGCCATTTTTGGGTCCAAAAAATGGCCATAGTTTTTCGTGCACAGGGTTAATCAAAGTTCAAACTACACAATCGTTTTCAGCGTGTCAAAATACATGAGAATAAACCAAAATTAGACCTCGCGGAAATTAGGACAAAAATCGCCGATTTTCCTCCTTAAATGTCTGGACAATGCAGTTACTGATCATGTTTGAATATTCCTATTTTTTCCCTAATGATACAAACATCTGAACATCAGTTTATATTCAGTTGCATATCATTCGATAAGTGACATATTAAGGGGAAATGACATTTATGGTTATTGTACATTATTCAAAACTCCAGTTCGTGTTTGTTAGAATGTAACAATGATGGTGGAGGCGCCGGACCACATGATCAGCACTTGGCAAACTGATGAAACTATTTTGTTTCAATTGCTATGAGAGCAACTTTCTATTGATTGAATATCAATTGACTTGACAACAAAGATCGCTTTCTTAATTATCTCTATTTTCTCCTTTCAAACTCCAAGATGAAAAGCTTGGAACAATATAGTATTTGAGTTAAACGGAATGAAGAGAATTGAATTCCATCAATAAAATAGTTTGACATCCAACCGTAACCGAAATTGAAGCTTGTTTGCATTGCTGATTATAGTGCAAATATACCAGAATTCAATTTGCCCGATCTAGACGCTGTCAAACCAACATATCACCCAAAAAGTTTAAAAATCTATGTGGTTTCATGATATTTGAATTTGTCACAATGGTTTGTGGGTTTTGGATGTTGTTATGTGCTATAGGGCGTATGCATAGTGAATTGTCAAGTATTAGGTTGTGTTTTCTATGTGATATTTTATGAATTAATTCATCGTTGAAGTCATTCAAATTCGCAATTTGCCGTATAATTTTTAATTTTGTTTGAAAACATGATTGTGGTAATAGTGTTTTAATAAGTCTGTTAACGTAACTATGGACGCTAGCTATTCTATATTGAATACATACATGTGTGTGTATGTTCTCTAAATATGATAGAATATATTTTATTCTGTGATATTTTCAAAATTGAGTCAAGGAAATTTAAGCTATTGTTATCATTTTGCAATTCAAGAGTGAATCCAATGAAACTACGTATATTGGTTTAGAGTTGAAAATATGTTTATAATTGTTCTTTATTACCATTCCAAATATTGAGGATATCATTTACATAACGAAAATATAATTTTATATTTCGAACAAATTAATGGTTATTACTAATACTATCTGTTCGTAAATAATCCATAAAGATATCAGAAATTAACATGGTTGAATACCATCAAAGATGCCCATTCTTGTGACTAAAACATAGAAGTTCCAAAAAAATCCGAATATGTTCTGAGATGTCCCGCAATCAGTTTAAAACATTTCCGACATTCATCATGACGTAATGAATGGAATAGCACAATGGAAGAGCCTCGAAATAGGAGATGAGACACGATTAAATTGAGGGAAAGTTGCCTATTCATGTGACTAATAATATGTATGTAGTCGAGAAAGTTCCAAAATTCCGAGTTCATGCTGACTGTAGACCCAGGTATCAATTATATATAAAATTCTAGTGAAATAGGTCACACTAACACATATGCTTATTATTTTCGTCTTTACGTACGTTTCGGTCTCACGACCTTCATCAGAAGACGTATAACTGTATAAACGTGAATACTTGGAACTGAATGTATCACCAGAATGCGTCCTTATTGCACTAATTTCAATTTAAAATGCCCACGTAGCCGAAACGAACAGAAACACGAACAATCGAAATTATAACACATTAATGTTTTTAGTATATAAATTAAGAATCTGCTGGTGAGCAATATTTCGGTACTCTTCTGCTAGAAATTCGAGAAGTTTCAGGCCTCTTCCATTGTCAACGCTGCTACCCCAGACGACAAAGTGCTCATTTGTGTTGCAGCCGAAGACAAGGTCCAAGTTCTCTTATCTACACTATCTCACTAGTTTTCTCATCTCCTCTGAGGACGATTCTCTGTCATTCTCTGAGGCAGGCGGAAGTCATTATAAGCTTCGAGAATTCCTGAGGCAAGGCCACATCTATAGACTTTTGCTGGCAATACAAACTAGCATACAGCTTTCCAGCCAGGCCGATCTGGTTGCGGAAGCGCCAGGGTTCTTGTATAAGAGTCATTGCTGGCGAAAATCTCCCCTCAGTCAACTAACTGTGGTGAAGATTAATTAGGAAGATCACGAGCTTATGATCAGTGATAAGGCTGAACTTTTTATCGGGTTCCAATTGCCCTTGTGAACCCTCTGGTGCATTGCCACTTTCCTGAAGATCAGGCGAGTTGAGCTAATGAAATCCACAAAGCGTGACAACATAATCACCTTTGCGAAGGATTCGTCCACTCCGAAGACGAACAGAGTAGCGGAGACACCAGACTTTGAGGTGGCCAGGCCTGGGTTCAGTTTGGCAAGCAGCCGAAGCACTTTCGCAGTTTTTCTCTGAGATGTCGGTATGAGCACGGTCTTTTTTTCCGTTTGGTGATCTCTCCAGGGTGAACCAGCCTCAACTGACGTTCACCAGCCTTAAGACTTGTCACGTTGCTTCTTAGCCACTCGACCGATGATTCGTCTTCACAGATAATCGTGATCACACCGGCCGGCGGATTTCCCCATCAGGGATGTCCAGGATGGCATCCTGTAAGGAAATCTTGAAGGCGTTCACTACGCTCAGAAAGAGCTTCTTCTCAATATCTTCACCCACCGCTAATAGACCCTCGGTTAGTTGGTGGTCTGGGCCGCAATGGTAGCGTCCCATCGGAGAACAGAGTCAAACTCGTCTTCCATCTTGGCATCCCCCTCACCGCCCCTGACTCTCTTGGCGTTGGGTTTGACGGTGGAGTCGACACGTTTCTCTCCGGTTCTCTTTTCTGCGCCGTAGAGAGATCCTTGTCGCTGGAAGGACTTGTCTTGGAAGGCGAAACCAGACAGGTTCGAGCCTCAGCCTTAGCTGCAGCCTCCTTGGCTCCAGCCGAACCGTTTTTCCAGGGGGCGGAAGATCAGTGCTACTCCCTCTCCTTCCAATGTTTTATCCAGAGAAGTCTACGCTGATAGGGGCTCCATTGATTCCATATACCGAGTCCACCAACGTATCCGGTGAACTCTTCATATATCTGGGAGCAAGAGCTCTCCTGGTTCATCTGTATTGGGGTGACATCTGTCGAAGAAACTTGGAATTTCAATTTTTTTCTAGCCATGTTAGTCCCGCGAGCAGCTAGAGATAATTTGTACACCCAAGCAGGGCACCGCTTACGTGGGTAAGGATAATATGCGAAGGTAGAGCTCCAGGTATCCTCAAGGCAACGTTATTATCGTAGGCCAGTCTGTGAAATTTAGTATTTCAATTTTAATGTATTTTTGGAATACTGGGTTATTTGAAAGTTTGTTCGATTTATTTTCTTTGCCCCTGTAGATATGTTCCATTAAAGTGCCTATATTCAGATGTATATTTATTTTTGGATAAAAAATTACTCTTCCGAATAAGTTTTATTCATTCTAATCCATTATTCACATGATACAATATTTATCCATGAAGATCGGTTATTTCGAAAAATTAAATATATTCGCTAACCGTGATGGGGTTTATTCATAATCAACGGAGTTTATGTATAGCCTCACGATTCATCACATTTGCCTAACATTATGTTGTAAATTAGAGAATTATGAATGTGCATGTAGTATGTATGTAGTAAAATCCGAAGCTATCGTTGAACAAATTCCTAGTACCTTTTATCAAATTTCCAAATAAGGAAAATTCTCCACAAAAGAACCTGAAACTGATTTGTTTTTGTTAGTTGGTTAATGAACACGTGTTTGAAATGCACTAAGCTGGAATTGGAAGTATATAGAAAAATTCTAGACGGATCCAAAAAAATAATAACTCCTAATGCATATTAATATATCCAACCACAATTCCAAAATATCAGAATTCAGGATATCTGGTACTAATCAATGACGACCATACCATTTGTACTATTTGAGATAAAGTGGTACGTTTTTCTTGTGGCTGTTACCTCAATAAAATAGTTGTTGTATAGGAATTCACAATCTTGGTTATTCATCTATATTTTGCATAGTTGTTGTTGAGAATTGAATTAGAAAGACCAGAAAATTCGTTGTTGCGAATGCGACGCGTGGCGGTCGTAAATATCAGAGTCTTGTGATATTTGGTCATTAAACAATAGAGTAGGTTATCGATAACGTTGGAACGACACAATCCCTTCCGACGTGTTATTGTGGCGGATATGCCACAATTCCTCTTCTCGCCCTCCTCTATCGGTCTAGTACATTGGTCTGGTTGATAGGCTTCCTGTTGCAAATCAAAACAGCTCGAATGGGCATAGTATTATTTATAACAACATGTAAGACACCCAATGCCCGGATAACTCTGTATTCATATCCACATAACCCAGTTCCGAATCCAAGTCTAACTCTACGTTATGATGATACTTTGAATAGAAACGACTTCAATTATAACCATGCGATGCTAAAAGTATCTTTATTTATGCATCCAGTTTTCGGTCCGTACGGATTCAACTTCCATTATGGTTATTTCGAATTAACATAACTTATTTAGAATGAAACCTCATCTTCCACGTGATGAATTTCACCAGCTAATTTTGTCTTTCTAGATATATTCAAAATATTACTTGTTAAAAATATAAATTGGAAGTACAGCTTTTCGAATAATGTATTACGATATTTTAAATAATCGAAACATATCTATACCTAGTATCTATATTTATGAAAGGCAAATACCATTGACTGCGAAATTATATGGAAGACAATACGAAATTTGGCAGATCTCAATGTGGGTTTACATTTCTTCTTCAAGCTCTATTATAACCAGTATTACCGATTTGAGGTCATTGGCGAGTTTCCCCAAAGATTCACAAAATACTTCAACTGGACCATTGCAGTATACCCCTGCCTGTTCACGGTTTCTGGCTCATCAGAAACTTGATTTCACCATAGGTTGGTTGATCGGCCTGCTTGATTTTTGTTGAACCAATTTTTTTTTGACGGTATACTTTACGATTCTTCTTATCAAAGATGTATCGTGGTGATATCCCATCCGTTCTCATTGAGTGAATGAGATGTTTGACATAGAGTATATTTCTATGTCTTCCCATGCCTATAACATTTCCTACTAATTTGAAATATGCTTTGAGTATTGAAATTTGAGGGATGGCATCCCGGCGACATAACCAACGCCTTCTTCTACTGGCTCAGCTGTTCCTGCCGAAATAGCATACGGACAACAGCCAGGATTATCTAAAAGTAGGTACCCGCCAGGATTGATATATTTTGAAATTTTTGACAGCTGAAATAATTACGTACAGTTCACACGTTCCATAGATGTGGGATGATCATCACAGTGTAGTATAGGAATCTTCCATCCCTATACGAGATTACCTAAAATCCCCAAATTATAGAATGCGACCTTATTTCTATTTAGTAATGTTATTATAAGTATACGTTTACATCTCGGAGCTGACCCACAAAGCAATAAGTTTAATGTTGCGTTAATATATTGAACATATTGTTTGGCACAGCTACCTTGACATCTTAGACTAGTTTAACTCGGACAATAACAATAACATCACATAACATTTATTATATATACACTTATGTAGGATATTTAGGATATAAGATCATTCATATATACATCATTCACATATTGACAGTATTGTCATTGATTTGTACTTGTACCAATTGTATTTATATGGAGCGAGACATTAAGCCATAATGGCGTCGAACTCTACATTAAGTAAAGTTAAAGCTTTTGTACGTGTTGTGTTTCTATGCCTCCACCAGGACCACGGGTCAGTTTAGGGCAAACCGCCCAACCTTAAGAGCTGATCCTCACAACAGTTCAGACTGTCTACGACAGACAACAGGTAACCTCTCAACTGAACAGGTAACGTCTACTTGATATACAGCTGATACATTGACAGATACATAACGTCTGTGACAGAACATTCCAAAACATAAATATCCGTCGCAATTTGAATAAACTGACACCACGTTCATAGTTGTTTTTACTGATTTAACCTGACACTATATCACATGATTCCATGACTTCATTTCTTTCTAATGGTCAACATGATATAGCAACAAAATATACAATAATGCCATCTGGTCTTGATATTTAGTCAGCTGGCGGCCTAGATTATCTATGATTCTATGATGTATTATGTAGTTAAGGTAGTAATTGGTTTCCGGTGAACAATGCAAAATAGGATGGCCACGTTTCACACGAAATGATAACGATGTGTGTTCCAGCGTATGACTTGTTTTTCGTCATTTGTTCCTCAAAAGATATTCGTTTGTCCTACAGAAGATACAATATTCGGTATGATACTAAAACCACCCAACTCTTTTATTTACGTTTCTCAGTTCATTATTGGTTGTAAATAATACAATGTTTGATCAAGTAATAGTTCATATTTCTTGGTACCTATTAGGAAATTGAGGAGAACTTACCAAAACCAACGACCGAAATCTAAATTTAATATACACGACTACAAGTCATCTAACGAATCTAGTATTAATTAAAATAGAACATCAAAATGAACTTCAAAGAATATTCCAAAATTTGGTTCTTACTATTTCAATGATTTCAAATTTGAAAAGTACCGTATTTCGAAATAGTTTTGTGGGTTTCATTGTAGTTTCCTCTTTCTTTGTAGAATCATAGTGTTTTTCATGTTCTGCAAATTTCACAAATGCAAATGATTTGGTACAATTTCGATTATTCGTGGTTCTGTTCGTTCCGGCGACGTGATCATTTTAAATTGAAATTCGTGCGATAAGGATGCTTTGTGGTAATACAATTAGTTTTAAAAAATCCCGTTTTGGACATAATAAGTCTTCTGATGATGGTCGTGAGACCTAAACGTACGTAAAGACGAAAATATAAAGCATAAGTATTATTGTGACCCATTTTCCGAGAATTTATTCATTTCTGCTTTACTTAATGAAACCAGTTGATAATTAATTATTAACAGTCCAGTATTTTTCTTCGAGGAACTTCAAGCTTGTGTTTTGGGCCGTCGAGCGATACGGATATTCCATTTCAGAATATACAATTTTGTAACAGTCTCCTGAATGTATAGAATGTTCGATGAGATAATAAAATTGATTGAAGTTGAAACTCGAGGTTGCCCTCTAGTCGGCTTTTTGTGCCTTCACGATAAATGTCCCCACTCCGGCCAATTCGTGACTTTTGACATGCCTGCGGCTCGTGTATAATCCTGAACAACATTGAGATCTTGATGAAGCTTCGAAGGTTTTTCTCCCCAGAGGCATACAGTTTCGGATTATCGATGTAAAATAAATGGGTGATCTGATGCCTCCGGTTGTTTGGTGGTCCAGACTAATATCCACGAGTCCGTCTTAACGCAATGGAGAGCGGTAGCAGTGAGATATTGAACAAGAGGGAACTCAAGGGGTCTCCTTGGAGAACACTCCTCTTGAATGTTATCAATTCTGTCAAGACTCGTCGTGTGCCTGATGTGGTGGCAAAACGAGTCTTCCAGATGTTCTATGCTATGATGGAATATATATGGAAGTGTAGCACTCTATTTGGATGGAATGGAATGGAATTTACTCTTAAATATACAATGAGATATAAAAGTTCACATTAAATGGATAATGGGATTTATTTTATGACAGTGTCGGTCGCTTTTATTTTGCTGCCTTTGAACTCTCCAAATGAATAAAAGCATTAATTTAATCAGATTCTGGAATTACATTTTGAAAGTTTTAAATTTGATATGGATTTCACGTTTTTCAGTTCGCTCGTTCGTAAACTCAACCTTTTCATTTCTTCTGACTTTAGATTAGATTTAATTGAATTTGTACGAACTTTGTATTTCATTATTGAATTTCGTATACTTTGCAGAATCTATTTTCAATCAACAAAAATCAGATTACTACTACCAAACAGCTAGAGCTTTGAGTTCATAGCTAAGTCTATGGATTATGAGATAAAAGAAAGCAATGCCACTATAACGCCACGTTGAATTTTGAATGGGAAAAATAATTAACAGTATTACTTGTAATACATAGGTTTGTTAACTGGTTTTGATCAAAATTATTATTGTGTTGTGTCTAGGTCTTTATGTGGAAGAAAAACAGTTGAAGTAAAAAAATTGGCAAATTAGGGTTTACATTCTACTTATTTCTTTTCAACGTACTGCAATGAATTTTGGATTGAGGCTTTATTAAATATTCAGTTTTGCAATGAATATTGAACAATTCATATCATTTCAACTTTTTCATCACGAGAAAACTAAAGGAATTCTCGATTGAAATCCCAAATTCTAGAAGAACTTTGCAACAATGAACTATTCATAAGAAAAGAATCATCAAATTAGAAGGAATATAATATTTTAACCGATATCTAGCAGGTGCCGTGCTGGTTCTTCATTTCTACGACTTCAGATCCAAAATCAGCAACCTTGAAAATCTCTAGGATATCATTTATAACATGATCAATCCAATATCTACCGAGTCTATCAATTTGTTCATCAAATTGTTAATGAGCAATTAGTAAACAATTTCTTCCTTTCAAACCAGATTCCATCATTGGTACACCCTTTGAGCCATTGCAGAGAGTTCTATGTGACTCCGATTGCTGACTTGAATTAGGTACATTGTGCACCCCATGATCAGTAGCCTATTCTACTCTTGCAGGTTTTCGGCGCACCAGATATCCAAAATATTGCTGATGCTGGAAGTTTCTTCCATTTCTCGACATTTCCTACATATGAGATCATCTACGATGCTCATGATGTATGGTTGTCTATTAGGATAACAGTTTACCGTCATGATTTCAGTCATCTCCCTAATGTTCTCCTGTTGAGAAAAATAAGTTTCTTCGAGAGCCTAGGCATACTTCCAATGACTTGATCCCAAATATTCACGAATTAAATCATTCATATCACCTACGATGAATAGCTAGGTTTCCCGATGTTGTCTTGGGTACATAGAGGTCTGAAAAAATTACGGGGTTGAGACAACAGGAGGGCTGACATTTTCACAGCTGGTAGAATGGAACACGCGAACTGTAAGTGTGGGTTGTTTCAAAACCTTGATAACAATTTGACCACCGACTGTTCGGAATATTACGAATCGTTCTATCCTCACTGCTTTGGATCTCGGTTACGGGACAAATATTCATTTCCGCTTATACATTATACAATTATTACAAATTGTAGGAATTATCACGGATTAATGAATCGACCTCGTATATTCTTCGATGATGATATCTTGAATGTTCACGGTGGGTGATTCATATAGATTGTTGAGCATTCGGTATAAATATAAATGATATCTATTCAGATGATGTTCGTGACCTGGAAATTATGAATGCTTTTTATCACAGGAGATAATGTACATACAGAACTTGCAGTAATAGCACACCCTGCCGTAGAAAGTTTCAATAATGAGTTGATCTCGTTACTTTGTGCTCCTAGTTATTTTATGACACAGAATGGTTCAGATAAGAAACACTAATGGCTTCGTGAATTATATTTTAGTGAAAGATTATGATCCACATTTAGCTTCGAAAATATTTTCTTCCCATTAACATTTTTTTTATGTTAAGTCTTCACAGATTTGAAGTGTAACGTAGTGTTATATTCTTTGGATTATATGCACAACAATGAACTGAATATTTTCTTCTAGTATTGACCCATATTTACACATGAAGAAGTTTAGACTGCATATCTATATCGCCAATATTTTTGATACATTATCTTACCTGTAGACCCTATTAATTTGAAATCTTATATATTCAGTTATAAATAATAAAAAAAAAATCGATGGTGGAAGCCGTTACTTTATAGTAATTTATCATTTTGATTATATGAAAGAATAACTACTTTGTTTTTATACCACTTTTATTAATAATAACGTGGAAAGGTAACTATAGTTTCAACACCGAAGTGCCATTATCCATCAATTAGAAAATTATGAAGAAATCAATGAAACAGTTCAAGTATAAATAGAGTAGAGTAAAGTAGGGTTGAGATTAAGGGGATTAGAATCAATAGAGATTTATAAAGGTGTCAAAAACTCTAATAAAAATATGCTCAATGATCAGTTAGACCTATATCAGAGTGATCTTTTCATGTGTCTCTCAAACAGCTCTTAAAATAATCCTTACAATATTAAATCATAATCCCACTAATTCACAAATTGTAGCTATGTTTACTATGTAATACTGTACTTTCCTAGGATCTACCTGTTTTTGGAATTTCCGTTGACCCCTTAATCTCAACCCTACTTTACTCTACTCTATTTATACTTGAACTGTTTAATTGATTTCTTCATAATTTTCTAATTGTTTGATAATGGCACTTCGGTGTTGAAACTATAGTTACGTTTTCACGTTATTATTAATAAAAGTGGTATAAAAACAAAGTAGTTATTCTTTCATATAATCAAAATGATAAAAACTTTACGGACGGATGTAATGACTGATGTGATTAATGTAGTAAATATCATGTCCAATATCCATGACTAAATCATCTTCGGAAAATTGAAATTTCATGTAAAAATTAAAATAACATCTAGCGATTGCCAGATGTCTTCAGTTTAGTATGAATAACTAATGTATCATGAAAGAAATCAAAGGAATTTCCAAAGTAAATATAAAACAGTTCATACCCATTTCAAGGAGGATGATATGACATCATAGTAGGTCATGGTCAAGAGATTATCACAAGTTTCATGATCAAAAGCAAATTCGAATCTAAAGGAAATCATAAAGCTGTCATGTTCAATAACCAAAACAGGACGGAAAACGAATCTACTAGCTTTGCTAATATAGCGTTACTTTTAATGTTGAATACCTGGAGAGGATCAGACAGCAGAATCACCAGACTTGCTGTGATCTAATATATGAGTTTTAAACGACTTTCTCAAATTGAAATTTCATGTAGGAATTAAAATAACATTTATGCATTGCCAGATGTTTCCCCGTGAAACGTTGTATCGAATTATCAAAATCGTAATCGAATGTATTCTTGATTGTAGTTAGAATAATCAGTAAACACTGATTTCATTCAGTGATAAGTGGGAAGGATAGAGATTTATAAATCGCCACCGTAACCATCCTGAATTAAAGGTCTCAAGAGAGGAAAAGAATTGATTATTTACTGCTTATTGGTTCTATTTCTCTTCCAAATTCATTAGAAATATCATTGATACAAAATTAATAGTACTAAGTAATGAGTGGACTGGTTATAAACGACAATGATCCTTCCTTGTGAAAACGTAAATCAAAAATAGAATAGACATAACATTATTTGATGATATATTGAATGTAATAAATGGATTTCGTTATTGTCAGGGCATTCGTGCAAGCGGTGTACCAAATTGGACATTGTTGAAACGTAGCTACAGGAATAGCTTTGATTTCATTGATAACTTTTATTCCAAGTTCATTGAGGATTCATGGCTTTTCTTTGTTTACTCTGGACTTTGAAAAGACTCACAGAAGAGAATCAGAGGCTTCTTATAAAATTTTCATTGATATTATCGTAGTATGGCTAGTCGTACCATTCAACAGGAAATAATACCACACTCTCTTCATCTATTAGCTGAGGAAGAAAAAAATTCAACATGTGTGCATATCTTGCAAAAGCAACTGTCATCGTTGAACCATTTATTTTGAAGAAGTACGGACCCTGGATGATGAAATCGCACACCATACAGTAGCTTCAGGCTAATACAATGTTTTTCATGTACTTGACATGAATTTTGAAGTGTCCTCCTTGTACCTGCGGTTCTGCTGGTTAACATGTCCATCTGAGCAGAAGTGAGCTTCATATGACATGAACAAACAACGTCCGATATCAATATTGCGGTTCAAATCTAGGAATGTTTCTGAAAATTGGAGGCGATTTATATTATCCTGATTGGTTAATTTTCAGATTTGATGCTGCTGCATGTAGCTATATATGTCTGATCAGACTATGAACAATTGGTTGCCTTGTCCTGTCTTCATTCTGCGTATTACATGCAGACCGAGAGTTGATTTTCGATCCATAACAGTACCACTTTTTAACCCATCTCGAATTAGTCTCTTGAGAAATCATGTGGCACTGTCGTTTTTAATTGATTCAAGTTAATAGTTTATTCAGAGAGTTTTTGGTAAGAAGGGTGGTTTCGCTAAATCAGAACTGTTTCAGATTTTCAATTGAAGTTTTTTATTCTAGTCCAAGTTCAATAATACAGTATCAGTTCATTTGGTTTCGTTCTCCTAGGTTCATCCTGGTTGGGGAATCATTTTAATAATCTCAGTTTTATTCCTTTCTTTTAGGTAATTCAGATTCTCTAGATGATATCATTTGAATTTAAGACTCAAATTGGTCTCAATAGCAATGGAGTTAATTCATGTCCTTCTTTAATTAGAGTGAATGTAGAGAAAACAGAGAGAGAGAAAGAAAGACAGAGAGACAGAGAGACAGAGAAAGAGAGAGAGAGAGGGAGAGGAAGAGAGATATGTTACAATAACTTTATTGTATATGATTGTTATTGGTTACTGATCTTTCACCTCACATATGCTAAGTATATCAGATGAGAGCAAGACTAGATGAGCTATTCGTCTGATTGGTAATGTCTCACTTACGAATTCGTTGACACCTCTACAACATTGTAGAAATATGGGCGATCTCTCCCTTTTTATAGATATTCCCATGGTCGGTGTTCTTCAGGAATCTCGTCTGATATACTACCAGGAGAGATTGTAGGTAGGTGGACTAGGTGAGCTCAAGGTATTCACTACCGAGACTTGCCAAACTTCTTTCAACCAGACTTCATTTTCTATCAAACGACGAAGTTGTGAAACTTGTGCCTAGTGTGGTCTTCCATTATGACTATAACCTAGCAAGATACCTCGAAAAATTCCGATGCTCAACTCCTCTCACAACATTCCACCGCTGGCTTATCTGATGTTCTTCCAACATTATAGGTTTTCTTCTCGTCTATTCAATACATTATAGGGAAAAAGTATCAGATGATTATTTATAATTCTACCATTCTCTAAACTCGACTACTGATGATTTGATTTGATTTTCAAAACATACCTGAAATTCAGAAAACTTAAATATACCTCGATTTCAGAACCTACACTCAAAGAAAGAGATTTCAATGTATCTCAGTTCTTATATTATAACCAATCACTACAAAACGGTTCATGGAATTCCTTTCTGACATTTGAGAATTGTTTTGTTTCAGTTCTGTGGAACGAAGGTATTACCTATGTATTCTAAGTTCATCTTTTTTTAGCAGTGTGTGTAACTCACTGAAATAAGCAACAGGTCAACTCCATTAACACGTATTCGTGAGTAGTTATCTATTTACTAATAGGACTATTGACTACCTGGAATATTTGGGCCAAGAAGTACATGTAACAAAATCAGCCTTACAATTAGCATAACAGCCATGTTATTACTGGTTGTAATTAACCCTTTTCTGAATTTGACAATAAAGTATTTCGCTTTCCTCCATAATTTGAAATGCAGCTCACATACGTCTTCGGAAATGGCTGCATCGCTGTCGGAAATTACTTCAGATGAGATATGATTTATTTTGAGTGAGAACAGTGTGATGATGTAAATTAAATCATATTATATTACTTCCCACAGTGGTTCCTCATATAGTATTTTCAAATGACCATTTCCAAGAAATCAAAAACATGAGAGAGATAGCTTTCGTCAATTATTTGAAAATTTATGACTCTGTAAACGAAAACGTCGACTGAAGCGATGATAACCGATTCTCTTATTACGCGCAGTGACGGAACAGTTTAGTAACGTCGTGCAGAGCGTTAGATTGGAATGAATGTTGACAACTTTGAAAACATTATTTAGACGGGACCGTATTGGATGCATTTTGAATCAACTTTCCTAATTTTGAAGTTATTTAAAAAAAGTTATTTGAAAATGATATTTATTCCAATGAGTTCTATGCAGCTATAAAAGTATCTACCTAGGAATCACGTTATATAGATTTCATCGATTCCACATAATTTTATGATATTACGGAATGATTCTAGACTTTCAGCATCTACTAGGTGGAACCTGTCTCAAATTTATTTTTTTTCTGCTTTTTCTCAAATAGCAGAATTTCCAATGTTCTCACTGTTGTAGTTATCAACGTCATAAGGCCGATATGTAGCAAACAACAGAGGATAATTTGATTTAATTCAAATTTACAGTTTTATAAATTATCATATCTAGAAATGAACATACGATATGTTAGATATGTCTAGAGGCGACTTTAATCTGAAACCCCCATTTCCTGTAACATTGACTCCACGCTTAGCAAACGTAGCAAAGTATGCACTCAACGGTACTTGTTTTCTTCTGAGTCAGGAGGAGTCCACGTGGATTCGAGACGAGATGTCATTCACGATTCTTTCGCCTAGCTAGATTTCTATTGGCTGAGTTTATAACTCATGGGTGGGTCCTGCTCCAGGTATTCTAAGTTAAACATATTTTCTAAGCTTTGCGCGTGAGGTGGCCCCCGCTTCGATGGTTTCATGAGAAATAATTACTTGGGGGAAACAAGGATAGTTCTCCACCACCTACTCGTTCGTTGAGTCCAGCCAGCTTCATGTCCACAGGGATGCTCCATTATTGCATTAATTCAAGTCATATATTTTTTTCCAGATTTCATACTGAAAATAATTAAGATATTTTTAATTCCTTTTCATTGTTGCTGAGATCGTGTCTCTATAAAGTAATTAAGTAGTTTTCCAGTCAAGTCATGGATAATTTTAATCCAAGTTCATTTTTGTTCCAAAGATCATATTTTTTGAAATCAATTAATATCCTGTTTGCCAAGATTTCAACAAATTCAATTCAAGAAAGTTATAGAGATTAAATTAATTTATCAATTCAAGATACGTTCTATTTTGCTTGTAGTATTGTAAAAGGAAGAAACCTGGAGCTGTAGGTAGCTTGCATAGGGGTAGTTTGGAGCATTGAATTGGCTCATAGATAGAAATCAGTTGTGTAGCAAAATTAAACGTAGGGTTTGTGCAACAATAAGGGTTAAGTATTCCTGGGGCTGAAGTAGCGCTGGAATTGTGCGCATCTTCCGCGTTTCGCGGAAAGTGTTTGTTCCCTTATTTAAAATCATTTAGTGACAATCCCCTATCATACCAAATTCAATCCGACGTAGAAATCGAGTGTTTAAATTCTTTGTGCCTCATTTCTACAAGGAGTTTGAGAGGGAATTGTGATATCAGATCAACAGGGTAAGTGCCTTTTGATTGCCAAAGAACAACTGTGATATTGCCTTCAACCTCTGAATCGGCGATATAATATGATGTATTTATTTAACCATTTAGATCATGCTCCGCCTACCACTGTTTATTTTGTTGATATATATATATATTCTTTCCAGCCATTAAGGCTAGTTTGAGTGTTTAATCGTGATTCCGCTTATCGGATATTACTTAGGGAACATGATAGAGTATCAGGTCGTTAGGCTCAACCCAGGTTACCAGAAAGAGAGGAATCCTCTAATTTCAAATATGATCTATGAATCATCGACGTGATCGAGTGCGAAATCGATCACTGTTCCGTGGGAGCTAATTAGCTCTCATTGATTCAATCTCTCTCAAGAGAACCTGAGCAGGAACTCGCTCGCTGGCGACAGGGATAGAACTAGCGACATTGATAACAGTTTCCCAGGTTCCCACTTAGGGTGAACCTGAATTTGAAGTTTTTAAATTTATGCATCATTCCCATTTTTAAATTTTGGATAAATCTTATGAAAGTTTGTTGGATTTTTGATGTACTAAATTTTATTAACTTTTATTCAATATATATTTATTGTTTAATTTGATTAACGAGTTTAACTGGTAATTCCTAATCGCCTCTCAGCGAATACGACCTTCAGAATTTACGCTTGAATATATATAAAGATAGAATTGTAAGTAATTGTACGAGGCGGTCCCTTGGAAGGGATCAAGGCATCGTAGTCAAAAACAGCTTCTAGGTGGGTTGAAATATACATCTATCAACTAAGATCTTTGATACCCGAGCAGGTTCCAACAAACAATTTTCAATCCATATAACACGTCGATGAGGTATTTACGCTACCTGAAATAATACTCAGCCGACTGTTACAAGTACGAGGTTCAGCAGTGATATAGATTTTAAAACCTATCCACTTATCTGCAAATGTTAAATCTGGAGTTATTCCAGAGTTATTATTAAATACAACGCTCGGCCCACCGTTACATAAGGTTGTTTATACAGTGAAATTATTTGAAAATTTTCAACATAATTGAAGCAAATAGAACATTCATGGAAATTACTCAAAAGAACTGGAGTCGAACCGACTGCAGCAAGTTGTGAAGTTGTCCATGAAAACCGGAGATCGATACTTAATGGAATATGAAGGTTTTACAATGTGGCGTAAAACAAGAATGTTTGTGGCGTGAATGATGTGCTATTTAACAGAATTATCGGAAAAGTTTGCATCGAGTGAAATTTCAATGCTAAAGACCAATTTCAAGCTCTATGAATATGTTAACATTTCCTGGTTGGTTCTTCGTTATTATTATATGTATCCGTTATGTGTTCTCACATATATGGAAAATTCTTTCTTTGCTACGTAACAAATAATCTGAATGGTACAAACCAAGTGAAGCGAAAGCATTGACGATAGAAGTGATAACAACCTAGTAAAAGCTTAGGTACTGTATTGTATCCTAAGAGGTTCTTCCGTTGAGTGTGAACAACATAGAAGATATTGGTCGATTTTTGATTATCACATTGGAAGGTACAATAAATAAGCCGTCAAGAAAGTTCTTTATAACAGAAGATGACACACTCTTTCAAGCTTGTACTTTATATGGAAAATTTGCAGCACTTCAACAGTGAGAATCAGAAAATCATCGTGCTTTTGTAATCTATAGAACCGGCAAGTGCACAAGTCAATTTGCGGATATTCATGAAATCGGAGGAATTACAAAAAGTAATTTCTCACTTTTCAAATTTGGAAGAGCTTGAAAAGTACACGGTCGAATCTGCTACTACTATGTTGGTTGAAAATGGAGGTGGCCTTTTGACGTTGAATGTATTGAGGGGTTGAAATTGTCCGCAGTGGCGGAGCAGTATGCTGAATAATAGCCAAAAAGATCAATATTTCCACACAACTTCCCAATTCAACTGAAAGTGCTCCAACTCCAAACTCAAAACGCTAAAAGTTGACCCCGACTATTTGCTCGTCAGTTTCGACGTTCAATCACTCTTTATCAATGTTCTTATTCCAGACACACTATCTATAATTTCTCAAATGTTACCTGACTAAAACATTCCAATGGACTCACTACCGTTAATTGATTTTTGTCTATCTTGTCCTCGGGAGCTGCCATGTGTTCCCCACTTCTTCCGGTCAAAGCTAACATCTCCATGGAAAATATTAGCTATGACTCATCTGTTCCCAAGAAGAAAGGTTGGTTTAGATCTGTCGATGACACTTTTGTTATTTGGCAACATGCTCGCAAAAATTTTGTTCTCTTCCTCAATCATTCAAATTCATTACGTCCCAATATCCTTTTCATCATGGAAGTTGAATCGAAAGGTTCACTCGCGTTTCTAGATGTATTAGTTAGTCGAGAGACTGACGGTACTTCAGGACATTCTGTCTATCGAAAACCCACATACACCGATAGATAGCTCAATGGTATTTCCCACCACAACCCTGCCCAAAAGCTATCCTGAGTCACAAACCACCTGCCTGCTTTATCCACTCCTTATCTTCCATATATTGAAAAGATAACAGTTCGAATTTCCAAAATCCTTAAAAAACATAATATTTCTACTCGGTTATCCACACCTCAAAATCTATCTCAAGGATCCCCTTCTTCCTCTTTACCCATAAGGTGCTTATAGCTTCCCCTGTTCTTGTGGTAAAGCCTACATTGGTGAAACAGGTCGTACAGTAGCTACTTGTGTGAAAGAACATGAGCGCTGTACAAGGCTCCGTGACACCAGTAGATCTGCACTTGCGGAACACAAGTTTCCTTTTCGGAAATAATAAAATCTCAGCCCGAGCCCCACAGTTTTATCACTTATAACTACACGAGAGCTTTTTTTTTGTCGAAGTAAATTTGACATGTATTAATGAGAATTTTGTTGCCTGGCAATTTAACGAAAAAAACTGCCCCTGAGTCCGCAGGACGAGTAATTTTTTCTGGCAGTTTTTT
Source organism: Endomychus coccineus (assembly GCA_958510875.1). NCBI lineage: Eukaryota > Metazoa > Arthropoda > Insecta > Coleoptera > Endomychidae > Endomychus > Endomychus coccineus. The sequence continues at coordinate 95,890,990 of OY294067.1, forward strand.
GAGTTGAATTGCCTAATGGCAACAAAATTCGAATTATAAATGTCAAGTTTACTTCGACAAAAAAAAAGCTAGAGTGTAATTCGGTAAGACAATTTAATGAATATGTGAATCAATAAATTAAAAAATAAGATGTAAATTAGTTTATTTAATTTAACGGAAAAGTACAATTGTTAAAAACACAATCATTAAAATAAGCTTGATTTTCAGGACTTTCTTGTCTTTTGTTAATAGTTTGCTGCATGCTAGTATTTTGAGCGGTGGTAGTAACCGTTTCCTGGACGGTAGTACGAATGGAACCAATGATTTGTTTATGATGTTCTTCATCTAACTGAAGGTACGGTTTTAATGACGATGGGTTGCTATGTCCCGTAATTTTCACAAGTTTTTGTACACCTATACCACTCCTGGACAATTCAGTTACGGCGGCAGCTCGATTAGAATGGTTCGTAATTTTCACCCACTTGACAACAAGTCCAATATTTTTCGGATTTGGTCCATTTAGATATTTATCCCAATAGGAGAATTCTTATACCATCCTTTCGAATTTGTTTTTTGCCAGAAAGGATTAAGAGTTAAAAAAAAATTTTCACATGTGTTATGGTTTCCCCGTCTTCCCATAATTTGTTTATACAATTGTACTGGACATACACAATCTTCTTCAGTGTTTGCTACAACAATTTACTAGCGGCCAACTTCTGATTTCCACCTTGTGCTGTCTTCGAAAACACTGGATCATATTCAACTCTTCCGGTCTCTCTTCCACGGTTGTCTGTCTCGATTTTAGAATAGAATACCTTACAATTTGCTGCTTCTCCACCTCTCCAAGCCAATTCATAGGCAGCAATATGATAAAATGTCCTTTGAAGGCCTACAGGTTCCAGAATAGTGCCATTTCAAAAATTTCTTGTTTTGTGAGAGCCTTAGAACTCACCTTCCTTTTTTCTGGGATTGCTTGCAAAATTTTGCGTTTTGTGAGGCGTGCATTTCTCGCTTTCTTAAACTGTATGTCCGTGAACGGTTTAAAAATTCTTTTATATTCTTTGAAGTACTTCTCTTGTAACATTTTTGCTGAAGTGTTCCAAATCGTTTTGACTGCACTCTCTTTATAGTCTTCTCCATTGTTCTTCTTCATGTTGAATGCACAGTCACATAAAATAGGAGCTAACTCTTCAGTGGAAGTTTCTGCAATGAGTTCATGTTTTTTTTCCAAACAAAACATCGCAAATTGTCGCCAAATTGACGTAGTTGAATTCACAGTATTGCGAGGCACATTATTAGTGATGGCTTCTTCAATTTCTCCACTCGAAGACTGTCCAAATCGCGACATTTCCACAAATAAGATACTTTTCTGACAACGCAAGTTTGAGAAAAACTGACATAACGTCATCAAAATAGTATATTGTATAACTAGCACGGAATGATAGTCATTTCCCACGAGTATGAAGTTTGCAGCATGAGCCGTAGGCGAATGCTGCAAATCATACGAGTGGGAAATGAGCATTCCGTGCAAGTTATACACTATACTTTTTCTACGGCTATAACATAATATATTAGCGAAATGATTTTACAACAGAATTTTGAACTTTGAATTTAATTAGGTATATTAAAAATGTCAAAATACAATTTAATTATTAACAATATTCACAGTTATATTGTTACAGTGATTAAATGTTATATTTGAAGCATCTGGGCACGGCAATGACATGTTTGTATTTTCCTTGTGCTCCAAAATATAGGATCTTGAAGTAGATGGTAGGTTTTCAGAATCATTAATAGAATTCATTATTTTATTGGCGACATCAAATTTATTTTTCATAGACTCGTCAATATAACTTTCTGCAACCGTGGTTGATTTCCAACCTCCATGTCGTTTCAGTGAGGTGATGTCTTCGGCAGCATCTATAAGGATTGTTGCTGAAGATCGTCTGAAGCAATGACCAGTATAAAGCTCAGGATTTGGATGTTTCAAGAATTCAGCTATTCTTGTTCCTGTATAACCAATTTTATTAAGACCAACCCTTTGTACTGTGCATTTTCCTTTTTGATAATTTACGAAAAAATAATTTTGTGCAACGTGTTCAGGACGAAGGTCTTTGTATTTTTTATAAATATCATAAAATACAACGGTTATTGTGAATTTTCTAGGCACTTTTGTTTTTGTAGTGGGTATTTGTATAAGAACTGCTGCTGAACCCAAGTCTCTACAATCTGTTGTTTTCATTCTATAAAGTTCGTCTCTTCTAGAAGCACCCATAATCCCCATGATTAATAGAACCTAAAAATTGAAAAAAAAATAATGCTTGATGTGCGAATCGAACCATCGACCTTCGTATTATGACGCGAGCACCTAACCACTGAGCTAACTCATCTCCACAATAATATACTTGTACAAATGGTATTAATAATAAAGTCTGGAGTAACATCTTTTTCTCAAATAATTATTAAAAAAAAATACTAAACAATTTTATCGGAAAAGATAATAATTTACCTTATCAAGTAAATAAATGTCATCCGGAGCGTTTTTTATGAACTTGTCGACTTCATCTGTGGAGAAAATTTTAGATTTCTTCGGCCTGTAGCCATCTGATTTTCTTTTAAGAAATACTTTGAGTTTCGAATATTTTCCAATGTCTACAGTTGTGTTGATATTCAGCATGGTCCTTAACATGGAATATTGCGCCCATAAAGTTGAGGATTTCAATTTTTGAGATAGTTCATTGAAGTATGCAAGAAATACAGTTTCTGTATTTGACGCGGTACCCTTTTCTCTTTGCCAGTCTGTGAAGGATTTGTATGCTTTCACATATTTTTCTTTTGATATTTCTGGAATTAAATTGACACATGCCTGTTTTGCGGCTTCAATAATTTCTGGGGGAGTCAGTTCTACGTCACTTTCGCTGTTCATCGTTTGATTCAAGTTCAAAAATCTAACTAAACAAAGCTGTCAGTATTCGTTGTTTGAATTTTGACATTCCATGGGAGACGTGATAAATTGTAAAATAAAAACACAATTTAACACAATGACTTCATTGTGTTATCAGGTGAGGAAATGAAATTGAAGGCATACAATGTACCTCATTGTTTAATTAAAAACAGTTAGGAAAGAGCAGTATTGTGTCATGGCCGTAGAAAAATTTGTTTACAATGCTGGTTGTCATGCTTTCAAAAGTTAGGTTCCGTTTTGTCGCTGGAAAAGTTAGGGCAAAAATTTTTCGCTGTCATAATGACAAAACACCGCGACATATGGCATTTTTAGTGCATGAATTAAATTGTCAGGGAAAAATTCTTGAAGCTATAGAAATCCTGAAACATTCGAATAATCTGAACTGTGACTCAGGATATCACCTTCCCAACATTTGGAAACCCATCCTCGAAAATTCCACTTCACACAAGATCACACAACGGCAGAGTCAATTGCGAGAACGGAGTTTACCACCGGAATAACGGCAGTGAACTGTATAGCTGATGGTTTTTTCCTACAATAAGAAAACGGCTACAGAAACCAGTAGAATCAGTTTCAGTTCAAGCCTCAAGCCTGCCCTGAAGATGTCACCTGTAATGGTTGACGAAACGTAGGCATCAAGTTGTGCTATTGTGATGCGGAATCCATCCGGAATCCGAAATTTTCCATTATAAAAGTTTTCCCAGATATTGTATTTCATTATAATATTCTTTTTTTAATGTTCATTTCTCACATTCTATATAATATAATATTTAAATTCATTGTGCGTTCTCTTCAATACATTACAGTTAATATAATTACTCATTTTATGAGCTGTAATAACTGATGTGAATATTTATGAGATTCAATTACGAGAGAAACGTAAAAAGTAATCATCAAGAATGTGTAACTTTATATAAAAAAAATTAGTAAAAAATGTTAATGAAAAATTTGTCAAAAATTTTGGAATATTTGAATTTATGGAATTAGTGCTTTTTTTTTTTTTTTTTTAAAAGTTGAATTATGATTAATTGAAGAACCGCTAATATTATCAACAATTCTTCAATCAATCATAATTCAATTGGTTTGGCATTGACCAGGTCATTTGCCACGTAGTTTGAAATTAATATATATATACCTCTTCTACGGGCCATCGGAAAAATTCCGCAGTCGCAGGATTCGAACCCGCGACCAGCAGCCACAGTGATTATAAGATTGATTGCTTATACCACTGAGCCACCAGGCCCGCGGGATTAGTGCTATCTAGTGTTAAAATTATGAAAACCATAAGAAATTTGGAGCAGAGTTTCCATACATTTTATCAATAGTATAGAGATGACATTTGTTTCTGCTTTTATAATTTCCCAGTTTACCTGCACGAATAACCTATAAACACTACAGCCAGTTTTTTCTACTAGCGGCTCTTAATTTGAGTTAGCAATTTTAGCAAATTTGTACCCAGGATCAACAAACCGTAATTTTTTCGTTTATTTGTTTGTGAATGCCAACAAAACACAAACTGTAAAACCTCGAACGCTATGATAAAGGCTGTTACTTCTGTTACCTAGGTCTGAGCAAATGGGATGTGACACCTATCTCAAATTGAGAACCTTCTTTTATGCCAAAATGTGAGAAACTTTTGGATGGAGACATTTTTCTAGTAATACATAGTTTATTTAAAGATGTTAGATTTGAACAAATTTCAATAATTTTACAACAGTTGAACAAATTTTGATAAAATGTTTCATTAATGCATCTGCCGTTCTTATATATACCTGAAGCTGAGGTGTAACCTTTGACCTCGAAACCTGGCAGTACCGATTTGAATGAGTTATGGGAGCTGAACCATATGCGACTTAAATTGTAATATGAAATATCTGGGTGATGGGAATTATTTAATTCACTTCCGATACATATGATTGTTCGTATTTTGGGTGGAAGATTCTCATTGCAGTCTCTGGTAAAGCAAGCACGATGTCTCAATCTGCTTTCACTCTCAAATGACAGAGTTTTTAACGTCTATTGTTTCAATCTCAATTCATCACGCGATAAAATGCAGACTGGTTAGCGAGACCAAAATATTTTTATTCATATTCCCGTTATGTAAAACCTTGCATTGCATGATTTAGATACCTTCAATAATTGAAAATGAAATCACGATGATCCTGACATTTTCCCCTGTATTCACATCTCGAAATATTCAAATGTACTACATTTGATGAGAACTACATTCGTAAATTCAGATTATCCGTTGTTGTTTACTAATGTGTTATAAATAGAGATATCGAATTCATTAAGTGAAGTATCGATGGAATCATAAATTATATTCAATTCATTGTTTGTTGTATAACTCTCGTACTTCTCATCACCACTGTTATGAAAATATAATCATTTTATACCTAAACCTTCCATGATCCGCTTATTTTGGTTGCCCAGCCACATATTATTACAAATGTATGTACATCGTTATGAAAATGTTAATGACGCTTTATTTTCCTCAGAGAACGTTATACGTATAATTTTACGAAGGCACGCACTAAACAACAGCTATATTCATATGAATTTGCATAAATGAATTGATTCACACGAACCACTATCACACAACATCTATTATGTCATGAACGGAAGTGATTGTGGCACTTCCTAGGAATACGCTGATTCAAATGATAATTTTGATAATATAATGTATTGTATATTCACATATTTTTAGGACATTGCTTTGGAAAGGTTGAACATGATATTGAACGATTTGGAATCAATTGCGGAAAGTTATTGTCATATACAGGATGCTCCTCATGATGAATCTAGAGATCTGTCATTTGCATTATGCTCGCGTTCAAACCATCGCGGAACCAGTAGAGAACATAAATGGAACTAGTCTGGAATCGATTCAGTAAAACTGAATTCGATCGAACGGAATAGGTATAGGTAATATACTGGCCAGTAGGATCACATAAATGAAGAGGACGGAACATGGACGACCCGATTCGTATACATCGGACCAAGACAACATGATGAAAGCCGAACACAAACGTCATGTTTCTAGTCTCTTTCCTGTTTCCCCGTCTTCCCATAATTTGTTTTTCCTGTTCACCGTAGTTGATAGATACATAGAAGTAGATAAATATAGCCTACACAGACGTGGATATGCTTTTTAAAATAAAACTCGTTTGTGTGGTTGGAGCGGGTGCTGTTAGATTTTCTTGTTGATGAAGAGCCAGTAACGGGAAGAAAAAATTATTCACAAGGCAACGCATTGTTTCAAAGTTCTCGCGCGTTCCAAAGGAACGACGAGGATAGTGTTGGACAGACAGCAGTCAGGTGGCGGTACCGAAACGGAGTACTGGATGAATTATAAACATGTTTTCGTTTTAGTAGTTAATAGATATAGTTAAGGTTGCACTAGATCGAACAGTGGCAGCACGTCAGTCCCAGACTGCTGTTGGGTTCATCACACGTGTTTCAGTTCTAGACAGATGTTTCACTTTTTTCATGAGCATGTCAGTGGATCAAGCAGGATGGTGAAGTCAATATTCTACTATCTCTGTCGGAGGTATTAAAAATCCATTTTGGGAGTTTTAAAAGGACCAAGTGATTCAATCGACATCCAGAAGATAGATTTCCCACTGAAAGAATTATTCACAATGAGATGTCCTCACGCGTTTCGAGGAAACCTCAGGGATAGAGTTTAACCTACAGCCGCCGTTTCATTGGTTGAATGACAGAACAAATTTTCGCATTAGCAGTCAATAGATGGGTTAAGTCGAACAGCGACAGAGACAAATTATCTACTTCGGAAATATTGGGATCTCTAATCCAACAGCTTTAGTTTGAACATTTGATACGTATATCACAAATCCACCCAGAACGTGGTACGGAATGAAATGTAAGTTAGCCAGTACATAGGCATAGCCTAAATTCTATTGTCATACACAAGTATCCTTAGCTTGGTAGATGATTTCTTGGTTTTGGTGGCTCGGATCAATCAAGGAATACTTACAATATACAGGCTAATTCTGATATTCATAAGCCGAATGAATACCACGTTACGGTGAAATGGCTGGAAGTAAAATATGGAAGTTCAATAATTGAATAGAAACGCAAGACGATAATGAGAATGAAGGATCTTGGTATTACCACGAGACCGTTACTTTAATAGTGAAAAAGCGAATAATAAATTCCGTGAGTTAACAATTAGATGAAGGAAGACATTTTCCTGGAAAATATAAGCTTCCAATGAAGTCACAAGATATTGTATGATACTTAACCTACCTCAGCCAAGTATAGGAACATAATTCTATCAATCTTTCCACTGTTATCCCAATAGAATTCGATCGCGTAAGTATACAATGAGACACTTCACGATTATCTCATTGAGTTTATAATATATTTCTCACTGAAATACTTTGTTTCATTGAGATGCTTTAATTTACTGCAGATGGCAGTAATAGTATGATTATGAGTTGATTTATACAAACATTTGTAACGCAACCATTACGACACTATAACCAAACGAATTAAATATTGCATAACTCACGGAATTTGCAGAGATGGGCAGCAGCATCAGGAATATGTTGGAAACTTGATAACAAAATTTGTTTTTCTACAATACCTGGAATAAAGATTTATCAGTTGTTCTTCTTATTGCAGATATTCAAACGGATCTATTATGCTAATTCAGTCATGCAATTTAATCTTTTCAACGAACAGATTGTCGGTAACATCTTAGAGAAATTTTCTTCGAATTTGTAACCTCATAATTTCCTTACAAAACCGTTCGCGTAGATCTTCCAGACTCTACGGTCGAATCACCTGAAGATGGCAAATGCGACTTTGTCGAAACGTCATGAAATTGATCCTTTTGAGGACCGAAACCACACAACGCGGATCAATACCCGAGAATCCAGTTGTTTGTATAATTTCCCGGAGTTATTCGTAGGAGCAATTGACCATCTTACTTCGTGAGAACCATCTAGATGAAGAATAAAAAACAATAATATATTACGTTCAGCAAAAATCCACGATTTTATTAGTCTGATTCTTATATAATTGACTACTAGGTACCAAAACTATATTTAGCACAGATTTCTGACGAATATCATGCAGTGTATATGAATTACTTCTGTGGAAACATTTTTCACAAGTGCTTGTAAACTGTTAGATCTACAAGATATTGCTTGAGCTCCATTAGTGCAAACTATTATGGAATACACTAAAATTTCATGCTCATAATGGCTATTCCTTGTATAGGCTTACAAATAGCAAGTCTTCAACAATCGCTACAGATATATCGTTAATTCTTCGGCAAATTGTATTGTTTTACAGAGGAATATTCTTGAGTTGCAATTATATATGTATTCTTGAATTAAAATATTCTATTTCCAACTTCCTATGATCAAAATAAATATTTGTCATTCACTGTGCGAACGTGAATATTTGACATCTATTCCCCGAACGATTCAAGGTTATATGCAATTTTCAACGGCTGCAACACAGGAAAGTTCATCGTAAAATTTAAATACAGATCATCATAGCATAGATGAAACCAAAATATTGTGGAGAAACTAGTCAAAATCATTATAATGATCTTGCAGAAATATGTTAGTTAGTAGATATTATTTTCTTGATGTTCATTCCACTCTGGCAATAACCGAACGAAATTTGGCTTGATTGTATGATTTTACGAAAAGTTGAGGAATGTAATATACGTGTCATATCGTGTTCACAGTGAAATGAATCCCTTATACAGAGCGGTTTGAAGTCTGACTATAAATGCACGATTGCTTCAAACGGCTTCTGGACGTGATTGAACTGCTTAAGTAAAATATCCCTTAGCGCACATTCAAAGGTTTAATCACCTTCAATCAAAAAACGTAAAAGGAATATTCATCCACAAAAACCGCACGATATTATATTTCTTGATTCAGTATATTAATATTCGCGTTTTAAAGCAAACCCAAATTTAAGGTAGGTATAATAAAAGCCAGGCTTGGAGAATATGAGTACTTTTTATTTTGTACAAATCAGTATTCAACTCTTCATGATATAGTTCACGCGCTATAAATCAGTTCCATTAGTGCAAATTAAAATTGAATTCTCCTCCCACTCTTTCAGATTAGGAACAAAAATAGATCATTCTTGCATTCTTGAGAATTAATTTTCATTGACTGTAAGTTAATTGCAAGAATACTTAAGTCATACAGTGTGTGCAATTTGAAACCGCAACACCCTCTTATTTTGAAGCGACGAGCTTTATTGAAAGAACTAGACAAATAGGAACTATTAATATTTCCAAGGCCTACTATGGTCTGCTAAATGGGTCGACATTTCGACCATTAGCATTCTTTTTTTCGATAAAGTGAGTAACCTTTTCAAACATGGCATATCTCGAACTCCTATATACTAAGTTCCAGCACTATATCTCATACAGGGTGTTAGTTTTACAATAAAAAAGTTCAAAATATACGCATTTTTGACTAACCCTGTATGAAAGTCTATGGATTTTACAGGAGATGTGATGTCTCTTCACTTTAACCAATATCAATAAATCGAAAGATGAAAAATTATCATTCACAATTTTCTGTAGTATAGTAAATAGTAAATCAACGATTGTAGGAGCACCCATTTATGTTTTATGCATTTTTCATGACACATCCTCAAATTTTCGTGAAATCCTCATAATTTCATCTCCTACCACCAATTCATATCAACACTTCAATAAGCATTACATTACTATATTTGAGGCCATGAGTAGTCTTCTGATTCTCACTTTGTCATAATTTTGACAGCTATTCTCCACTTGAAACGCTTTCCACGACGAGTGTTTGTTGAAGTTACTGATAAGCGTGTTCTCAAAATGGTAAATTTCAACTTATTAGAGAGAATTGAGATTGTTCGTTTAGTTCGTGATAATACTCGATCAATAAAGGAAACCGCTGATGAATTCAACAGATGACATCCAGATCGTCATCCAATTCACAATACCACAGTCTCCAGAAGTAATACAATATTCAATAGATCTGAGAAAGTTGATGAAAAACGAGTACCATGACACAGAGAAAACCTAGAGATATACGAACGGATTTTACAGTATGTTCCAGAAAACCCCAAGACCAGTTTGATGCAGATTTCACTAAATTTACATGTAAGTGCATCTAAAACACGTACATGTTTGAAAAAAATTAAGTTATTTATTCCCTTCAAACCCAAAATCATGAACACCTTAGAACGAGAAGATGAGGAACGAAGATTGGAATTCTGTTTATTCTGCCAAGGTAAACATTCGGAAAGTTTTTGGGGAAAATTCTCTACACCGATGAAGCGTCATTTACCTCTAACGGTACAATATCTACTCAGAATTCCAGGTACTGGACAACAAGGAATCCATACTGGTTGATACATGCAAAAAGATAACGCTCAAGAAAAATTAATGTCTGGGTGAAAAAATTCAAAAACCGTATAGTGTGTCCAGCATTTTTCGAACAAACACTAAATGGTGAATAATTTCTCAATTTTTTTGACCACGACTTTATGTGATTTCATAGAAGAACTAACCATTGAAGATCACAGAAATGTCATATTTCAACTAGACGGTTCCCCTTATCATAATGTGATTGCTGTACGAGAATGACCTGATGAAACATTTCAAAGCAGATGGATTGGGAGGAACAGTTTTTTTCTTTGTTGCCGCCCTCGTTCACCAGACTTAACTTTGTTAGATTTTGTCTATGCGGACATTTGAAAGAAAGGGTTTATCTCACCAGACCACTAAACTTAATCGAACAGAGTATAGAACATAAGTGTAGCGAAATAACACCAGACATGTTTTGCAGCGTGCAAGAGGATATATTGAAAATACCTATATTTGAGGAAATTGCTATTCCGTCCTAGTTGGCTGAGTTGAAACACCAAACTATGCGTGGAGGTGTTGGATTGGTTCGTGGAGTGATATGAGGCAAATGGGTGAATGGTCAGAGTTTCTCAATGGTGCACGAACCATAACTGTTTGGGTGGGGACGAACTGTCGGTATGGAGATGGACTGAGAATTTCTCCATGGTACATCCTGCCTATCGTGAAAGGCGACTTAAAGGATAATTATAGATGGTAAATTTTTTCTTCATCGCCCGGTGAAACACCACTTCCTCGATTAAGATGCTGTGAAGGAGGCAATCTCATGTTTCAATGTTAGGTCGAAGCTTTCGTTCTCACCCTCTTACCCATTTTTAAATCACCCTACCCAAACCGATACTTCATTCATTCCAGGTTTATTCTGGAAATTCTAATGATGAATCCTCCTAGAGTAAAATATTCCGGAAGAAAAATACCTCTCCATTCGGATTGCCTGGCGAGGAGTGCTCTAGAGGGTTCAACATTGAAAAGTTTAAACTTGAAAATAGACCTCTGTGCCATGTGAGGTCTTACCAAAACATAACCTGCAGATAGACAAACTCGACATACTGATCTCCAGTGAGACGCAGGTCAATCCATTCACCAACACTACCAACATGATTTGCCCTGGCTACAAGCTCCACACTCGTTTCAGAGTTGAAGGAGGTATCTGTCTCTATTCCAGAAATGACCTCTCATAGCATCAAGAGGAGAATCCAGAACCACAATAATACGATATAATGTGGTTCAAGCTTGATAATCGCAAACATATAAAATGTCTTTGTTCTTTATTTATTGCCAAATGAACCACCTCATGGTGAACCATTTGAATTTCTTCCTCTGAAACTCGATCTCATTCAGCAGAACTATCCAGCAGCTGGAATTATGGTCATTGGGGATTTCAAAGTTCACAACTTTGCTTGGCTTAAGTTCTCAAGCAAAATGTATGACGCAGGGCAACAAGCTGAGGCCTTCGCCATTACCTACAGTCTTGAGCAGGTTAATTAATGAACCAACACGGATCCCTGATAACAACTATCATTATGACAATATGCTGGAAATATTCCTTACTAAGAATCCAGATCCCTATGATGTGATGGTCCGTGCACCATTGGGAAACACATTTTACTTGAAAAAGGTCGAGTCACAAAACGAGAAGTCACAAAATAGGTATATATAGAGGTCCCAAACCATAGTTAACTCGTGTATTTTTTTATTTACCGAATTCTGTAGGTCGACCTTGTTCAAGGTTCAAGCGTTAAAGGCAAACTCAACCTTCAATGTCAGATTCTACTGCCAACACTGAAGCATAATCTTCTAGATGAGAGTATAGTCCAGTCATTTAAGGAATTTTTATGTCCGAATTTCCGCGAGGTCTAATTTTGTTCTATTCTTATGTATTTTGACACGCTTAACACGATGATGTAGATTAAATTCGAATTAACCCTGTGCTCGGAAAACATGGCCATTTTTTGGACCCGAAAATGGCAATTTTTCGATTCTTGTTTTGAGACAAAACTTTGAGTTTTATGAGAAAATGTTTCGAAGAAAATTATATGCAACTTTTGATTTCAGTCACAAGTCGATTCGAGGTTGTGATCCCAAGATAGGACCCATTTAGTGTGTTTTTTGGCACATTGAAAAATTCAGTATATGTCGAAGAGTTTTCAATTTTTCATATTCTGTTTTAGTGAAAAGATAGTATTTTTATTCTTCTTTTATTTGATTCTTGGTATTTTGACCTATCTCATTTTTTGGAACCACAATCGGCCATTTTGGAAAATCCGTATTTTCCGAATTTCAGACGGTATACTAATGTTATCAATCTAAAATCAAAATTATTCGAAAGATTTCATAATTTTGCATATAATATTCAAAATTCAAGCATTTTGTTCTGAAGATATAACTTCAGCACCATTTTGAAAATTTTGAATCAACGAAAAATCCAAACTTTTTTAGGTTAGACATTTTTTACGGAACCCAAGTTCTAGGTTCTATCAGAAGTTTTGATAGCGAGTATTTTAAGTCCAAGCAGATTGATTTGAGTCGTATAGAAATGAAGCTATCCTAATAAACGTGTTTGGGCCTCTAAAGGGCCCAATTTTGGGCCTATAGACAAAAACCTTGAATCAAGTTACAGAGAAATACTTCGGCTATTAGAGTTTGTAAGAGCGTACGGGGATTCGTTCACAATTTCAAGTTATAACGAATTTCATCATGAAAATTTAGCGCGGAATTTCATGTGACTGCAATGAGCGAGGGTCGGTCCGGGTCCGGTCGGTACAACAGATTCCTCGCGCGAAATTATAGTTTATAAATATTTTAACACGCATCTGAATTCTTATAATCGTTTAGTGTGAATGTGTCAGTTTGTGTAGACGTGTGAACGTGTATATGTGACCGTGGCATGATGTTTTTATAGGGTGTTACATAACAAATTTCAACATTTGAACAAAAGTAGACCTCGCGGAAATTCGGACTAAAATCGTCGATTTTCATCCTTAACTGTCTGGACTAGTAGGCTATCACTAAACATTGCTCTCGCGTGTCACCAGTATAATTATTTCATTACAGGTTTCTACTATGGTCAGTGTGTTTGCACATCAGTAAGGCGCTTAAGTGAATTAATATTGGCATATGTATTATTCCTAGGATAAGGATGTTTCGCTATAAGTGATTAAAGACTTGTCCTCCTTGCTTACTAACTGTAAGCATGTTTCTATATGAAAAGTTAACAGAAGTGAAACCAAAGAAGAAAAATTGAAAATTGCCCTAATTACTGATTCGTTTATATTAAACCACATACGTGTCCAATTAAAAACCGCCTCAAAGACAAAAAAATTGGTTGAGTTGGACTATATTGACCCGAAATTAATTTCAATTGGAATTGTTTGGTTTTCACGTTACACTGTAGGATCCAAAACTGAAATCAAATATCTTGCAAATCATAGGCCCGTCTGGCAATCTCAGTGTGTTATTGAAATTGACTATCGTTACATGCTTCAAAAATTCTCGAGCTTTCGTTGATTTCACAGGGTAAAATCAATGTAATAAGATAAAATTAACTTCCTACATCATGGTAGTTGAATCAAAATTGTTAGCATAGATTCTACAAACAAAGCAGTTGCAACAGCAGAATAAGAGAAGGAAAGAGACTGAAGTGACCAATACTTTAAGTCCCCTCACATCTTATCTTTACCTTTCACCATACACGATTTATAACATGTAACGTGATTTTTAAAGCTGTGGTGGAATTTCCAGCAGATAAATCATCTGATACATTCCCTCTGATATCAATTCCTGTAAATCTCAGCTTTTGTATCAAAACACTCACTAAGAGGGAAATATACTGTGACTAATGGTTGCCGAAAGAGGTGGAAGCCGTATAAAGCTTGTGAGAGACAACTACCATGTTATCATCAATCGAAAATAATTCATTTGAGTCGTCTGTTGATGGATTGTGAACAACTATTTCAAGTATCTTGCACGATTGGATACATAAAATTTGTTTTCATAATAACTGATTATCACCTGGAGATTCGTTCATTGAATAATGCAAAGTTAACTGAGATCGAGCATTCTATCGAATCATAGCTTGATTGAATGTAGAATCGCAATAAGTCTATTGAACGCAGTTATAATTTCGGAATTAATGAATGATATAGCCCAACATATAATATAATAATTTCTATCCATAAATGACTCTACTCCAATTTGAAAGTAATATATTATTCTGCCACCTACTTCATTATTCAATTTGAATATGCATTCAGCACAATAAGCTTGACTTATTCAGCAATATGTTGAATTACAGGTAGAATTCATATTATCTGTACATATACAAATATAATATGGAATAGTAAACTTGCAGAACCTTATCTTGTATAGCAGACTTCCGCGGATAGCTAATCTTCAAAAATCTTGGCTACCGGATGAATTCCGCGTCACAATAGCATGACATTGTGCCGACGTTTCGCCAACCATCACAGGTAGCATCTTCAGGACAGGCTTGAGGCTTGAACTGAAATTGACTATATAGTCGAGCTAATGTGACGCGGAATCCATCCGGAAGACAAATATATATATATGTATATATATATATATATATATTTACATCCCGCTATCTCCGGGGCGTCCTTTCACTATTCCTACTCTGAGCGTCCACTGCGTATTTCCCATGCAATCCCTACTATAACGTATGAATATATTCCATCTTTGAACAGTAGAGGTCGTAATAAGTTCATAGCCTTCATATCATAGGAAACAATTTTTAAAATTTGCATTCTACTGATTTCAGACCGTCCGTTCATAAAGCCGCTCCTGAGCGTCCAAAATATACAGTAAAGCTTTCAAATTTCGGGTACTCAGCGTCCCCGCAGTATAGTTTGCTTTCATGCACCACATTTCTGAGCGTCCAGCGATGTTGCCAGTTCAGAAGGCTTATAATCGATATGAAGGATTTTACAAATCAAAAGATAATGCTAATCCTTTCGGACCGTTGTTGAATAAAACTGTTTTGTTGGTCCTCTATAACAGTCCCAAAATTTACATTGCATATCATATTCTTTCTTGAATAACTGATGAACATTTCAGTTATATTTAAAGTTCAAAATTGAAAATATCCAATATGTAATGTATTTTTTATAAGAAAATGTATAGATAATTTTATTACTTAACTTGAAATTGCGTATTTTTCTAACCAAACGAAATTTTCTGTGGGAATTGAGGTGATCATACATACATTATTAATAAAATTTGAAGGCAATGAGAATGAAAAATTCCTTAACTAAAAAACGCACTTTATTCAATATAATCAAACTTAAAAAACAAACGATACCTCCTCTTATTCTATATAGACAGAAAAATAAATAACTATATAAGAAATAGACAGAAAAATATATAACTAAATAATAATCTTTCTATAATCCAACGGCAGTAATTGTCCACATAAGTAAAAAATTGTCCACATAGGTAAAAGATATTAACTTCTTAACAACCTCTTTTGAGCTATAAAATCTTTTTTGAAATTGATTTGGAGAGCAGTTTTGAAAATGCATAAGATCATCTTTTAGCGTTAAAAGGAATCTTGAATATACATTTATAAAACGATTACAAACATTTTTTAGCTTGAAAGAGGATACTGAATACATTTATTCAATCTACAGGTAATGACAAATTTAAACAAGTGAAATAATAACTTTTTCTTGTTATATACAGAAGTTGGATCAAGGAATATGAAAATGAATAAATCACTTTTTTCTATTGAACTCAACAACCAGACTGTGGTTACTCACAACATTCAAAGCATCTGTCTACGATGAATGAATGACTGAATGACTGTAACTGGTAGTATAACGTAAAATGTAAAAAATACCGAAGAATTTTCGAGAACCGGCGTTTTGGGACGCCCACAAATCGACGGCCTGAAAGTACTATATACAAACACCTTTCCCTTCTCCTACTCTGAGCGTTCACCACATGTTTCTACCGCTAAAGCTGAATAATATTCACAATCTACCGATTTCAAAGCATCCAAAACATATTTCTAAATGTCTAAATATCGGAAAGTACGCGTATAGTGGCTTTCATTCTGCACATTTCTGAGCGCCCAGCAATCTTATTTAAGGTAGCTGAATTCATAGGAAAGATTTTACGAGTCAAAAGTAATGAAAATTGAAAAAATACCTCACGATATTCTGTTTTTAATTCATGAAGACTTTCATAATCGGCGATTAAAAGTCCGAAACAGAATTCTACAGTAGAGTTGATTAGAGAAGCACGTTTCACATAAGATATGTTGTGATTAACTGACCTCATGTTGTAGAATTGGAATATCTGGTTGGTTGAGA
Source organism: Endomychus coccineus (assembly GCA_958510875.1). Classification (NCBI taxonomy): domain Eukaryota; kingdom Metazoa; phylum Arthropoda; class Insecta; order Coleoptera; family Endomychidae; genus Endomychus; species Endomychus coccineus. Next base: position 95,907,668 of record OY294067.1, read on the forward strand.
ATTTTCTCAACCTTGTTGTTATGGACTATCGTCAATAAGCAATATGAATAAGAAATAATCACCCTTCAAAAATTCAATTGTGGAAGCCGTTACTTTGTGATAGTTTATCATTTTAAGGAAATAATAAATGAAACTACTTTGTTATACTATCACTGATATTTAATATAGTCGTTACTATAGTTTCAACACTAAACGTGTCATCTTCAGACTGAACGAAGGTATCAATTTAACAAGTATTATATCTACTATATATAGGTTAAAGAAGGAATACAAACAAATTTTATGGCTATAGGAAATAGTTCTAGGAAAAACCAGAGAGGGGTAAAGTGATCAGGTGGTTCCGTGAGAGAACCTTAGTGGAGAGGGTATATTTACTAACGGACTTTAAATACGAAAATCAGGTTAATAATACATTGAAAAGATTACTGTAATATAAATCTAGTTGATCGCTAAGGATCTTATTATCATACATCTTCATTGCTTTGAAAATTCCTATTGACTCCAATATAATTAGTTTTGAAACTTTATCCTGTCTATGTAACATTTGGACATTACTCAAAATAGGAAAGATATGGCCTGTTTCTTAAATATGATTTGCAAATGAAGAATCGGTCTTATTTATTTTAAAGGAACGAAAATGTTCTTTATATCTAACTGCTATGTTACGGCAAAATAACCTATGTATGATGTAAAACCTATCACACTCTGAACAAGTTAGTTTATAAACTCCGGGACTTTTAAATTTGTCAGTTTTATATTTCGCATTGAACATAATATGAGATAATTTGTTTGGGGGCTTAAAGCTGATGGTCAGGTTATGATGGGATAACATGTTTGCAATTTTTTCGCTTACAGGACCAAAATAAGTTAAAGAAACTTATTTTAATGAGTTATCTTTGTCTTCCATAAAGGGATAAGTGCTATTGTAAATTAATTTTTGTATTTCTCTATCTATTAATTTAGAAATTACTTGAGGAACGAAACCGTTATTTGTAGCAATAACTTTAATTGTATCTAATTCTTTACTAAGATTTTCTTGAGATAAGGGAAGGGAAAAGGCTCTATTTATCATTGAATGAAAAGCAGCTAGTTTATGACTATAGGGGCTATGTAAAAAGGTACAAATTACTGCATCTGTGAAAATAGGTTTTCTGTAAATGTCGAATGAGATGCTATTATTATGATGTAATAATGTTAAGTCTAAGAAATTTATTTTGTGACCCTTTTCTGTCTCTAATGTGAATTTTATGTTGGGATAAATATTATTGATGAATGATAAGAAAGCATCTAACTGTCTAGATGTACCTTTAAATAGGGCTAAAATATTGTCTAGGTATCTGTACCAAAATTGAATATGTTTTTTGTTATAGCAGAACTCATTATAGTATCTTCTTTGTGAGAAATAAAAATATCTGCGAGAAGTGGACTTAATGGAGAACCGATAGCTAATCCGTTATTTTGAGTATAAAATTTGTTATTAAACTGACAGTACTTTTGACTGAGGCATATATCGAATGCCTGTTCTATTTCTGATTTTATCGAAGGATTAATATGTGACTTTTCAAAGATATTTGTGACTAAATTCCGACATTCAATGGGAGGGATATTTGAAAACATATTAGAAACATCAAAGGATACCAAAATACCGTAGTTAGGTATAATTTTTGGTTTAATTTGTTTGTATTCCTTCTTCAACCTATATATAGTAGATATGGTACTTGTAAATTCATACGTTCGTTTTCGTCTGAAGATGACACGTTTAGTATTGAAACTATAGTAACGACTATGATAAATATCAGTGATAGTATAACAAAGTAGTTATATTTATTATTTCGTTAAAATAATCACCCTTATTCACTATAATTATTTCTTATTTATAGTGCTATCCACAGTAACTCTTTTATAGTTTATTAGTCAACAAGCAATATTAAGGTCTACAACAGAAGATTTTCTCGCAATGACATGATTTTCAACTATGATTGAAAATATTCTTTTCTAACAAGCTGGGAACATGGAATGGTATCTTCGCTTAGTTGGTCTCAATTTCCAGTTCCACAAGATAGATGACTTTCACCCATAGATGACAACATAGTCTTCACAAAATCATCAAATTCTGATGCAGACACAATAACATTTGAAAATATTCAATCTCCAGATTGAAGATCGGAAATAGTTTTAATTTTTTATATCCAGAATTAGACGCTCAAGATGAGTCGATAACTTTATGTTCGATTTGGATAGAAATTTCAATATTGCTTTGCAAAAATATTCTCTGACTAATCGGCTGTGTTTAATTCAGCAAAACTAATAATATTCCTGGGAATGATTAAAAAGATTGTTCTCATTACCAGCTGTTGAATGCGCTGATATTGTTTTTACAGACATAAAGATATTTCGAAGATCACCTCTTGCGAGAACGGAAACATAATCAGTAATGATTTCATACTTGTAGGGTTCACTATTATTATCGGTATGATGGGAAGATGACGATAAGTGTCTCCTAATAAATGTGTTTGGGCCTCTAGAGTGCCCAATTTTGGCCTATGGACAAAGTCTTAGAGCAAACAGAGAAATACGTCGGCTATTCAGATTTGAAACAACGTACGGAAATTCGTTCACTATTCCAAGTTATAACGAATTTCATCATAAAAAACGCGGAATTTCATTTAGCGACTATAAACGAGGGTCGGTACAATGGATTCCGCGCGAGAAACTATACTTTTTTAAATGTTTTAAAATGCACCTGAATGCTTATGATTGTTTTGTGTGAATGTGAGTGTATGTAAACGTGTGGTGTATATGTGACCGTGACATGATGTCATCATAGGGTGTTACATATCAAAATCATCATCCTCTGATATACTGATTTCTGACTCGGGGAAATTAGAATATTCTTCACCTTCACAATGCTTACATATGAGCTACAAGGTAATCCTAAATTTTTCACAAACATTTACCCGTACAATTTTATTCACAATCACGAGGGATTATTTTGAACAATTCATCGGGACGTGCATTTTTATTGTTTGTATTGGAGTAAGTTCGTTCAGACTATTCCTCCAACCCCATTTCTTCGGATCAATGGTTTGATTACCGAACACGCTAACAATATGTTGCTTTGCAGCATTATCGTATGTTCATATGGTTACCTTGTTGGAATCTTATGTAGAGTATGGAAGATCGGGAATTGTAATTTGTTGATAAATGCGTTAAACAAAGAGCTCCCAATTTTTCATGCCAGCGAACGATTACATTATGCCAAGGCATCACAAGGTAACCATATGAAAATACGATGATGCTGCAAAGCAACATATTTTTAGGATTATTACCAAGTTCAGGTTTGGAAAGGTAATAAAACCATTGATCCAACGGAATGGGGTTGGAGAAATAGTCCGAATGGACTTACAAACAGTAAAAATGTACATCCCAATGAGTTGATCAAAATAATCTCTTGTGGTTGTATAAAAAATGTACTGGTAAATGTTCGTGCTTAAAAATAGGACCACCTTGTAGCAGCTCATTATGTAAGCATTGTGAAGGTAAAGAATGTTCTAATTGCCCCGAGCCAGAAATCAGTATATTAGATGATGATGATTCTGATAAGTGTATGGATGAAAATAAACACGATGATGAAGATGATGACGATAACAATGATGTTATCAATGACAATTGCGACGATCAAATTTTATCAAACTTAGATGATGAAGCGGATCACGATGATCCATATATCAATAATGATCACATTACATCATTAGCAATATATGCTGACACTGATAACGAAAACTTAGGTTATTTGTGAATAATTAGACATATAGATAATTTTCCAATGAATATGAAATGTAAAAGAAAAAAAATATAAATGTGAAAAAAACAAATTATTTATTAATCTTAGTTTTTTTTGTTTAAATATTGAAATTTGTTATGTAACACCCTATAATGACATCATGTCACGGTAACATATACACGTTCACGGGTCTTCATACACTCACACATTCACACAAAATGATTATAAGCATTCAGGTGCATTTTAAAACATTTAAAAAGTATTATTTCGCGGGAGGAATCTATTGTACCGGCCCTCGCTTATTGCCGCTAAATGAAATTCCGCGCTAGTTTTTATGATGAAATTCGTTATAACTTGAAATTGTGAACGAATTCCCGTACGCTGTTTCATACCTGAATAGCCGATGTATTTCTCTGTTGCTCCAAGACTTTGTTGATAGACTCAAAATTGGGCCCTTTAGAGGTCCAAACACATTTATTAGGATAGCTTCATTTCTACTCGACTCAAATCGATATGCTTGGATTTAATAGTCGCTATGAAAATCTCTTAAAGAACGTAGAATTTGAATTCCGTGAAAAATGTCTAACCCCAAAAGATTTTAATTTTTAAGCTATCTTAAATTTTCAAAATGACGCCAAAGTTATGTCTTTAAACGAAAATGATTGAATTTCGGACATTGAGTGCAGAATAATAGAATATTTCGAATCAATTTGGTTTGAGATCGAGAACTTAAGTATTTCGTCTGGAATTCGTAAAAGATTTTTTTTTGGCCCAAAAAAATGAGGTAGGTCAAAATACCAGAAACCGAAAGAAGTGAAATAAAAATACTATGTTTCCACCGAAACAGAATATGAAATAAACAAAAACTCTTTGACATATACTCCATTCTTCAATGTGCTAAAAAACAGAGTAAATGGACCCTACCTTGGGCCCACGCCCTCTAATCGATTTCGGACCAGAGCCAAAAATCGCGTATTAATTTTTCCGAAAACTTTTGTTGAAACATTTTTCCATACAACTCAAAGCTTTGTCTCAAAATGCAAAAAATTGAGAAAAGGCCATTTTTGCTTCCAAAATATGGTCATAGCTTTTTGAGCACAGGGTTAATGCAAATTTAAACTACCCCATCGTTCTCAGTGTGTCAAAATACATAGAATAGACCGCAATTAGACCTCGCGGAAATTGGGACAAAAATCGTCGATTTTCCTCCTTAAATGCCTGGACTATTGACGGAACGCCCTATCCCTTTATCCGGTACCGCACCTGCTGGTATGATCGGCAGTGAACGTGTTGTCATAATATTTCTCTCTACAATCGGCAATCGGCCAGATGATTAGCGCTTCAAATGACGCGCGAAACAGAGCGAATAGTGTCGAGTATTTCGACAATCCCTACTACTCAATATCTCAAAAACGGTCGTACCTCTTTTGAACTTTTAAGCCAGTAAGTTTCGACAATCATTCCATAATTTGTGTTAAGATTTCTGATAAGCAATGAAAGAGTTCACACTTTAACACTATAAATAAGAAACAATCGCTCTTATCCACTAACAATACTGTTCTGTTTACTCTGATGATGGCTACTTGGTAGCTGAAAGGTCCTAAGTACTTGACAGTATTTCAATTTTATAAGTATGATAGTTCCTTATTCATAGGGTCCAAATTTTGAGTGGATTGCATTTATCATTTGGCCGCTACACGAAAACATACTTCATGCCATATAACTCGATTCAAGATTAAATGGCAAAAATTAACAAATGTAACATGTGTCCGTCTTTCTAGTCGATTCCTCATGGATGATCTCTCTCAAATAAGCCTTCCTTATTCCGAATTATCTCGTATTGCTCTATTACTATTTGTTCAAGATTTCTCTCATTTTCAATTCGCACCTAGTTCATTTAAATAACTCCATGGAACAGAATCTGAGGATTGTTAGCCAGGTTAACGAGGAGGCCACGCAACTGTACGGCATTATCCTCTTTTGAGGGTTAAACTAACTAAAATGAGGAGGTGCTCCATCATGCATAAACCAAATTACTGATCTATTTGCGTATGGTACATTAACTATCAGATCTGTAAGGTCGTTCTCCAATAAATTGAAATATGTTTCACCATTTAAGTGAGGAGGAATTATAAAAGGTCCATTCCCACCATTTTCGAATAAATTTTCCATGAAAATGTTTTTTTTGAAACAAAATGTAAGAATACTTTTTTGAAGCAAAATTTTCCCAAAAACCTATAATTAGTTTCAGAATAAAATAAAATGATGCGATCCAAAATAGAGCAGAAAATGTGTTGCAAGTTCCCCGTACCGTCGCTTCTGTTAAGAAGCTTCGTCGACCGGTACCTACCATATAAAAAATTTTGCATCGATAAAGCCAAATTACCAAAACTGAAAGCTTGGCATGTTATGGTTCCTGAGTCATAAAACGAAAAACGTCTTCCAGTCTTCATCTTTGAAGCTCCGTAGGCTCTTTATTGGAACATTTCCGGACTTGATTTGATATAAATTTTTCTTATTTTCTTAGTTTGGCATATGAAATTCCGGATATGCTATATAGACATCTAGATATGGATCACCTTCCGCATAAAGGAAAACAAAATCAGTAATGATTTAATTCCTATGGGCCTCATTATCATTATCTGGATGAAGGGAAGGAAACGAGCAGACGATAAGCTCCCCGAATAACCGTTTTTTTGATAACTGGAGAATTTCCTACTCGGGACATTTTTGTTTTCCAGAATTACAGCTGCTGTCCTGATTCACAACAGTTTCAATAAAATGGAGAAGGGCATACAGTGGATTTGTCGTAGGAATCGGTTGGAATGTATAAATGAGGGTGATGGCAATATATAAAGGAATATTAAAAAATTAATCAATAACCGAAGAAATATAATAAACTATTTAACTAGCTTGATGAACAACTTGTTCTATCGAAAATAATTTTAAAGTAAAAAAAGCAACTCTAGAGCACAAACAATTAAAATTAATCTAGAAATTAATATTGAAATTAAATCTTTAAATATCATTTATAGATAAATTCACTTACAGATTCTAAATCTACTATGCGAATCGGACATAATAACATATTACTCCATCTATACATTTTGACCAATAATAATAAAGATTCTTGACCCAGTATGAATTATCTATGAAAATTCTCGGGAAATATGTCACATTACACTCTGTTTTACCACCCTGTTTTTGAGACGAAAATTTGAAACAGAGTGTAATGTTACCTATTTCCCGAGAATTTTCATATATAATTTTGACCAATCTTATATTCTGTTCTTTCATAGTAAAATGCAATAATATTGATAATATGAAGATGTAAATCAACCTAGCTCTCACCGGCTTAAACTAAAAAATTTTGCGGATCGAATTTGATTCAATAGACTCTACAACAAAAGTTTAATTAGATGGATTCACCAAATAGATGTCGCAACTCTTTCTTTCGATTAAAACTCTAAAGAAAAATTACGCTGCTAAGGTAATCAAAACTTATAATCTCAACCAAATGATCCAATTATCATTTATCTGAATCTATATTTACGGACTCGCCGATCATCGAACACCTTCAAGTTGCAGAGAAGTTTACTTTCACGGAATTTATCATTTGGTTTTTCAGCAATACACGAAAATATATTATGTAAAATTATCTCTTGATTGCGATGATGAGACGACACAGAATTAATGTCGTTGAGAATAACGATGAATTGATATTACCTCAAAGTTTATTGACCCCTACGTATTCCCTGATCTTAACCAACAAGCCGCGCGCCGACTCGCCAATTCGTTACAAATAATGAAAATCATGTGGTGAACTGCTTACGCTCAGTTTGAAATGCAAGAAAAATGAGAATAATGCAGAATAACTATCAGAATACGGCGTTGTCATTTCTCCTCGACGTCGAGGACGCCTACAAATCGACAGGCTGAAAGTACTGCATACACCTGACTAATACACAGGAATTGTAGCGAACGCCTCTAACGGCAGACACGTTGTACTATCAGTATACTTTTAATACACAAAACGACAGGTTGCACTAGCATCTGAGCGTCCAGACAAATTTTTGCCAACGGGTTCAGCTAACAAGTATGAATGATTTACTACGGGGAAACTTCCAAGCGTCCGTATACGGACGCTCTGTAGGAACCGGACGCTTGGAAGATAGCAATCCGTCAATGTATGGACGCTCGGAAAGTAGTAGGATAAATATATATATATATATATATATATATATATATATATATATATATATATATATATATATATATATATATATATATATATATATATATTTGTATGTTTTCTTGGTATATTGGTTCGTATATATACTGATAATGAAATAAAAATTCTGTTTTGACGTTTCGACAATGTTTATTGCCTTTATCAAAATTGTTAATTGAATTAGTGTTTCCATGTAATTTAGAATTTTTATTTCATTATCAGTATATATACGAACCAATATACCAAGAAAACATACAAATATTATAAATATATATATATATTTACATCCCGCTATCTCCAGGGCGTCCTTTCACTATTCCTACTCTGAGCGTCCACTGCGTATTTCTCATGCAATCTCTACTATAACGTATGAATATATTCCATCTTTGAACAGTAGAGGTCGTAATAAGTTCATAGCCTTCATATTATAGGAAACAATTTTTAAAATTTGCATTCTACTGATTTCAGAGCGTCCGTTCATAAAGCCGCTCCTGAGCGTCCAAAATATACAGTAAAGCTTTCAAATTTCGGGTACTCAGCGTCCCCGCAGTATAGTTTGCTTTCATACACCACATTTCTGAGCGTCCAGCGATGTTGCCAGTTCAGAAGGCTTATAATCGATATGAAGGATTTTACAAATCAAAAGATAATGCTAATCCTTTCGGACCGTTGTTGAATAAAACTGTTTTGTTGGTCCTCTATAACAGTCCCAAAATTTACATTGCGTATCATATTCTTTCTTGAATAACTGATGAACATTTCAGTTATATTTAAAGTTCAAAATTGAAAATATCCAATATGTAATGTATTTTTTATAAGAAAATGTATAGATAATTTTATTACTTAACTTGAAATTGCGTATTTTTCTAACCAAACGAAATTTTCTGTGGGAATTGAGGTGATCATACATACATTCATAATAAAATTTGAAGGCAATGAGAATGAAAAATTCCTTAACTAAAAAACGCACTTTATTCAATATAATCAAACTTAAAAAACAACGATACCTCCTCTTATTCTATATAGACAGAAAAATAAATAACTATATAAGGAATAGACAGAAAAATATATAACTAAATAATAATCTTTCTATAATGCAACGGCAGTAATTGTCCACATAAGTAAAAAATTGTCCACATAGGTAAAAGATATTAACTTCTTAACAACCTCTTTTGAGCTATAAAATCTTTTTTGAAATTGATTTGAAGAGCAGTTTTGAAAATGCGTAAGATCATCTTTTAGGGTCAAAAGGAATCTTGAATATACATTTATAAAACGATTGCAAAAATTTTTTAGCTTGAAAGAGGATACTGAACACATTTATTCAATCTACAGGTAATGACAAATTTAAACAAGTGAAATAATAACTTTTTCTTGTTATATACAGAAGTTGGGTCAAGGAATATGAAAATGAAATCACTTTTTTCTATTGAACTCAACAACCAGACTGTGGTTACTCACAATATTCAAAGCATCTGTCTACGATGAATGGATGACTGAATGAATGTAACTGGTAGTATAACGTAAAATGTAAAAAATACCGAAGAATTTTCGAGAACCGGCGTTTTGGGACGCTCACAAATCGACGGCCTGAAAGTACTATATACAAACACCTTTCCCATCTCCTACTCTGAGCGTTCACCACATGTTTCTACCGCTAAAGCTGAATAATATTCACAATCTACCGATTTCAAAGCATCCAAAACATATTTCTAAATGTCTAAATATCGGAAAGTACGCGTATAGTGGCTTCCATTCTGCACATTTCTGAGCGCCCAGCAATCTTATTTAAGGTAGCTGAATTCATAGGAAAGATTTTACTAGTCAAAAGTAATGAAAATTGAAAAAATACCTCACGATATTCTGTTTTCAATTCATGAAGACTTTCATAATCGGCGATTGAAAGTCCGAAACAGAATTCTTCAGTAGAGTTGATTAGAGAAGCACGTTTCACATAAGATATGTTGTGATAAACTGAGCTCATGTTGTAGAATTGGAATATCTGGTTGGTTGAGAATTTTCTCAACCTTGTTGTTATGGACTATCGTCAATAAGCAATATGAATAAGAAATAATCACCCTTCAAAAATTCAATTGTGGAAGCCGTTACTTTGTGATAGTTTATCATTTTAAGGAAATAATAAATGAAACTACTTTGTTATACTATCACTGATATTTAATATAGTCGTTACAATAGTTTCAACACTAAACGTGTCATCTTCAGACGGAACGAAGGTATGGATTTAACAAGTATTATATCTACTATATATAGGTTAAAGAAGGAATACAAACAAATTTTATGGCTATAGGAAATAGTTCTAGGAAAAACCAGAGAGGGGTAAAGTGATCAGGTGTTTCCGTGAGAACCTTAGTGGAGAGGTATATTTACTAACAGACTTTAAATACGATCAGGTTATTAATACATTGAAAAGATTACTGTAATATAAATCTAGTTGACCGCTAAGGATCTTATTATCATACATCTTCATTGCTTTGAAAATTCCCATTGACTCTAATATAATTAGTTTTGAAATTTTATCCTGACTATGTAACATTTGGACATTACTCAAAATAGGAAAGATATGGCCTGTTTCTTAAATATGATTTGCAAATGAAGAATCGGTCTTATTGATTTTAAAGGAACAAAAATGTTCTTTATATCTAACTGCTATGTTACGGCAAGATAACCTATGTATGATGTATAACCTATCACACTCTGAACAAGTTAGTTTATAAACTCCGGGACTTTTAAATTTGTCAGTTTTATATTTCGCATTGAACATAATATGAGATAATTTGTTTGGGGGCTTGAAGCTGATGGTCAGGTTATGATGGGATAACATGTTTGCAATTTTTTCGCTTATAGGACCAAAATAAGTTAAAGAAACTTATTTTAATTATCTTTGTCTTTCATAAAGGGATATGTGCTATTGTAAATTAATTTTTGTATTTCTCTATCTATTAATTTAGAAATAACTTGAGGAACGAAACCGTTATTTGTAGCAATAACTTTAATTGTATCTAATTCTTTACTAAGATTTTTTCGAGATAAGGGAAGGGAAAAGGCTCTATGTATCATTGAATGAAAAGCAGCTAGTTTATGACTATAGGGGCTATGTAAAGAGGTACAAATTACTGTATCTGTGAAAATAGGTTTTCTGTAAATGTCGAATGAGATGCTATTATTATGATGTAATAATGTTAAGTCTAAGAAATTTATTTTGTGATCCTTTTCTGTCTCTAATGTGAATTTTATGTTGGGATAAATATTATTGATGAATGATAAGAAAGCATCTAACTGTCTAAAATATTGTCTAGGTATCTGTACCAAAATTGAATATGTTTTTTGTTATGGCAGAACTCATTATAGTATCTTCTTTGTGAGTAATAAAAATATCTGCGAGAAGTGGACTTAATGGAGAACCGATAGCTAATCCGTTATTTTGAGTATAAAATTTGTTATTAAACTGACAGTACTTTTGACTGAGGCATATATCGAATGCCTGTTCTATTTCTGATTTTATCGAAGGATTAATATGTGACTTTTCAAAGATATTTGTGACTAAATTCCGACATTCAATGGGAGGGATATTTGAAAACATATTAGAAAAATCAAAGGATACCAAAATACCGTAGTTAGGTATAATTTTTGGTTTAATTTGTTTGTATTCCTTCTTCAACCTATATATAGTAGATATAGTACTTGTAAATTCATACCTTCGTTTTCGTCTGAAGATGACACGTTTAGTGTTGAAACTATAGTAACGACTATGATAAATATCAGTGATAGTATAACAAAGTAGTTATATTTATTATTTCGTTAAAATAATCACCCTTATTCACTATAATTATTTCTTATTTATAGTGCTATCCACAGTAACTCTTTTATAGTTTATTAGTCAACAAGCAATATTAAGGGATTTTCTCGCAATGACATGATTTTCAACTATGATTGAAAATATTCTTTTCTAACAAGCTGGGAACATGGAATGGTATCTTCGCTTAGTTGGTCTCAATTTCCAGTTCCACAAAATAGATGACTTTCACCCATAGATGACAACATAGTCTTCACAAAATCATCAAAGTATGATGCAGACACAATAACATTTGAAAATATTCAATCTCCAGATTGAAGATCGGAAATAGTTTTAATTTTTTATATCCAGAAATAGACGCTCAAGATGAGTCGATAACTTTATGTTCGAATTGGATAGAAATTTCAATATTGCTTTGCAAAGATATTCTCTGACTAATCGGCTGTGTTTAATTCAGCAAAACTAATAATATTCCTGGAAATGATTGAAAAGATTGTTCTCATTACCAGCTGTTGAATGCGCTGATATTGTTTTTACAGACATATAGATATGTCGAAGATCACCTCTTGCGAGAACGGAAACATAATCAGTAATGATTTCATACTTGTAGGGTTCACTATTATTATCTGTATGATGGGAAGATGACGATAAGTGTCTCCTAATGAATTTGTTTGGGCCTCTAGAGGGCCCAATTTTGGCCTATGGACAAAGTCTTAGAGCAAACAGAGAAATACATCGGCTATTCAGATTTGAAACAACGTACGGAAATTCGTTCACTATTCCAAGTTATAACGAATTTCATCATAAAAAACGCGGAATTTCATTTAGCGACTATAAACGAGGGTCGGTACAATGGATTCCGCGCGAAAAACTATACTTTTTTAATTGTTTCAAAATGCACCTGAATGCTTATGATTGTTTTGTGTGAATGTGAGTGTATGTAAACGTGTGGTGTATATGTGACCGTGACATGATGTCATTATAGGGTGTTACATATCAAAATCATCATCAACTGATATACTGATTTCTGACTCGGGGAAATTAGAATATTCTTCACCTTCACAATGCTTACATATGAGCTACAAGGTAATCCTAAATTTTTCATAAACATTTACCCGTACAATTTTATTCACAATCACGAGGGATTATTTTGAACAATTCATCGGGACGCGCATTTTTATTGTTTGTATTGGAGTAAATTCGTTCAGACTATTCCTCCAACCCCATTTCTTCGGATCAATGGTTTGATTACCGAATACGCTAACAATATGTTGCTTTGCAGCATTATCGTATGTTCATATGGTTACCTTGTTGAAATCTTATGTAGAGTATGGAAGATCGGGAATTGTAATTTGCTGATAAATGCGTTAAACAAAGAGCTCCCAATTTTTCATGCCAGCGAACGATTACATTATGCCAAGGCATCACAAGGTAACCATATGAAAATACGATGATGCTGCAAAGCAACATATTTTTAAGATTATTACCAAGTTCAGGTTTGGATCGGTAATAAAACCATTGATCCAACGGAATGGGGTTGGAGAAATAGTTCGAATGGACTTACAAACAGTAAAAATGTACATCCCAATGAGTTGATCAAAATAATCTCTTGTGGTTGTATAAAAAAATGTACTGGTAAATGTTCGTGCTTAAAAATAGGACCACCTTGTAGCTCAATATGTAAGCATTATGGCTTATTGCCGCTAAATGAAATTCCGCGCTAGTTTTTATGATAAAATTCGTTATAACTTGAAATTGTGAACGAATTCCCGTACGCTGTTTCATACCTAAATAGCCGATGTATTTCTCTGTAGTTTGCTCCAAGACTTTGTTGATAGACTCAAAATTGGGCCCTTTAGAGGTCCAAACACATTTATTAGGATAGCTTCATTTCTACTCCACTCAAATCGATATGCTTGGATTTAAATAGTCGCTATGAAAATCTCTTAAAGAACGTAGAATTTTAATTCCGTGAAAAATGTCTAACCCCAAAAGATTTGAATTTTTAAGCTATCTAAAATTTTCAAAATGGCGCCAAAGTTATGTCTTTAAACCAAAATGATTGAATTTCGGACATTGAGTGCAGAATAATAGAATATTTCGAATCAATTTGGTTCAAGATCGAGAACTTAAGTATTTCGTCTGGAATTCGTAAAATACAGATTTTTTTTTTGGCCCAAAAAAATGGGGTAGGTCAAAATACCAGAAACCGAAAGAAGAGAAATAAAAATACTATGTTTCCACCGAAACAGAATATGAAATAAACAAAAACACTTTGACATATACTCCATTTTTCAATGTGCTAAAAAACAGAGTAAATGGACCCTACCTTGGGCCCACGCCCTCTAATCGATTTCGGACCAGAGCCAAAAATCGCGTATTAATTTTTCCGAAAACTGTTGTTGAAACATTTTTCCATACAACTCAAAGCTTTGTCTCAAAATGCAAAAAATTGAGAAAAGGCCATTTTTGCTTCCAAAATATGGCCATAGCTTTTTGAGCACAGGGTTAATGCAAATTTAAACTACCCCATCGTTCTCAGCGTGTCAAAATACATAGAATAGACCGCAATTAGACCTCGCGGAAATTAGGACAAAAATCGTCGATTTTTCTCCTTAAATGCCTGGACTATTGACGGAACGCGGTATCCCTTTATCCGGTACCGCACCTGCTGGTGTGATCGGCAGTGAACGTGTTGTTATAATATTTCTCTCCACAATCGGCAATCGGCCAGATGATTAGCGCTTCAAATGACGCGCGAAACAGAGCGAATAGTGTCGAGTATTTCGACAATCCCTACTACTCAATATCTCAAAAACGGTCGTACCTCTTTTGAACTTTTAAGCCAGTGAGTTTCGACAATCATTCCATAATTTGTGTTAAGATTTCTGATAAGCAATGAAAGAGTTCACACTATAACACTATAAATAAGAAACAATCGCTCTTATCCATAACAATACTGTTCTGTTTACTCTGATGATGGCTACATGGTAGCTGAAAGGTCCTAAGTACTTGACAGTATTTCAATTTCATAAGTATGATAGTTCCTTATACATAGGGTCCAAATTTTGAGTGGATTGCATTTATCATTTGGCCGCTACACGAGAACATACTTCATGCCATATAACTCGATTCAAGATTAAATGGCAAAAATTAACAAATATAACATGTGTTGGCAATGTCCGTCTTTCTAGTCGATTCCTCATGGATGATCTCTCTCAAATAAGCCTTCCTTATTCCGAATTATCTCGTATTGCTCTATTACTATTTGTTCAAGATTTCTCTTATTTTCAATTTGCACCTAGTACATTTAAATAACTCCATGGAACAGAATCTGAGGATTGTTAGTCAGGTAAACGAGGAGGCCACGCAACTGTACGGCATTATCCTCTTTTGAGGGTTAATCTAACTAAAATGAGGAGGTGCTCCATCATGCATAAACCAACTGACTGATCTATTTGCGTATGGTACATTAACTATTAGATCTGTAAGGTCGTTCTCCAATAAATTGAAATATGTTTCACCATTCAAGTGAGGAGGAATCATAAAAGGTCCATTCCCACCATTTTCGAATAGATTTTCCATGAAAATGTTTCTTTTGACAAAAAATGGAAGAATACTTTTTTGAAGCAAAATTTTCTCAAAAACCTATAATTAGTTCCAGCATAAAATAAAATGATGCGATCCAAAATAAAGCAGAAAATGTGTTGCAAGTTCCCGGTACCATCGCTTCTGTTAAGAAGCTTCGTCGACCGGTACCTACCATATAAAAAATTTTGCATCGATAAAGCCAAATTACCAAAATTGAAAGCTTGGCATGTTATGGTTCCTAAGACATAAAACGAAAAATATCTTTCAGTCTTCATCTTTAAAGCTCCGTAGGCTCTTTATTGGAACATTTCCGGACTTGATTTGATATAAATTTTTCTTATTTTTTTAGTTTGGCATATGAAATTCCGGATATGCTATATAGACATCTAGATATGGATCCATTTCCGCATGAAAGAAAACAAAATCAGTAATGATTTAATTCCTATGGGCCTCATTATCATTATCTGGATGGAGGGAAGGAAACGGGCAGACGATAAGCTCCCCGAATAACCGTTTTTTGGATAACTGGGGAATTTTCTACTCGGGACATTTTTGTTTTCCAGAATTACAGCTGCTGTCCTGATTCACAACAGTTTCAATAAAATGGAGAAGGGCATACAGTGGATTTGTCGTAGGAATCGGTTAGAATGTATAAATGAGAGTGATGGCAATATATAAAGGAATATTAAAAAATTAATCAATAACCGAAGAAATATAATAAACTATTTAACTAGTTATGGAACAACATATTCTATCGAAAATAATTTTAAAGTAAAAAAAGCAACTCTAGAGCACAAACAATTGAAATTAATCTAGAAATTAATATTGAAATTAAATCTTTAAATATCATTTATAGATAAATTCACTTACAGATTCTAAATCTACTATGCGAATCGGACATAATAACATATTACTCCATCTATACATTTTGACCAATAATAATAAAGATTCTTGACCCAGCATGAATTATATATGAAAATTCT
Organism: Endomychus coccineus; assembly: GCA_958510875.1. Lineage (NCBI taxonomy): Eukaryota > Metazoa > Arthropoda > Insecta > Coleoptera > Endomychidae > Endomychus > Endomychus coccineus. Next base: position 95,924,071 of record OY294067.1, read on the forward strand.
CGGGAAATATGTCACATTACACTCTGTTTTACCACCCTGTTTTTGAGACGAAAATTTGAAACAGAGTGTAATGTGACCTATTTCCCGAGAATTTTCATATATAATTTTGACCAATCTTATATTCTGTTCTTTCATAGTAAAATGTAATAATATTGATAATATGAAGATATAAATAACCTAGCTCTCACCGGCTTAAACTAAAAAATTTTGCGGATCGAATTTGATTCAATAGACTCTACAACAAAAGTTTAATTAGATGGATTCACCATATAGATGTCGCAACTCTTTTTTTCGATTAAAACTCTAAAGAAAAATGACGCTGCTAAGGTAATCAAAACTTATAATCTCAACCAAATGATCCAATTATCATTTATCTGAACCTATATTTACGGACTCGCCGATCATCGAACACCTTCAAGTTGCAGAGAAGTTAACTTTCACGGAATTTATCATTTTCAGCAATACACGAAAATATATTATGTAAAATTATCTCTTGATTGCGATGATGAGACGACACAGAATTAATGTCGTTGGGAATAACGATGAATTGATATCACCTCAAAGTTTATTGACCCCTACGTATACCCTGATCTTAACCAACAACCCGCGCGCCGACTCGCCAATTCGTTACAAATAATGAAAATCATGTGGTGAACTTCTTACGCTCAGTTTGAAATGCAAGAAAAATGAGAATAATGCGGAATAACTATCAGAATACGGCGTTGTCATTTCTCCTCGACTTCGAGGACGCCTACAAATCGACAGGCTGAAAGTACTGCATACACCTGACTAATACACAGGAATTGTAGCGAACGCCTCTAACGGCAGACACGTTGTACTATCAGTATACTTTTAATACACAAAACGACAGGCTGCACTAGCATCTGAGCGTCCAGACAAATTTTTGCCAACGGGTTCAGCGAACAAGTATGAATGATTTACTACGGGGAAACTTCCAAGCGTCCGTATACGGACGCTCTGTAGGAACCGGACGCTTGGAAGATAGCAATCCGTCAATGTACGGACGCTCGGAAAGTAGTAGGATAAATATATATATATATATATATATATATATATATATGTATATATATATATATATATATATGAAAAATCTTGTCTTCCGGATAGATTCCGCGTCACAATAGCTCGACTTGATGCCGACGTTTCGCCATCCATTACAGGTGGCATCTTCAGGGCAGGCTTGAGGCTTGAACTGAAACTGGTTCTACTGGTTTCTGTAGCCGTATTTATTGTATGAAAAATCCTTCACGCTACATAGTTCACTGCCTTAATTCCGGTGGTCAACTTCGTTCCGGCACCTGACCCTGCCGTTGTGCGATCATGTGCGAAGTGGACTTTTCGAGGATGGGTTTCCAAATGTTGAGAAGGTAATATCCTGAGTCACGATTCATATTATTCGGATGTTTTAGGATTTCTATAGCTTCAAGGATTTTACGCTGATAGAAGTTTGGTGCTCGGACTAGGATTTTAGTATCTTCAAAAAGGATTTGATGATTTGTGTCAAACTTGTGTTCCGCAAGTGCAGATTTACTGGAATCACGTAGCCTTGTACAGCGCTCATGTTCTTTCACACGAGTATCTAATGTACGACCTGTTTCACCAATGTAGACTTTACCGCAAGAACAGGGAATGCTATAAACACCTTCTAATTGGAGAGGAGGAAGGGGATCTTTGATAGGTTTGTAAAACTGAGATAATTTTGGGAGTGTGGAAAACCGGATAGAAATATTATGTTTTTTGAGGATTCTGGAAACTCGATCTGTTATATTTTGAATTTATGGAAGCAATCTGCCATAAACTCCCAGTTTCACAGAGCTGTCAACCTATCTCAGCATCAATCCTTAAAATCAGAATTGAAACATCTTCCATCTGCCTTATTATCAAACAATCGACATGAGCCAGAAACCCCCCCGCCTGCTTTATCCACGGCCTATCTTCCATATATTCAAAATATAACAGATCGAATTTCCAAAATACTCAAAAAACATATTATTTCTACCCGGTTTTCCACACTTCCAAAATTATCTCAGTTCTACAAACCTATCAAAGATCCCCTTCCTCCTCTCCACTTAGAAGGTGTTCATAGCATTCCTTGTTCTTGCGGTAAAGTCTACATTGGTAAAACAGGTCGTACAGTAGCTACTCGTGTGAAAGAACATGGGCGCTGTACAAGGCTTCGTGACACCAGTAGATTTGCACTTGCGAAACACAAGTTTGACACAAATCATCAAATCCATTTAGAATATACTAAAATTCTTGTCCGAGCCCCAAACTTCTATCAGCGTAAAATCCATGAAGCTATAGAAATCCTAAGACATCCGAATAATCTGAACCGTGACTCAGGATATTACCTTCCCAACATTTGGAAACCCATCCTCGAAAATTCCACTTCGCACATGATCGCACAACGGCAGGGTCAGGTGAACTATGTAGCGTGAAAGATTTTTCCTACAATAAATACGGCTACAGAAGCCAGTAGAACCAGTTTCAGTTCAAGCCTCAAGCCAGCCCTGAAGATGCCACCTGTAATGGTTGCCGAAACGTCGGCATCAAGTCGAGCTATTGTGACGCGGAATCCATCCAGAAGACAAGAGTTTTCAAGATTAGCTGTCCGCGGAAGTATACTATCCAAGATATCCAACCTCTACGGAGAGGAAATCAAGAAGAAATCCAGAAGCCTGCGAAATCTCCGCACCAAACTGGTGAGTTTGCTCTGTTCTCTTACTTTTCTCTGTCGTTGTCGTGATCATAATCTGATTCCCAATTTCCTTAAAATATCTCATCCTATAAATTCACATTCATCCAAAAACATAATTAAACGCGCTAGTTTAGCTTTGATTCGGGAACGAATTGAGTATACTAGACGCGAGATCAATTTCATCAATATAACCCTCTTTGGCCTCCACCTTGAACTTTCAAATACCCTTTCAGCATCCGATTGGTTGGTTCTCGACCGAATTACCTATGATCAAGCCGATCAAATTCGTATCCTCAATTCCAAACGTCATATTCAAAAATTCAATAAACTTCTTGCCTCCCAACGCCCTCAGCACCAACCTTCAAGACCAACCCCTCTTGTGAATTCTGTGGTTAATTTATCTTCACATACCCTTACTGAAGCTGAACAATCGGTTCTATGTAAAGGTCCTAATTCTGTTTTCTCCTCCAAAAATATTCCTACGACACCCATTATTTCTGCTGTGGAAGCATCCCTACATAAAGTTCCCCATCTCACAGCAGATGAAATTCGTTTCGAAACTGCTGAAATTCTCCGTCATTCCAAGATTCCTAAATCAAATTGCCCTAAACCTTTAATTCAAGCTCTCAATTCACTCAAATCAAATCCTGATTTGGCTATTTTGAGGGCTGATAAAGGAAACTCCACTGTTGTCATGAATCTTTCAGATAGATTATGACAACAAAATCCTGCAACATCTGCAAACTAATTCCTATAAGCTCCTACCAAAAGATCCCACCTCCTCTATAGAACGTTCAATTTCACAAATTATTCGTCATTCTTCCCTTTCATGATTCAGATAAGAAATTTGTTATCCCCCATTGTTCAAAATGTCCCCGTTTATACGGTTTGCCTAAAATTCATAAGCCCTCAGTTCCCCTGAGACCAATTTTCAGCACTATCGGATCTCCTACTTATAAGCTCTCTCGATATCTGTCATCTATTCTCAAACCCCTTGTAGGTGATTCCAATAGTTTTATCCTAAATTCCTTTCATTTCGTTGAAAAACTTCAAACGTTGAAAGTTGACCCAAGCGATTTGCTCGTCAGCTTCGACGTCGAATCGCTGTTTACCAATGTTCCCATTCCAGACACCCTTTGCATAATTTCTCGATTGGGCTTGCTACCGTTAATTGATTTTTGTCTATCCTCCACATATTTTCTATACGATGGCAAGTTCTATGAGCAATCCTCGGGAGCTGCCATGGGTTCCCCACTTTCACCGATCATAGCTAATATCTTCATGGAAGCTTTTGAACAAGATGCCATTGACTCATCTGTTCTCAAGCCGAAGTGTTGGTTTAGATATGTCGACGATACTTTCGTTATTTGGCAACATGGTCGCGGAAAGCTTGTTCCCTTCCTCAATCATTTGAACTGATTACATCCCAATATCCTTTTCACCATGGAAGTCGAATGGGAAGGTTCACTCCCGTTCCTGGATGTATTGGTTAGTCGACAGACTGACGGTACTTTAGGACATTTTGTGTATCGGAAACCCACCCATACCGATAGATACCTCAATGGTCTTTCCCACCACCACCCTGCCCAAAAGCAATCTGTCATAAACTCACTGGTTCACAGAGCTGTCAACCAATCTCAGCCTCAATCCTTAAAATCAGAATTGAAACATCTTCCATCTGCCTTATTATCAAACAATTTCTCCCATCACAACATTCAAAAAGCCATAAAGAAATACACTTCACCTAAAATTTCAAATCGACCTGAGCCAGAAACCCCCGCCTGCTTTATCCACGGCCTATCTTCCATATATTCAAAATATAACAGATCGAATTTCCAAAATCCTCAAAAAACAAATATTTTCTACCCGGTTTTCCACACTTCCAAAATTATCTCAGTTTTACAAACCTATCAAAGATCCCCTTCCACCTCTCCACTTAGAAGGTGTTCATAGCAAAAAGAAATATCACGAGCCAAAACTTTCTAACAGCTACAAACAGCATTATCCTAAACATGTTCAATTGTAGGTTAATTGTTGAATTCGCTTCTAACAAAACCTTGTATAAGGCGGTTACATTGACGTTTCATATTTCGATTTCAAAATGAATAATACTTTGTCCATTCTAATGTCTGTGAATTCTCATTACCCTGCATTCGATGGCTATTTCCGAAATTGTACATATTAGAAAATGAAAGAGTTTCATAACAGAGCCTCGTAAGAAGAGATGTCTTCAAACGTTTTGTAGATCTTTCTCGGCTCTACAACTTTTTTATTATCACTGTAATTCAAGCTCTCAATTCACTCAAATCAAATCCTGATTTGGCTATTTTGAGGGCTGATAAAGGAAACTCCACTGTTGTCATGAATCTTTCAGATTATGACAACAAAATCCTGCAACATCTGCAAACTAATTTCTATAAGCTCCTACCAAAAGATCCCACCTCCTCTATAGAACGTTCAATTTCACAAATTATTCGTCATTCTTCCCTTTCATGATTCAGATAAGAAATTTCTTATCCCCCATTGTTCAAAATGTCCCCGTTTATACGGTTTGCCTAAAATTCATAAGCCCTCAGTTCCCCTGAGACCAATTGTCAGCACTATCGGATCTCCTACTTATAAGCTCTCTCGATATCTGTCATCTATTCTCAAACCCCTTGTAGGTGATTTCAATAGTTTTATCCTAAATTCCTCTCATTTCGTTGAAAAACTTCAAACGTTGAAAGTTGACCCAAGCGATTTGCTCGTCAGCTTCGAAGTCGAACCGCTGTTTACCAATGTTCCCATTCCAGACCAGACACCCTTTCCATAATTTCTCGATTGGGCTTGCTACTGTTAATTGATTTTTGTCTATCCTCCACATATTTCTATACGATGGCAAGTTCTATGAGCAATCCTCGGGAGCTGCCATGGGTTCCCCACTTTCACCGATCATAGCTAATATCTTCATGGAAGCTTTTGAACAAGATGCCATTGACTCACATGTTCTCAAGCCGAAATGTTGGTTTAGATATGTCGACGATACTTTCGTTATTTGGCAACATGGTCGCGGAAAGCTTGTTCCCTCCCTCAATCATTTGAACTGATTACATCCCAATATCCTTTTCACCATGGAAGTCGAATCGCAAGGTTCACTCCCGTTCCTGGATGTATTGGTTAGTCGACAGACTGACGGTACTTTAGGACATTTTGTGTATCGGAAACCCACCCATACCGATAGATACCTCAATGGTCTTTCCCAACACCACCCTGCCCAAAAGCAATCTGTCATAAACTCCCTGGTTCACAGAGCTGTCAACCAATCTCAGCCTCAATCCTTAAAATCAGAATTGAAACATCTTTCATCTGCCTTATTATCAAACAATTTCTCCCATCACAACATTCAAAAAGCCATAAAGAAATACACTTCACCTAAAATTTCAAATCGACCTGAGCCAGAAACCCCCCCGCCTGCTTTATCCACGGCCTATCTTCCATATATTCAAAATATAACAGATCGAATTTCCAAAATCCTCAAAAAACAAATATTTTCTACCCGGTTTTCCACACTTCCAAAATTATCTCAGTTTTACAAACCTATCAAAGATCCCCTTCCACCTCTCCACTTAGAAGGTGTTTATAGCAAAAAGAAATATCACGAGCAAACTCTCTAACAGCTACAAACAGCATTATCCTAAACATGTTTAATTGTAGGTTAATTGTTGAATTCGCTTCTAACAAAACCTTGTTTAAGGCGGTTACATTGACGTTTCATATTTCGATTTCAAAATGAATAATACTTTGTCCTTTCTAGTGTCTGTGAATTCTCATTACCCTGCATTCGATGGATATTTCCGAAGTCGTACATATTAGAAAATGAAAGAGCTTCATAACAGAGCCTCGTAAGAAAAGATGTCTCCATACGTTTTGTAGATCTTTCTCGGCTCTACAACTTTTTTATTATCACTGTAGCGTAACATTTTTTTTGCCATCGGAAAAGAGGATTATGGCTTTTTGCCAACTTTGGTGCCCTTTGCATTTTTCAATTTTGGTTGTAGCATAGCGAGAAATAAATTGTAGAGAATATTGTGGTCTACTATTCTTCTGTAGAAAATTTTTCTTTACGACCTACACTTCTCAAAATCAAAAACATTTTGATATTCCCAAAAATACACAACTTATCGAGTTTAAGCTCGTCATTTATATTATAGAAGAAAAAAAGCTTAATAATTCTTTTCCAGAAAATTTTACAGATTTACTGAACTAATACTCACAATTCACAATAATTTCATTATTTAGATGTCGTCTTCAACATGACCCAACCTAGAATTATCAGGATAGAACGTGTTGTGTTTCAATGATAAGTTCTCATCTGTATCGATGAGGAATATTAGAAGCTCATAGTTCTGAACAGCTGATATTTCACTGTCTCATGGAGCTTCCTCGGTAGATCAAGATATCTTCTAATGAGCTCCGAGAGAGAGTCAAACATCAGCTGTTGTCTACAACTGTTAGTATGTAATGTATGTGATCTAGATTGAAGAATATGTCCATTGTTATCTAGCTAAAGATAACAAGAAATGAATGAATTATATGCATTTAGCTCTCAATTGTCACATTAGTTGTTCCAGTTTCCTTGATTTAGTAGAACCGTTGATTAAAATCAACTGTATAACTACAACCAGGAGTATAAAATGAAGACAATATAATTTGTATGGGTCGCCACTTAAATACAATGCAATATCTACCGTCAATACTGAACATTTTCCTTTCAATGAAACTAGATATAGAACTTAACATGACGGAAAACATTGTTGTGTGATGTCAGGCACGTTCCTTCTCTCTTCTTTAGAAAGTAGATGTATACAGTTTGTTCTCCCAAACTTTGCAAGAGTTCCTATCTTTTCCATAATGTACAAATAAAATCAACCGCTCTCATTGTCTCACGTCTGCTATTGCTCAAGTTTAAGAATTGAACATCTTTCTAGTGTTTGTTCATAAAATGAATTAACTTTGATTGAGAATTTAGCCCCTTCAATACAAAGTTTTGCACAAACTTGAAACTTTACAATGAAGTCATCCTGAGTATTGAGATAATTCTGAGCTTATCCGACAATTCGATACCTTGTAGCATCCAAACTTTTGAATAGAAATATTGTAGTAAGTACAAAGACGGAATATGTTTGGAACATACAGAAACTTTAAACAAGAAATCTTTGAGTTTGCCAATAATATTTCAATTCAAGTCTCTGCGAAGGCGACGTCAGAAATTCAATAGTAATCTCTAATATTATCTCATTATCTCCTCGGACGCTTATATTATATCAGTCATCAGCAATGTCTCAAGTTTGCAGGTAATATGATAAAATTGTGATGTTTGAATTCTCTATGGATCTAACACGAAAAATTGGAATCTTAGTAACTCATACAAAATGTTTATTTGAAATTTACCAACATGCAACTATGAATAATATGGACCAATTCACAATTTATTTGAGCTCATTAGGGAATATTCAAAAATGCATTTATGATGATGAACTGGATTCGTAGAAATTAATTTAATCTTATCAGAAAGTTTTAATGAAATTTAGAATCGCCCACCATTAACCCTTTCTGCGGTTAAGACTGACTAGCATCACAGACAAAAATGTTTACATTTCACAACATAGTTGTGCTGTAATGTATTGTGGTGGCTTATGCTCGGGAGTGTAGACGTATACAAGCACTTTGATAATACATATGAACAAGGAAAAAGAAAATTACAAAAGCAGACTTGCAAATACCCTACCAACGTATTACTCGTCTGCGAAAAATCATAAGGATTGAAAAAACTAACCTGTGAAACATTTAAGAACAAACTAAACTGCGAAATCATTGCCGCTTAGAGCTTCAAACTTACTGGCTGGACTTGAATCGCTGTTCCAGAATATTTAATTCGGTATATCATCTATTCGCATAGATCAGCACTATCCATTCACAGCCCAGCACTTAGCCCCATGTGAACATGCAACAGCCAAGCCTAACGCTCGCCATATTGTTTGTACACGTTTTTCATGTCATATTAGTAGTTCCGATTAATGAGCCTCTATTTTGTGTTAAAACTGATGAAATAACTATAGATTGATATTACCCAAATGTGAGTCCATTTCAACAATTTTTGAAATTGTGTATTTGTATCAACAAAAAATCATATAGAGAGATAACATCAATACAAACAGTGAAACGAAAAATGTATTCTTATAATTTTGAATCATGCAAATTTAACAATACCTTGATAAAAATTGAGACAAAAATAAAAGATAACACACAAAATTTTAAATACCTCTATGAATTCTATGAATATATTAAGCTACTTATTGAAAGACTTACACAGAAACAAACCATAATATATTGTATTGAAAATACATAAATACAATAATTAATAATTATTCTTGACCCAGGTAGGACTTACGTCTTCTGATAATGGTCGTGAGACCGAAATGTACGAAAATACGAAAATAATTAGCATATGTGTTAGTGTGACCTATTTCTCAATAATTTATATAAAATGAGCCCAATAATTTTAATTTCATAGGTTCATCTACTTAAGATGGTTAAATACGTGCGTGTGTGCGAGCGTAATCCAGTGTGGAGACGATGTGCGCCGTTCCTTTTGGTCGCATATATTTTAAATTTGCAGATCGCTTTATAGCGGTGAAAATAGAAACTGTATTGTTCCTGAGCGCGGCAGCCCGTTTTTAGTGATATTTCTGATATCTATCATCATTTTTGTCTGGTTATAAATATATTCCACAAGTATATATTTTACCTGCAGAAGTGTCTGAAAATCTCATTTTAAGATTAAAGTGATGTCATGTCACGATCTATTTTATGTCTTTATTATGTGGTACATTTCGATAGTACAGTCGACAGCAACTGTCAGTATAATATATTCAGTATGAATAATTTTGAAAGTCAACTTGATAGCAGGTGTCAATAAAATATGAAGTTGTGAAATACAGTATGCAGACCTTTTGGATAAAATTTCAATGTAAAATTTATGATTTAATTTTTATTTGATTTATATTTATTTAACCCGCAGGAGTGTCCGAAAAATATTTTGTTAACAAGAGTAAGGGAAGTGACGTGATCAATAACTTATACATAATTTTTTTTTTAGCCATTATTAAGCCGGAGTGAGGTGCAGCCGGACTGAATCGCTTTTTGAATTGGCTTTCATGACACACGGTTCGTTCTCGTAAAGTGGCCAAATGGTAAAAGCAATCCGCATAAAATTTTGATACAAGCGATATGATGCTCAAAATTTACGTGCATGAAAATTCGAAGTCGTACCTTGAGCCGTTTTTGGGTTATTGATCAAAGCGGTCTTCCGAAATACTCGACGCTGTTTGCTTTGTCTTGCATACTGTTGAGTATGCTAACTATTTGGCTAATTGTAGAGAGACGTATACTATAGGATAACCTAGCTACTCGTACTAAAGAGGTGAGTTCGCCTACACTTATGCAACATAGGCTGACGTCTATTGAAATTCGTCACCACATTGAGCTAGGAACGTACTTTCTGAGAATTTCGCAAGAGAAAATCTGACGGCTATCAAGCGAAAAGGCAAAAATCTTCACTCCCGAACAAGTTTTATCAAGAATGCCGATGACCAGAAATGACATGCAACAAAAGCAGTAGTAGTAGTAGTAGTGATTATGGTTAGTATCACTGATAGCTTAACATTCTCTTTTATCTAAGTTGGTACTAATTATGAGTATATTGGAAGTTGTAGGTGTAATGAATTAAAACGAGTGAATGTTGAGAATCTTCAAGATCTTATACCAGCAATATTAGTGAATGTGCCCAATACAAAAACAAAAAGGCAAATTTACAGTAACATAACATTTCTATGCAACTGTGTACTACTCTCTGCGTTCACCGGATCTCCAGTGATCCTCCTTCTCTTCAAACTATTATCAACAGAGGGAGTGCATCAGTCAGAAAATAAGAATCGATAATTTCCTCAATATGAGCTGGACACTTATTTTTCAAAGTTAAATACTGTAATTTTAATAATAAGAATTTTTAAATTTTGCTAAATTCATACAAAAATTCACATGTAAATTGAATGAAAATATTATATAATATAAATATAAAATAAAACTTTATTCCAATTAGATAAAAAAATAAGAATACATTTTCATTATTAAAATTAATAAGCTGATTAATTGAATTACTTAAATAATAATAATGAATAATTTATATATCTTGAGAATAATTTATTTCATTACTAGGTGTAGAAAAACCATAGTATCGAATGATTTGCATCATATTCGTGGATAATGGCTGACATAATCGCTCATATAATAATATATTATTCTTCGTGGTGAAAAAAGAAGAGCTTCACGTATCTATAGAGATGCAAAAATCTCATGTTTTTTGACAGCTGTACAAAAACGCATTTGATCGTTAAATTTCATATGAATTGATACTTCACGAGAAGCTTTCAATTTGAAATAATCCTCTTCATTCCGGAAGATGATATAAACCCGGAAACATCGTGAAACCAATATAAAACATGTCGACAACAATTAAAATCAAACCATACTCCGAGTGATAGGAAACTTTTCCACTTGCAACGTGCTTTGTGTGGAAATATGAGAGAAAAGTTCTCAAAAGCAGAAAACATCATGGACCTTTCAGTATATTTTGTATTGAAGTCGTTTGACTTTTATTATTGCTTTCCAGCACGTGAGTTCATTCTGTTCGATATAAAAATATAAAATCAAAGAGAAATCTCCACATCATGGAACTTAATTCAAATTCATCTGGATAAATACCGCAAACAGAGCACCTACATCAGCGTAAATTTAAGAGAAGAGGAAAGTAACTGACCAACCCTTCAAGACCCCTCATAATATCTTATCTTTAGCAGTGGCGGCTCCTCGAAGGAGGCTGAGGAGGCTCAGCCTCCTCACAATTTTTATAGTTATACCAATTATAATTGGAGGATTTGGAAACTGATTAGTGCCTTTAATATAGGCACTAATCAGTTTCCAAATCCTCCAATTATAATTGGTTATCTTGTTGATCATTCTTCATTCTTCATTTTATTTCCTGTTTCTCTAATAATTTTCTAAATTTTACAATTAATTCCCCGTTCTCAGTAGTTATTTTTAATCTGGCAACAGTGCCCTGAGGCTAGACTCTCTATATATCTCAAACGCTGAGCATGTGTTGTTCAACACAGTTGCCGTTTTTCCGACCAGTCAATCGCCAAATAGCGTGAAACAGCGAAAATGGCAACAGCGTCTGGAGGCTAGCCTGTCGCCCGCCTTTAAGTTCAGTACAGTCGGTGTGGTACGGAATACGACACATGCGTATTGCGTCAGTGCTTGTTTTGTTTTATGCGGGTATAATGGTTGAGTGACACCACACGAAATAAGGTTAGATTAGAATTCGTCTGTTCGGTAAATTATTAATTGTAAAAATAGACAACTAGTGGAAAGATTATTAGGGTTCTACGATGTTAGTTCGAGAAGAACAGTGGTCAATTTATTCAATTTTTTAATGGAAACATTTCAACGATTCGACTTTGCGAATAAATCAGACTTACGACGACATCTGTAATGGCGGGACATTTAAAAGGTCTTCAAACAAACGAACGTAAGTTTTAAATAACATAGTAGGAAACAGAATTCCCTGTAATGCTCGAACTCGATGGAATTTTACATCACGTGCAATGTTTAGTTTACCATCCATAAAAATAAAGACAAATTAATTGAAACATTTGATTTTATATTTAACAGTGATGACTTTTCAACAGATCAGGTTTCATTAAATGCTGCTGTTGGTTTAAAATCTTATTTAGAAAATGAAGAATTTTTGTTTTTTCTTGATACTTTTAAATTAATATTTGAACAAACTGATCTTATTTTTCAAATTTTACAACATAAATTCACTAATATAATTCATTCAAGAGATCGTTTAAGACATCTCATTGATAAAATTTCAAGTTTCCGTTATACAGAATTTCATTTTAATATTTTATTTGAAAATTTTTCAACTGATGAGGCTTCTCCCGTGAAAAGGAAGAAAACATATAATTTGGCAGACAAGAAACTACATTATAAACAACTTTTTTATGAAATTTTAGATACTATTAAAGGTCAAATATTGAGATTCAATTTTCCGATTTACATGAATTGAAGTATTTCTATTTGACGAATAGAAGATTTTTCGAATCTTTTTCAAAAGAGTTTCTCAATACACTTTCAGATAACTTAGTTCTAAAATATAATTTTTCTGATAAAATAGCGCTGCACAATGAATTATGCGTTGTATACTGGGATAAAGATATTTTAGGCCAGTACGACAGTCACGCCGATATGATAAAATATATGATAGATAATGATTTGCAACAAGTCTTACTTCAGTTTTATAAACTACTTTGTTTGACAGTCACCATTCCTGTCACGTCGGCATCGGTAGAGAGAACATTTTCTACTCTCAAACGAATTAAAACATACATGCGAAATACAATGGGCCAAAATCGTTTATACAATGTTAGTTTAATATCTATTGAAAAAGATTTAGTAAAACACTTAAAACATAATGATACATTTTATGATAATATTATTGATCATTTTTCGCAAATTAAAGACCGTAGAATTTCGTTAATATATAAAAAAGTTGATAAAATTAATAAAAAAAACAAAATATGAAAAATTCCAAAAAAAAAGAAAAAAAATTAAAAATCCAAAAAAAATAAAAAACAAACAACGAACGAAAAAAAATTTGTGGGCAATAGAAACTCTATACCTCCACGTTGGTTCTTGCTGGGTAACAATTAATTTTGTCACTGAAGTAGCTGGTACGGTCGCTGCGCGAAGGTTAAATTAATTGACTGAATATAGTATATTTTTACAAAAACGTTTTATGTACAGCCTCCTCTCTCAAAAAGTTCACGAGCCACCACTGATCTTTAGCATACATGATTTGAAATCTATCTGATACCATCTGCTGCAAATCTCAACATTCGTACCAAAACAAATCACAGTGAAAAATGTACTGTGATAGATAGTTGCGGAAAGAGGCAGTATTTGAATGTATGCATAGCAGACAACTGAAAGAACAATTACTCTATTTTATACCGTTTTCAATAACCGAAGTGCCATAATCGAACATTTGAAATATAAATAGGAATTAAATTATAGTAGGGTTAAAGAGATTAAAATTACGTGTAAGGGATCATCGGGAACAGAGTGATTTGTGCATTAGAATAATTATTATTTAATATTCTAAGAATAATTACAAGAGTGCTTTCGAGAACACAGGGAAATATCACTCTGGTATAGATCTAACTGATCATTTAGAATATTGTTATAAGAATTTTTGACACCTTTGTAGATATGTATTGATTCTAATGTATTCAATTTGAAACCATTATTCTATTTAAATTAGGAAAGGTATGACCTATATGTAAAACGGTTAGCTAAGGTTTATTCAGTTTCGTAAAGTCTGAAAGAACGAAACTGTTCTTGGTTTCAAGTTCGAAAATACGACAACCTATATTGAAGTTATCTCATTTTAAACAAATAAGCTCATAAACTTTTATCTTTAGCATTAACAAAACTGTAAAATTGGATGTCTACTATCATTGAAAGTCAGAGACAGGGAAGCTGTATCACCATTATTTGAAGAGTAAAGAGAGTGAAGTGACCAACACTCTAAATCACCTCACAATATCTTATCTTTACCTTCCATCACACATGATTCAAAACCTGTAACATGATTCTAAAAACTATTTTGTAATCTCCTGAAGATGAATCGTCTGATACATTATGTTCGATATCCGTAGCAAATATCAGCTTTCGTATCAAAACATTTATTCAGACAAAAATTTACTTTGACAGTTGGTTGCGGAGTGAGGAGGAAACCGTGTAACAGCATAATAGACAACATACTACAATGTTATTATACAATAAAAGTGATTCATTGGATGCTTGATGAATTGAGAAGAAATTTTTCGAGTATTCTGCTTGTATATATACAACTGAACCCTTCATGAAATTTGTATCGATATTAACTGATTATCAGCTAAAGATTCGTTTATTCAATGATGCATAAGTCGAACATCATACTGAATCATTGATTGAGTGAGTAAGTTCGTTAATTCGTAATATCTTTCAGTTTAAATGGAACTATAACGTGAACAAATTCAAAACAAATGAATGATACACCCCAACATTTGATGGAACAATATTTTAATTGAATATTACTACGAGTATTTTATTCAGTCACCTATTTGATTATTCAGTTTTAATTCAAATTTAACAGCTCTCAATAAACTAAAGTAATTAGAATTACGACTATATAGCATGACATGAAATTTTACGGGTATAATCGATATCTATGAAATAATATACATATTATAATATTATAGCAAACGACAAGCGTGATGTACCATGACTACTACAAGATACTGTGATTATTAGTTCTAAAAGTATTCTGACATACATGAGAGTTGCTAGGAGTATGGAGTCAGATTAAGAACTCGTAGTTACTAGTTATGTTTCATTTTCGAAGGTATGTACTTTGGAACGAAATAAGTATTTTCTAAAAGCTTCACATGTTTTCGGCGGAAACTGATACATGGTTGCATATTTTATCCACATGTGAGGTTTTTATTTATTTGGGTGGATATTATACATCTCATTCGCTTAAAACCTATAGATTTACTTAGCAAGTTAACGATCTGTGAAAGGTTGGATATAGTATATACCCATGATAATTCCATCATTAAGATGTCTTCAACAACACCATTCAGAACCTTATTATTGTCACAATATGATACAACTACAATAGCGTAACAGGAAGCCAATATAATTCGCATTGGTCCCCACTTGGATAAAATCAAGCCTACTGTAAATACTGAAGATTTCCCTCAATGAAACTAGAAGTAAAACTCAACATGACGTGAAACATCACAACGCAACTGAAAAATTGAATTCTTTCAAAAGAACACTATTTGTTGTTGTACTCCCAATCGTATGAAATTTCCATCTCTTTCATAATGTACAAATACTGCTAAAGTTCACGAATTGACCATATTTATACTATTTGTTCATGAAATGTATTAAATTTGATTGAACATCTATCCCCAATAATGAAGTTGAAACTTCACCACGGAGAAGTTGTGAGTTTCGAGATAATTCTGAGCTACATCGATAACTTGTTATTTTGTAGTCAAGGTTAGCCATTGTTGTAAGGTTGAGCAGGTTTCTATGGTTTTTGAATGAAACTACCCATTTGATAAAATAAACTATGTTACAAACAAATTTAGGAGTTGTTCACTTATTAGGTATATGAAACAATACAAATTATTTGTAATTTTAAATATAATTCACATACAGTTGCAGTGTTTACTAATTGTGTGAATGAAAATAAAGTAGGTACTTACTTACTGGTTCTGCTTGCATCAAATCCAAGTTCAACACTACAAAAAATACATATTTTTATATTAAAGGACGGAGAGACAGTAAATAGCAAAGTATTTTTCAGAAGGTTGAAGAACGTTACATAATGCTTTTCGAGAGTTTACTTGATCGATTATTGAATTAAAACTGATCCTACACCTGTAAGATTTCAATGAAGATTCGGGAACTCAACGTTCAGCATAGAGTCAATATTATTAGTCCATATTCAGTAAGTAATATTATTCATGGAAACATATACTCAAAGCCCCGAATATGAAAACCTACAAATCAATGCATGATTCCAATCTTTTTTCGATAATCTCATTACTGCTATTTTAGCAGGATGATATAATGCATAATACCAAATAGAAGCCATACTTGTTGGAAGATTATCTTCCATATTAATCATCTTTGATCATGCTGACGGATATTTTATGATGCATACTCATGAGATAATGATATTGATATGAGTGAATTTTGTCAAACATACTACGGAATAAAGGGCTTACTTACTTTTGTAGCATCAAATGAAAACACCTTACTTGTACGGTATTGTATTCACTCTTCAGTTGAACGAAAACCAAGTGGAGGTTAAAAAAATTCATTCCCGTTACTCTTGCATACATTTTATGTATGGTTTATAAGCCATATAAATATAAGACTATTCTGATAACTAAGAGTTTCTTATATGGGTAGCAAAAATTAAACTTCAAAACATCTTGTACATCAAGCATTTCCTCCTGTAGATATAAAGGATCGCAATTCTTTAATCAGGAATAACTCATTGAGCTTCAAATTTGTGAATGTGAGATGTTATATTGTCAACTATGATATGGAATGAGGGATATTTTTGTCATCGATAGGTATAGACACTATTGCACTTAATATTCGCGATAGAAAAGAACCTACGGAGCATTCTCTAGCTCTTTTTTTGAGACCAATTTCGGGGTGTCTATGAATTTTGTGTCTTTTGTTCAGGCGCCATTGCCAAATACTCAATTTTTCAGCATTTCAACAAAGCCTCGTTACGTGTTTAATGTTGGAGCTTTCGCCATGTAAGTGAAATTACATTATATGTGCACTTTTTGCATGCAATTCATTGATGAAGTCGAAATTGTTGTAGCGCTTTCCATTTTAAAGTAATGACACAAACTGGTATTTTCAAATAGAAACTATAGTAAGCTATGGTTTCGTTGAGAAGAGGATTTTTTTGTTGATTTCAACATTATATAATATCATGAGTCTGAGATTATTTTTTTTTTCGTGAATTTTCGATTTTTAGCAAATTAAAAATTTTTCGTATGATAGTTGAGTAGGCTTCCTTCAGAGAGAAACAATAAATCATCAGACATTCTTGTCATTGTGATGAGTTTCTCAAATTATCGATTCGATAGTTATCGGGTTATTTACTTTTTATAAATAAATTATGGTGTACGAAACCACCGAAAAATATAATATGATTGAGTGTCATATAATTTGTAACGTAAATTCAGAAGCGTCGGGAGAACCATAGTTGGCCGTGGTTTCGTTAAAAATAGGATTTGTTGTTAATTTTAACAATTTGTAATATGATGGGTCTGACTTATTTTTTTTCCTTTATTCTTAATTATCAATTCTTACGTATTATAGTCCAGTAATATCTGAATGCAATAGAAAAGAAAAGGACAGAATAACTAATTAATAATTACTTTCCAAATTAAAAATTATAGAATAACATAAACATATTAAAACTATAAGCATCTACAAAATCTAACAGAACGAACACCCAAACAACATGGCGTACAAAAAAACTAACGGTCACGTTCAACCTGATTTTCATTTTATTGTATTCAACGGTTTTGCAAACCTCTCATAGCATTTAATATATGCACATTTGAAATTCCTTGAATTGTATTTTCAAAATTTTGCATTAACATTTGAATGAATTTTGTCTTTCAGATGACCCCTCATAAAATAGTCCAGAGGGGACAGGTCTTGGGATCTCGGTGGCCATGCGAGAGGTCCATGATTCCTATTCACTTTTCGGAACTTATTGTTAAGATGAGTTGAGACTGCTCGTGCATCATGAGTGGGTTCTTTATCCTGTTGAAAGTGGACACATATTATTCCATTCAGCGACATATCGTCGAGTGCATCTTCAAGTTTGTTTTGTAATATCTCTGGAATTCTTTCTGCGTTTAAATTAGTCAAAAATATTTGATAAGCTGAAACTTTGTTTCCTAACAGTGCACACCAAACATTGAAAACAAATCGCCCCTCTTGAACGCACTTCCCTATAGTCTGATGAGGATTAGTGTTGCTTCAAAATCTATGGATATTTCTATTAAAAATGCATATCAGTCCATATTAGAATCTGCAAAAAATTGTATCCGTTTCACCTTGTCTCTCGGATGGGAGGATTGCCCGTTTCGATACGTGTAGGGTTGATATTTGTTTTTTTTTTCAAGATACGAACAATAGAAGATTGTGAAATATTCGTGATTTCTATAATTTCTCTAGTGGATATTTCTGGATTAATCGTTACATTTCCTAATACTTCAATGGTACGTAAATCTTCATCTTCATTTTGGTATTCCTTGGGGCGAGTTTGATTAAATGAACAGTAAGTTTCTAAATTGTCCCCTAATCTTTTGAAAGTTTTTAAACACGCCTGGTAGTAGAGTATGTGAAACCAAAAAATAAGTGATATCGGTAAATTTTTTATGATTCAACGCGACCCCACGGAAAATGTTTGCTTTGGTGTATGAAACGAAATTCTGAAATTTCTACCTCCTAAATTGACCGCAACCCCTTTTTTTCTGCCATTTTGGGGTATTTTGGACATTTTTAGGGGAAGTTCGTCAAAAAGAAAATAGCTATCTCCAGTTGTATTGGGAATAAAGAAACCAAACTGGAACCCTTCTATTATAAATGCTTAAGGAACTCCCAGTTCAAATTTCAAGTTAATCCGACCTCCCCCTTCCTCGCAATAGATGTATATATATACATAAATGCATGTGAACTTTCGTGACGGCTAACTCAGGCAGTTTCAAACCGATTCAGCTTAAATTTGGACTGACGGTAGGCTTTATGCCCTCAAAACTGGCTTCCAAATTTCAAACCAAAATATCGAACAGTTTCCGAGAAATTGGAGCTTAAGTTAATTTTTCAGCTAATTTTCAAATGTAGGTATTTACGCATAAATTTTTAAGTGGTAGTCATCGTTTTCATACTATCAGCAATATGATACTAGTTTAGGTGACGGATTCTGAGGCAAGTAGTATTTTCAATAGTACTTCCAGTGTATACAGCGTGGCGAGTTCAAGTGGTCGGAAGAGAAGACAGCAATAATATTGAATAAATATGCACATTTTCAAAAAAATGTAAAAAATTGAAAAATTAAAAAAATTAAAAAAAAAGAAGAGGTGGACACATTAGTAAGATGCCTATGAAATTTTTGAATTAACTGTTTCGTCCCAGGGTGTTTAATTATTATTTATGAACTACCCTATCTTATACGGCTTTTTTTAATTTTTTTTTTTTTTTTTAATTTTCATTTTTTCACTTTTTTTTTGAATTGTACATATTTATTCAATATCATTGCTGTCTTCTCGTCCGACCACTTGAACTCGCCACGCTGTATACACTGGAAGTACTGCTGGAAATACTACTTGCCTCAGAATCTGTCAACTAAAATAGTATCATATTGCTGATGTAGAATGAAAACGATGAATACCACATGAAAATATATGCAAATACCTACATTTTGACGCCAAGCAGATGTCAATCGGATAAAGAGAACATGAGATATCTCAATTTGAAAATTAGCTAAAAAATTGTCTTAAGCTCGAATTTCTCGGAAACTTTTTGATATTTTAACTCGAAATTCAGAGGGCAGTTTTGAAGGTATAAAACCTACCTTCGTTCTGAATTTCAGCTGAATTGGTTGAAAACTGCCCGAGTTAGCCGTCACGCAAGTTCCCATGTATTTATGTATATATATACATCTATTGCGAGGAAGGGGGAGGTTGAATTAACTTGAAATTTGAACTGGGAGTTCCTTAAGCATTTACAATAGGAGGGTTCCAATTTGGTTTCTCAATTTCCTATACAACTGGAGATAGCAATTTTTTTTTGACGAACTCCCCCTAAAAATGTCCAAAATACCCCAAAATGGCGAAAAAAGGGGTTGCGGTCAATTAATGAGGTAGAAATTTTAGACTTTTGTTTCATACACCAAAAGAAATATTTTCCGTGGGGTCGCGTTAAACCATAAGAAATTTTCGATCAAACTGTTTCACATACTCTACTATGGCGTCTATCTGGTTATCGTTGCCAATACAATTCTCGCGTGGATTCTACATTTTTGTTTCAAATTATATAACACTCAATCATATTACATTTCCTGTCGTTTTCGTACACCATGATCTATTCATAGAATGGAAACATTCCGATAACTATCGAATCAATGATTTGAAAGACTCAAATCACAATGACAAGAATGTCTAATAGCATATTCTTTCTCTTTGAAGAAAGTCTACCTGACTATAGTTTTTTGTCAAATTATTAATTTTTCTATATTATATTACGGAAAAATTAACAATTTGCCAAAAATCGGAACTAAACGAAAAAAAATATGTCAGACCCATCATATTATATCATGCCTATCATGGTTTCTATTTAAAAAAATACTAGTCATGCCATAACTTGAAATTGGAAACGCTAAGAGATTTATGCCTACGCCTATAGATTGCACCCAAGAAAAATGCCCATATATTGTTTGACTTACATGGCGATAGCTTTACAAGGCTTTATTGAAATACTGCAAAATCGACTATTTGGCAACAGCACCTGAACAAATGGCACGAGTCAGAATTCATAGATACCCCCAAATCCGTCTCAGAAAAAGAACTATGATGAGCGGTCGGTTTTTTCCTAGCCCAAAATTCAATAGAAATACACTATAAAAATATCCAATTTGGTTCACCCTGTACAGTGGATGTAACAGCGGGCTCAGTTAGTTTTCATCTGGAAGAGAAGAGACAACGTTTGGGTCATAGAATTTACATACCTACCGTATGTCGTCCAAGAAGTAGTTCCTACGAGAGAAGTGGGTGATTTGGTCTGGTACTGCAAAGGAAACATCTGTCTTCGGTTATTGGATTTGATGCCAGCTCACATCACCTGATGTGGGTTATCACCGACACTAATCTTTGGAGCAGGAACCACCAACCTTGAAATTATCAAAAGATGGAGAAGCCAACAATGTCTTCATATTGAAAACAATCAGATATTATATATAATCAGCTATCAGTTGAACATTCAAATTTGCAATCAAACGGTAACATACATACAGGGTGTATCTAAATAACACCGAAAAAATTAAAGGGGTGATTCTGTGATGAAAATTAATGTGAGTGTTTGGTATAAATTTTTTTGAAAAAACCCTCCCCGGAAAAGTTACACCCCTTCGAAAATTAAAAAAAAATGGTTTTTCTTTTTCATTTTCCCTGTATATCAAGCTAAAGACAAGAAAATTGGTAAACATTATCTGTCAATAAGAGTACACTTTTTGAAATTTTTTCAACCCTGAAGTATGCTTAGAAGGGGTTGATTATTTCAACCCCTAAGATATTTTTTCTTACAACTTTTTTTAAGACGAAAATTTTTTCTTTAAAAAAGTATGACTGAAAAGCCCAATTCATTGACTAACTTTTTTAACTCTACAAGTTTTTTCTAAAACTTGAGCATTTACGAGAAAAAAAATCTAATGCAATGCATTTTCAAAAAGATGAGCTAACGCGAGTGTATTTTGCGTCAAGTCTAGTGGCCTGTGCTTTGCATAAAAACATTAATACTGACACTAGGATTGTGTAGTGTTATTTTCTGTCACCCATCTTATTGTTTCACAAGTTTTATGATTGTGTATTGTAGGAAATATTAGTTGATTGAAAATATGAATGCATATTCGAATTTGGAAATGGCAGATATGCATTTTACATACGGTCGTGCTAACGGTAATTCATTGGAAGCGCAAAGACTTTATGCTGAACAGTACCCACAGCGTAGACTACCCCATCATACTACGTTCACAACTATTCACCGACGCTTGCGGGAACGAGGTAATTTTGAAAAAAGAAGTTATGATTCTGGTCGTACTAGAGAAGTTAGAACTGCAGCTGTAGAAGAAGCCGTACTTAATTCAATTGAAGAATTCCCAGAAACTAGTACCAGGAAAATAGCTCGTGTCCTACATGTAAGCCATTCCGTTGTTTTTAGAATTTTAAAAGAACAAATGTTGTATCCCTATCATCTTCAACGGGTGCAGGCGTTAATGATTCGAGATTTTTTACCCCGTGTGATTTTTTGTCAGTGGCTCATTAATATGATTGGCCAAGCACCACAGTTCTTAGATAATATTTTATTTACTGACGAGGCGAATTTCTCAAGAGACTGTATTAGAAATTTTCACAACAATCACCTTTGGGCTGACGAAAATCCTCATGGCTTTTTTGAAGGAAATCATCAGTATAAATTTTCATTAAACGTGTGGCTCGGAATTATTGATAATCATTTAATTGGTCCTCATTTTCTTCCGCTACGATTAAATGGTGAAGCATATTGTCATCTCCTTGAAGAATTACCTGTTCTTCTTGAAGAGGTTCCCATTCAAATTAGGCAACATTCATGGTTTATGCACGATGGTGCACCAGCTCATTTTGGTATAC
Organism: Endomychus coccineus; assembly: GCA_958510875.1. Classification (NCBI taxonomy): domain Eukaryota; kingdom Metazoa; phylum Arthropoda; class Insecta; order Coleoptera; family Endomychidae; genus Endomychus; species Endomychus coccineus. The sequence goes on from OY294067.1 coordinate 95,946,937, forward strand.
TTGCAAGAACTCACCTGGATGAGGTGTATGCCAATCAATGGATAGGTCGAGGAGGACCTGTAAACTGGCCAGCCCGCTCCCCTGACCTTAATCCTTTGGATTTTTGCATATGGGGATATCTGAAATCTTTGATATACACAAACCCAGTTGAAAATATCGATGATCTGCGAAATCGCATTGTGGCAGGGTGTGAAACTATAAGAAATTCTCCAGGAATATTTCATCGTATACGCAATTCTATGAGGAAAAGGCTAGATGCTTGTATTGACGCTGAAGGCGGTCATTTTCAACATTTATTATAATTGTATTGTCGATATTCGACAGGTTTTTGTTCATTGTTTGTGCACTTTTGTTTTTAGTTGTAGAAGTCTCATAATCATAATCATAATTTGGTTGGCTGTTGTTTAATAAAATGCTATTTTACATGAGCTTATTTATTTTTTTCTCATAAATGCTCAAGTTTTAGAAAAAACTTGTGGAGTTAAAAAAGTTAGTCAATGAATTGGGCTTTCCAGTCATACTTTTTTAAAGAAAAAATTTTCATCTAAAAAAAAGTTGTAAGAAAAAATATCTTAGGGGTTGAAATAATCAACCCCTTCTAAGCATACTTCAGGGTTGAAAAAATTTCAAAAAGTGTACTCTTATTGACAGATAATGTTTACCAAGTTTCGTGTCTTTAGCTTGATATACAGGGAAAATGAAAAAGAAAAACCATTTTTTTTTTAATTTTCGAAGGGGTGTAACTTTTCCGGGGAGGGTTTTTTCAAAAAATTTTATAACAAACACTCACATTAATTTTCATCACAGAATCACCCCTTTAATTTTTTCGGTGTTATTTAGATACACACTGTATAGATACCCAAAATGACTATTGTATTTTCATAAGTTAATTCTATTCCATTACATGAAGACAATTCTGTAGAATGATGCCATATATACATGGACATTACAATTCCCAATAATGAGAAAATAAAATTAGTGATCTCAAATTGTTTTAATTGTTTCTTTGGAGCTAGTTGAATATTTAGGTACTAAGCGATGTAAACTAAATCGAGTTAGCAAACTAATTAAATTTTATTACGAAACTGTTATTGTTAAATCCTCATTCTCGTAAAACTAAATTCAATTTTCCTCTAAGTAATTTTAAATGTTGCACTGACAGGTAAAAAAGGACATTGAACGAGCAAATTAGTTTTCTCAACAAACTTTCTTTCGATTGAGCACTGGCAAAATACGCCTCTCGAATAATTATTGGTCTAATAAAACTGAACTGCTGCAAGGGAGAAACTTGAGAGATAAATTGAAATCCAACAAATAATGGGAATTATCAGATTTCGAATTGCTACCGAAATAGTTTCAATCGATTGATCCGATAGACCGAATCTAATTTGAGCCATGTAGCATTAAGTTCTGACAGATGTTGATTAGCTCTTCTAATGCTTTATTGAATGCTTGAGCAATTTCCACCCTATTTGTTGATTCGTCGATTGATTAATAGTCGGCGATGAATTACTTCCTCAATTATCTGTTCTATTTAACGTGCACAAATTGAATTCCTTCAAGAAGATCGTATCCTTAGCAGTATGAGCTACTTAACATTTCCATAATATATGTCAATTAAATAAATTTTTTTTATTATAATACTGAACTGTAATCCATTCCATATTTTCTCTCGCTCGTAGCAATCGGAAAGACATTGCAAACGTTCGAAACAGATAGTTGTGGAAAGGAAATTATACAATATGTCATTACGTAAGAATTGTATTCCAATTGACAACATAACATGTTTAACATGGGTCAAAATCAGGACCATTATCGTATTATATTCATACAAAATACCTACTATCGTTAGCACAGTTTTTTAGTTCCGGACACTTCAGCGAATTGAAGGTATGATTGTGATATATATTCACTAGCTATGGGAAACGTCCAATTATACTCGATTCCATTGAAAACTCATACGAATTGACAGCATATGTGTTTCACAACTCTCTATCTTTTCTTCAATATGACGAACCCAGTTTTTCCAAGACTGATCTGTAACAGTGCTCAAAACTTCCTTCGACATATATTTAGGCAGTGATTGATGCAATTTCGGTCTCTTTCGCAGAGTTGCCAGGTGACTTCGCCCAATTACCCCCAGATAGCGCTGCGAATCACCCTAAAATTTGAAATGAACCCCTTAACTTTTGAATAATCTGAAAATAATATACACATTATAAAATGTGAGTCTTAAACTGCCTGCTTGTGATTCATGACACACGTTCCCAGGAAATCGTGTGTCGCCCTCTACTTATCTAGGGTTATGACGCAGACAACCGCGCATATTTGAATGACGGAAATGACGTTATGCTTCTTACACTCTCATAAATGTTGTTATTGCAAGAGGAAATATCCAAATAAAACCCGCCAACAGGAACCCCTATATGAATTTCCCCCTAAAATACCCAACGAAGCCAAAAAAAACCTCCAAAATCAGGGGGGAAACCCCTAACCTGGTAACACTGCTTTTGACGTGCGGTATACTATACGTCTTTGAACTTTCCCAAAATATTCCTATTGCATTGAAGGCAGTGATACAGAGATAATATCGGAATTGTATGTTCATATTCCACAGCTAATAATAATCCCTTCGGTGGTTTAGTTGTAGAAAACATGCAGACATAGATAAATAGTGCCAAAAGAAATATGTTACTTATTTGTATAATAGATGTTATGCTGGCAATGTTTGGAATATGTAATTACGATGTTCGTACATGTCGAAATCATTTTCTACATGTTTTGGTAGCTGAACTCTCAAAATAATTGACATGGAAGAATATGTATTGTCCAGTGAACTGTATAAGATACAACTCAACTCAGCTGACGATGAATCGGAATTCAATGAATGGCTTTTTCGTTTAGATATATCCATCCCTTCCGATTTACCTAGATGTTTGTCGGTACTTTGTTTTAACATTGATGAACTTCCTTGAGAAATGGGGTGACTTGTATTCGAAATATGTTTTACTAACGCTGATTTTTCACCATTATTTTCCTTTATATCGGCAAAATGTTCTTTCTACAGGGTTAAAGTGTTCCTCCTAGGTTGACCCACATAAGCATTCTGAACATGACTCATACGCGATTTTGTCGAAGTCGGAGGAAACACTAACTCAGGTGTTGTCTAAACGGTTTTCCAGCTTGTTCTCACATCACAGTATTGCAAAGTCACACCACAAATTATGGAATTCATTAATTATTGGAGGAATGATCAGTGAAACTTTTGAAATCTATTGAACTATCTGAAGGTAGTTCCTCTAATTTGATTGGTTGGTTCCGTTCCAATTTCCTTTAAATTATTGGCTGGAGATTTGCTGTAAACATTGCCGAATGCTATTTGCTGAAGTTAAGGTAATATTGAGGGAAGGAAGCTGCTCATCTGTTTCCATTGCGAAATGAGTGAATTTCAGTGAATTAAATTGGCAAATATAGTATTGTGCTGAAACCAGCTTCTTGTAAACACTATTGTATCTTTGTTTAACTTAACAAGGGTTGTGCTACCGACTATACACCAAAGAGTACTTAGGGGTGCAGGCTTCAAGTCTGAAAACTGGTAAATTACACTAATCTAATTTTTTCTTTTTTAATTTGCTATCGCCTGAAGACATTGCAATGAAGAGATTTGAAATCATTCGTTGCGCCTTATTCCTTTAAGCTTGAACACAGTGCTTTACAATTTAAATCTCAATATAACTGGTTTTTATTTTCGACGAACTTTGGCCAACCCAGCACCCTCGCTTCAGTGCAGTATTTGAACAGGATCATTTTGATGTAGCCGAAAGGTCACTACTTCAACAGTATTTCTAGTGTATAAAGGTGATTCTTTATTTATATTGTATGAGATGATACAGTCCACTCGAATTGTCAACTATAGCTTATAGTTTTTAATACTTGACATTAATGAGAGAAACAAATTTTCAAGAATCTGGTGTGTTCCTGAGATAGGATACTTGATAATCGGCCATATGATTTTCTAGAGACGACATGTAACGTAGTGATGAGTGAAAATCGCCAGCATGGATATTTCTATCATTGGGAACGTAAAAATGCATATACTCATCTTCTGGATCAGGTGCAATTTACAAAAGCTTCGTCGTCATCTCTCTCAATTTCACAGATTCATATTCTGAATGGTATCGGAGTCAGATATTTCTTCCCAGCTTATCCAGTTTCAATCAAATCCAACCAATTTCCTGCTGTTTCTTTTGATTTTTGCTTCATCATTTCAACTTGCTGTTTCGTTCTTCCTCTTGGTGCAATCATTGTAATCTATCTTCTTGGGGCATATCTGTGAAGACTGTCGAATTTCCTTTTCCTCTTCCATTTTTCGATAATAAGTTCTGGCTTTGTGAAACTCATATCTTGATTCCTCGTTTTAACTTCTGTCGCACAATCTCTCCCACCTATCTTTCCAATATTTCTCATAATCACAACTCAAGTTTTCCGCATATTCATATCTTAAAATCGAAATTTGATGTGAAGACATACTGCATTTTACTACAGTTGATTGATAGTGAGTGAACGCTATCTCTTGGTCAATTGAGAAATTCTCTGCCACAGTGCACTTGGACTCATATATCGGGTTTTTTATCATCTTTTTTGTGGGAGATATTGGAATTTAGAATAGGATGAATGGAAAAATTCAATTGTGGAAGCCGTTACTTTGTGATAGTTTATCATTTTAACGAAATAATTATTCCGTTAAAATGATAAACTATCACAAAGTAACGGCTTCCACAATTGAATTTTTGAAAAGTGCAAGTATAGCAAATCAAGCCAAATTTTATCTCAAATTAACGAAGAAACGACAATTAACAAGTCAGAATGTATGGTTCAATTCCCAGTGTCTACACCTAGATGTCATTCCCAAATATATATCATTGGAATCACGCTCCAGATCCGCTACGGCCAACAAAGTTTTGAAGACAGCGAAAACACTATGGTTGAAGGAAGAAAACAAGAACTTGTACTACAAACGACATGTCATCATGCATTATTTAAAGGTATTACACTCTGAACTTGCTTTTCACCTTCATTCTGTTGAATTCGATTTGTTTGTTGATTTTGTTAAAGATAATGTTAGCAGATTCATTCATTCAAAATTCATTATTCAATCAAAAAAGTTGGATGATCTTTTAAAATATAAAACCAATAACACTGTTGAAAATCAAGTTAGGAATATTCAATTCAGTGACAAAGTAATTAATTATTCAAATACTGAATTTAATGATAATGGTATATTGGTATCCTTTTATGTTTCTAATATGTTTTCAAATATCCCTCCCCGTGAATGTCCAAATTTAATCACAAATATCTTTGTGATTAAATCAGAAATAGAACACGCATTTGATTTATGCCTCAGTCAAAATTACTCTCAGTTCAATAAAAAATTTTATACTCAAAATAACGGATTAGCTATGGGTTCTCCATTAAGTCCACTTCTCGCAGATATTTTTATGTCTCACGTAGATACTGTAATGGAGTTTGGCCATAAGTTAAAAACGTATTAAATTTTGGTACAGATACGTAGACGATATTTCAGCCCTCTTCAAAGGTACACCTTAGCAATTAGATGTTTTCTTATCATTCATCAATAATATTCATCCCAACATAAAATTCACATTAGAGACAGAAAAGGATCACAAAATAAATTTCTTAGACTTAACATTATCACATCATAATAATAGCATCTCATTCGACATTTACAGAAAACCTACTTTCACAGATACAGTAATTTGTACCTCTTCACATAGCCCCTATAGTCATAAACTAGCTGCTTTTCATTCAATGATACATAGAGCCTTTTCCCTTCCCTTATCTCAAGAAAATCTTAGTAAAGAACTAGGTACAATTGAAGTCATTGCTACAAATAACGGTTTCGGTCCTCAAGTAGTTTCTAAATTAATGAATAGAAGAAGACAAAAATTAATTTACAATAGCATTTATCCCTTTATAAAATACAAAGATAACTCATTAAAATATGTTTCTTTAACTTATTTTGGTCCTATAAGCGAAAAAATTGCAAACATCTTATCCCATCATAACCTGACCATCAGCTTCAAACCCCCAAACAAATCTCATATTCTGTTCAATGCGAAGATAAAACTGACAAATTTAAAAGACCCGGAGTTTATAAACTAACTTGTTCAGAGTGTGATAGTTTTTACATAGGTAGATCTTGCCGTAACATAGCAGTTAGATATAAAGAACATTTTCGTTCCTTTAAAAATAATAAAACCGATTCTTCATTTGCAAATCATATTTTAGAAACAGGCCATACCTTTCCTAATTTGAATAATGTCCAAATCTTACATAGTCAAGATAAAACTTCAAAACTTAATATATTAGAGTCAATGGAAATGTTCAAAGGAATGAAGATGTATGATAATAAGATCCTAAACGATCAACTAGATTTATATTACAGTAATCTCTTCAATGTATTAATAAACTGATTTTTAGTCTGTTAGTAAATATACCCGCACCACTAATGTCCTCACGGAATTGCCTAATCACCTTACCCCTCTCTGGTTTTCCCTAGAACTATTTCCTATAGCCATAAAATTTGTTTGAAATCCTTCTTTAACCTATATATAGTAGATTTAATATTTGTTAAATTCATTTTTCGTCTGAAGATGACACGTTTAGTGTTTAGACTATAGTAACGACTATATTAAATATCAGTGATAGTAAAACAAAGTAATTTATTATTTCGTTAATAAGATGAATGAATAAAATGAACGTTCCGTTAGAATGAAAAATATTCGAGTTATAAGGTCCTAAACTAATTCAAAAGTAACTTGGGAGTTTGGGAGGAAATAGCAATAACTTATAATGAAATGGATAACCACCAGAATTGAAGAAGTACGGTACGCCACATTTGATTATGAAACAAGATAGAAAATTGAAATTTGTCTTAACACCGCTAATTCTACTTGAGATGATCGAAAACTTCTACTTGTTCCTTGACATTTGTTGGTTGTTCATTCCTCTCTTGCTCTCGAGCCAGAAATTGTTAATTCTGAAGTTCTTCAGTTGGGAAATACTGGGCTTGCGGAACACTATCTGGGGAAATTGTAAAGTACTGTTCCCATGTAATGAGAGTTTTCTTGTTTCTCAAACAGAATAAGGGATACACTTCAAACAATTCATCCGAAAATGAAAAATATTAATGTAATCCTTCTACAATAACGTATGACAAGTTCAAAAAGTTGAGCAGTTATAAGCCAAGACAATAATACAGTAGCTTCTTATTTTTATACTCCAACAGAAATATGACTCTCAGTTTTGTCCTAATTAGTACTGTGGATTTGAGAGCATTTCAGGGCCAAGCCGTGGCAAATCTAAGACCTGCTCTTTCTATTCTAATTCATCAACATTCCTATATGCAATAACGTGGGAAATCTAGAGACATCACTGTCATGATGTCTATGGTAAATTTTGCTAGTTCATGAGATAGCAGGTTTCAGTATAAAATAAGCTTATCTTCCTCTTCTTGATATTACTTTTATTATAGTGATTAATTTCGTGAGCCAACCTGACCACAGGGGTCAGTACAAAGACAAAAGTACAAAAAAAAAGAGTTGCGAAATACACTATGTAGACATTGTATGGAAGTGTGATGTAACAATTCAACATTTTTCGTTAGCTTCTTCGAAATCCTTGCCAATTTATTTTCTGTTCCCAAAATCATACATCTCACCCGCAGAAGTCTCCGAAAGCTATTTTGCTAACAAAACTGATGGAAGTCAGTCATTATTTTTTGAATTAGCACGTAAGAGAGATGCACTGTGGTGACTCAGAGATTTCATGTATAGTTATTTTCTTTTTTTAATATTTTCCTTTTTTTATGTTCATTTTTCATAAGTATGACAGCGGTGGTAAAAGTTACCAAGGAAATGATGGGAGTTTCCCAATGTATGATTGCGCTAAGATGCCTAGTGAAACGAGTTTCTTCATACTATTATTTTACATTCCGGGTTATCAAAATGAATTTGTAATAGATTGTAAATGAAATCAAATAATCTACAGTTTGAGGGTGTTTCTTCGATTGAACACAAATACTACATTTGAACAACAATGTGAAACTTTAATTAATTTGCCAGATGTCAAAATTTGTTCGGCATCTTTTGAAGTTATTTCAATGGTGATCACATTTTTGAATAGAATGAACAAAGAAGTAGGAACTCCTCCTAAATTGAGGCAAATAGTGTCGTTAACTTGTTATCATTGAATACCGTACCTGGTAAATTCTTTAATTTGCTTAAGGTCTGAAATGCACTAGAATTCGCTAATCGATATAGCGCTATAACGCGTCGTGGAAAAAAACTGTATCACCAAGAATGATGATGATTAAACCACGATAGAATTTGGAACGATACATTCATATTCGAATGTATTATCCAATAAATTGGAGTATTAAGCAATTTTGAAGCCCGATATTAACCTTCAAATATAAATAACGGTTTCAAGATCTTATCGTTGTTTCTTTATCACAAAAATTCTTATTTGAGTATAATAATTTTATTAGGATAATTTCCAAGGTAATCTTCTGACACAGCTTTCTGGAACTAAAAAAACAAGAACAACATATAAGAACCGAAGTACAACAGAAAAAGAAAATAATGAAATCTGTGAGCCGTCTCCAAGGTCGCTTGAAAACTGGTGATCACAGAACATCTATAAATGTGGGAAACCACCTTTTTGGTACCATAGAGATATTACCTCTACGTAAAGTGTATTACATAAAAAGATGTAGAAAGCATTATGAGGAAACATCATATGTGGAATAGAAGTCCCCCTCTATTCTGATTTCTCCATTTTTCATATTCCCCCTAGCATCTGGCTTCTCAAATTGAAGAGCTTGACATTTTTGGAGTTTTTTACCTATACTCATACAATATTCCCATGGTTAGAACACAAAAGCACGCTCATAGCTCCCTCTGACTGTGTATTGGCACTATTACATCAGGAATTTGATTTGGCGCGTCATTTGAATTGAAGAAAAATTTGAAACATGCCTACTGAGAATGATAACAATGAAGATAAAGTTTACTCCGTTAAGAATCACTGAATTTGTGATTTGATGAGTACATTTTGAAATGATACATATGGATAGAAAATAAAATTATCAACTTCGAAATTACAATCAACGTATATTATATGAATACAGTGTTAGTTAAAGAATCAAACTTTGATTTTATTGTTATAATGAAATACGACTAACCGACAACTACTGAATTCAGTGAGAATGATGAGTTATTACAACAGCTGAAGTACGCTGTTTTTTACGCATAACATTTGAAAAATTTCATATAAAAACTAACAACATATCAACTTCAAAGAGACAACAGGTAATCATACAGAAACTCAACTCATTTTTGAAAACAAAAATATACAGAAAATTAAACGATGGACTGTTGTATGTTTCCTCAGCACCCTTGAGGGAGGCAACTGAGAATATGCTGTTAATTATCGATGAATCAAGAGCTGTTTCATACAAAGACATGGCGAAACTCTCATCTTCTTCTGTCCATCTTCTGCCTGAAGATGTACAATCACCATTTCGTAATTGCAAGTGGTGCTAGCAATATCATACAATTCACTCTCACGTGTCAATTTTCTGCTTTGAGACACCAGCTCGTGATAAGGAGCCATCTTTATCTGAATTCTTGACTGGTGTGCAACCCTCAAGAGGTATTTTATGTCACTATTTGTTGAATTAGTATCGCAACAATCATGATCACGAAGATTGGAATTAGATTTTCCACTTCATCTACAATTCCAGCACATTCCATTCTTTAACCAAACATGATTATGGACCCCCACGGGAAGCTGCCATCAATGGCCATATTACGGAAATTGTATTTTGTCATTAGGTGCATTCTGCTTCATCTCAGTGCCAAAAAGGTTATGTGGCCAGACGGAATTCTGCCTGTTGGTCTCGAAAAATATGTCCCATAATTGATACCAGTTTCATTCAGTTGTTCATTTTCTCGTACGAACCTGGTGTTTTCTTCCAGCTTGAAGATAGCCGAGTGTAACAAATTCCATAAAAGGGGGAAATAAGACCCTCCCCAATAATCATGGGCCCATTGCACTCATATTTTTGATATCTGGAAGGAATCACTCGCATAGTGGATGCCTGGCAATATAGCTCTCGACAGCAGAGATCAACAGGACCTGATTCGTCAACTGCATGTGGGTATTGACGGAATCTCCTAGAATACGAGGATTATTGATGCTGGTATTTCACATGAACCTGTCTAGGCACCAACTTTGTTCCCAACCCATATCAACGATCTGTTGGAATTGACTTCTTGTCCCGTTCATAGCTTTGCAGATGATTGTTCATTTCCTACCGCCTTCTCATCTAGAGGCTCTATATCATCTAGAAGCCACAGTAGCGGGACACGAACAGTGAATACAATTAATGAAGATCTGATGACAATTTTGAAATGACAATCTGAGAATATGGTAGAATTGAATGCAACCAACAATCGAGCTTGTACTATCTCCAGGAACGCGGATCCCACAATTTCTAATATGATGATTTCAGGTACAACTATTCCTATGAAGTGCTCCATATACATGCTCGATATCATCATCGACACACCCTCTCATGAGATGATCATGAGAGGTTTATTGTGAGAACCGATCCATAAGAACTTGGTATTTTTTACGTGTCCAGACCTCCTTCATATCACAGCAGCTCCTCATAATCTACAAAGCACAGGTACGACAAGTTCTGAAGTACTGCTTACATGTTTGGAATTCAGATCCCAAACATACTCTGAAGCTCTTGGATTCTGTTTAGAAGAGAACTATTAGCCTGATTGGTGAATTCATAAGTGAGACAATCAGTTACGAATTCATTGACCTCATAGAACTTCCGAGAAATCATCTCTCCATTTTCTATAGGTATATCAATGGTCAAAGTTCATCAGAAATCTCTTCGGTTATTCCACCATGAGAGATTCCAGGTAGGCTGAATAGACGAGCTCAAGCTGGTCACCTATCCAGTATATAAGAGAAATTCATGATCACTTAGTTTTCCTGTATTCCATACTGCCCGGAAAATTCAACTTTATGTCATTAATTTGAGGCCGTGAAGTGAAATAGTACATCACTCATTTGGATTCCTGTCATGTTCAACAAAATAAATGAAATTCCATCATTCTAACTAACACATCGTATCTCTCTATGGATCTGCTTTTCGGATTAATTTTATAGCTGTTTACGTCACCCCAACAAAAAACATTGTCTATTGATAGAGAGAATGTGTAACCGTAACTATTTGCGGCTATTTAAAAGTGACTTCATGGAACTATTATTTGGACAATACAAAATGAAATTTGAAATTTCTTTGTTCAGTGAAATAGTGTGAAATAATACATTTCAGGACGAATAGCTGTAAAATGTCATTAAAATTCCAGACGTGGCTCGTTCTCCGCCTCGTCCGTGAATACATCATGTTGCATTTTAATGAGTTATTTTCCGTCCTTGTTAGTTAATATACTATCACTAAGTGGCAATGAAAAGTACTAGAAAACTATACACTGAATAGGTAATTAGATTATGATCCTATAATTTCAAGAGAATTATCCGAACTACACTAATTGTATGGTGCAACAAATGATCTGATTATCCATGAATAACTTCATTTAGAGATGACAAATTCTGAATAACGTAAATAAGCGGTTCTTCTCGAGTTGGATGAATTGCTTCAAACTTGACTTGACAATCTATTGACAGTTAGCTTGATTGATGGAAACGGCTTGTCGCTTCGATACCCTCCCGTTCTCCTCTCAATTACACCCCAGCTATATCCATCGTCAAACACATTTTCCCAGCGCGTGTGTTTCACGCTTTGCCTTGTCATGAACGACTTTGCATGATTTATGGCAATATGATAGCTTCAATATAAAGCTCGTCAAGTATAAAAAGACGGTAAATTCTTAAATTCCCACAACGTTTATGGAAAGGTGAACGCGTTGCGAGAATTTTAAATTGTTTTCAACTTTGATATAGTAGAGTTCGAAAACTTCTAACGCAGCTTACTCATAAATGATACATTAGGTCCGAAAATGTATTAATTTCGATTTTGCCGATATGCTGAAAGTCAACTCATGATTACACATTCTCGAATGAATAGAGAATATGGTTTTATGGGAATATGGAATACGATTTTACAAGTTTATCGTGATAAACTCATACTAGGATCAATTTAAAAAAATTGTTAATGTTTGACAGAATTCAATTATTATACTCTGTATTTATGCAAGGTTAGGAACGCTCATTTTTTGGAGGAGGATATGAGTAAATCTGATAACGAAACATTCAGAGTGGAATTCTCACTCTAGATATCACCAAATACATTTCATACAATGTTTTTAGTTTGAAATATTCACTCTGCATCTGGTGTAAATTCTAATGGTAACTTCAATCTAACATTAGCGTTGGATATTCCCTTTATTTAGACTATGCCAGATGAGGTACAACATAATCCAGTGTTGATAATAAATCTAGTCAGTGTACAAATAGAAACTGTTACATATGTGGTATGTGCGAGTAAACTAATGTTAAGTATCATTTAAGTATAATATCACACTGAAGTGAACAAAATAAACCAACCAAGACTATGGATGCCATAAAATTGTCTGCTCCGGCAGAGAAGAACATGGCCTTGAACCCTGGGAGGAAAAATGGATAAAATATCAACATCTCCTCTTCGAGCTCCGCACAATATAACCCAGACCACAAGGTCGTATTAGTGCTTCTGATTATTGACGTTTTCTGCGGAATTCGGCCTTTTCGAACTTGAAGATCAATCCGGTCTGTAAGAACTCGGCGCAGATCTTGATAGACCGGATGCAAAATGCAGTCATTATGAGTTCAATAGGATAATACGACCATGTTCTAATGTATAAAAAAGTTGATTGAGGAGTGTAGGTATCAGTAGTAGTATGATTGGTGATTACTCTGACAGACAGCATTTCGGTTTTTATATATCAATAGAACTGACTGTTCTGGGTAGGTTTCTTTGCATAATTGATTACAATTCCATGTAAGTACGTTGAGAGATATAGAATTACATTTTCTGAGTCACGAAGATAACTTGGATAATTTACCATAAGATTATCAAGGTTAATGAACAAGAAACATTGAATCACAGGTGGCATTGGAACCCAGATTCCTGGATATCTAGTCCAGCGTGTTAAACAATTGCACCACTTTGGTCTAGTCAGAATCTTCTATTTTTTGAATATAAACATCTGAAAGGATAGTAGATCATTGATGAACACAATGTGATTCGATGCTCTGCCATAGATCAAGATTTACGCACATTCATAAAAAGTTCAATCCTTTTGAATTGACGAGTGTAGGTATGAGTATGACTATGGTTGGTAATTACTCTGACAGTACTCATTCCCGGATATTACATATTTCAATAGAATTGAAAAATATTCTGGGTAAGTATGAACAAGTTTAAGGTTTCTCTGTCGAAATAACAATGAAGATTCTTGACCCAGTATGAATTATATATAAAAATTCTTGGGAAATAGGTCACAATAACACTCTGTTTTGAAATTTTTGTCTTTACGCACGTTTCGGTCTCACGACCATCATCAGAAGACTTATTACTTCAATAACCTGATTACTTAGAAATAATTGTATTAACACAAAGCGTCCTTATCGCACAAATTTCGTTTAAATGCCAACGTCGCCGAAACGAACAGAAACATGAAACAGGAATTACAACACAGCAATGTTACTATAATGCGTAATATCAAAAATCCACTATTTAGTAGAATTATCAACAAATACGACCACATTTCATAAATGTCTACGAGAGACTAACAGTCAACAGACAAGGTCATCTCAAGTGTTCATTTACGAACCAGATGTCATGATTTATTAGGTAATAAAAGAAGGTCTCTGGCCTCTGAGAAATACTTTAGACAACTCTGCCTAAAATAAACTTCTAACATTATAAGGACTCAAGTAGGAATTCAGGTCCTTATAATGTTAAAAGTTTATTTTAGGTACAATTGTCTAAAGTATTTCTCAGAGACCAGAGACCTTCTTTTATTACCTAATAAATCATGACATCTGTTTCGTAAATGAACACTTGAGATGGTCTCGTCTGTTAGTCTCTCGTAGACATTTATGAAATGTGGTCGTATTTCTTGATAATTCTACTAAATAGTGGATTTTTAATATTACGCATTGTAGTAACATTGCTGTATTATAATTCCGATTTCCTGTTTCTGTTCGTTTCGGCGACGTTGGCATTTAAACGAAATTTGTGCGATAAGGACGCTTTGTGTTAATACAATTATTTCTGAAGATCAGGTTATTGAAGTAATAAGTCTTCTGATGATGGTCGTGAGACCGAAACGTGCGTAAAGACAAAAATGTTAGAACAGAGTGTTATTGTGACCTATTTCCCAAGAATTTTTATATATGGTTTCTCTGTCTAATTGGCCAACATTCCGTGTAAGTACACTGAGAGATATGAAATTGTGTTTTCTGAATCATGAGCATAACTTAGATAATTATTCAACATATTAATTGTGGCCAATTAGACAAAGAAACCTTACACTTTTTAATACATACCCGGAATATATATCAGTCAGTTCTATTAAAATATATAAGAACCGGGATCCTATTATTGAATGAGTACTCTCAGAGTAATTATCAACCATAGTATTACTCATTCCTACACTTCTTAATTGAAAACGAGCAAACTTCAAGTGAATGCGTAGATAGTTGATCTATGGCAGGGCATCGAGTCGCATGGTGTTCATCAATGATCTGCTATCCTTTCAGAGGTTTATATTTAAATAATATAAATACTCTGACGTGGCCAAAGTGGTGCCAATCGGTTAACTCGCTGAACTAATCCACCCATGGATCAATGTTTTACATTTATTCATCTAGGTAATCCTATGTTAAATTATCTAAGTTGTCTCCACTTATACGGAATTGTGGTCAATTAAGCAAAAAAAAACTTGATATATATGAAGTAAGTTGTGGATTTTCTTAGGTTTATCAGCAATTTAAATGGAAAATCTTTTCATTCCACGCTTTCGGCTTTCACCTTCTTCAGGAATCTATTTATTGTTTAAACTTGAAAGTGTGTTGATTTTACGTAAGCACACACTAATCATGGCTTTGAAATTCAGACTGACTTCTCGTCGACGATGTAAAACAATTAATTATTATTGGTTAATTGTTGCCTAGCAAAAAAAACGAAAAAAAATATGAGGGTTGTTTTCCTCGATCAAGATGAATGTTTGTTTCGTGTGTGAAAAATATTGAGTGTAGGAAAAGTTTTATCAATATTACCATAACTAACATCAAACACGACATTTTATCGCCCATTTTCCATAATGACATCCAGAGTTGTTCAATATCTCATGGAAACAAAACTTGGTTCTTCCAATAGAAGTTCGAATTCATCTTCAACGGAAATTCGACCGAAAGCGAGTTATTCGACAACAAGTGTCGTGACTTTTGCATATGAGATTTGACTCGCAACATTATGAATAACAATTGACATCTTGTTGGATGAATATTAGTAGTATTACAATTCCAAACATTAAATATTTGGAAAAAACTAGCATGATTCACTACCGGGACATGCAGTGCGAATAGATCGCGAACTGTGACATCTGTACTCGATAGTAACCGCAGAGTCACATTTTGCAGCAAGTCAAAATTCTACTAAATATACAGAAAGACTTCAAACCAGCGGTGTATAGTGATACGATAAGTGCGAGCCAGTTTAGACAAATATAAATGAGTGCTCTATTCATATCGCTCCTTTCAGACGTCTAGTTGGTGCAGAATATTGTGTTGCTAGAGACTATAAACTAGAACTGAATTGATGTAGGCAGTTCAAATTTATTTTATTATTCATAGAACAGATTTACGAGATCCCAATCATTCACGAATCAATGTTAATTGAAATAGGCCCGAGCATTGCATATTTCGTTTTTTAGATACAACCCACTACAATAGCGCTTTACGTGTTTTTCTTGTAAAATAATACGATGCGACGGGATCTCCTACTTATACCCCATCATGCCATAAAGTCAAAAGATAAGGTAAAAATCTCAGAGTTACTCTTCCATCCCGAACACATAAGGCCTAGGTGCCCTACTATAACTTAAGGCGTGATCGATCTAGAGAGCTTGCTGAGTACTTATATTGTCAATTTTTTATTCTCCATAAATCTTTTTCCTTTATTTCGACCAACATCGAAGAAGTTGTAAAAAATCCAAACCAACTCACCCCCTTATTATTGATTGGGGGCTATTCCCATCTCCATACTACTCTTCACATTTTGATTTCTCATGAAATTGGATGTTCGTCTAATTTGACAAGTTCATAGTGGGATTGGACGAAAAACTATATAGAATTGACATTATCATTATCATTTCAGCAATATCTTCGTAATAGGTATGGGGGATTGGCTCATCACCTTACACACCAATTTGTTAAATGATAAATATTGATTGTAAGAGATACTTGTCGATGTTTCCTTTGAAAAAAATTATTCTTGAATAAAATAAAAACCAACTAACTGCCTTATTCTTAATTGGCGGCTATCCCCATCTACATACTAACCTTCAAGTTTTGATTTTTCATGAAATTGCATTTTCGTCTGATTTGACAAGTCTATAGTGAGAAGTGGGATTGAACGTAAAACTATATAGAATTGACATTATCATTACCATTTCAGCGATATCTTCGTATTAGGTATGCGAGTTGGGCTCATCGTACATACAAATACATTGAATGATAAATTTTGATTTTGAGAGATACTTGTCGATATCAAATCATTCATGAAGTTTTGTACTGAATAAAAAAGTTATAGCTACTCGTATATATCACGTGACCTGAAGAGGGAGATGATGAAATAATAGTCTGGAATCCTCTCGGTAAACTTAGCGTTATCTAAATCGTATATTCATTTGTTTTAAACAAATAAATCACTTGCATTTTCTTCCTTACAGCTGTATCCGAGGTGATTATCTGAAAGTTTTCCTGCATTTGGAAAGTGGTGACGTAAACGAGTATACGCCTTGGGAAAAGCTACTTTGCGGTGGATTGGCTGACATCCCAACCATTATGTTTTCCTCCGGACCGGGGCTAGTTTTAGAGTTTCATACAGTTTCCCCGACAAGAAACTCCACTGGATTTTCAGGAACTTTCAAGTTTATCGACAAAAGTGAGTATTAATTGAATTGAAGTTTACAGAAATAACTTTATGCTCATAAAAAAATTTGAACGAAAATCATAATTAATTCATCTATACTTCTCTAAAGTGAACGTGCAACCTTCCCTCATAGTCTGACAAAATATCATTGCCAACCATCAATTCGTTATAGTTCAATCATAAAATGGAATACACTATCGTTGAGCAAAAAGTACCACATAATAAAAATTATTTGAGATACAAAATAGAATATGTCGTCATTGTCTGGATCCAATAAGCCGATTGAAATATTCAATGGAAGGCGTTGATAGAAACCTTGTATTACGTTGAAATGAAATTGTTAAGATAACAAAATGTCATCTCGTTACTTCAAAATAGATATGTATTGAACTAGAGAATGACTGTTGAGAACCATAACGAATTTTGTTCATACAGTGGCTTGTCGTGACTTTAACAAATGGGAAAGCTGTTAGATAACAATAATGTGAATAAACATGTAGGTAGAGGAAATAAAAATAAGACTTAAAAACTCACATAATTCATAGTTGAGGGGTATTTTTCGGCCTTGTTTTGCAAAATCATCACTAACGACATCATAAAACGGACGCTTTTGTGTCAATTTCCCGAATAAGTTTTAAATGATTGGAAAAAGTTGGATTTTTTCAATTTCATTTCTTCATGCATTACCCTACCTACACACAAAATTATATCTTCTCAGATGAGGTTCCTTCAAACACTGTAGAATTAGATAAATGATGATTAATATCTTGTCATGACTGGACAGCAACGTGAGTAAGTCTACTTTTTTTCCCTTATTGGCAGAATCTTTTTATTCCTTGTGGCTACGGAAGACATGATCATGTTGTCCTAAAAAACACGAAGTCTGTAAGCCTGTAGAAGGTGACTGTTTCTTTTTATTAATTTATTTAAATTGTTCAAATCTGAAAATCCTGTTCTGTTCCTCAAATTGTTTTCAGTTGAGAAGAGAATACATGGCCAGAAAATATTACTGAGGTAATTTCAAGTAAGCCATTCACGTATTTTATGAATATCTGTTTGAAAATTTCTTATATTCTTCTGTTAGCTTCATTAAATTTGATGAAGATGATCTTTCAAAACCATTTGACGTTTTTCTTCCAAATAGAATGTCGGAACTACTTTAAATACCGAATTACACTACACAGATATGTGAGGTGTAATGCAATTTCTTATTAATACCAAGCTACTGAATATAATATATAATTGTAATGATTTACACATTTTGTTGTATATGGTATATGCACTTTTTTATTTAATTTTCTGATCCTTCCAATCCATTTATAGTTCAGTTTTTACGAGATTATCTATGCAGGTTTCAAGCGGGAATTGTAATTTTCTTCGATGCTCTGTATTATTTTGGATCCAATTTTGTTCATTCTCTACATGAACGACCTTATGTATAATGTTGAATCGGTAACAATGTGAGAGCTGGCTGACGATTGCATTCCAGTTAACAATGCGAAAACACGACAAGAATTGAAGAATAATTCTGATACTGAATACAGATAAGACAAAGAAATTAATCTTCAGTATGGAACAACCATCCGAACAAGGCAGTATAAAGTTACTTGGTTCTACATTGGACGAATCGACATTACATATCAGTCAAACATCAAGAAAACTCCCATTGACAGTTTATACCATTCGGAGGATCAGATACATTGTGGATGAAAGAGACGCTCTACTTTCCCATTATGCTCAATTCAATTTCACAGTATTGCAATATAGGGTAGGTATCATATTGTGTGGAGCATCTGCTCTTCAACAGAAAAGAGCCATTAGAGCGCTAGTTGAATATAACCCACTTACAAGTTGTAGAGAATTGTCCAAAAAATTTAAAATACTTACCATTCCTCCATGCTTCATATTCGCCTGTCTGAGATTGTACACCAAAATAGGTGGAACTTCAGTGGTCATTCCAGTTGCATTGCCAGACGCCACAAAATCTAATGCCACAAAAGCATCGCCTGCAAACTACCCAAAACACGTTCAAATGTCTGGGAATAAAACTGTATAACAACCTATCTGAGAATATTGAAGTCCTAAGTCAAGAACACTATAAACAAAATGAAAACAAGCAGAGAATTATACAAAAATGTATAATTTACAAAGTAAATGACTTTCTAAAATACTAGTTTTAAATCTTAATTTTTACCTATTAGATCTTCACTTATATTAGATTCTTATTAATTTAATATTTAATAATTCGTCATTCTTCATTCATTAAATCAAAATAAGTACATATGCCTACCTACTATTCAAAGTTAATCTTAGATATTTGTACATCTCAAAATGTTGACCGTGGTTTTCATCGTACCGCGGTTAAATACCGATAAATCGATCACAAGCTTTCCTGATTATCAAACGCCTGTAGACCCCATCGTTCTCGATATTGGAAATTTTTGCGGACAATCATCCAATATGGCCTAAACTTTGGTATTATATCGATTTGAACAAAAATATCCCGAAATATTTCTCACAAGCTAACATTTTGTTATCAGTAGCGGAACTGCAACAATATCGGCGTATTGGAGATAACGAGCGTGGAAATACCAATAAGCTCCTGTTTCACAGCTTACACCGCCGTGTGAACTCACCGTTATCAATACTTTGATAGATCGCATATTGTCCATAAATAATATATTGTTCAGACAGGACATTTGAAAATGCAATAGAATAGAGAATTTTTGCATTCCAGGCGTAAGCTGTTTCCGCAACCCAAAAGAATAGTACAAGAAAACGTGAAACACGTAAACAACATACTTCCCAATCCTATACTTCTACACAGCGTGCTCCTAATATTGATGCCATGTCACAAAATGAAAGTAATGCTACGCATGATATGCCAAATAAACAAACAAATACAAGCACAAATTCCGTCATTATTGGAACAAACAATAACAGAGAAAATAATACTTCTAACTTTGGGGCCCCGAGCGTAAGCTGCACATATACATCGGTAGGTGTAAAAGTGATTCCAACGAAGATCACATAAAATCATATGTAGAAGAAAAATCTCAAGGATTCAGCTTCGACGTGATTAAACTTAACTCCAAAGGCACTTATTCAGCGTATCGTGTGAATACTGAAATGTCTCTCCATGAAACATTGTATGACCCCTCATACTGGCCAAGAGGCATACTGGTTAAGCGCTTCCGATTTTTTCGAGGAGGCAAATTACTTTTGTCGTTCGTCTGCAAGAGGTAGCGGTGTAGCAATCTATTGCAAATTTGGTGTCAAGTACTCAACGAGTAAGATTGATTCTATAATTGAATCTGAGATTTTGAATTTTGCTGTACTAAAGTAAATATAAATAGTTTTAAATGCTTTGTTATGTGCTCATATAGATCTCCTAACTCAAATATTGATTTATCTAAGGATTCTACTGACACTATTTTAAACTACTTAAGAGAATCTAATCTTCCATTGATATCATGTGGTGATTTTAATGTTAATTTTTCTAATAGTTTTAATAGACATGCTAATGATCTAACTAATATCTTTCTATCCTATGGGATGGAGCAGTGTGTGCATGAGTATATAAGAATACTAGCCGACTCAAAAACAAGAATTGATAATATATTCACTAACTTAAACATTAACGATAACTATGCAAAATGTATCCATACTTTTTTCTCGGACCATCATTCCCAGGTTTTACGTTATGAATTAAAATTGCCCCAAACTCACTTGTCTCTAAATAGATATATTAATAAACGTTTTTTCAGTGATAACAATATTAAAAAATTCATTGATTTGATCCGGCAAGAAACCTGGGATTTCTTACTTATAACATCAAATCCAAGAACAAAATTTACTAAATTTTATGATACCTTCTTATATTTATTCAATATTGCTTTCCCACTAGTTGAAGTACGCGCTCACTCAAATTCATATAGAAATTGGATAACTAGAGATTTAATCAAACAAGGCCAATTATTAAATGATATGTATTTGCTCTGTAAGCATACTAATAATAATGAGTTCTTAAATTATTATAAAGTACAAATAAAGTCATATAACACAAGTATCAAGAATGCCAAAATATCTTATAATAATTCAATAATGCAACGTGCCAAAAACAAATCTAAAGCTGCATCATAAAAAATAATGTAAGTTTAGACTCAACTATAAATCATCAATCAACTTTCAAAACTGATAAAAATATATTAATTCATGCACCACAGAAAATAGCTGATGCATTTGATCAATATTTTATTGATTCCGTTGAAGTTAATAAGAAAACAATACATGAAGGTAGCTCAGCGCCAAATGAACTCAATGTTTGCAATAAGTCAATATTTCTTATCCCAGTTGAAAAAATGAGGTAATAAATACAATTATATCATTATCTAATAAATCTTCCAGAGGTATCGATGACGTACCATATTCCATTTTGAAATATGTGGCTGATGAATTGGCAAATCCTCTCACACGCTTATTAAATGATTCTCTTCAAGAGGGATATTTTCCTGATGAGTTAAAACTAGCATGTATTACTGCTATCTATAAGCAAGGTGACCCAAAGCTGATTTCTAACTATAGAACTATTCCTATTTTGTCAGATTTTCCCAAAATTTTTGAGAAGATCTTTTATACACGTTTGTCTTCATTTCTAAAATCTAACAACATTATATCTACGAATCAATATGGATTTAGCAAAGGCCTTTCCACTCAGGATGCTCTTTACTGCTTCTACGGATTCATTCTTGATACATTAGATAAGAAATTGAAATGTTCTGCTTTGTTTTATGATCTTTCGAAAGCTTTTGATTCTGTTAATCATGATTAGCTCTTAAAAAAATGAATTCATACGGCATCAGAGGAATAGCCAATAATTGGATAGCCTCATATTTATCAAATCGCTTCCAATTAGTCAAATTAAATAGAGATGGTAATACCTTCACTTCAAATCAAGAATATTTTGAGTACTGGACTCCCTCAGGGGAGTATTCTTGGCCCGATTTTATTTGTGCTATTTATTAATGACCTTGAACTAAATACATCATTTAATTTATTATCATTATTTGCCGATGATACGGCCAAAGCTAACTGTAGCGAGAGCCTAGATGATGTCATATCCTTAACGAAAACTTCGGCTGACAGTATGCATCACTGGTGCAGCCGTAACTATCTGTCTTTGAATATCGAGAAAACAAATCTAGTTCTATTTACCACAAAAGGTCATCCTGATAATATATATCATTTAGTGAGGTTAAATGGCAAATCTATAGAATAGTGTGAGCAAGTAAAATTTTTGGGGCTCTATCTTGATTCTAACTCACTTACATCACTCAACAAAAAAAATTTCATCTCTACCTTTTGTTCTCAGACATTTAATGTGTTCAGTTAGTATAGATGTTGTCCTTAATTTTTACCACGGATTTATTCAGAGCAAATTACTCTATGGGTTATTATGCTGGGGTAGCGATCCTAGAGTCAGTGACTTGCTTATAGTTCAGAAAAAAATGATTAGAATTATTGCTCAGGCCCCTTATAACAGTTCTTGCAGACCTTTGTTCCATAAAATTGGCTTACTCACGCTACCTTCGCTTTACATTCACAAGCATGTAAATTTGTTAAACAAAATAGCTCATAATTTAATACTTGTAAAGAAATGAATTATTATATAACCCGGCAAGCAAATGACATATATATTCCAGCATGTAGATTATCACAAACTGCTAATGGACCGCACATACTTCCTTCAAAACTGTTTAACCATATGCCACCATCGTTGAGAACAGTGACAAGTTTAAATTGTTTCAAAAATATGTTGAAGTCATTGTTATTCAAGACCACGATGTATTCAATAGACGAGTACTTCAGGGTGAATTACTGACATACACTTTCCTCTAGTCAATCTTGCTAAATTAAATTAATATTCGATATTCAATTTAGCCATTGTTATTGTTAGTAAGTGATTAATAAATGTTATAATTGTACTTATATGTGTATATGTTTGAGTTATTCATCATGTTATTATAATATTATTTTTACTGTAATTTTTTTTCCAATTAGTGTGATATACTTGTACCTGACGACACCAATACTTGTAAAAGTCTTATGGTTAATAAATCCTATCTTATCTTATCTTATCTAATCATAGCTTATGCTGAACACTGCCCTTCGACAGCTTTCGACGGCATGTCGGGTTGAGCAGTGGTTCGGCCATGTCCCCATTGCATTGCTGTAATCTATGGTAGGAGTAAATTATATTCATGAAACCGATGCGAAAAGCAAAGAATGTCTGAATAATTCCATGAGTTTGGATAATTAAACACTTAGTCAAAAGGATTGAAGTTCAATCAGTATTAAAAGTAGCTGTGCTTCCCTAGCTTCCATGCAGAACATGCCATTGCACATGCGATTAACGTTAACATATACAATTTTCATGATAAAATTATTAAATAATTCGAATCAAGGTATAATCAGGTGATAGAACGAGATGAAATTTTGACACTTATTCAAAATTTCTTTGTTATGAATATAGCGAACACCGATCATGATAGATGAATTACAGTATCAAGATATCACGTTCACCAACAAATACTTATTCTTTCAAACTTTCCGTCAATCTTGAATAACATAAATGAATTATCGTGAGAAAAATTCTTAGACCTTCTAACTTCTTAAGGAAGGAAATCTCTACTGAGGATATAGTTCATCTGAACTCCATTTTTGTACAAGGAAGCTGAATTTCAGCCCATTCTTTGATCAACACCTGTATTATATGGTCTGCTAGACTTACAAATTAATTGATTTTTCCTTTGAGGTATTATAACATCGCAGAATTCACTATACTTCTCTTCGGAAATGCGATTCTAGCAGTAGTTTATGAGGTTTAATCCTCATCCAATGAAACTTCGAAGCAAGTGTCAATCATCAAAAATTTGATAGGGCAGTTTCCCTTATGCGACGTACTTTTTTCAGCAATAATAAGAACATGTTTCACGTCGGTTTTGACATTCTTTCTATCATGAAGAATAATGTTCGCCTCTTCTGCTCATAGAGAGATGTTCTCTCATTTGGACGAGAACTCCGCTATGTGGAGCTTCGCTTGTCTCATATCGGGGGCACCGCGTCAAACCGAGAGCCACTGTCTATCCAGTAGCTCTCTGAGGGCGTATATCTCAATGATCGATTTATCGGGGCCAGCGATGCCTAGGTAACCTCGTTTGGACAACTCATCGGCCACTTCGTTCCCTTTCTCGCAAGAGTGGGTGGATATCCATACTATCTGAAGTTTGTTCCTTCTAGCCAGGGTCTTCCTGCACTGCAATACAAGCCTAGAAGTTACACTATGGGAGCAGAGTGCGCACAGGGCGGCCGTCCGGCTGTCGGTGCAAATATATAGCCGCCTATCTCAGTAGTTTAGCTTCACGTTTTCCAGGGCACAGGTACGGATTGTACAGACCTCGGCCTGGAAAATGGTTACTAGAGCACCAAGGGAAACTAGGTATGGTATCTGACGAAGGATAAAGAAATCATGGGTTTTTTTTGTTTATCCACATTATCAAGTTACAGGTGATGACTTCTACGGTCAACTCTTCAATTATGTACTGAAGTACTAGAAGCACATTGAAACTATTGATCAACTTTTGTGAGTTATAACTTCATTTACATTCAAGAACCTGACTGTAGTAGCGCAGTAAATGTAATGCGGTCTTTTTAGATGGGAAATAATCACGATATCGTTTGCGTTTGATTTTCCGTTTTGCATTATACATTATAGTTTCCAATTCAATCATACTATTATTCATCATTATGCGCTGTTATGCTGTCAAATCCTTCAATACCCGAAATCTGGTACATTTTGTGAGATTAATAATTACTGTTCATTTCATTCAAGCTCATCTCAATTAGTTGGCTAAGAGTGCCGTTTAGTTGGAGCAAAATAAGGTGCAGCTTCCACGTATACTCATAATGTATGAGATGTGTAACTTACTACAGAGGTTACTAACATCCGCTCTGAAGTTGTAGAGCTTCCGGGAATTGCGCTTAGTGTTTGTAATTCTCTTTTTTCGCCAGTAAGAACGATGCCGGCAGATTATGTTACCTTGACTGAGGCTCCATTGTTTATTAAATTGTTTTCTGTATGACGTTCACTGTCTCTCTAATGTTCCTTTTGCATGTTTAGCACCGTATAACATATGACATGAGAATTACTTTCATATTTGAACGAACAAACCTGAATATTTGAGACAATTGGAAACTTCACTCCATGACATACGAAGTGTCATCATATACCAAATCTGGATATTGCTATGTACGAAACTACGACATGTTGTCGGCATGTACAATTTGCGAACTAGTCAACACACAATCTCACTTGAAATTCATCTCTCTAAAATATTTCTCTTCAGAATGATAAACTGTTACTGTCATAGCTTTCAATCATTTAAGTGACAATGGGTAGTTTAAAACTAAACTACAATCTGTAAAACTGCATCGGTGATTATTTGAAATTGAAGGGGGTCGGAAATGGATGGAAGTTCACCAAAACCCATACAGCGATAATTGAATACTGCTAACTATGGCCGATATACAATATTTAGAGACAACTGTTGTTGTGCCTATTTCGAGACATTTTCACGTTGATCTTATATTCAGATATATTTTCCGAATAATGACTACCACTGGTTCTTCTTGCAGACCAAAAATTTGGATCCCAAGTTAGAAAAAAAAGTAACATGCGATATGATGAATAATTCAAACATTGTGTTCACAAAACTATCGAAAATACTGTCATAGATTTTAAACTCGATCAAATTGCTTTGAGGTAAAACCACAAATCCGTAGAACGAGCTATTTGATTCTGTTGATTTCTGATAGCACACTATAGATAGAATTGCGAACTCGTGATGATAGCACCCTCGATAGTAGTTCCTATATTTCTATGATATACATACTCAATTTTGAGTATTATCATTCCATGAGTCTTGAAAGTTGTGGCGTTATCAATGTTTTGTTGGTTGAGACACTTTTTCCTAAATGCAATAACCTCCATGCGAAATAATTCTGATATTGCTTCTCACGGTTACCAAGATTCTAGAATAACGAAAAAAATGATCAAAAACTTCAAACGTCCACGATTGCCTGAAGATTACTGTGCACACAGAAGATATTCCAAAGTCGTGGCTTAACTAATTTGAGATGATAGATCAGCTTAGGAGGAAAATATTGCACTAGTGATAATACTGAAGCTATTTTCGGATACATCCGTTCCTCCTTTAACTATGAAGTTGTAGTGATTTGTCAGAACAACAAAGAAACAGATCTTCTTCCATATACATTTGTAATGGTATTCACTTATGAACTTCAGGGTGACACATTATCCAATGTCTTATCACAAGCCTCCACAATTCTAGTGAATATCGACTTCCCCCCTGAAATAATATGTATATTGAGATTGACACAGAAATTGCTATAGATTACGCTTGAGAAATACTGAAGTTAAATACCAAATGTACTGTTCCTATATTGACCATTTGAAAGCGACTTACAAAATGTCAAATTCATTCGACCAAAGAAACGTTGCACTCATTTCCACAGTGTTTCACACACTCATGCATGAACGCATACGCAGATATCATTTCAAAAATAGGATTCAGAGAGAGTTGAAATGGAAATATCCGCGGAAATCCTTAGAAGAATGTTTAGGGCTATTACAATTATTTCTTACACTACGTTTAGTGAGGGGAGTAAAAATATTTGACTTACCAAGAAATCAACAGATTATTTGCTTCAAAATCAGTCAACATAACTGAACACAAATCATTCTCTGTTGCTGAACTATAACAAACCACGTGCCGACTGAAATCCTACTTAATATGCTGGAGATAATAAATACTTTGAACTCAGGCGATGGTCCAATTCTTCCAGAATTTTAATGATGAAATAGTTTTTGTCTTAAGAAAGAAAATAAATTCGAAAAATGAATGTTCAAGTATGATAATTGTTGTGAAGGCTGTCACTCAACAATGAATATTGTTCACAATATAAACACACGACCAGCTTTATCTCAATCCCAAAGTTAGAGTGAAACACCGTTTGTAGTCATGACAAATCATAATAAACATAATTAAATACTACTCGGATATTAGCTCCAATGGAGCACCACTATTTCATATTCATGTATGTATACATAGGCGGAATAATTGCAATTTCAATTAGGAGTTATATTTCAGCTTGACTGTTTTGTTTTGAAGTTAAAATGTGCTGCTGCCCGAGTGTAAAATTTAATAATTTGCAACGTGTTATCTCGTGGCTTATGATATTCATGTAGTTTATCTCGTGAACAAATCACATTATTTCTACCCTTATGAATATGAATTGTATACATGCCGTAATACGTTAATTACTGACTAGAAATCCGATATTTCAAGAACTTCAAAATAAACTATGATAATTAGTGCGCCAGATCATTCAAAAGAATGGAATGACATTGGTTTTGTGATGATTATTGGAGCATTTTTTCACATTGTCACTACCCGAAATCCAAAACAGAAAGATCGTTTGAGCCAGAGTTGGAGTGTTGGTAGAGGAGGTAGCCATTGGAATTTTTCTTGTTATAGACATCATGAGAGATATCATTATGCAAAGTATTCCACATGTTTGCCGTCATGGAGAAGTCACGTAGGAAGAGGTAAGTGTGGTCTCGAACCTGACAACGTTATGGTGACCACCCTGAGATCATCTATTCGGCCTACCAGGAATCGCTCTTGATGAAATAATAGACGCTATTCTTGACAATTACCTACCATGAAAACATTCATAGGAATGGGAGATCCCCACCTCTCTACCATGTCTTAGAGAGACAAATAGGATCTAAGAGCTCCATGGTATTTGTGAGAACTGAACTCCCAAACAAAGGTACGAACATAACTGCATGAATACGTGGTTTGTTCATTATGAGGAGCTATTGGTATGTGAAGTACCTCAAGCCCCGGAGTAGAGAATCAATTTTCTGTGAAGCAGTTTTTCCAATGAACCCATGATCGTCCCATGAGCGGGTTCTGTTGGTGGTGATACCGTGCATGAATAGTGAGACCTGTTGTACCTGACTTCCAATATATCAGGGATTGTGAGATCTGTTCTCTAGGGAAAGATACAAACTTCAGCATTGGTATAACACTAAACTCTACTAGTAAATCAGGTCTCCATTCCAAAACTCAGGCCATTTCTTATTGCATCGACCTATTGCTATGTGGTATCTTTTGCTTTATTGGATGATATGGGCGCGATTGAGAGAAACGTTGTATGCAGTGTACCATCATTCGCAAAGCCTCCGAAAGATCGTTATGAAGCAAAAATGAAGTATGTGCCAAGACGGAACCTTGAGGAACATCAGCGTTGAAAGCCATTGTATTGGAGGCGATTCCATCAACCGCCATATTGAGTGATCCGTATGAAAGAGAATTATATAGTAAATAACAAAGTTGGACGTCGGTAGACCGTATGATGGAAGTTTCTCAAGAAAGCCTTGGGGTCAGGTCCAGTCAAATGCTACAGCTTGAGATTCTTCATATTTTCCGATCGATATCTGCATATATATGTTACGTAGATGAGCAGGTCTCCTGTTTTCCTCTGGTGCGGGTATTATGTTCTCTTAAATTCGAAGTATGAAATTGTAATATGTTTGATCGATTCCGAATTTTTTCAAAATAAAAAAATTATAACGATGAAACTTTCAAATTTCAATGACAATAGGAAAATCGTTTGAATTGGAGTTCGATATCACTCAAATCTGAAGGATGTTCACAATTATTATTAGTCTGTACAACTCCACTTTAATGAATACGGATAAAACTATAGTAAATCTATATAAATAAACAAGCAACACATATTACACTTGGATCTAAGATGAATCGCTGTTAACATTTTTGAATTATTGTCACCAAAAGTGCTCGAATTGAAGATAAGATATTCAGATAAATCTGATTATTTTGAATATAGAATGTTTATTCTAACTTCCCGTTACGCCGAAGATAATTGGAATGATACACGAAATTCAAAGAAGGGATCTAATCGCAGGTTAATACATTTTTAGAAATCAAAAAATTTTGTATTTTCTCTGTAAAACAATAACAAGAGTTGATTTCATTTTGTTTATGTTTTTCTTACATATTTAAGTTGTGACGTTCTCTGACATAATTTAATTTGGATAATATGACAATAAAATCAAATTGGAATGAGGGAAGAAGTATTGTAATCATTTATTAAGCAGCTGAAATAGAAGAATGTTCACAAAATATAAACTCCACTCTAACCGGTTTATCGTCTGGCAGGAGCTCTTGAACATGTCTGTAGTGATAAGGATGTAGCTGATGCTCCTAAAGAATCCTCCAAGTAATTGTTGGATCTTGATCAACTATTTCTAAAATGATAATTTCTTTCTGAATGGTTCTTGTTGTTCTGGGCATATCAGAATTATTTTTTTTTTGGTGTGAATTCCCAGTTTCTCGACAATGTCGTTCCACGGCTCTAAACTTTTTTTTATTTGGTATGTTTCTTCTAGGAAACTTTTCTGCATAACGCGTAACAGCTATACTAGCGTAAACTATTAATAAATGTCAGTTTTCGATGGCTAACTCTGACAAAACCATTTTGAGGTTTGCGACGACCTTTTTTTACTGAGGACGTTTTGAACACTTGCTCTAACTGATTGAATATAACATGTTTTTATTCAAATTTATTTTAATTCTTAAGGTGTGATTCTTCGTTCAATTAATAACTTTAACATTAGAATAATGTTGTTGTTTTTAGTTTTTAATATTGGTAACTGTTTTTTACTTATAGCAGCATCAGTTATTACTTCATTATTTTCAAATCATTTTAATTTTTAATGTGATTCTTCGTTTAATTAATAACTTCAGCCTTAGAATAATGTTTTTGGTTTTTGATAAATTGGTAGTTGTTTTTTACTTTATACCAGCATCAGTTATTACTTCATTATTTTCAAATCCAAGTATTCCGAAAACGGTACACATAATCGAGTTTTACCAAAAGTATCTTTTTTGTGTAAAATTGAGTGAGTTATTACTTCATTATTTCTAAATCATTTCAATTTTTAATGTGTTTCTTTGTTTAATTAATAACTTTAGCCTTAGAATAATGTTTTTGGTTTTCAATAAATTGATAGTTGTTTTTTACTTTATATCAGCATCAGTTATTACTTCATTATTTTCAAATCAAAGTATTCCGAAAACGGTACACATAATCGAGTTTTACCAGGAGTATCTTTTTTGTGTAAAATTGAGTGGTTTAATTTGACGTGAAATTTGAATCAAAAAATCCAACCTCAAAAAGTTATGATTAAAACTACTCGGTATGAACCGTGTAATTAGCGCCCTCAATGAGAGTCAGCTATAAAAATAATGATAATAATAAAATACATGAATGAAAGAATGAAATTTTCATACAGAAAAGGCAGTATCTACTAACTCTTATGGTAGTTTGCAATTGCTATAAGCACAGCTTGCTCATCATTCGAGGTACACGTATATTGAAAAAACGAAGATTTTCAGATGTTATTGCAAAAAAATTGCAGGATGTCACCACAGAAATCAGTCATGTGGAAAAGACAATACTATCTTTCACTATAGCACTTTGTTACTAAAACTAGTTATCTGATTCAGGTATCGTCTCCTTTCATATACTTCATTCTGAGGCCAACTTTAGTTATACCTAACCATGTTCTCCCATTTTCGTTAGTGGAATATCAAAACATGAAAATTTTTTGATTTGAAGTGTTCAATAGAATTTCATAGCAACTAATTATTTATGAAAATGATTTTCTGAAACAGGCTTCTTTCTGTATACGCTACTATTGTGATTGGAATGTGTCTCACACATCTCGGTAATAATTAAAACTTACCTATAGTTCAATTTACCGTCATATTGTGCTGCGTGAGAAATATCCGAAATACCTACGCTACATTGATAATTATAATATAACGTTATAAATGACGCTTGTAATAATTTTATTCCACTTGAATCTCCTAAGGAACAATGACAATTCGATTCAGGACAAAAAATAGTGAACTGCTCAGCGTGTCTAAATAGAGATACTATCAATTTTTGTATCGAAAATAGACCCAATTATTAATATGATCTTTGACCTAAAATTTTCAACAAATAACTTTCGCGTTTAATTTTTCTGTGAAAACAATGGTATTAATAATATACATTTCCACAAAATGTCTTCCACGCTTTCGTAGCAACTAAAACGACACAATACTTCTTCTTATGACGAACTTCCACAAAATAACTTCGGAATTTCCGTAGCAACTAGCATTAGTTAAATTATGACGTTCTTCCGCATAATGTAATTAGTGGTATGTTCAGTTCCTAAAGCGACACTACCGTCATCTATAATGAAAGTGATGAAACAAGACTATGACGATATTCCACATAAAAATGGAATATATTGTTATTGTTTGTAGAATGTTATCCCAAAAAAACAATTTTTCAGTTATGACCATTTTTTGGAAATGGAGCGATGTATCTATTGGTTGTGAATTGATGTAGAAGTTTTTCATCAAATATGTTTGGAGGCAATTAGTAAATACATGCCAGTGAGAATTTTCTGATCTTAAAATTTTTTTTTTGCATGACGTAGATACCGACATAGTTTTAGTTATCATTTTCTGCTATATGAAACTGACTGTGCAGCAACAGGGGGATCCAAAATACATATCAGAAATGGACGAATTATTTTTTTTCTGTACTTGAGTTCATACATGCTAGGTTAACGGAACGAGCAGATGATGCTATGATGAATAAATTAAACGTTATATACAATTATTGTAAGAAAAGAATATTATTGGGATAAGCAAAATAAAAACAATTTTTTTGGATTAGGTAGCAGAACTAACACTCTTGTTTCAATCGTGATTATAGTGTTCATGGTTTTAGCTATGTAAATATCATTCTACGAAGAGAAGGAAAAAAGTCCCCGAAAAATAGAACAGATGACGCCACAATCAAAAATCCCATGTGACATTCGTGATGTACCATCTTTGACTAGAGCACATTGAAAATTTCAGACTGATATGTTATACAGTTCTGTTTTGACACTCATTGGAAGCAAGCAATCTTGAAAATGTTTGTAATCATGGAAAAAACTGACTTTCGCGTCTTCATTGAACATTATTTCTAGCGTAGGAATCGTCGATGAAATCAATGATATGATATTGGACGATCGGCAAGTTAGAATGCACGAGATTGCTGAGGCTATGAGCATCTCAATCGAACGGGTACGGAACATTTTGCATAAAGTTTTGAATAGGAGAAAGCTATCTGCCAGGTTGTTGCCGCATTTGCTCTCTTCTGACAACAAGCCCGATCGTGTGACAACTTCAAAGGAGAGTTTGGCAATGTTCAAGCGCGATAAGGACTTTTGACGCCGTTTCGTAAAGGTTGGCAGAACATGGATCCATCACAACACACCAGAGACCAAAGAACAGTCGAAGCATTGGACTTGTCCTAGCTAATCGAGCGTATGGCGGAAGTTTTTTGGCATGCACACGGGATCGTCCATATCGATTATATTTAGAAAGGCTAAACGATCACCGGAGTATATCATGCAAAGCTGTTGGATCGATTCGACGCCGATTTGAAACGAAAGCGGCCGCATTTGTTGAAGAAGGAAGTGCTCTTCCACCAGAATTGAATGAATTGCGCTACGAATTGGTTCGTCATTCACCATGCTCTCCAGATTTGGCTCTCCGCGATTTTCGTCTATTCACAAACTTGGAGAAATGGCTCGGCGGAAAGAGATTTTGCTCCAACGATGAAGTCATCACTGAAACAAACGCCTATTTAGAAGAATTGCCAAAATCGTATCATTTGGAAGGGATCGCAAAATTAGAAATACGGTGGACAAATTTATCAAGATAAAAGCAGATTATGTTGAGGAATAAAATAAGTTTTAACAAAATAAATCAATTCTTGTTTCATTTTTTTTCAGGGACTTTTCACCTTGTCTTCGTATTATCAAATTGGAGCGACCGCTTTTTGGAGATGCAAATCGAGGCAAAACTTCGTTCCACAGGAATCTGAACAATGTCTGAAGCATCATTTTCCTATTTTGATAAGGGTCTTCATGGTTTTCTTTGTACACGGCTAATGATGTCACGAGAGATATTTTTTCTTGACCCTGAATCTCGAACCCATTTTGCTAAATCCGATGTAGCCCGCTATTGCTCCAAATTGAATTCCATTCATATATATGATTTTTTGTTATAATTGTAGATTAATTGTACGATGAAAGTAAAAACTATACCTATGTAAAGTAGGATGAGATGGCCAATCGGGTGAGATAGAGAACGGCCAAAATTCAAAGAAAGCGTTGTTCGATGGCGCTCAGAGAATCAAAACAGTATCGTCTACTTATACAATTTTATAATAATTGCATACTATGTGCTACTGTTAATGTATCTCTGGAAATGTACTACTAGTTTCTACAAACTAGGTGAGTACAATGTTTGTCAAGTAATTGTAACCTCTTAATACAATCAAAAGTATGCAGGGGGTTTTGTCTGTCATGTTGGGCATCTCTCCCTAGCATTCGGGAAAGATGCTCACCAAACGGAAGGGATAGATGTTCACTTATTTCTCACCTCGGTTTCTACTACATTCTTCAATTTATCGCATGAAAATGTCAACTGAGTACCAAAGACGGAACTCAAATAGTGGAAATAATATGGGAAACAGTATGAGAGTAGTATTGAAGCTGTCAAAAACGGTTCTTCTGTAAACGATACCTAGAATTTTTCCTCACATTCCTAGAAAGACCCTCGTAACAAGAATAATGTGTCCAGGACTGGTAACATGGGATCGGATAGCATGTGTGGCGGTGCCAATGAAAATACATTAGTACTACATGTTAAAGCGGCACAAACGGTTTTCCTATGACGGTATCGGGCGTTCGGAAGGTTGTCTATAATTTTGCTGAAAGTCGACAAATCAATCGCAAGTTCAATAGGGGAACAGGAATTGCCGGTTCCGCATGGTCTGTGTTGTTTTTCAGACGGCAACATACATACTCTCGAACGAATTACGCTCTGAAGCAATACAAGAAGTTAATGCCCAACCAATACACCAAATTGCATATGCTCTAATGGAGCTACCATCCTGCAATCATGTATATACAGAACCTCTATACACAACTCTACTGGCAGGTATGTCTGATGCAGATTTGACATCTGGAAAACTTTTAGACTGGATTAACACCACATTCAAACTAGTCTTCTCTGCTAAACATTGCAATTGTGAAAAATAGAGCCGCAAAGGAAATTCCACAAAAGAACTAAAAACAAAAACGCTAGCCTTCGCCAAGTCTTATGAGGAGTAGTAGGAGTTCAATATGAATGAGAAAGCGATACGCTAACAGGTTTCGATGAAACCAGATTTACGAGATGTGGAGAAACCTACAACAAAACCCGGAAGAAAGAATTGGTTGCAATGCATAATATGGAATATTCGGGTTCCTGAAAATTGCTTTACTTTTATAAACACTGGCCAAAATTGTAGAAAACTGCGTTCAAAAAGAAGGAAAATAAGTAGATCATACGTAATAATTTATTTTGCAGTCAGAAATTTTCAAATGCAACTTATATTTATGAGTATTAAGAATTTTCTTCGGCCGGAAAGATTCAATCTAACTTCATCTAAAGTTTAGGAACAAAATGATAATAGTACAGTTGTGGCTTAGTAGGGAGCGAGTATGAACGGTCTAGACAGCAGCTGGACCTGGCATCAGGTTAAACTTGAGCCTTGCATGTGTTGAGAAACTACAACATACAGAGCAAGCTTACGTAATACAAACTTCGTAGTCCTGAATTAAAACTGGGAACGGGTCAAAGTTCCTGACTGCAATACCATGGTTGGTCAAACTTGATATTAGCTTTCATTCCGTTACAGTACCATCCTGAATACAAGGGAATAAACATCTTCGGCAGTGGCTGTTCATCATTTGATCATTCAGTTCGTAATAAATAGTTAATGAGTAGAGCTCTTGGAATATGCATTTGAAAATCCCAAACATATGAATGCAAATATGCATTAAAATCAGTTGAAATATGGTTTTATTCATTTAAATATGCATTTATAAAAAACGCAGTAATTTTTGTATAGAAGGTATTTTATTATATGCCAAAGTCACGAAAAATATTTATTAAAATTACTATTAAGAGCTAGCTACTTATTACTTATTTTCTACTACTACTTAACATATTATGACTTGTACTATGTAGATCTATTTTATTTACTCATCATTATATTCATTAATTCATCATTATTATTATTACAGTTAAAATTATATATTATTAAATGTTTTTCTACATTTTCTAGAGGAAAACTGTGTCGTACATCTGATAATAATTGATTGTATGCGGAAAAACTTCTTTCTACTTCACATGAGAGGGACCAAACTCAAAATATTGTATAATTGAGGGTTCAACCAGTGAAATAAAATTATCTTCACAATTTCCCATTTTAATAATATTATTTATTTGGAATGTTTTTTGATAGCCCTCATTTTTCTTCAACACCGTGCAGAATTTTTTATGCACTTTGTCGGTTTCCTCAAGGTGTTCAATTTATTGCATTGATAATTTCAATGCTTTGGTCCAACGAAATGTTTCACTTATCAAATTTCTTTATTGATTCAGCAATATTCACAAAATTGGTTTGGATATGTGTCAAATGACTTTTTAATAACGGATTCTTTAAGACTTCCACACATTTTTTTATAGCATATGAGCTTTCTACATCGAAACTGCAAATGACGTCTACAATTCCCTCAAAATTATCGGTTATGAAAATCACAGAATTTAATCACGTTTATCACAGGTTCAGGTGGTAAAGGCACATTAGGTGAACGATCTTTATATAACTGTACTCGAAAAGAGGCTTTTAAAGATATTTTTTCTATATTTGATACAAGACTATTGACCATTAGAAATCCTGTCCTTACAACTTCTGCTACTCTATTCAAAGTGTATGCTGAACAAGTAACATGTATCAAATTTGCAAAAAATATTTTTTAATTTTGTCCAGCTTCGATCATTCATGTGGCAGCATCACTTAACAATAACAAATTTTTTTCTACTGGTTTCGGCTCAGGTAAAGTACTAACAGATTTATTTACGAATCTAGAAATAGTTTGATTGTTAGTTTTTTTGCAACTCCTTAACGGAAATTATATATCCTGTGCTACACTCACTCCCGTTTCAACTTATATAACGAAATTTGCAATATACCGTCCTTTAACATCAGTCGTCTCGTTAATAGATATCCATATTGGATTATTCCCAATTGCGGTTTCAGTCGCTTCAACAGTAAATTGTATGTTGAAATCAACATATTTGTTTTGTATGGTCGTAGCAGAAGGAACCTGAACATCTCTGCAGTACTTGGTTGAAAATTTTTGAAATAATAGATTATCCAATTTTGCAATTGCGATATTGCCACCGACAAGCAAACTGCATAGATACTTATTAACATTTTGTTGGTCCAAAACTTTCGTTTGATTGATGCGATGCTGAACCGAATCTTGAGGCATTTGTGCACGATATTCTTGCGTTGCAGTGCCCAAGTGTTGATCAACTTGAAACATTCTTATACACACAATCTAGAAATTGGGAATAAGAAAGTTAACCAATAAACTTGTACTACTTCCCCAGTTTGAGACTAATTTGATTGATTTTCACCTCTACTAAAATTTTATATATACAGGATGTGAAACAAAGGGCGGTTTCCTCAGAGAATTCTGATCTTGGGAACGAAACACACTGCATATTAGAATTTTATAAAATTTGTTTCCCGAAGTGTCTCCTATATGCAATTTTTTGAATTTTGATCGTAGGATTATTTTTCTTGGAAATTGTCAGAGGTCTTAGTAAAATGTCACATTTTCATCATAAAATCAGAAATAACGTATCAAATTTATGACCAAAAAAAACAATGTAGGTACGCAAGTCAGTGTCGAAACCATGTTTACACCTTTGCTAAAAATAATTTCAAGACCAGTGCCGTAAAATAAATAAATTTTAGACTATTCTTAAACTTATATTTCAACGGAAAGCTACATTTGGCTTATATTTTTAGAAAAATGTTTGAAAATTGAAACAATAATTACTTAGACATAATAATACTTACCTACCGGTTTGTTGCAAAGTGTGCTGAGTATATGGTTGTCATCAATGATTTTAAAGGCTTTTTTATCATTAATCCACTTCTTCAGAAGAATTGATTCACTAGAATTTGTTTTAGCAAACACTTAAGCAAACAAAACTTTACTGAACTAACTAAAGACAGGACAGAACTAAATTCTAGATTCTTTTCAAACTTCAAATTTTAATGGAGGTGTGATTTCATTGGCTCAATGTCAATAAATTCCTCCACTTAAAAAATCTGAATAAATTGCAATTAGGGTATTTTGGTAACACAAATTCTGGAAATTTGTTATGCTTTCGGAAAAACCATATGGATTTTATGACGGCAGTCGGCTTATCGCTGAGTAGGGTCTGTCGTCGTATTATGCTAATACCGATATGGGGTAATTCCGAGAGATACCTACTTATCTTATTTCATTACCTGTTCCCACATATGTTTGTCCATGTTGAAAATTTTTATTTTTTGCCGAAATACCTGAAAATATACACTTTTACATTAAATGCATCTGCACTTTATTCAAAACATGCACTTAATATGCATTTCACATATTTCCCGATCTCTACGTGTTGATGAAACAAGAATTGGAAAGAAGGTATCAGAATGAAGAATCTGTAACCATCCCGTGTGCAATACAATGTAATACGAGATTTATTACTAATTGAAGGCTGAAAAGCTGAAATATCATTCCATTCAGCGATAGCAATAAATGGGCAGATAAATGAATTCTTGCTCGAGAATTTGCTTTTCGGTAGAGTATTAGTTTGGGATGATAATAAATAATTCTTATCTAAATATAAACAGAATAGAGCTAGTTATTATTTCATGCGTTTATTTCTCAGAAGTTTAGAAACCCCATTTGGAAATACATCTTTCGGGTTATCGTTCTACTCATTCCTTTGATGAGCTTATGGGAGAGCGAAACAGCTATTTGAAACAGATAGACGTGCTGTCACTGTATGACCTCGAGATGAATATGCATCTGAAAAATCTGACATGGAATCAAAATAAGGTTTTTCTATCTAGCGATTACTCTATGACCATAATTTTCACTTGAAAGTTATGGAACTAGCTTTGGAAGAATTGTATACTTACAATCATGGGTTATATTGGTGCTCCTCAACCTTTCAGTATTTGCGAACCAATTTTGAATCACAGTCATCATCGCGCCCCCCTCATACAACAATTTTCCCTGAAATCGTACTGTAATCGTAGTATTAGTTTTAATTTTATTTGATTCAATTTAATTGCATTTTGACGCTAAAGTTACACTGCGACCTTGATAACAAACCTTGAAAACTACCGAAAAAATAATTTTGTTCTGAGATCTATTGCAATTAACGTTCGCATACAATATTTCCTCATTCCTTCAATAATTATCACCCGAGATTTATTTTAAAACAAGTGAACCCAACACAATGCATATCAATTCTACTTATCAACATTCAACATAGATTAATGTATAGATCAAATAGCTAGATCTTTCTCATGAAGTGAAATTTTGTTAAAGAGTAAGGATGAGAAGCCTGGGACCAGGTCTTGAGCGTCGGTAGTGACGTCCAGAGCAGAGTGGACAAAAATTAGACCTTGTGGCACACCCTCTTTCTACACCTTGGCGGCTTCGCGTAGTTGCGATTTGTCTCGAACATTCTAGGAAGTCTGCGCAACGTGTATAAATGCTGTTCAGTTCCAGCTAACCTAACCTAACCTAGAATGGCGCTATACAAAATGATCATCTAAACACACAGTCAAGCATACCGACACAAAATAAACACATACCAACAACACACATAAACACCCAACTACAGAACATAAACTAAATAACGCATAAATACAACCAATCAATGAAAATTCAGACTCAACGTAACGGAAGAAGAATAAGTTCTACCCCTTCCAACACAGAAGATCATACGGATAGGGGAGTTTCAACGAGTCTTAGTCGAGTCGATCCTTCTACTTCTACATATACCGTGAATGTATGTTGCAATTCGCGTGTTATCTGCAATTCACGATATTTGAGTATAGTAGAATTATACAGTGTATGTGTACAGAATCATGGATATATTTTCAAGTGAGTGTAAGCGAGCATTGGGCGATAGTAGAGTATCAACAAGTGCACGGAACACAGTGGTTCCAGTGATAAAATCAAGGAAATATTCTGATGGATATTGATATTTTTGGTTCACCAGCACTGAAGTGAATGTAGAAGAAAGGCTCTTGTGTGTCATTGGCTCAGAAATATTGACAGCTTGTAATCTAATAAACCTAAACGACATTTGGAAGTGAATACGTTATCAAATCCCGAAAATTCTTCGAATTAATATCAAGATCATATGAGCAGAAGTCATTTAAAAAAAACTGTGTCTGTGAATGAAAACTTTACGTGCCTTTCACATCAAATAGCCGGATGTAAATAGCCTTACACTATTGGTGAAGAGCCCACTGCTAGTTGCAATTGAGATTGTAGAAACCATGTTTGGAGATAATTTTGCCAAATAATTGCAATTGGTGAACGATGGTTCCATGAAATCTGATCTAGGGCCGTCGCTTCAAAACAAATAGCATACGGTCGTTGGCTCGGTAACTCATGTCGGGAGACCAGAACAGAATATGTTGGAACGAGAAATATGTGCAATGAAACAATAAACGCTTCGAAAGAGGCATATAATGCCACAATGAGATCTAGGCTCATCTAATGCCGAATGACTCGTTCTTTTCGGACTTTCTCCAAAATAATTAATAGAAATTTCACTTCCAGTTCATTCCCTCCCCTAAACAAAGATGATGGCACACTGGATACTACACCATATGAGAAAGTCAACGGTTTTGCTGGAATGTTTGCAGCAAATTCCACTTTGAAGCCTCAAAGGATGGCCCCCTGGATATTCCTCCTATCGATATCTATATGCCAGAGACTGTCTTTTGACAACGCACAGTTGGGCGCATTCTGCTTCATCTTCATACCGAAATGTCTATGTGGCAAGACGGAATTCCACCTGGCGTTCTCAAAGAATTAAGACCAGTTTCCTGCACGTTTCTTATCCTTTTATCAAATTGGTGTCTTTCGTTCCCGCAGGTAGACAGCTAGAGTGCAACCTATTTCAAAAGGAAGACAGAAGACCCTTCCTAATAATTATAGACCCGTCGCACTATTATCTGTGATCTCAACGTGATGAGAAAGCAATCAACAACGAGCTCATCCAATACCTAGAGAGTTCCAAAATAGTGAATGTCCGGAAATGCTGCTTTCGTCAGCAGAGATCAACATGAGACCTGCCTGCCTACGTAACATATGTGTGGCAAAAATCGAATGAAAAACGTGGTGAAACTCTAGATGTAGCATTGGATATGTCCAAAGCATTCGACTGAGTCTGGTATCAAAGCCGTTTCGGAAAATTTCTGTCAACTTCTTCGTTTACTATCAAGGTTTCTCTCAGATAGATCACACCGTGTGGTGGTTGACGGAGTTCCTCCGTTGCAATGGCTTTCAACGCTGGTGTTCCATAGAGACCTGTCATAGTACCAACTTCGTTCCTGCTCTATATCAACGACCCAAACGAAGTGGTCACCTGTCCCGTCCACAGATTTTCAGATGACCTAGAGCCCCTATATCATGCAATGAAGCCAGAG
This sequence comes from Endomychus coccineus, assembly GCA_958510875.1. NCBI lineage: Eukaryota > Metazoa > Arthropoda > Insecta > Coleoptera > Endomychidae > Endomychus > Endomychus coccineus. Next base: position 95,988,053 of record OY294067.1, read on the forward strand.
GAGCAAGACAGAAACAAATTGACGCAATTGATGGAGATCTGGCAATGATTTTGAAATGGGGATCTAATAATATAGTAAAGTTTAATGTAACCGAAACGCAAGCTTGCGTCTTCTATAAGAAGGTGAATCCCACAATCCCTAATATGATGGTACAAATATTCCATCGAAGTCTTCCATATCCAAGCTCGAGATCAAAAACTGCAGCACGTTCTCAAAGGACCATTATTTGAGGACCATTACCGCTTCACAAATACTTGGTTTTATATTTCGTGCCAAGAGCTACTCTACATTCAAGTAGCTGCCCATAACCTACAAAGCACAGGTTCGACCTGTCCTGAAGTACTTTCCACATGTTTGAAGTTCGGCTCCTAAACATACGCTGAACCTCTTGGATTCTATCCAGAAGGGAACTATCCGTCTTATTGATGATGTCACACTCATTCATTGACCTCTCTAGAACATCGCAGAGCGATGGGCGATACCTTTTCTTTTCTTTAAATATTTCCATGGTCGGTCTCCATCAGAAATCTCGTCTGTTGTTCCACCGCGGGAATTTCCAGATAGGCGGACTAACCGAGCTCAAGCTAGTCACCCCTCCACTGCTAAGATCGACATCTGCAAAACTCCTTCCTACCATTTTTCTATCGAACAACGAAGCTGTGGAACTCTTTGCCTAGTGAGTTGTTTGCCTATAACCTCAAGCCTTCAAGAAGAATTCGAATGCTCTCCTCCTCTCCCGAAATTCTATCGCTGGTTCACACGATGTTCTTTGCACATTATAGGTTTCCCTCTCGTGTAGCTCAAGTGTGAAGAAAATAATCTCATACCTCTAGCAAATGTTGCTCGTCAAATTTGTGATACAGCAAAAGATCTACATCAGCCTTTCAGAAAGTTGCGTGACAATTTTTTTTTTCAACTTGATGAGGCAACAGATTCCAATAAAGATGCTCATTCAATTGCCTTTGATTTCATTGAGGTATGTCAGCAGTAGAAGAAATACTATTCTGCAAACCAATAGAACTCTAAGCAGCAGCACTTGCATTATTTATTTATTTATTTATTTATTTATTTATTTACATTACACCCATTTACAAAATGAGGAATGACACAAAATAAGAAATACAAGAAAATATTATAAAAGGCATTGAAATTAAACTGAGATAACATAACATTTCAAGAACAGAACATACAAAAATTAAACAAAGATTAAACAAAGAAGAGAGAAAATGCAATCTATATAGAACTGAGGATTGTACGAAACGCTTCAGACCTCAGATAAGTCAAACTACATGTGAATAGATCGACCCGCATATGTATGTTATTATAAGCTCTGCACATGCCACCGATTGGCGAGCACCTGCTTACGTTTGTTCTCGGTGTAGGCAAGTAAAAGAATAAATTAAGTCTGGACTCAAATCTAGGCACATGAAAACACAAAGCCCGTAGAATTTCCGAACATTCCACAGAAGAATGAAAAAGTTTAAACAGGAATACTATACCCGATCTGGATCTCCGATAAGCCAAGCTATCGAAAGAAAACCTCGAAAGTAAATCGGTATGCGGATAGCCAATAACAGGGTAGATATTGTCACACTTAGAAGCAAGGTATTTGAGAAATCTGCGTTGCATGCTTTCCACAGAGACAACATGAATCTGGTAGAATGGAGACCATACCAAGGACGCATATTTCAACCGTGATCTTACAAATGTATTGAAGAGAAGAATAGATGTCTGAATCTCGGAAAACTCCTTAGAACATCTTAGAACAAATCCCAACATCTTGGACGCTTTGGCGCACATATGACTGATATGATCAATGAATGATAACCTTCTGTCAAAGATAACACCAAGGTCACAGAACGTCTTCGGTCTATTCAAGACACGGGCATCGAGGGTATATTCGTATAGAATGTCATTGGCCTTCAGCGAGAATGTCAAGACAGCACACTTACCAACATTAAGAGGCAACATATTCTTCACACACCATGCATTCACAGCTGACAGATTGGGTTGAAGTCTGAGACAGTCACCGATATCAGATACCCTGGAATATATTTTGAGGTCATCGGCATACAAACGATGGGGGACATCCAAGACTGCCAAGAGGTCATTAATGGACAGAATGAAAAATAGAGGGCCAAGAATGGATCCCTGTGGCACCCCCGAAGTAGCAAAAATGTCGGCCGATCTTCGACCACGATAACACACGAAGTGTTTTCTTGACTTCAGGTAAGATTTTAAAAAGAAAAGAAGATTAGCAGAGAAACCAAAGTTGTCAAGTTTATTAAGAAGAATGCCGTGGTCCAGTCTGTTGAACGCCTTAGAAAAATCTAAGTAGAGAACATCCGTCTGCAGTCCCTCGTCAATAGCCTTTGAAATATAGTCTGTAATACAGATCAGATTGGTAGTTGTGGAGCGACCCGATACAAAACCATGTTGCCGCTCAGATATCAACGATTTGACGTTGAAATATATTCCGTTCGAGAGAAGAATTTCGAAAACCTTAGAGAAGTTATTTTGAATAACTATCTGTCTGTAGTCTGTGACGTTGGAAGCATCTCCTTTTTTAGGAATAGGAATGGCCTTAGATGCTTTCCAAGCAGAAGGAAATGTATTTGTTTTCAGCGCTAAATTAAATAGGAAGACGAGAGGACGCGAAAAGATGCCAGCGCAGTCTCTGACTAAATATGCGGGAATTTCATCCGGACCAGGAGTGCGCTTGGGCTTAATCTTTAGTAGGGCCTTGAATACATCGTTCTCTTCAAAACAGGACACGTTAAACACAGGAGCATTGGATACCGGTGAATGCAAAACTATCTCAGGGTTCGAAATGATATAGCTGTCCTGAAAAAATTTAGCGAATACATTCGCGATAATCTCTGGATCGTCAAATGACTCACCATCAAACCTCATTGTAGGGGGGGGGGGGGCAGCAGGCCCTCCCTTTTTGGATTTAACGAATTATTTGATATCTTAACTCTCTAACTGGCCAATATTGTATAATTTAAAAAAAATCTGATTATGATCAATATGCTTCAGAAAGATGATAGTCATGCTACTTTGAAAAATATATTGAATGGCTAAGGATTATAGCAACGCTTGAATCAACCCCTCCTCAAGGCGGGCCTGCCTTGTTAAAGGCAGATTTAATAGCAAGTTGCGAGTGGCTTAGGAGCCAATTCAAAATACAGCCGAAGGTCTAGCAACTGCCGATAGAAGAAATCTTCATAGACTCCACGGCCAAGTCTTGGAATCAAAAGACAATTCACTAATAAATCAGTCTTACAGGTTTGGATGATGAGTTTCCTGCTCAGAAAACAAGAGCATTTAGTATATTATTACCATTTTCAACGAAATCGAATTTTCTGCGGTGGCTGATACTTTGAAGACAAAATACAGATCTCAGCTAGAATGCCAATTTCTAATATTAACCCTTCTTTCGAATAACTTTACTCTGCAAGACAGGGACCGTCAATAATAAGTATTAAACTTGTTTTTGATTCAATATATTCATATTTGTATGTGAAAACGTTTATTTTATTTTTCATTATGTCAGAACGTGTTCTATTGATTTTCTTCCACTAAATTATTGACTATCTTGACGTCAAGTATGAGAATTAAATTTAATTTATTCCATTATGTTTCGCTTCATCCTTTGAGCTTCTAATTTCAGTTTCATTTGGAGATAATGATGTATGTAGCAATGAAATGTTTTGTGTTCAAGACTTCCTGAATAGCAGGTCATATTTCAATAAACGTTGAGGAAATAAAATATGTCAACCGCTAAGATATTGATTTTTGTGAAAAATACAACTCGATCGGTTTTTTTTCTGAAATAACAATAAAATAAATATGAAACATAAACACAGATTACACTGACTTATAGAAGGTTTGTTTCTTTCAGTAACGACCAGCAAAAAATGTGCCTCCAGAACAATGCTCGATAGTAAAAAAATCAATTTCTTGGATTCCACTACTAGCTGTGGGGAAAACGAGAGTCCATCAGATATTTATATATTTATATTATACACAAATTACTACTATGTTTCCGAAAGTTTGAGAAAATTGGATCTTATATTATATCAAGATCATGAAGTCAATGTTGTTACATTGAACCATCTTTGTATGCCAACTTTCTCCTACGAAAATCTTATGATAAATTCTCTCTCATCCTATCTGTTATAATTTATAAGATGAAATCATCATGTTGGCATTAAACAAAGTAAGCATTTTGGTAAGTAGAGTTATTTATAGGATTCCATATTGCAAGTTTCCGACGAGATCATTCAGGATGGGGTCTGAAAAGTTTAATCTTGAAGCTGGTGGGAGAATGTATTTTCAACGCATATATGTGAGTATAACTGAACTAAAAGAGTTGGTTGAATTATTGTCAGAAATACTAAATGATGGCAAAATACCATGCAATAGTCTCTGCTTATAATTTTATAATAATTTCAGAACGTTGTCAGTTTTTGAAGAATTATCGGTTATTTCTGCAGAAGTAAAGGATTTCAGCAGATCATTTCAATTACAACGATATTTCTCTCTTCATTGTGCACAATGTAGAATGTAAAGTAAGCCTGAGCTTATTAAGGGATGGAAATAGTTAATCCAAACTATTTCATTGTAAGAACAATTATCAACAGGATTGACTACTCATTTGAAAATGCTCAAATTCAGAGACATTGTTACCTACTGAAACTGAGACAAGGAAATGTTGATGTAGGGTGTATGGTTGGATGGAGCTACAGCTACAATTTGAAGGTATTATTTGCCTTTGAGAATAATCAGAGGAGGATATTGTCTAATCAATTTCACGTACTCAATTATTATATTTGAGTTTCCTATCTGGAACAAACTCCGTAATCCTTTATTGTTATGGTTTAACGTCAAAGTGTCAGAACAGTGCCCCTGTAAATAGATTGCTCCTGAATAATGTACGATCTGCCGTATGTTTGTTCTGAGATGTTGACACTGAGCGAATTGATAATAAAATTTGAATACTGATTGAGTTACCAACCTTGGATAAATAAACATTCGCAAAATTTAGACTGGAGAGAAAGTTCAAATGTACAAAACACTACCCAGAAATAATCGAATAAGTATGTTGCATTGGCTGCAGCGTAGTCAATAGGCAGAGATATTGATGTAAGTTCATATTATCAATGACAGTCTCATGACAAAATGATAAGCGATGATTGAATCGAAGTTTAACCAACCTAAATGTAGAATTCACTATTGAGGACGTAACATAATAATATATTACCGTTAGAAATTGAAACGTGATTGCTGAACGTATTCGAACTATTGATACTGTTAGAACTAGATAGGTGAATGTAAGTAAAAAAATTGAGGTGATATAGTATAAGTATAAGTGCACAGCAGGAAGTATGTCATCAAATATTATAACAAAATTATCGCAAAGGTAGCTTCATTCTGAAAATAAGTTGATGCCTCCATTTTGAGATGCGAATTAAAAGATCTTTGTTGTAGTATTGGGTCTATAGAGACTTGCCAGGAGGATTTATCGATCTGTACCCTGTTCAAATCATCAAACAGTGTACCTGAATGAGTGCCTTCTGTTTGTTAAACCAGGGATTTCTCATGATAACTTTGTCCAAAGTTGTCGGAGAAATCAGAGGGAATTACTTAATTGACTTGACAGTCCATATATTCGAATCTAACTTTTGATAAAATCAAATTCAAGAAGTTCGGTAACAGATCTTCTTAGGGCGGCATTTGCACCTACATTTATCTACCTCGTATGCTGTGTAATCTACTAATATGGTAAGCCCAACACGTCAAAGAGAATGATCAGAATAGAGGCCCATATTACCTTCCTATCACTTTAGGGACAGATTTGCTGCCGCTTTATAACTGAGTACATAGTCAATGATACCGCAGGTGCACAGGGAAGAGGTGAAACACTGCAAGTCAACAAAAAAGAACGGCAACTGTCAAAATTGGTTAAAAATATAAATGATACGGGAGCAATAATATTATTGCACAATATTGGTTTGATCTAAACATTGAATATCTTTAGAATGACGTTTTTTTTAAGCAAGGTAAGTGGCAATGTATCAGGGTTTCTGGTGTTTCAGTTGTGGTGAATGTTATAGTCCCTCGGATAAAGTGAATGATTCAGTATTTTGGTTCATGTGCGATACTTGAGGGAATAATAGTTTGTGAAACAGTGAAGAGAATTCTATCGTTATAGGGTGGTTTTGCAAAGAGCTAGATAAGGAGCTCAAGTATGATGATATGCGAATTGATCTCCATTTTTGATAGGATTAGCTTAGTTGTTTTCAAAAACATAGAAAACATTGTATCGCATGCTGCCTTGACGTCATTTCTTCTGTATCGTATGCAGGCTTCATATTGTTTCCAAAAATTGAGGATATTCTAATTTGAAGACATTCAGATACGTTCGAAAAATTCCAAGGGACGATAGTCTTTTCGCTCTACACTCATGCCATACAAAATATACTCCATGTTCAGAAATAATCATAGGCAATTTCCCGAATGGATAGTAAATTGCCGATGAGTGTAGCGCTCAAGTGCTGAGGCAAAAATTGTTCATTGATTTTATAATGCACGTGGAATGTTAGGGAGAATATATCCTGAAAACTGTATTCTGAAAAAATATATTTTCGGAATTTGCATATAGTTTTTGATTGAAAGAAAATTTGACTCTTATTTATTGTTTTGAGTGAACAATAATTACCTAATTTTGCGGGTTGTGGGCTTGGAGATTTTCTGTGAGAAATATTGAGGGGGAACTTTTGCTGTATAAACGCATTGTTCAATTAAACAGAACTGTTAAATACATGATGATTGAGTACCCTAAACTCTCGAAGGAATCACAGTATTCATATCGGAGACAATTTGAGAATTTTCTGGAAGAAGGAGGATATCACAATTACTCTTATTATGATAGACTTCGAGTTCAATATGAGGAGAAGAAATGGAATAGACTCCAAAGAAAGAATACATCAGCGGTTCCAAAAACGCTTCAGATAAAGTATAACATGTATACAAAATTTTTCTATGAGTTTTTCTTATAAGAGATTAGAGCCATAATTTCTCTGATAATTGCGCTAGTGGAGGATTATCTATGTATATAATTTCCTGTTAGTTGAATACCTGCCAGCAGCATTTATTTCATGAGGTGGAAATAACCTGATGGAAATAGTCATGATATAGTAATGTAGAAAAGTAACCTACTTAGTATGTTTTTCATTCGAGTCCTCACATCTTCAGCTGTATTTATTACACTCCAAGCTCAATTCAACCACTAGACAGATTGATATATAGTCCTTTCTTTTTGATAACGAATTCACTTACATTACGACAGTTACATAACGGCAGATTTTGAGAATTCCCCCTTCATACATTATTATACCTTAATCTATAATTGTTTTTAACTTCTAAACTAAACCATGATATATCAGCAGAATCTTAACATTCCAACGGTTAAAGAAGGCAAAGCCACTGTAGTATATACATGAGATTCAGAATAAACTTCCTGAAACACTTGTCCCGTCCCTCAAAGCAGTGATGTTATGATCTTGATGAAATTTAACACACTTGACTTTCTAAACAAGAAAAGTACAGTACATGAGATTTCGAATAAACTTAGATTTTGGAGGAATTTTGTACACATCACGACTTTCGAAACAAGAGAAAATTCTCTGTCCACTGATTTTGGAAAAACACCTCATCTGAATTTGTTACCCTTATGTGTTTCCACATCTTTAACTGTTTTTATTCATTTCCGAAATATTTTCGGTTCCAGCAAGGGAAGGAAGCTATTGTGATCAATGATCAATAATTGATCACAGCTTACTACGAATACATTTTGAAAACCCCCTTCCCCATCGTATCGCTGATGCACAGACGAATCATTATTCTGCGGCATTGTTATAGATCTGGCACTACCATCCGATACCCAAGAACAGAGAAAACCAGATAGCATAGAGGTAATATATAAATAGAGCAGAATAGAGTTGGAAAGCATTATTTCCACTCCAACATAGGGGTTCGAAACGAAAATTAATAGTTAAGCCATCCCCATTGGAAAGCTAATAATACGTCCCTGTGTAGGTTCAATATTCTATAGATAGCAATCTTTTCTGAATCATATCACTATTATTTTCGTGGGGCTATGAAATCGAAACTTTCCGTAGATATATTTTTAATATCATATTGTGTCTAATAAAATTGAGTTCACAGGTTTTCTATTTCCACCATGTCATTTTTCAGATTCAACTCATTCAAATCTATCTTGTATTTATACCTGAGAGCTAGTCGTATTCCATTCCTGTTCAATGATTAAGGTTCGTTTTCAAAAAAAATATAATCATTTGAAGGGTATTGAAGGTTTTATCTTTTATGGACTCTTAATAATAATCCAATTCATGGACAGTTCTCTGTTTCATATTTCGGTAAAGAATGGAACACTTTATTTTAAAAATTCAATATCTATGTTCAGTTTCCCGTCTTCCGAAGTTGGGAAACTTCTTGTGATTTTGACCGAATTTCCAGCAGTTCCGTTTGATTGCGGATTATATAGAGCTCTAGTAATGCGCTTTACACCTTCAACTTGACGAACATTCTGGAGCGCTTCCGATAGAAATGAACTTACATTGCCACACATAAAACACGCGGTAATCCGAAGCGGAAGAATTTAACCTCCTCATTTTTAGTTCGTATTACATAGATTCACAACTTGAGTTCATTACTTAATTGTACTTCATAAATACTCCAGAATAAGTAGTTAGTAGTAGTTCAAGTACGAACTGAAGATATATTACAAATGATAGAAAAGAGATGATGCCAAAGGGTGAAGGATGTCGTTACATCAACAGTTTATTCAAATTGACAACATATATGTTTCTCAAGGATCGATGCTTGCTAGTACCTTTATGGTTTTATTATATCATATTATATTATGGAAATCAATTACCAACTGTTATAATATTCTCATCTCTTTTTGTTATCCCATATGTGCGCCGACTCCGCCCTCACAAGCAGCTAACATCCGTGAGCACAGAAAATATATTGCAAATAATTCGAAAACAGCTGAACACATGGAAACACCTCAAATTATACTTTGTCATTGAGAGCTCATTCAAATTGACAATTCCTTGTTTTATACTTATCATGTATACAGTTACGTCTCCAATATACAATCTTATAACTTAGATCAAACATTCAGGTGAAATAAGAATCTACATTCATTATTTACTTCCAATATTTCTCACCAGGTAACACAGAAACAGATGGATACCAGTGTTTGTCAGTGTCAATATAACCTCACACAAGTTTTGCTATTATAATATCTCAATAATAATAATCAACAACTCGTCTGCTCAATGATACTAATAAACGATCTTACCTACAATTGTATTGTTGTGAAGCGCGATCTATTTAGTATAGATTGTCTATCGGGTCAAAAGATCCTTCGTGATTTAAAACTAGGAAAAAGTAGTTTTCCGATGAATAAGTAAAATGTATTCAGAAAAATATTCAAATTACATGCTATACTCCTAATGTCTGTCTATTTTGCTAAATAATAAATAATAAAATTAGAAAAATAAGTTATAAGGATGAAAAATGAAAACAAAGAAATAGAATTGAATCCAAGAACCGATATCGCCATAAAATCCGATCTCCAAATCAACAAAAAGGCGTACCACAAGGATCCATACTAGGACCATCAATATATTTACTATAGACAACTTGCCTGGAGAGATAGACAATGAGGTGATCCAATTTTCTGATGATACTACTCGAGTATTTGCAGAAGTAAACATTCTAGAAAACCAACTTTCCACTTGAATAGAATATGTTAGAAGGTGGTTTCAATCAACCAACACAATGTTGAATATCAACAGAACTCAGAGAATACATTCAGATTTCCACAAAGAGTATAAATACTGAAACTTGCTAACGACATAAGAAATTTCAGAATATTCAATCAGGTAACGTTCCGTGGCGTTAAAATTGATTCTCGACTAATATACTAGTTCGAATGTATTGGATACTTATGGAACAATATGTCTCGTTATATCTGGGCATTGAGGAACATTACTACTTCACTTAGCATGTACTCTGCTTTTATAGCTTATTATGCATATATGAAGTCTATAATCAGGTATGGCATTATATTTTGGGGAAACTCCTCAGAAATGAATCGAATATTTGATCTCTGATAAAATGTATACTCAATCTGAACTCTAGAGAAAGCTGCAGAGGATATTTCGAATAAAATAACGTACTTACCTTAGCAAGCATTTACATATATGAATCAATTATTTTTATTGTTGAAAAACATATTCAAGGAATTTGAAAGAGATTATACATATTACACTCGACAAAAAATGATTTCAGGAGTATTATTAAACATCTCATACATCTCCAAACAAATTTTCTCAATGATACAACTATATAATAACGTAATTCATATTATCAGACCACAAATACTACCTATCTTGAAATCGAAGCTGAAATTATACAAACGTTGATTATCTCATTGATTCAGACTCAAATGTGGAAGATTTCAAATATTCATCCTCAAACATGCTATTAACAAAGACAAATTTGAAGCTTAAACCTAAAATAAATGTTTTGCTCAAATTATTGTTATATTTTAAGCTGCTTCTATTGTTTTCATATGTATATTATTGTGATTGTTTATCAATATCTATTTACATATGCTCATTATTTTATTTTAATGAGGTGTTCTACACCCTCAAGGGTAAATCTTCTATATTTTATGTTGATATGAAATCTGAACGAATATTTCTCAATATACAATTATAACCTAAAAACTAGAATAAACATATTTCGTAAATTATTGTTATATTTTGAACCGCTTCTATTGTTTTTATATATATTATTGTTATTGTTAATCAATATCACATATGCTAATCATTTTGTTTTTATGACGTGTTCTACATCCTAAAATAAGAATTTTCTACACTCCTACGGTTCAATGTATGCGTATGAGATACATATTCATAATCAGAAAAACACTGTTATCATTACAGTTCAATAAAGCACTATAGCTACATTTGAAAAACTGAAGATGGATGTCGGAAATTCCACTTGCACGGGGGCTAGCGCGCTCCAAAACAATACAGTTCCAATTTTCAGTGGTTAAATATGATTACTAAAATTAAAAATCCGTACGACCAACAGGAACGACGCCACAGTGGCTGAAATACATATACACAGATAGACATATCCTTAAAAATAATCTAGATGAATTCGGAAAGGCTCAAATGATTATTAAAAGTCTGGAAACAACTTTTTAGAGCGATCACGACAAGTTCCTTATACCTACTATGTATAGTGAGGGAAGTAAGAATTTCAAATAGTTTTCATATGTTTTCAAAAATTATATACTGAGTAAAAATTATTACCTGTTGAAACGTATTTGAAATTTAACAATAACTACCTTTATATTTTTTTTTCAATTATCGTTCCTACACAAAACATGTTCCAGATCACTAAGGTGTAATTTTTGGTTCAGGAAACAAGTTATGAATTATTTGATGTATGTATAAAATTCTATTACTATGAGGTATTAGCATCACTTAAAAATTGCACACACATAAATACAAGTTGTTGAGGTGTAAAGGAAGTTTTGACGCTTGAGAATATTTGAGTATGCTCAACATATTCCATTTTTATTGGTTTCAGAAAACTCACAGTATGTGCTGAACTCAAGATATGTATGAGAGGTCCAATAACTGATATGCAAAATTTGCAAGCCATGGCAAGACGAAGTAAAATTTGAAGAATATATGCATATACCTGCCCAGAAGAGATAGCATTCCTTCCGGTACAAGGATATCAAACAATTCTAAAAATTAATGAAATTCACTGTACTAATTCACACAAATTAACATCCACTCCATACAAAATTCTAATGAACGATTCTGTGAATGTAACAGATGAGTTCATTTTTGCAACATTCTCAGGTTGTTTCTGGTAAATCACGAAATGGTTCAAAATTGATTTATTGCTGCATAAAATATTTCCATGTATTGCAGTCTTCATTAAATTGATGTTTGAATCATTGAACGTATTATATTAGCTGACTGAACAAAGTTGATTTTTTCCAGAGAGCGATCGAAATTAATTCAATAGGAAATTGAGCGGAAATAAAGAGTATCATTTCTGACTATGAAATTCACACCAGCAAATACACTGGTGATGTGAAGACAGAGAAGTAGCATTCGCGACAAGGTATCTTGGGAATAGCACTTGCTTCGGAGAAACCGTATTATGATGATGTCCCAGAGCAATTTAACTAGTCTTCAGACATGCTAGATGTTGCCTTCGATTGATTTGAGAGTTAAGTGACAAAAAAAATGATGCTTTCATTGCTTCGTGGAGTATGAAATAAAAGTGCTCGAATGAATCAATCAATTTATGTATTGAGATCTTCAACTGGAACTATACTGCATTTCAGATAATGAGACTCCAAACACGAGACGAGAATTACTTTATCTATAGAAACAGTACTCGAGCGACATTTTAATCGATTCTCAGTGAGTTCTCTTCATATATACAGGATGAGCTTGAAAAATATTGATTTTACCTAATTTAATATTTAAGTGTAACTAGTTTCGCTAGCATCCTTGCTTCTTCAAATACATATAACAAAATACCAACTTGCAACAAAAAAGCTAACTTAGGTGATGATAATGTTGCCATACATTGTTAATGGAATTTGATCTAATTGCGGTTCAACTCATCGAGGGATTAATAAACGATGAAAACGTTTCTAGGGATTGTAGTAAATCTAATTTATAGCTTTCTGGATGGTGGAAAATCTCAAAATTATCATCAACGTTGATTTCCATTTTTAGATGCCCTGCTAAGGTTGAATCAGATTTATTATCAATGAAATACGGTAATTGATCCGCTCAATAATGGTCGTTCCTGCCTGACCAACGTATATCCTAGGGAAATACCCAATTTTCAACTTGTATACCTCCACATTTGTTCACGTCGAATGATCAAACCTTATTATTCTCGATAAATTTAACTAAATAATTACTCCCCTTACTTCACGTAATATAATATAGTGTGAGGGAAGTATTGTAATCAGCCCCGAACAAAGTTTCCTGATTCTGACTGATATATCAGTTTAAAACGTTTTAGAATCGATCTAGGCTATTTTTGACATACATCAAAATACGATTTTGCTATTCCTGTTCGTCGTATGAATATGAAATCTTGCAGATCACTGCTAGCTGTTATAGAAACAATTGAGGCGTCAATAAGCACTGACAGCTGAGCGGCCCTGGGTGCACTTCACGCCCACAGAGTGACTTCTAGGCTTGTCTTAGAATGCAGGGAAAGTCTGGTTGAATTAGCCAGAAGGAACAATTTCTAGCTAGTGTGAGAACCTGCTCATTCTGGTGTGGAGGAAAACGAAGTGGCCGATGAATTTGCCAAACGGGGTTCCTTTAGCACCCCTGGCCCCGATTCCACGATCGGAATCTCATCGAACACCGGGCTCCACGCCCTCGAGCAGCTACTGCATAGACAGTGGCTCTCGGTTTGTCGTGGTTCCTCCGGCATCAGGCGGTCGAAGCTCCACATTAGGGAGTTCTCGCCTAAACTCTCTAAAACCCTACTCTCTATGAACAGGAGAGGCCTAAAACTGGTGACAGGACTCCTTACAGGACACTGTAATCTGAATAAATATCTACACACAATGAGCATTGATGAAGATCCAGCTTGTAGTAGATATGGAGAGGCGGACAAGACTGCCTCTCACATCCTAGCAGAATGTGCAGCACTGGCTTTTCTTAGGCTACAACACCTCGGCAGCACACAAGTGCCACTTGAAGCTAGAAGAGATATCAGTCCATGCGATATCTTAGCTTTCGGCACTGCCTTAGGCCTGCTGAACTGATTCCTATATCAAGGGGCGTACAATGGACCCAATCAAGCAGTCTAAGTGCTCCGGACTCGTCTTCCCCGTTCTGATTGATTGATTGATTGATTGGCATACATTTGGATATGATTGTGCCAATCCTGTTAGTCGTATGGATTTGAAATATTGCAGATCACTACTAGCTGTTATAGAAACAATTGAGGCATCACCTCCCTCACCGCTGTCGTTAAAGTTTCAAGACTTGATGCATATATCAAGCGAGTAGAAACAGCTGAAGGCATGGAAAGACGTCAAAATTATGCTCTATATCATTTTGAAGTATATAAGTATATACTATGTTTTTTAAATCAAAACCTGGCCGGGGCTGCTGCGAGCTCCGACGATATCGGCAGCAATCGCGTCAGAAAACCAAAAGTCGGTTAACGAGAGCTACTCCTCCCCGCCGGTCGGTAAGTAGCTTCAGGTTCCTAAATCGTGTGCCCAAAATATTCATTTCGAACCGAGAATCACAGCCTTCTGCATCCGGCCTATCGAGATCTGCACCGAGTACCCACAGGCCGGAATGATCTTCAAATTCGACCGCAGCGAAGATCAAATTTCACCGAAAACACCGATGGTCAGAACCTCAGAACTCATGATCTGGGTATAAAGTGCGAAGCTTGAACAGGAGACTGGCCCTGAAGCTGAATCGGGAACCTGTACACCAATCACGTTGCGGCCATAGACCAAGGTGTTGATTACGCCATCTTGGAAAACTGCCGTAAGTTCCTCGGTTTCGGATGTAAGCCTGGCTGATCTTAGGAAGCCGAAGATCAGTCTGAATGTTTCGATAGAAAACACCGTGGATCAGCTTGTCAGCGTGCCACCTGAGCCTAAGATCTCACTCCGCGGCATTCATCTGGGCTTTCATGTGAGAAGGTTGGAACACGAGGTTGCACTCTAGTCGGCCTTCTGAAGTGATCTAAGATTCGAGACCAAGTTCTTCCGCAGTTTTTTTGTGCTGCCTTAACGATAAATACCCCCACTCCGGCCAATTGGTGACTTTTAACTAGGCCATAATGGATGAGGTCCGAACTCCTAAGAATTCTAAGAAACATTTCTAATGAATAGAAACAGATAAAGACTTGAAAATCTGTAGAATAATACTCTATGTCAAAAACGTCAAAATATGTTGAATCCCTTATACCCCGATTGTGACTCGGTTCCGAAAAATCTGTTCTCAGCGGGTGCCCACGTCGTATAAAGAAAATATCTGCCAAGTTTCAAGTAGATATGCTCCATAGTTTCCGATAATTCGTGATGAGTGAGTGGGGAAGTCAGTGAGTGAGTGTTATTTCTCTCTAATAGAGGTAGATATAGATTTATATATAGGTATGAATAGGTTGTACCTATTAGTGCATACTGTTTTGAAAAATTTGATTTCCAAGAACTAGTTGATCGACTTGGACAAAATTTGACCAGAATTTCCTTTTCCCCCTAAATCTCTGCAACATGTGTACAATCTTATTTGAAATTTGTACAATGAAATAAAACACGTTTAATGTGTTTGATTTTATTATATCAATGTGATAAATTATCACAAAGTAATGGCTTCCACCATTGAACTTTTTTGTAATTATACTGAGTACAATAAATATGGTACATCAGATGTATATTCACCCTAACTACTTCAAATCCTAAAAATTGAATACAATGATAATGATGATCCGTCGACCAAAAAAATCATTGTTTACAATACAACAATAGTGAAATCGAAATTCTTATGAAACGACACTAATGGAACATTGTTACCAATATAACAAGCTGATATAGCATCATCAGCTTATAATTCCGCATTTGTTCCAAACTACTTTGAATTGTTCAGATAATGTTACAACAGTAAACCAATGGAGTGTGTCTATGTTATTAAATACAGATATCAAGTCCCAATCATCGAATTCAATAACACTATTCATACAATATGAGGTTTCAGTGTAAGTATCTTGCTTATGCTGTTCAAACAATGGGAGAGATTTACGTGATACGCATTTTGTTATTAGCGTGTTGCCATTTTGTTACCATGCCCTGAGAGAACGTTTTTATTACAAGGGTGTGAAGTGAAAATTTATTAGTTCTAGTCCGATAACGTGATATGGGTCGTAATTTAATTCGAAAAATGTGAACCAGAAGGTCAGCGTCATACATCAACGTGAAATTTATACATGTGAATCGCCATTTTGCTTAGTTACCGAAACACGTTAACCTGAGTACGCCTAAATTTCCTTCGAATAATACCAAAACATTAGATCAAGTTTATTATAACTACCCCATATTTATTGCTCTTCAAAAAGATTCTGAAAAGAAAGTAAGGCTTCAAGACTTTGGGCCTTTCGACACAAGTGAATATTATAAAGCTGCCAGTAGTTTTTGATGCTAAATTCAGAATATTTTGATGATTAATTGCTGTAATTGCTATGTCAGTACAGACAGCTGATACACGTAGAAACAGTTAAGGCTCCGGCTCCTCCGCCGCTGTATCATTCCCAAGTTTCAAGACAAAAAGCATATTTCAATAATATATTAGAAACAACTATAGGTGTTACAAACGTCATATTATACTCTATATAAGGTTCAAGCCTATTTGAATTGACAGAGATAGAGTGTCCCCACTTTATTTTTAACGTCTTGCTATGGAGTTACGTTTGTTCTAGACAGACAGTCTGAACAGTGGTAATGACGGATCGATATATACAGATGACTGTCATGAACCTTCAAATGATTATATATGCCGTCAAAAACGTCAACATATATCGAATCCCGTTTAGGCTCTTCGGGTACGTGCATTGAGAAATCCGTTCTTAGTGTGACCTATTTCCCCAGAAAGTATAAATAATACACATAACACGGTCTTTATCTGACTGTTAATGAATCTAAATGAGATTTCGTCTCGGATGTAAGCCCGGCTGTCCTCAGCTATCTGAAGGTCAGTCTGGCTGACAAACCGAGCGTTTCGATTTTTCGATAGGTAACACCGTGTATCGGCTGGTCAACAATCCGCCTGAGCATAAGATCTTGCTCCTAGGCATATATCTGGGGTTTCAGGTAAGAAAGTTGGAATTCGAGGTTGCTCTCTAGTTGACCTTCTCGACTGATATGAAATTCGAGATCAAGCTATATATATTGATATAAAATTAAGGTTTTACTGAGTTTTGATTGCCCCTACTTTGTGGTGACAATTGTTAAGATACTCTCTACTGAGTTTAATAATTTTAAAGGAATTATATTTTGATTCTAATTTTCTTTTCCTCCTTCTATCTCTTTATTGATTTTCATTTTATTCTGATCGAATTGATATTATATGGAATGGAACAAAACCTTATTTAAAATGTTAAAACTTTGATCATTTATTTATTTATGTCACCTTATATCTTATTAAAATCTTTCAATGTCTACAGAAACTTACTTTATGCTTCGAAATTTTCTATGTTTACAATTTAACTGCCTCGTAGGAAGTACTAATAAGCTTTGGTTATGTTATGATAGTCGAGCTTAGGTTCAACTTCTGCCTAGATGTTACTAAAAACTTGGGTTATGTTACAATTTTGACTAATTGAGTTGTCAGAGAAGCACAGTCTCTGCTTAGATATCATAGCAAACCCAACTGGCTTTCCTTTGATTTGCCTTTTATAGGGCCCACAAGAGGAAGCTTGTTTTTATTAAAATAGACCAATGAGACAATTTTCTGAGTATGTAGTAAGCTATTCCCATTGTTGGGACTGACAGTATTTTGAAATATTTGATATATTGAAGACTCTCTAATTGATTCAAGTCATCGTTCATTCTTTTATTTGAATTCATGTTACCAAACATTTATCCTCACATTTTTATATATAATGACTTATGATTAGCTTCCAATTCACCTAATAATTCTCATTATTAGATCTATTTTGACAGTTGTCATTGCTTAAATTTAATACATGATTCCAAATATAAATAAAACTTATACAATTTTGTATAACTGAAATGTCTTAATACTAGCTAACATTTATTACATATTCCTAATCTATTCTAATAGTTTGCTATCTTCAGATAGTCTTTAAATCATTTGAATTATGATTTTCTCACTTCGTAGCACTGTACGTTTATCCACTTTTCACAATTTGTTCTTTACATTCTTACAAACTACTTTACATTTTGGTTTTTATTATATTACAATCTTAAATCTCTCATTCTTATTATATATTTAACTTTTAAATAATGTTTTCAATTCCATATTATATACTTATTTAAACTTTCTAGTTTTATGTCTCGGTGAATCCTAATTTTACCATTTTCTTTTATATTGGAAATGAAATCATAACAATATATATACATAGTTTCTCTGCTCATTGGCCACAATTATGTGTAGGAACATTAACAGATATAGAATTATATTTTCTGAATTATGAAGATAATTCAACATAGGATTATAAGGATGAATAAACATGAAATACGGAACCATAGAAGGGATTCGAACCCACGTTACTGGATGTCTAGTCCAGGGTGTTTACCAATGGTCCCATCAGATTTTTATATGCTTGTAAATATAAACCTCTCAAAGGATAGTAGATCATCGATGGACACAACGCGATTCGATGCCCTACCGTAGATCAACTATTTACACACATTCATCTAAAGTTCAGTCGTTTTGGAGTGGGGATTTTAGGTTAGATCATTACTATGGTTGGCAATTACTCTTGACTGTACTTATTCAATGATAGCATCCCAGTTCTTATATATTTCAATAAAACTGACTGGGAAATGTTCTGGATGGGTATAAACAAGTTGAAAATTTCCTTGCTCAATTGGCCATAATTTCGTGTAGGTACATCAAGAGATATAGAGTAAAATTTTCTGAATTATGAAGATAACTTAGATAATTTAACATAGCATAATAAAGATGAATAAACGTTAAACACTGAACCATAGGCAGGATTCGAACCCAAATTACGGGATGTCTAGTCTAGGGTGTTTACCAATTACACCAATTTCGTCCAGTCAGATTTTTATATTATTGTAAATATAAACCTCTGAAACGATAGTAGATCATTCATGAATACAATACGACTCGATGCCCTACCACGCACATTCATCTGAAGCTTAGTCGTTTTGAAGTAAGGATTTCAGGTTAGATTATTACTATAGTTGGTAATTACTCTTGACAATACTTATTCAATGACATCATCACGGTTCTTATATATTTCAATAAAACTGACTGAGAAATGTTCTGCTTAAGTATGAGCGCAAGTTTACAGTTTCTTTGCCCAATTGGCTACAATTGTAAGTGTAAGTACGTCAAGAGCTACTGTGACTCCACATCGATAATGTCGCTCGGATCTCAAAATGAGAATTACGGACACATGTTGAATATATACGTGTGATACATATTCATTAACAGAAAAACAATGTTGTCATTATTGTTAAATAAGATACTATAGTAACATTCGAAAATCTGAAGATGAATGTCAAAATACCTTTCAAAACTGGGCTAACGCGCTCAACAACCATACGGTTCCTACATTCACCGGTCTGCGAAATTTATAATCCATTCGACCGATAGAAACGAGCAATCGTCTTCACAGTGAGTTATTTCACAAATTCTTATTTCAACAAATATCCAAGTCGAATCCAGATTCAGGAGTACCAAGAAAAAGTTTTCTCACGTCTTTTTGTATTAAATTCAGTTATTGAATGAGAAAAGATAAGTGAATGGCAGAAGTAAGTATATCTTATCAGATTCGGTTAGGAAATGCTAGATTTTTATAGAGAGTTGATGAAATAAAACTGATCCTACACCTAAAATATTCAGACAAATGTGAGGAAATATCCGGCGTCCTTCATACGAACAATGCAGCGAGTGTGTCTTGATGAATTACTCCTTTCCATGCTATCATTGTTTTAACAGTCCAACGAATTCAAAATGGGAAGGACGAATACTATCTCACCCTCATCAACAAACAAGTTCTCCTCACTCAGGTCGTGTAGCAAGTTCGTAAGTTCTATTTGAGGTAAAGAGGAAACGGTACTCTTTATATGAATATCGATCGTCGATCAAGGGCAGACAATCAAAGAAACATGGCTCCCAGACTTTGTTTCAAGTGGTGGGTATGGAACAATCCTCAGAATCGATAGGGCTCTCGGTCTTCCAGATATCTACTCGAATGTGTTACGTCCTCTGCTAAATACGATATAGTCTGGTTTGAACATACCAGACTATATCGTCCTTAGCTGAGCAGGTGAAGAGGGCACGACACAACATAGATTCCAACAATACCAGTGTTGAGAGCTGATTGTTAATTTGGCTACACATTTTCGCGTCTTCGCGCTACACATCCCTACTCTCAATACAGAAGAAACGAAGAGCACTAGGTACGACAACCAGTATACTAGCCAACACCGAAAATGACAAAAACAGAATAACCAGAGAAGCTATAGAGATGGTGAAAAGGCCTCATATCCTCAACACACTAGATCATACCCATGGACTACCAAAATGTTGGAAACTAGCACTGACAAACAGGAAAATAGCCACAGTTTGCCGACCATCATCAAACAGCACAATGACTGATAATGAAAATCAACCAGGAGTGATTAGCCATAAGCCTCTGAATCATACGATACTTGGCGTTGGCCCATCAATTCCGACCAGTTAAGCTAGCTTATATACAAGAGGCAAATACGTCTGACTCACTTACTCATCACAAAATCTCCAAAACTTTGGAATGAGACTGATTGGCATGAAATTTGTTGAAGGGAGTAAAAAGGATCCAACATATCTTCACGATTTTGACAACTAGTATAGTCACGTGAAGCTTTCATCACAGACATTACCATAGAGCAATGAATGATTATCACAGATCAGAGTCTGTATGACGTACACATAACCATAGTCAAAGTATACCAGGTCTGCCGGAGCCTCCCTTTTACTCTTTTTAAAATTTTAGTGCAATCTGATTGGTCGTTTATTTCGTTTATTTAATGTTATAGACAAGGACATAATAATGATGTTGTTACGTGCCGGCAATGAGCTGATGAGAGCAAGGCTGTGATTGGAGGAGCTGGGTGACGTCACGCAGCGCGAGAAACGATGGAAGGGAGGCTCCGGCAGTCCTGGTATACTTTGACTATGCACATAACCCCACAACAATACAGGTAGCGTTAATATGTCAGACAGCAGATACATTGACAGTCGCATAATGTCCGTGACATATTATTTCATAGCTTAGATACGCCTAGGTATGCCTGTTACTTCAAAAAACTTCCACATGACGTAGATTATAAATTTAGGTATTTCCATGCTTTTAGACATTTCTACTTATTTGAAATAAGCTTCAAGTATAATGACATTGTGGCGGCAGAGCACGCCTTAACGGTTTCTACGAGTAGATGTTCCCGCGGGCATATATGTGTGATATATTCAGCATTATAAGAGCCTTGGCCATCTTGATGACTTATTTGAATGAGCATTCTCTAAATGTTCTGTTTCATAACACATAACTTCAGGGTAAACCACATTTTTGAAAAATTGAATTACAAACGGCCCTATGGCCGAAAAGACTCAATCCAACTACAACTGAAGTTTCCGAACAAAAAGTTAGTAGTGGTACAGTTGTGGCTTAGTAGGGAGCGAAGATGAACGGTCTAGACAACAGCTGGACCTGACAGCAGGTTAAACTTGAGCTTGGCATGTGTTGAGAAACTAGAGAAACTACAACATGCATAGCAAGCTTACGGAATACAAACTTCGTAGTCCTGAATTAAAAATAACAACGGGTCGAAGTTCCTTACTGCAATATCACGGTGTGACAAACTTAATAATAGCCTTCATTTAGTTACAGTAGGTACCATCCTAAATGCAAGTAAATAAACGTCATCGGCAGTGGCTGTTGGTTATTTGATCATACAGGGGTAAGGAAGCTGAAATATTATCCCATACGATAGATGGACACATTGATGAATTTTTGGTTGAGAATGTGCTCCTCAGGAGAGTAGGGGTTGGGGATAATAATGAATGATTTTCATCTCAATATAAACAGAATAGAGCTAGTTATTATTTCATGTTTTTATTTCTTAGGTGCCTAGAAATTTCATTTGGAAATAAACCTCCCGCGGAGATTGTTATCATTCTACTCGTTTCTCTGATGAGTTTATGTTATGGAAACAGCTATCTGGAACTGATATAGTACTCTATGACCTCCAGATCAAAATACATCTGAAAAATTTAACATGAAATCAAATTAATTTTTTCCTTTCTAGCGATTACTCTGAGCCTAATTTTCACTTGAATGTTACGAACCTAATACAGCTTTATAAAATTGTATACCCACTATCATGGGCTATACAGTGCTTCTGAACCTTTCAGTATTTGCGACCCAATTTTGAATCACAATTCGCATCGCGTCTGGAAGATCCCAGAGTGTACAAGCACTTGTTGAACAAAAATCTCCTCAGTGTATCTCGACACATTGTATGATAAACAGAGAAGCTCTGGCTTCGAAAGAAAAGAGTCCCAGTGGGAAGCTAATGACGGTGGTAACCATAGTGAATTATATAAAAATGAGACCCCTGAAATCAAGAATCTTTTCTGCACGTTGTGAAGAAAGACATTCGTTCAGTACATGCAGCGTTACTAATTCATTGCGTGGAAGATTTTTGTAAACGTTTTCATGAATCAAGGGATGGAATTGCCATTTTTCTAGAAGAGTAGAAACGACCGGAAGGCGATTCGCTTCTTATGGAATTACTTGGTTGACAAATTCGAGAAACCAAATATCTTGAATCTTCAACTCCAAGGAGCAAATACACATCTGTACGAGTGATGAAATTGATGCTTTCAGTAGAAAACTGGAGCTATGGAGCAGAAATGTAAAGCAAAAAAAACCTAGAAATATGCGCAAATGTGGATGGATGTGTTAAAGCTTACAAGACTGCAGAAGAATATGTGGAAGTTGCTTTTGTAACCATTGGAAATTATTCAACCATGCTGGCTAAGAATTTGAAAAGGTATTTTCTTGCCGACTTCCGCTTGATAGTGAGTTATGAGTACGTTAGGAACCCGTTTCAAAATAATCTCGATAATCTCAATGACGAAGAAATCTTTATAGGCTTTATAGCGGAAATTAAACTACAATTAAATGATGAATCACTTTTTGAATTTTGGGCAGGGTTGGATGATGAGTCTTCTGCTGATCTACTATCCTTTCAGATGTTTATATTTACAAAAAAATAGGAATCTAACGGGACCAAAGTGGTGTAATTGATAAGCACCCTGGACTAGAAATCCAGTAATGTGGGTTCGAATCCCGACTATGGTTCAATCTCTTACGTTTATTAATCTTTATAATCATATGTTTAATCATACTGATCTAGAATTTCCATTTGGAGATAATATAAATGTAGTCTTATATGTTCATGTGTTCAGTTAATGTTAACGCGTCCAAAAATAAACTTATCGTTAACCTACTAATCCGGAATTGCCGCTTGGGGATAATGTAAAAATGTTCTCTTATGTGTTCATCAATGTTACTGCATCCTAAAATGAACTCACTTAACCTTATATCTTAGAATTTCCGGTAGGGACATAGGAATATGTTATGATCCTTAATAATCACATCATGTAAATACCTAAGTGTAGTATATGAATCATATATTCATATAGTTAATAGACTTAATTTTCATAAATACGAAGTATACATTATTTTTTCTATTATTAATGACCCTTATAAGAATGTGTTATATGAATATAACTTGAGCTTGAATGGTGATATGTATGATATGCTTACGGACGATGTCAATGATTGTATAACCTAACTCAATGTTCATCCCTGAAAAATCCTTGTTCTGTGATATATCTAGGACGACCTACAATAACGGAGTATAGATTGTTATTGAGATCCTAACCGGTTCACAAGAGGTCTAATGTAGTTCTATTAGAGTTCATATGGTTCTCATACTATTCAACTGTAGGATAGATGATAGAATTACATAGCAATATAGTATTGAGGTTACATCACATTTTCTAACCATGTGTGTGATTTCCGGTGTTCCCGGTATTTAACCTACATAAACAGGTATGGAATGATTCAAAACAAATTACTCAGACTTCTCATATATACAAATAATATGCCCATTATTGACAAAGGTTACTCAATCATTCTGAATTAATTTGCATTTGATAGGCGAATTATAATCAAGGTGTCAAACTCCTGAATAAGTCGAACATTTGTCGCGTATCTGTTTCAAGGTTTCTAGTAGACGTTTTAGACGCTTAGACCATTCTTTATTGATTGAGTTAGGAGATTGACGCATATTAGCTGCAGTACTCAATCCTTATTAGAATCATTATATCCCGTCCATGGGCTTTCTTCGGCATGCTTCCAGCTGTCCATCACGCCACTAGGAGTAGTGGGAGTAGTCTTCCTAATACTATGCTCGGTCAGGGTCCGCTTAAAATGGATTATTTAGTGTTGACTGCCTCCTTTCTTTTTTTCATATGGTCTACACAATGAGCCATTCACTAGCTTCATAATATGTTCGTAATTTCTGAGTTATCAGGGTCCTGTACTGATTTCACTATCTAGCAGGTTCTTCCGGGACAGTCTCAAGAAACGTTGAAATGTTTTTGGGTGTGTTTATCGTTTCCTTGGCCTGACGTAGTGAAGTATCTTTTTGACCTTCTGGTTCAGGAGATGATACTAATTGCCTCCCTTATTTCCTTTGTATCAGAGTCTGATTGATTCCGAACTGTATTGATAATGCTCAAGCAACTTTATTCACATGAATGTTTATATGTGAAAGGCAAAGCGTTGCTCCTTTGACTGCTGTTGGTAGCATTGCTACAACTGATGCTGATGCACGTTGTTCTTTGTGGATCATTCAGTTGTTTCATTGAGGTTTTATAACTGTTTTTGGACCACCAGATCAGTGATATTCTTTGTAAATAATCCCAATTTTTTCCCGATCGCCTGTCGACATTACCAGATGGTGATATTTGCTTCTTACATCTCGTTGTGAATGAGATCTGGAGAGATTATACCTAGGTATTAGAGATTCAACGATAGCGTTAGAGTAGTATTGGGAACACTTCATCATCATTATTCACTGTGAAAACTGTTAAAGTACTGATTACCTTTCAACCACCGTGTTGCCATCATTAGAGACTAAATTAAGAATCAAAGCGTGCTTGTTCAAATACTGTTTGGAATAATGAGTAGTGTTAATAATTGCGTATCTTCAGCTGGAGATGAGTCTGAACATTTCCGTCCTTATAATTTACCTAGATACTTGTCGTTAATGTTTTTCAAGAGTGCATGATGTAGAGGAGAGCTCATCACCGTTACGACAAATATCTAGGTAAATTATAATGCATGGAAATGTATAACCGAGAAAGAAATTCAATGAATTGATGATTTATCTCCAGCTAAGGTTATTACCTTATTTAGGAAATTAATTACAAATACAAACAGGCACATTTAGATTTCTCCTTTGATTGTTTCTTTCCATACGTCACGCACACGTACCCGCACAAGTACACACACATGCACACGCATACATGATGTCAAAAATGGTCCCAATTACAATACTTCACTCACACTATTTACTATAGTGAGGGAAGTAATGAAGTAATCTTCGAAGATAATACTGTCGTTCATTCCTGGAAAGATTCTAGCACTTAAACATTGATAATGATGAAAGTTAGTGGCATAGAGTAGAGTGTATATTGTAGATAGTTCATGCTAGTTGTATGATAGTTTTATTCCTAGTGTTTAACCAATATTTTCTTTGAAAACAAAGGTTATCGATTATCATGATGAAATGTATTAGATCAACAAAACAACATCCGAAATTATTTTAAATTCATCTTTTAGTGGATTTAGGAGAACCATATCCTCCATCGTTATGAATCATAAATAACTTGTCAACAAGCGCCCCTACGAAATGTGATATACAACGATGATTAAGTGGGAATAATATACCTACAATATGATAACACCTTCAAAGCACTGTTGTCTATATTGTTATGAATGAATAAGTCACAACCATTATATGTAGCAGATACTTATGTTATCTGAAAAATATGACTCACGAAGTGCTTCGTCTACCCCCTTACTCCTACATTTTCAATCCCAATCAACATATTTTGGGTATAGCTAACTACTACATGAATCATGTTGGCAGTAATGGTAGTTGGGCTGAAAAATCAATATCAATGTTGAAAGAGGCTAGAAGAACCAATACAAGAAATATGAGCGAAGATTATTCGACATATTCATAAAGTAAATAATTCCGTGTTATTGTTAATGTGCATTATTCAAAAGAACTATAGTGTTCAAGGCAGTGGAGTAATATTCGTTATTTTGATGTGCAATGACTTGAAAAATCTTGTCTTCCGGATGGATTCCGCGTCACAATAGCTCGACTTGATGCCGACGTTTCGCCCACCATTACAGGTTTCATCTTCAGGGCAGGCTGGAGGCTTGAACTGAAACTGGTTCTACTGGTTTCTGTAGCCGTATTTATTGTAGGAAAAATCCTTCACGCTACATAGTTCACTGCCTTTGTTCCGGTGGTTAACTTCGTTCCAGGACCTGACTCTGCCGTTGTCCGATCATGTGCGAAGTGGAATTTTCGAGGATGGGTTTGCAAATGTTGGGAAGGTAATATCCTGAGTCACGGTTCAGATTATTCGGATGTTTTAGGATTTCTATAGCTTCATAGATTTTTCGCTGATAGAAGTTTGGGGCTCGGACTAGGATTTTAGTATCTTCAAAAAGGATTTGATGATTTGTGTTAAACGAAGTCTTGTACAGCGCTCATGTTCTTTCACACGAGTAGCTACTGTACGACCTGTTTCACCAATGTAGACTTTACCGCAAGAACAGGGAATACTATAAACACCTTCTAAGTGGAGAGGAGGAAGGGGATCTTTGATAGGTTTGTAAAACTGAGATAATTTTGGAAGTGTGGAAAAACGGGTAGAAATATTATGTTTTTTGAGGATTTTGGAAATTCGATCTGTTATATTTTGAATATATGGAAGATAGGCCGTGGATAAAGCAGGTGGGAGGGTTTCTGGCTCAGGTCGATTTGGAATTTTAGGTGAAGTGTATTTCTTTATGGCTTTTTGAATGTTGTAATGGGAGAAATTGTTTGATAATAAGGCAGATGATAGATGTTTTAATTCTGATTTTAAGGATTGAGGCTGAGATAGGTTGACAGCTCTGTGGACCAGGGAGTTTATGACAGATTGCTTTTGGGCAGGGTGGTGGTGGGGAAGACCATTGAGGTATCTATCGGTATGGGTGGGTTTCCGATACACAGAATGTCCTTAAGTACTGTCAGTCTGTCGACAAACCAATACATCCAGGAACGGGAGTGAACCTTGCGTTTCGACTTCCATGATGAAACGGATATTGGGATGTAATGAATTTAAATGATTGAGGAAGGGAACAAGCTTTTCGCGACCATGTTGCCAAATAACGAAAGTATCGTCGACATATCTAGACCAACATTTCGGCTTGAGAACAGATGAGTCAATGGCATCTTGTTCAAAAGCTTCCATGAAGATATTAGCTATGATCGGGGAAAGTGGGGAACCAATGGCAGCTCTCGAGGGCTGCTCGTAGAACTTGCCATCGTATAGAAATTATGTGGAGGATAGACAAAAATCAATTAATGATAGCAAGTCCGTTGAAATGTTTTTGGCAGGTAACAATTGAGAAAGTATGGAAAGGGTGTCCGGAATGGGAACATTGGTAAACAGTGATTCGACGTCGAAGCTGACGAGCAAATCGCAATGGTCAACTTTCAACGCTTGAAGTTTTTCAACGAAATGAAAGGAATTCAGGATAAAACTATTGGAATCACCTACAAGGGGCTTAAGAATAGATGACAGGTATCGAGAGAGTTTATAAGTAGGAGATCCGATAGTGCTGACAATTGGTCTCAGGGGAACTGAGGGCTTATGAATTTTAGGCAAACCATATAAACGGGGACATTTTGAACAATGGGGTATAAGAAATTTCTTATCTGAATCAGTAAGGGAAGAATGACGAATAATTTGTGAAATTGAACGTTCTATAGAGGAGGTGGGATCTTTTGGTAGAAGCTTATAGGAATTAGTTTGCAGATGTTGCAGGATTTTGTTATCATAATCTGAGCGATTCATGACAACAGTGGAGTTTGCTTTATCAGCCCTCAAAATAGTTTCAGTTCAAGCCTCCAGCCTGCACTGAAGATGCCACCTGTAATGGTTGGCGAAACGTCGGCATCAAGTCGAGCTATTGTGATGCGGAGTTCATCCGGAAGACAAGATTTTTCAGGATTAGCTGTCCGCGGAAGTCTACTATTCACGAAGAGTAGCGTGTTTTTATTAGGTGCTAGGAAAGTAAGCTCTTTATTTCATGGTATGTTGAACAAAATTCACCTATATTATTTTAATTAATACATAATTATGCAGCAGATAATGAAATACACGCCCATTAAAAGATAGTTAACATGGAGGATAATCTTTGAACTTGTAATACTCCAAAAATGGATTCTTACTTGAATATTTGTTAAAATATTCTACTAAAATAGTGTTACTGAGATTATCGAAAGTAGATTTGGAAATCTTACATTGATATGAAGATTTTGGTATTTGGATATTTGGAGTGTTTGTTTTTATAAATAATAATGCTCACTTCAACATCACGATATGGATTAATAATAATAACTTGAAGTTGGAAGTTATTTTGCCATATATTCATCTAATTGTTATAAGTTTAGATTCAGTTTTATCTCAATGATCGATCAAGTAAACTCTGAAAAAGCATTTTATAACAGGGATGTTTTGCGAGAAATACCTACTTTTGCCATTCACTGTTTCTTTGCCATTTAATATCAAAACGTACATTTTCTTGTACTATTGAATTTGCATTGGATGCAAGCAGAACCAGTAAGTGGATACTTTATTTTTCTTCACACTTTTGGTAAACACTACAATAGTTTGTCAAATACCTTCAAAATTACAAATAATTTTTATTTATTTTATATGAGAAGTAAAGAACTAAATTGGTTTTAAACAGTTCATCGAATCAAATGGTTAGTTGTGTTCTAAAACATTGACAACCTGCTGAACCTGACAACAATGGCTGACCTTGATTGATGACGTCATATTCTTGAACTGAACAAGCCATAGCTGTTTAAATTAATTTCAGTGTAATTTACATAATTTGTATTCATCAAGGTAAGATTCGACTCAATGTAGCGGGTATGCTATATCCCAAATATTAAATATATTATAATAATAACGCCTTGCATTCTGACAGTACGTGTTTGGCTGTTTCTGTCCATTTTTCTCTTGGAACAATCAGTGCAAGGTATATGCTGTAAGAATCCCTATGAGAAGGTTGATCGTGATATGTCATAATATTCTATTCAAATTAAATAGTTAAGTTGAAGTCTACACCCAGTATAACCGGAAGTGGTTAAATGCTCTGAATATCAACTAGGCGTATTCCGAAAATGTCATACCACAAATGTTCAGATTCAAGTTATTACTCGTATATCTATCTAATTCCTCCAAAACGTATAACTGGAACTCGCAAAGAATCACTCTCTATATCATTGTAACGGCTCATAGAAAAATGGATTATAACAAATATGAATATGTGAACATAAGTTATCATCAAAACTTCGGAAGTCTAGAACTTTATTATGCCAATTCAACTTTTCATAGGCAATTTCAGTGTGTATCAACAAGAATGTTCATGATTTATACGCTGTTGAAGGAAGGGTAGTCAGTTGTATACAAACATTCAAGTAATAGTATACTCTAAAATTTCATGTGAAATTTCATGGAAACGAACCACATTTAATATTTATCATCAGACTTTATTTCGCGATATAAAATGCTTGAAAGCGTAAACTGAAAATCATATCATAAATAATTTACTGGAACTATTATTCAAATTTATTAGCTATTTCCTGCTATAAAGTATAGACAAATCATTTTAACTACTACCCTTTATCAATCGAGTTACGGAAAGTACACCATCGGGTTATAAATTTATGAGTTACAACCGTTTTACTGTGGAAAAATTGTTAAATTCTATTACGTCATCAACGGAATATGTGAAACCTGAGGCACAACTATTTTGAGATGAAAACTATTTCTGAATAATGATCTATTTCTCACTTCCGATTTATCAGATATAATCCATATCTAGGTATATCATGCATACGTAAAGTGAATTATGATATTCTAACTGGTTAATACATCGACATATATCTATGGCGTGAAACTATTTATTACAAAAAACAAAACAAATTGAATGAAACTGCTAAAGAGGATAGTTGCTCCGATCATCAGTGTCTTTTCGAAACTTTTTGGCAACCCAGCTCTCATCACGTTGCGACAACATGTTGGGACCAGGTTCAACCACGAGAACATAGGCAGTGAACTATAAAATTTTCACATTTCACATGCATCACGCTCACTATAATTAGTATATAGTATGAGGGGTGTAAGTACCTATTGTAATTGTCTCAAGATTTTCCCGTGTTTTGGCGATATATTCGTTTTAAGCACTTCTGAATCGATTTAGACTATTTTTGACATGGTTGCTATCTGTGTATGAGCGTGGAGATGATTGCGCTGTTCCTGTGGATCACAAGTATATATTTTACCTGCAGGAATGTCCAAAATTCTCATTTTAAAATCCGAGTGACGTCATCAAAGTGTGAATATGCAGTCTTTTTCTGTGTTCACCTTGTAGTGTTGTAAGAATCCGCGTTGAAAAGACCCCAACTAGTCAGCTTCAACCCTCTGATTGTCCAACTAGCTCAGTATTGAACTATCGTAATGTAAAGTATTCTTCGATTCCCGATTGAGGGTTGTGCTCTGAGCGCTAATAGTTTACAATATTGAATTTGGAAAAACGTTAAATTGAAAAAGAAAAATGATTATGAACATGAGTTGAGGTTGATTGTGGAGAGACTCTTCACAGGGATGTCGTTCATTATAAGAAAATCGTATCTAGTCAATCGGACTGCTTACATCTTATCAATCATAATAACAACAGAACTAAACGGACCTGATTTCCGCGGATTATTACCAATCCAAAGATGGCATAAAAAGGGATAAAATCGGCATACCTGCTTCAGCATCCGCATCAGCAATGCTGAATCGATCTATATCCTGCCTGAAAATAATCAATTCCGGAAGAATGACACCTTACATTAATTTATAGACACAAACAATTCTCTGCATTGTCAACATTGAACTTTCACTAATATTCCAAGATGTCAGCTTGTCTCATCCGGATTTTTTTGTACAACAAATTAGAAGCTGGTTACTAATGAATTTATAATCTGAAACGTGGCTAACTCCATTATAGAGTGAATCATTGAATTAGGGAGTTGCCTATGATTAAGATGTCAGAATAAATGAAGGTCTAAATGGTGACAAACAATAACAATAATATACTATTGAGTTTTAGGGGTCCTTCAAGAAATGCTGTATCAACGAGGAAATAGATTTGAATTGTTTGACGTTAAATCTTCAATTCAATCACTGCTGACCGTTTTTGTGAATATTATGACTTCACAAATAATGATTATTTATATCATGATCTGGAAACATAAATTGCAAATAGCTAAAACCTGATGTTGTGCATCCAGATGTTGATCAAAAGCAGACTTCTGCAGAGCAACCTGCTGTATCATGAGCTTCACATTTACCTGAAGATTATATCTCAGCTTCAAATGATCATTGTATTATTTGTGTCCTTCGAATGATATGTGAGGAACTGAATTTCGATTCTCAATTTTGTTTTCGTAAAATAATTTTATTGAAAATCACAATGAAAATCAGGAGCTACTTGCTTTATGAAATTATAAATATGAATGTTGTAATATGCATGAATTAACATAACACAGCCATTCCGTTCTAGCTTCGGAGAGTATAATCACGACGAATTATATAACAATACTTCAAATCTGCAATAGCATATGACAACCTGCTCATTAGTCAGTAGCTATAATAAAATCACGAAAAATAATATGCATGTCTCTACTAGAATGATATTTGACATTCGGAATCAGTTAAAGGTAGAACGCAACCTCCGTTGGAATCAATCGGATATTATTTAAAATATCTCAGGTGGTCAAATAAGTGATCCATACCATACCTAATTGTTATTACTTTGATTGCCAGCTATTTTCAAAATGCAACACATACATTTGCATATTTTTACTCCCCTCACCATAGGTTGTATATAGTGTAACGCTCTAAAAAAGTGAAGTGACAGTATATTTGATTCGATTCCTCTGTGGCAAATCTTGATTCATGTGGCAGCAAGTTTCAGTATAAGACATAGTGTGGAATACATTATGCAGAATATTTGGATAAAATTTCAATACAATATAGAATATAATATAACGTTTCTGATTAGCTGTTTGTGAATCATTCCCAATATATTTTCTGTTCCTACAATCATTTACATTTAAACCGGAGGAGTTTTCGAAAACTTACTATTCTGCTAACAAAGGTGAGGGAAGTCACGTGATCAGTTGTCACATTTTTTTCAATTCATCACTAACCTATGTACAGACGTTGTCGAGGAGTACAAAATCGCAATACAATATTGAGGAATTGTTATAATCATTAACTTTCTCAAGAATTTTTCTTACTACATAGAAATAACCAACGATCATCATGACGCTGTCATAACCGCTATTAAAACTAGCGCTTCCAGATTAGTTATCACCGAGAACCACGTAGCACTTAGCCCAAAGAATAGAGTAGATTTGTAGATTGGGAATCAATATATTCTCGGATTTTCTATCTACGCCCATGTCTATGCTATCGTGTAATAAAATGAGTGGAAATATGGTGCTCTCAACATCTGTGAGGATGAGCGTAGTTCGTAAAATGTGTCCGAAAAATGAGACTCTTTGTTTTTCTCACAGTTGAGGATTACTTAAAACGTATTTATAACTAACTGTATCTCAAGCTTAATGTCATAAAAGAATTACGATGCTCTCAAAACACAACATCCAAATCCACACGGTGCCGTATTATTGATTTATCTCTGCTAAAACTGCGGTACAATGAAACTGTCCATTGTAAATGTTTCATCGATGTTTTATGTCTAAATTTCATCAACGAGAAACAGAAAACGCTCGGAGTAACTTACGACAACTTTGTATACTTCAATTTTATTCCCTCGATGGAAAGTTTTTTGTTCAACGGTACAATATTCTCAAAACGTAACAGAGTTGAAGACCTCTGAGATCCAGAAGAGATTAACAAGTATATTATCACCGACCTCATCAAGTATGATAATAAATACAGGTTTCGTCTCTCAATCAGAATAATCCCGGTGTCTGATCCAATTGTCGAGTTAACTTCGTGCACATACTTTAGATTTATCACAAAAGATTTGTGAAATAGTGACGGTAACAAATAGTCTATACTGACTGATATACCCGGCGTTACTAACTCGAAGAATATTTTCACACCCACATTATTTTCTTGCAGATACTACCTAAGTGACAATATGTGTATAACGCCCGCGGGACACTTAGGAGTCCGATTCTTGGCCCCTCATCATCGATCAGAGGTCTTATAATAATATTATGAAAAACTATAAATGTCTCATGTGTAAACTTCAACAATTTATAAATAGTTGGGAGTCATTCTGCTTCAGTGAGTGGGAGAAGAGGATGAGGTATTCCCTCTTATTATAGTGGTCATGTGTGTAAAATTTCATCTTGATCAGTACTTGTGCTTTAAAGTGTTAGGAATGAGAATGGGTTTGTTCCAAATCTCATGTTGACAGTGACTTCCTCCTTGTTCTGAAGGTCGTCAAGTCAGTCTTCCATTAACATCGGTAATCATCAGCTTGAAGGGGTGGGAAAAAGGGATGGGATAGTTTCTTCGAAATCTCAGTTATATAGTGACTTTCTTCATGTTTCGAAGGTCAATTTTGCTAAATTTCATCAAGGTTGGCGCTTATCTGCTTCAACAGTCGTAAAAGAGGAATGGTGTAGGGTGTTCGAGATATGATGTAGAGAAGTACCTTCTCATGTTGGAGGTTAACTGTCTAAAATTCCATCCAGACCGGAATACACTCGATCCAAGGGTAGGAGAGAAGGATGATGTTGTTCCTTCTGAATCTCGTGTAGATAGCTATTTTCCAATTGTTTTGAAGGTCAAGTTTGCAAAGTTTCCTCGGGATTGGAACGAAGATGTGGACTTGTATATGACTATGAGATGTAAAACCTAAATTTGGAAAACTTAAACCAGAATATTAACATAAATTCTGACTCTTCCAAAAATTTTAATACCACCTTTCCAAAACCGGAACTATTCCTGACTCATGGGATGTAGGTGTCATTTTCCATTTAAACAGCATATTATTAATATAACACCGTCTGCATAGACAATTCTAGGAGTCGTCATGAGAATTTGTTGATATTGATACTATCTCAATCAATGCGTTAGTACGTTGTAAACGTAAATATGCGTTTGAGGTGTGGTATCCTAATTAATTAACTCATGAATTGAATATCGAAAATATTGAACCAAGATTTCAAAAATATTTAGCTTCTCTCACATATCATCAGTACCTCAAAAGACGTTTCGCTCATAAAACTTTACTAGAAAAATTCAATTTGCTGTGATTTTCACGTTCCATCAAAAAATGTTCGATCGATTTTCACTATTCATCCATACGGACCTCATATCATGCTACTTTGTATAAGTTCTCAACCCCTGACATGATGGCTCAGTTAACTCATGATATGAAAGATCATATGATATATTTGTATGTATGTATACTGTTAAGTCAGTAAGGAGCTATTTTGCATTGAATTAACATGTGTTTTGTATATGTTAAATACTGTTTTTAATTTTTTGCCCTGTAACTTTGATTTCTCCTGTTGATTAATATATTCATATAAATAGAGAAATAGATAAAATGAATAAATAAACTGGCCCTTACATTCTTGAATCTTGAGGTTAACTGACTAGTTATTTGTTATATAATATTTGTTTGATTTTCGTAACCAAATCAATCACTTCATCCACTCGAACCTTCATAAAATTCATTTGCTTATATCAAAATAATGCATATACAGTTTCCTTCGACATTGTCATATACAGTGTGACACATTTAGGATCTTTATTGAAATTAGGTTTTGCACTAAATAGAAATAGTCTAATTGTTTTCGGATAATTTTTGGTTCCTGAGTACGATTTCATTGCTATTATGATCTTTAAAGGCATAAATAAATTTTTGCATTGTTATAAACCAATCATTCAGTTATAAATGAATAAAAAAAGAAATGTGACATTCTTATTCATTTTTATATAATATGCACACTCAGAACTTGACTTTTTGAACAAAATTGATGAAATGTATTCAGTCTTAATATAATAAAAAAATTGCCCTTCCATAACAACTTTTCTATACCTCCTTAAAAAAATTGATGTGTTTAATTTTATCTATATTTATTGATACGTTGTCATACTAAGACATCAAAATTTTTATAATTTTTTTCCAACTCCCTTCTAAAAATTTCCACGAGAATGAATTTAAAGACCCTAATAGCAATAAAATCGTGCTCAGAAGGCCAAAATTATCTGACCATAAACTCGACACTCTGATCAAATTCGTATATTAATAATAAATACAATTTGCTTATAAGAAATCAGGAAATTCGTGGGCATACATTCGACGATATTGACGATAAAATCGAACTCAAAATACCATAACTATTCAAAAACAAAAACTGGGTA
The DNA here is from genome assembly GCA_958510875.1 of Endomychus coccineus. Taxonomy (NCBI): domain Eukaryota; kingdom Metazoa; phylum Arthropoda; class Insecta; order Coleoptera; family Endomychidae; genus Endomychus; species Endomychus coccineus. The sequence continues at coordinate 96,023,773 of OY294067.1, forward strand.
ACTGCCGATGGAAGCCGATATTTCCCGTGATTTCCCAGTAATCACACTACAGACCTGAGTTGGAAGTGTCGACTATACCCTCACTCGTAATAGACACTCGATACCCGCATGTACAATCTAAAAGCCGACAAAGAAAATCGGAAGAAGTTCCGAGAAGGCCTTCTACATTGTTCACGCAAGCATTACTTCAGTTCACTGTGTTTAGAATGCATAATGCTGTATTAGTTAGCTGTTCGCTAACCTGTCATCAACAGCTGTAATATTACGAAAAACTTCCGCATTAGAACCATGCTGCGCAAGCACTCTAGTGGGCTCCTAGTACGAATTCAATTGTTTAACTATTGGTTGCATAAGCGTAGTGTAATCCAACAGACATGAAATAAATATTTAGATTCTTATTATCATATCGGTGTACACTGTACACACATGACCCCGCGAACAAAACGTGGTATGATATACAGCGAGACAGATTCGGCTGGACGGTACGGTGGAGCGATTTTCCGGTAGCCGTCTGGTGGATAAGTTCTGACATCGCGAATAAGATTGATGGCTACTCGGACTTTAGGAGTGTGAATCCGTGTTCAGTTGGGACTCGATTCTCTCCAGAGGACCTCCCAGCCGATCCTGATCTTGTTAGGTCACCAAAGCACGTAAGTTGCATACTAGAATGAAACAAGCCGGAAGATGGATTGTGCTGAGAGGAAAATAATTACAATGAAAAATATCTAGACTTCCTCCAGTGCAATCTGAATCAGATTAGAAACTTTCTAATGAATGTTCAATACTTATTTCTTGAAGCGATTCGTTTCCTCTATTGACATGAGATAAAAATTAGACATAACATCATATTTTCAATTCAGTAGTGTTCTGAATCTGAATCGATACAAAGACTCAATTGTCACGTATAGATTAATATCTCTTAAATCGAATATTAGTGGAATCTTTGGAACACTGATCCAGAATTATGTTATTGCCCTCTTATATAGGGTTTTCCATTAAGAGTTACCGGATTTTATTGTTAAATAGGATACACACTATGTGAGAAAATCTCAATAGGTACCTTTCTTTCTAATTTGTAAAACAATGACTTACAATCTTACGTTAAAAACAATATCTGCCAGACGTCCACCTTGGTTCCTCTGACATGACAAAATTCTATTGAGAAAATTTTCGACTACGTCTGAACACATTTGCGGTCCAACATCACGAATTATGGGTTGCATCTCGTTCTTTAGTTCTTCGAGTGTTTGTGAATTGTTGACATATGCTTTCCTTTTCGCGCAGCCCCACAGAAAATAATCAAGCGGATTGAGATAGCACGATCTAGGTGGCCAGTTGACATGGCCATTTCGTGAAAGAATTCTCCCTTCGAATTGTGTACGCAATAACCGCATCATTATCCTAGCTGTGTGACATGTGGCACCATCTTGTTGGTATCACATATCGTTAATATTTATATCGCGTAACGCTGGCCTCAAAAAGTCGTTTATCATCATTCGATAACGCTCATCATCAACCGTATGTACTTGACCATTTTCGTCCTCAAAAAAGTAAGGCCAATTATGCCTTTCGTCCACAGTGCACAACGAACAGTGACAGGTTGTGAATGCATTGGCTTTTTGTGGAGTTTTTTGGAATTTTCATTGCCCTTTATACGAAAAATCTGCTAGTTTACATAGCCACTTAAGTGGAAATGGACTTCAATGCTACAAATGTGTTTTTTGCAAAAGTCATTATTAATCACTTCATTTTAAAGAATCCAATCAACAAAATCACGATTCTGCCTATGGTCAGTTGACTTCAGTTTTTATATGCATGAAGACCCAAATCTTTTCTTAATATTCGCCATATAGTGGTCTGAGTGAGACCCAACTGCAGGAAACGGCGCGGAATGGACACCTTTGGAATTTCAGCTACACTTTCTCGAACTGCCGCAACATTTTCAGCCGAACGTTTCGATCGAGTACGTAGTGGTACCTACATCTTGAACAGATCCTGTAGTTTCAAATTTGCGCACAATATCACGAACAGTTTTTTCCGTTGGGCCATTATGTGGACCGAAGTAATCACGAATTCTGCGAAATGTATTAATTACAGAAGATGCACTTTCATAACAGGTTTTAACGATGTAAACACGCTGCTCTATTGTGTATCGTTCCATGTTTACACCTGTACAAGCCTTGAAATGACATGATAATGACGCTGTCATCAAATCATCGGACCCCATATTAAATACACCCCGAAAATATCTGGTAACTCTTAATGGAAAACCCTTTAGATATAATCTCCCATAACAGGAACACTAACTCTAACCTCAAATTATCAAGCTCTATGCAATATGCTAGACTTTCAAAATTGAGGTGATACCTCTGACTGTAATAATGAAAGGTATTCCTCGGCTCCTTAACTTCTGCTAATCAGAAATGTAACAATGTATCAGGAATTTTTCTTCAACTGTTTTGTTTCCATCCAACCACAATGGAATTTTTAGACTACAAAAACTACAAAATCTAGTCATGCTAGTGAAACTATCATGTTCGAAATATACAGCCATAAAATTCATGTTACAATACTACGATGGCTACCCATTAAAGAATAATTCAGCCTTATTTTGATATCAATATTCAAAATCAAAAAAGGGTTAACTCCGGCATAATTATCTAATAAATTTATAGAATATCGATGGCAGAAGCCGTTAGTCTGAGGTAGTTATCATTATGATTGAATGACAGAATAATTACTTTAATTTTTTATCACTTTTAATAATAACATGAAAAAGTTACTATAATTTCAACAGTGAAGTGCCATTATCAAACAGATGCAAAATTAAGAAGTTAACAATAAAATTTCAAGTATAAATAGGAACTTAAGTACAATAGGATTAATGAGATTATAATTGAGAGTAAGAAATCATCGGTAATTCCGAAACACGTAGATCCCGGGAAAATACAGTGTGAATTGAGGAGGTTCCGTAGAGATTGTTTTTTATGATAAAATTGTTTGAAAATTTTACAGACCGTTGAGATTAACAATATAAGAATATGTCCAATTTTTTGGAAGGTTTCACTACATCGTTTTTAAAATATATCAAGTCAAAAAAACAACATTCCAACGTAAAAGCTTATGGGGATCTGGTTAAATCTTCAAATTAAAAACTAAACGGCTAGATAGAAATACTTTTTTTTTCAATGGAATAACATTACAATAATATTCTGTGCAAGTTTCAGCGAGTCCTACCAATTATTTCTATGAAAAAATAGCTGAAAATATGTTTTAGGTAGACAATTATTGGTTTTATCAACTATTAAAAGCACGACTATTTTTTTTACATGTGTTTGTGTATACAACTCCAGCTGGCAATATCAAACCTCTTTAATTCATGCATTAGGATACTTATTATTCTAAGAATAATTCTAATATTGAGAAATGGTCACTTTGGTATAGGTCTAACTGATCATTTAGAATATTGTTAAAGATATTTTTGACACCTTTATGAATTTCTATTGATTCTAATGTTTTTGAATTGAGACCCTTGGTTCGGATATGTAAAATGTTGACTATCTGAAGTAGGGAAGATATGAGCAGTTTGTGATAAATGGTTAGCAAAAGTTGAGTCTGTTGTGTCGAGTCTGAAAGGACAAAAATACTCTTGGTATCTATGTTCAAAATAACGACAAGTTGTACCTATATACAATTTATCGTCGTCTCGGAAAATCAGCTTGTAAAGTCCAGGTTCACCATATTTATTGGTTCTGTATTCAGCATTATATGTAAGATGGCAGAGTTTATATTGTGATTTGGAACTGATTTTAAAATTATGGCGTATAAAAGGTTAGCAATATCTTGGCTGACGGAACTTGGTTCCATGAGCGAAAATATGTTGTTGTTGTATTGGACATTTATTTTAAACTCAGTTCAAAAATTAAAGGGCAACAAAATTGTCGACGAAATTTTCAGATTCGAGAACCTGCGCAGATTGTTATTTCAAGATGAGTTGAAAAGTGAAACGTATATTCTACTGTTGTGAATCGAAAATGAACTGGCAGATCTCGGTCTGCATGTAATCCGTAGAATGAAAACAGGACAAGACAAGCAATTATTCGTAGTCCGACCAGACCCATTTTGCGGCATACAGCACTAAAATAATTATCGAACGGAGTACTTGTCGCATGTTACATAAGATGCATTTTCATCCATACAAGACTGCTGTCGTTCAGAAATTAACCAATAGGGATAAATAAATCGCCTCCAATTTTCAGCCAGATTCCTAGATTTGAACGGCAATATTGATATTGAACGTTGTTTGCTTATGTCGGAGCTAACCTCTGCTTAGACGGAAATATTAACAAGCAAAACTGCAGGTACTAGGCACCATTGCATTCGGCTGAAGCTATATGGTATGCAACTTCTTCACTCTTTCAATGGTAACAGTTATTTCTGCTGGATATGCAGACATGTTAAAAGCTGCTTTCTTTCTCCGCTCAGATGGAGGGAGGTAGCGGTATTGGCTCATGTAGGATGGTACGACTAGTCACACTGCGACCATATCAATGGAAACTTGAGAAAAAGCGTTTCCACTACTACCCCTGATTTTTTTCTTATCGGAAGCCTACGTCGTATAATATATAATAATATATATGAATATCTATTATTCCGCCTAGAAGGTATCTCTTCATCATAAACATTAGTAATAAAAAGCATAATTATCAAGATCTAATAATGCCTTTTAGAGAGAGCAGAGTACTAATTAATGAGCAGATGCAGCCATGGAGTTAACTGTCTCTGATTTTCGAGTCATTATCGTAGTAGGATCATGATAAATAGTTCGTTAATTATTAAGTTACAGTAATTCACTCGAATCAGAAGTTACATCCATCAGAATGCCAACGATCCGCAACTTTTAAAGTTAGTAATTAAAACTAAATTTAAACTTTAAAATGCCGGAGTTAAGTGTTGTTTTGCGTAAAATCTCAAACTGCCAACGCTAGGAAAGTTTCCCTTTGTTGACCGATAGCGAGCTCTTAACTGTATTGCTTGATGTAATGCGTTTTATTCTTAACGGGTACAATGCCTTTTATAATAACTTTCCTGAATTGTTATACGCTACAACAATGTTGTTTTGTACGTTCAACAATGTTTATTGTCCTTACAAGGGGCGACCAAAATTTTGCGAGAAACATACAAAGAGAGAAAAATAACGACAATAAATCTCCGACTTCAGCCTCGGAGAATGAAAAATCCCTTAAACTCCAGTATTTACTTCATATATCCTTTTCCTATATGTTGTATCCTCCAATACTATCAGGAAATATTGACGTGGAATAATTTTTAGGAAATACGCTGAATATTATTCTTTAACAGATAACGATAAAAACCTGTGATATTTATATAATTAGTTACAATTTCATATATTCATATGTTATATAGGTATGTACTTTTTGAAACTTATATTATGTGGTGGTGATTTTCTATTCATATGGATATGTTTCTTCTTAGAAAATCTTAATGTGTCTATCACTACCATAGTTTAGGTTTTATTTTTATTCATTACTAATTCTATTTATATAATATTTTCAGTTCAGCTTAAGAGTTGCATAAGGTATAAATTAAAGTTTGTAAATCATGTAAGTGGAACTTGCAAGGAAGTTTAACATGAATCTCATGCTGAGATACGCTGGACAGATTATAATTACGGCAAAGCTTGCACATAAAGCATATTTGCATATTTGTATATCATTATTATACCTCAGTTAGTTCAATACAATTGAGGAAAATTTTCTCCAAAGGTAACTTAGAATCACACTGTTATTATTTAAGCATACAAATTTTGATACTTGTGTTATGTGATAATGTTTTTCTATTTGCATAGGTATGTTTCTTTATACAAATTCTTAATGTGTGATCTGTCTATATTACCATATTCAAGATTTATGTTTAATTATTATTGGTTCTGTTCATAATATATTCTTAGAATAGTTTTAGGGTTGCTTCAGTTATAAGTTAAAGCTTGGTGAATAGTTTAAGTGGTAATTGCAATGAAGTTCATCTATCTATATATTGTGATTACGACAAAGCTTGCACATAAATTATATTTGGGAATGAGCTGTTATCTATACTCCAGTTAGTTCAACACAATCGATCTAAGTTTCTCCAAGGAAAACTTGGAATCACACAGTTCCTTGAGTTCCTTGGATACGAAACGTAAGACTCTCTCCTGTTATTTATATCTATTATGGTTGTGTTTCAGTCGGTATGGTTCTGAGCGATAATATTCATCTGAGGATCCTTAATGAGGAAAATTATGTCTGTATGAAAAACATAATAGCATGTGTATGAAATATGGACACGCATATGATTATTTCTATATGCCCCAAATCCAAATGCTTTCCTACAGTTAATCTTATAATAATAATAATCCTTATCCCTTCCAATAACAATTCCTGGTGGCGTAAAACGTGTCAAAGTGATCATAGTATACAATTTGGAAATTGATATGAAATAGCACAACAACATGCACATACAACAGCATTATTAAAGAACTTAAAAACTGGAATTAGAATGAGATGCATCACTAAATTGAATAATATTCAAAATGACATATTCCAGTCATGAACTATTTACTTAGAGTAAAGTGGGCTTTACTAATGAGGGAGTGTGCCAGCTTTCAGCATTTATTTCTAGGTAGCAGTCCAACTATTATTGTAATTTTATTAAATATTTTCTTGTTATGTAAGACAATATATGTGATATGTCTCATCTAGTTTAGAGTGTACGTGTACCTCTAGAAATTTTAGACGTTTCATTGACTTTGTAAATGCGTTATTTCGAAGAAGTATTATTTCTCCATAATTATTATGTGTAAAGCGTATCAATTGATTTATTGCAACATTCAGTTCATAATTATTCTTACTATACCAAGTTTCGAGTTTATCAAGTGTTGTATTCAACTGGCTTACCAAGGCAAAATTACTCGTACATTCGAAGATTGTAGATGCATCACCAGCAAATTGGATTGAAGTCTCATCTAGTATATCTGGTTAATCATGGTAAGGACAATGAATAAAGAGTTCCCTGGGGAGCACTTCTTAAGTTTATTTTATTGTATTTTGATAAATGTTCGGCGACATACTACAGGTACTCTATTTTTGGAATAATATTTCAGAAGATCAATAGGTATACCCCTAGCGCCATCGATTTCCAGTTTACGTATTAGAATTTTCAGGTCAACGCTATCAAATGCCTCCGTAAGTTCAGAGTCATATACAAAATGCAATTTAAAGGTTCTGAAATAAAATGTGCAGCATATTTAAGAAATTTTACTGGTATTTGGTATTCGTCAACTGACTTCTTATGCTTTAATGAAAGTATAGTGTTATATACAGCAGTGAAACTCCTCCTTAGATATAGTATTTATACTTTAAGCATTCAGTTTTTATTGCTAAAAATATTACAACAAACATTTATAACGTATTTGTTTATGACATTTAAAATATGAATTGGCTGTTCATTGGCCTCACCTGAATCATCTAGAACAAGTCTTATTTATTGTTGCTGCTGCGATTATCTATAATATTCTAGGTTACCTTTTCTTCATTTTTAGAATAGTTATTAGAGTTCATGTTGGAAGTCTTCTTGGCGTCTGATGACGATAATCTTCATCTATATATAGTCTGATATTTTTTCCCTATATAATTTCCGTGTTTATTTGCACGAATTTTTTACATTGTTCAATTGTCTTAGGTTTAAGGGTTTCATATATTGAAGTTTCAATTTCGTAACAAAATAGGTTAAATGTATTATTTGAATCTTGAATGCCATAAATCTCATACCAAGGCTTATTTTGTAGTAAATTACTGCAGCTTATCATTTTAGGAAATTCTAGAAAATGTATACTGTGATCCAGTTGTTTGTTCGAATTATATCAATACAATATTCACTATTTGACTTATAGATGATCGGTTGAAGCAGATAATTTTATTTCAACCGGGATGGTACCTGTAAAGCCTGTGAATATGCTATCTGAAAGATTTTCAGTTGTGTGTTGGGCTATGAAGATGGTATATTTCTTCTTATCAATAAAGAAGTCAATATTAAAATGCTAAATGAAGTATTTTAAATTTTTCATATAATTCTAGATGAATCTAATATATCTACGAGTTTATCGATAAATACTTGAAAGCAGCCTGAGGGATCTCTATGTATACATAATACAATAATTTACAATTTTTACCCAGAAGGACAGTACCATATTATACATACAGTATCAAAAACAATTCTTCTGGGGTACAGACAGAAATCTACACGTTCAACAAGGAACGCAATGATATGATAGTACTAAGTACATAAACAAGAGAGACGCACTGCTGTGCGCCCCTCCTCTTACCCCATCCAACGCGTAAACAGCGAGTGGCACATTCTCCCGACTGGTGCTGGTATGATACTGACGTCCTACGTCCTGAGCTGACCGCCCTGAAATTGTAATGCTCTCAACACATAGCAAGCTATTCTTCACGCTATACTTCACTGTATACTACCTTCTCGGCCAGTCGCTCAGCATTTTAAAAATGTTTTTCCGCCATTTGGAACTTAGGGGTCGATTTATATAGATATTGGGTCACTATTAAAGACACTGAAGTTTTTGAGGCGCCAACTCCCCCCTGCTCCCTCCTGGTTGCGAAAAACGGTTTTAAAATTGAGTTTTTTTATTATTTTGAAAAGAGCAACTGTAATCGAAAAAAGTTTGTTATGAAAGTTTTAGATATTATCAAAATAAACAACATGACACCTACTGCACATGCGCGTTGAGACTCTTTTGGGCCTCGGGGTCGAAAATGGAGTAAAATTTTGACAATTTTTTCATCGGTCCCAAGTTATGATAGAATAATGAAACCTAGCGCAAAAGTTAACCATAGATGTTGATAATCCATGGTAATTTTTGTAAAGAAAAATTTCTTGACGTTTCAGAGAAAGATGTGGTGAGGTAACGAAAAGGAGAACTCAAAAAAATTCGGAATGTACGGGGTTAAGAAGGTCGTGGATGTACTTGAAATGTTCATATTGAAAATACCTGTCGAATGATTCATTTCAAACCCACTCTTACTTGTTTGAGTCCATTTTATGAACAGTTGAAATTTATTGTCTATTCTTAAACTTAAACTTTTATCAAAATCGGTTCAGTGGAACTTGAGATATGCAATATTAATGTTTTCTACCATAACCTCAGAAGTATTCAACTTTTTTTTTCAAACCTTGAATTATTCCAAAAAAGACCCTTTTTCAAATTCGAGGTTCCAATTGAGACTCTCTAGTTATTATATTACTTACTTTTTCCGAGCGTTGTATAGTACATAAGTTGCGCGAATATGTAATTTCGTTCGCGCACTTATCGTTTTATCGCGTTGTTATTATAAAATACTTACAAGTGGATGATTGATGACTCTATTTAATATGTTTTCTTTATTTTTGAGGACATTTTGCTCATGAAAAAAATATTTACGACATCATATGTAACTCCCCTCTCCCAAAAAAAAAAGGAATTTCACCATTATTTCTTCAATCATAAAATAAAAAAATTATCAGAATGATAAAATATTTCACTTAAGAAGGTTTGGATTGTAAAAATGCTAATTGTCATTAATTCTCTTACTTTTATTTACTTTTCCTTCTGAAAACAAAATTGAAAGAAAAAATAAATGAAAATATAAGAATTAATTAGAATTATCATATTTACAACCTATCCAAACCTCCTCCATTGGAATATTTTATTATTCTGATAATTTTTTGAATGTTGAATATTATAATTAAAAAAATAATAGTGAAATATTTTTTTTGTTTGAGGGGGGGGGGGGTAGAGTCAATATCATGTCATAAATATTTTTTTCCTGAAAAGAATGTCCTCAAAATCAAGAAAATATATTAAATAGAGTCATCAATCTTTCACTTGTATTTTATAGGAAAAAACCAATAAAACGATAAGCGCGCGAAAGAAATTTCATATTCGCTTAACTCATGTACTATACATTACCGTATGCGCGAAACTTGCTCTTATAAATTAATATTTCAACGCTCGGAAAAAGTAGGTAACATAGGAAGTCTCAATTTCTCTCTCAAGTTTCGCTAAACCAATTCTAATAAACTTGATCTTAAAATAAAGGTATTTAAAAATGTTTTCTTATGAACATAGTTTCGTTCCTATAACTTCCATGAGTTCTCTGAAAATCAAGTTTTGGGAGAGTCAAAAAATCTCAACTGTCCATAAAATGAACAGAAACAGGTGAGAGTGTGTTTGAAGTAAACCATTCGATAGGTATTTATAATACGAAAATTTTAAACCCATACACGACCCTCTAAACTTTCCTCGTTTTTTGAGTTTTCCTTTCCGTTACCTCACCTCACTTTCCTCTAAAACTGTAGGAAAATCTCTTCCAGAAAAATCATCATGGATTACCACCATGTATGATCAACTTTAGCGATAGATTTCATCACTGTATCATAACGTGGGACCCATGAAAAAATTGTCTAAGTTTTACTCCATTTTTGACTCCGAGGCCTAAAAGAGCATCAACGCGCATCCGCAGTAGGTGTCAAGCTGTCCAATTCGATAACATCTAAAACTTTCATACCAAAATTTTCTGATTACAGTTGTTCTTTTCGAAATATTGGAAAAAAACTTAATTTCAAAACAGTTTTTCGCAACTGGAGGGAAATAGGGAGGAGTTGCCCCCCCCCCCACCAAATTGTCAGGGTCTTTGTTGATGCTTCAATATCTATATAAATCGACTCCTAACTTCCAAATGGCGGAAAAAAGTTTTTAAAACGCTAAGGGACTGGCCTATTCATATGCATCAATAGCACAATATTAATTCCACAGAAATCCATGATATTAATATTGTTTTTTATCAAGATGCACCCTCATAACTCATGTAGACTCTGTTGGATTATCGATGCTATTCTGTGTCCGTGTATCGTCCATTACATAGTTCTGTAACCAGTGCTCCGTCAGCCTGCATGTGGGTTAAATGTTGGAAAATTAAGAAACGTTTAAATTCCCTAAGTTCTGTCTCCATCAATTTTATGTCTTCATAGATGATGATGAGATTAATTTCAGCAGTGTTTATTGCTTATTCATAACGCATTGTGTCTTTGTTATGGAGTTATCCAGAATTAAGATGCTGTTTCCATTTCACCTAAACAACGTTTTGTTGTTACAAAATTCGAATTTTCGTACAAAACGGAACATAACTTTGATAAACTGGTTTACCAGTTACGTCGGCCGGAACAGTCAGAAAGAATAAAATAAGAATACCAAAAGCACTTCTGAACGTATGAGAAGAAGAATCTCCCAGTTCAATGTTTGTTTTCAAACATAGTTTTATCTTATTTGCCAAAAAAGGCAAAACATGTTATCCTTTTTTCTGCGTTACATCATGATAATTTTTAAATGACAGGAAATTACCTGAAATTATTGACTTCTATTATTCAACCAGGGGCGGTATAGACAGATCAATAATTAGTTGTCCTTCAACATGATTTTTTTTTGTTCTGTATATCTCTGAAGTGATTGCTCAAGCTATGGTAAAAATAAACACAGAGAACATAAACCTCAAAACAGGAATGTTATTGAAATGTTTCTACGATAAAACCCTTCCTTGAGTCGATTACTACGTGATGATCGGCAGCCAGAATGTCATGAACTGGGATGTAAGCGACGAAAGACAGTAGTACTATTTGTTCAAGAAGCAAAGACAGGAAGAGAATTCATATATGTATGAAATGTGATACTTCAATTTGCTTGGAACACATGTTCTGATTGTGCAAATTTTATGAAACAATAATTTCTTTGTTTTTCATTTATTGTTTGGAATCTTTTTTGTTTTGTTTGTTCAACTTGTTTCTCATAGTATGATAAGAGTATTATGTCTTTTAGGATATTTCATATCATCTTGATTCATTGGTATTTACTTGTTTTATTCCTCTAAATAAATATATGCTTAATAGTATAAAAAATAAAGTTCCATTCTCACAATCCCATTTTTTTGTTAGAATCTCCATTACACGTTTCGGGGTCGATTGCTTACACTCTATTGTCAAGTTTGTTATAAGGGATTCATTGCTATAAGTTAAGCGGTAATTTTCAACAATTATAGTAAAATGTAATTTGCAAACTCATTCAGGTATTGAACCATGTTCCATACATAGAATCGGATACGCTTGGAAGAAATTACCGCTCAACTTCTAACAATGAATTCCTTCTAATATACTCGATAATGGAGTGTAAACGTGAGACTCCGAAACATGTATTAAAAATTCTAATAGGAACAACATTGGATTGTGAGAACGAAACTCTATTTTCATACTTTTAAAATACACTCATACTTGGGTAACTCCAACAAATATATATTTTTTCCAAATTAGAAATCTGTAATATCATCGCATAGTGTATCACAAATACCTCTAGTGTTAGATGTCGATAGACAAAGTTTCGGTTTTCCAGGCTTAACAGTGGAAACATATCCATCAGTCCCAGATAGCTGTTTCGGTTTTCTCATGAGCTCGTCAGTGGAATGAGGCAGACATAATGTCACTGACCAATCATCTTCGGCAAAGATAAAACTATCACTTCCGAAAATGTTCGGCCAACCTAGATGTTTCAACCAAATTTGCCGTGGAGCAGATGTCCCACCATGGCACGGTTTGATAATAAGAATCTTGCGATTCAAAGAATCGACAGGGGAACAATTGAGAATACTACCGTTAGGTTATGGCCACGAAATGATGCATAGTGATATGTAAAGTGAGGCTAATATGAAGAAAAAAAAGTAGGAAATATGATCATACATATGAAAGAAATTTAGATGAAATATGAAAAAAAAATTTAAATATGAAATTATTTAAAAGTTAATATTTTAATTTTCACAATCAATTGCTTTTTAATGAGGTAGTTTGAAATGAAACAAAACATAGTTCAATATTTTGTTATTTAAAAATGTATCTAACAAAACAATTTGTACATGATTAATTTAATTATTAAAACAATATACAATTAAGTATTTCTAGAAATTCTCTAACAAAAAGTTTCGCCTCCTATCAGTATACATATGTTTAAATGCATAAAAGCTTCTCTCATCGTCAACAGACGTAATTGGGACGTTTTTTGAAAGTGACAAAATTTCAGGTTCCAATGTAAATGTTTCATCAAAATCTCCAATTAAAGCATTGGTTGCTTGTACAAGAAATTTTTAGCCATGGTTGTTATCAATTACTGCTTTGAATTTTTTATATATTTGGTTTCCAATATGTCATGGAACATTTTTGCATTTTTGCTCAAATTCTTTTATTAAATTTACCGCCTCTATCAAAGATAATTTGGGTGACTCTTAATTTTTTTTAATAAAACTGGTCAGTAGTGACAAAAACACGTATTCTATAATTATTTTCAGGTATACAGGATAACCCAATAATAAATTATGCAGATATAACCTACTTGTTCATAAATTATTAAGTGACCAACTTTTTTTTTTCGAGCTGCTATAAATACCGCTACGTAACCCTGAAATACGTTTTTAAATATCCAGCCGAATTCTGAGAATTTTTTTTTTTAGAATATGTGCTTTTGTACACCATTAACCGGTTTCATTCAAAAAAATTGTTCAGTTTTGTTTGAAAGGAGTTATGGGACTACGATCAAAGTTTGCCTCACTCTGTATGCGAGAGGCAAGGAACAATCTTCATACCGAAAAATCCTAATATTTGAAATCTTAAAAAGATGAGTAAAATACACCTTGTGCATATTTAATAAACCCTCTTCATGACACACCTTGTATAGCTTGTTTTTCAGAAACATTTTTTATGTTGAAAAGTCTGTATAGCTTTGAAAATAATAAATTTGTACTTATAATTTTGCTGCAGACTGAGCAGAATACTTTTCCCATGTTCATAGACAACTCTGGAAACATAGACACTTTGATACCACTTGCCATTTCAAATAGACACACTGGCACACTTCAAAATTTAAATTAACTCTAAAATTGTTGACACAACTTTAAAGAAAACTTTTAATGATTATGCCCCTCCTCGTGCCCTTAGTTTGGCAACAAATAAATGGACCCCAACGGTGTCGGGTACTTAATTCTTAGTACCTATTTCGGGATTAAGTGGATATTTTAAACATCAACAATATTATTGGGATTTACCAGTAATTGTACCTTTCTTAAAATTATACCTGCTACATGCAAAACCAGTCAAGCAACACAAATTGAGAGCTTTTAAATTTACTTTATTCGCAAGAATAATTAAATGTTTTGGTTAAATTGTATAGGAACGAATTGTTTGTAAAATTGTTACAGATATGCTAAAAACTAAAAAATAGTTGAAAATATGGAAAATACAGAAAAATTTCATATAATATGAAAAATATCCCAAATATGAAAATTTCATAAATACCTCACTTTAGTGATATGCAAACACTTTTCGGTTCAGAAGTCAATAGACTCATAACGTTGCTCATGTACTGTGATGTAACCGATGGTAATAAAGTATATTATTATTATTAGGAATTATTTGTAACTAGAGAAGAGCGCAACGAGCTAACGATTTTTAGTAATAATGTGGGAATCTAATTACTAAGAAAAGAACAATACAATTTTATCATATTGGGAAATACTGTTCTGAACCAGTATAACGACGAGCCCAATAACACGTCCCGGAATAGAGGGTAGTACCAACTGTTTCTGTAGTGATGTTGTTATTAGATTTTGTAATAAGAGATATACTTCACATTTGAATACGGCCCAATGTATCGGAAATATAGTGCAGCACGAGTGTTGCAGCAAATTACACCACATGTTTGGGATAAAACGTTGAAAACTCATTACGAAATTGTACCATTTAAGTTTTACTTGTGTATCAAGCGATATTGAACAATTCGTAGGTGTACTACGACAATAGAACTTAGGTTTATATTATTTTAACACACATCCCAAGCATGTAAAATGCAAGCTGGTCGACTTGTCTAGGTAATGTTATCGTACAGTAAATTTTTAACGCTTACCACGAACCCTTCGAATGGAATGAATTATCCGAATATATCTTTTGGTTATTGCTATGTAAGATGAAGACGACAGGTGTGTTAATAATTCATGCCCATTATATCCCCATCTTTGCCAAATTTGTAATCTGAATTTACCGGTCTTCCAAAGACAACCTATATATCGTACAATATCCATTCAGCCAGAGATAATATTTTATTATGCTCGTAAAGATGTAAGGAAGTTCCAATTTCAGAATTTATGATGTCAAGTGGAAACAAGGTACCGTTATTTTACAAAACTAAATTCACTGTTGAGAGAAGACAATCCTATAAAGTTACTACAAAACTTACATCCCAATTCAAGAATATTATCCACCTTTTTACATGAATTATATGCTCACCCATTAAAACATTCGGTACATGCATGATTGAGGTGAATCAACTTCTTAGTTCCAGTAAGTTGTACCCTCGTATTTGTCATGCTCACTCTACCTAGTAGAGTGTTAAGAAGTAACAGTTATCTAGGTAGAGTGAGAATGGTTTTACTTATTCTTGGACAAAAATTTCCGGAAAGTCTCAACAATTTGACCAAATTCAACTTAACCCCAATTCACTGGCGAGGGCGACTGATGAACAGCAGAACAGCATCCGTGATCTCACTGCAAGATGAGATTTGAACGGATGTTAAAAACATTCCAGATTAGTCAAATGAAATGACTTTGTTGCAATTACTGTAGCAAAAAGTTACAATAGTACCAGGATTTGGGTAAATAAGGAGTTATTAGGTTTAAAAAGACTGTTAGAATATGAGAATGCATTGAAATCGCGGGAATCAATGTATAAAATGAAATCAATTTACACTACCAATAGAATAACTACCCCTGGGAAATTCGTCTTGAAGAATCTTATGTTGAAATCCATGAGGTAGTTCTGAGAATGAATCATTCGTAGAACAAGCAGGAATTCCAATAAATAGACTTTCGAATGAGACAGGTACTTATTCAAGTAACGAGCCATATTGTAAGAAAGATAAAGTATATTATTTGCCATATTTCCTCATGCTCATGGTAAGTTGTCAAAAGCTCCGGTGATATTTGTAAATACTTGTATTTGTTAACAATAATCTTTTCCAACGTTAATTTTTCACCTTCTTCCTGGAATTTGGATTGTCTATTCCAAGATGGGAATGCACGATGACAAGCCACCTCTCTTCTCGAATATCAGAAAGATGCACAAGCTATCGGCATTCGGGCCAGTTCTTCTGATTGATCAGTAGATATGCCTTTGAACGGGGAAACATGAGAAGGGTCATGTTCTATTATTCATTCGTTTATTCATTTACGTAAATTAAAGATATTAATAACTTCGAGTTTACTGTGTGAAGTATTGAGAATATCAAATTCCCTAGGAAGATTATCGATCAGAACACACATATCATTATTTATAAGTGTATGCACAACATCATCT
Organism: Endomychus coccineus; assembly: GCA_958510875.1. Lineage (NCBI taxonomy): Eukaryota > Metazoa > Arthropoda > Insecta > Coleoptera > Endomychidae > Endomychus > Endomychus coccineus. The sequence continues at coordinate 96,040,268 of OY294067.1, forward strand.
GTACTGTGATTTGATAACCCCGTTATTTCTCTGGAGCCACCAAAATCTCACATCTCTCCGTACCTTCATGGATTTGAGTCCAGCTAATTCTAAACGTCTAGAGGGAGTGAACGGTTCCCTGTCCATCTTTGATTTAAATGAAAAATAATTAACAATTTTAGTAATTGCTCGTTGCGGCTAATATTTACCTCAAAGTGTGGTTTTCAAGTCATACGATAATATTCAAGAATTGATGAGATAAGATCAAAGCTTATCGAATGCACGAATGATTCTCCTTTCGTTTTGGACTTACACCGAAGCAATTGGTAGAAATTTCATTTCCAGTTCATTCTATCCCCTTAACAAAGATGATGGCATACTGGCCACTATGCCACAAGAAAAAACCGACCTTTTTTCCGGCACGATTGCAGCAAATTCCACTTTGGATCCACAAGGGAAGAAACTGTCAATTAGTGAAAACTACCTTATTCAGATCGTATATGTAGAGGTACATGTCAGTTTTCAACAATTAAACCATCACTTATCAAAATTAGTTCATTGGTCTCTGTAAAGGAGAATGCTCATGAAACAGCAAATTCAGCAGCATTATTGTGTCAAATTTTCTCTTTTCTGCATCGAATTCCTCCTGACGTAGTGTTGTTCCGACGTTGTGAATTCTACTTCCGTAATCTGTTCAATATTATGGTACACATGCTGCATTGCTGTCATTCCTTGTGTACATTTTGTTAGAACGCCTTCCCTAACTCCATGAACACAAGTTTTACACCAACCTTCATTGTTTTTATCAGAGTTTGCTATGTAGCCATATCACTCCAGCTGTCATAACCGAATTTGTCACTCCCCCAAATGAGGAAACCCCCTAGGGAGGTAAAACGCTCATATTCTGCAGATGGTTTGTGTAGGTAGTATGACCTGAAAATAAAGCATACAGATGACGATCACTGGCGTGGAAGGAAAGGAGGATTGCATAGATGGTTTGGAGGTCTAGATCTCAGTTGCAGCTTTCCTCTGCTTCAATAATACGCTTCGCCAAGGTCATCGTTTCAAAATGTAGAATTCAAAGCTTGGCAGTGAGTCCACGTTCTGCCAACAGTTGAAGGTGTTCTCCATTCACTTCTTTCACCTGGAAGAACCACTATTCCGTCCGGATTGAATATTATCACCCCAATGTTGGCGATATTTTCATTCATTGAATCAATATTTTGGCCAATGTTCTGTAAGTCAACTTAAGAGCTTTCATTGCCCTTGCTTAGGTGTGCCCAGAGGAGATATTTTCAGTCGCATTTGTAGCATGAAGAAGTTTCATCAAAACCACTACCTTGTGTGATGTAACCAATGACCCCCTTACCTTATTACAACATTTGAATCTGTAGGATCATCTGGACGGCTAGAGAGAATATCTCATACCTTGAAGTATAGTGGTTGTCAAGTGTAACAAACAGACATAGGAATTTATTCTTCTCTATTCCAAACAACAATGCTGTCAATAATATATCATACTCACCCAGATGTCGAGCCAGATGTAGTTACAATTTCAGTTGATGACTTTTGTCTGAATTGAAGACGAATATTCACCATTTTTCCTCTGGAAATGGATCAGGTGAACAACTCTAAAACTCCCAAGATAGGTGTCTCTTTCGATCGAGGGATGAATGGATCGCTGCAACCAAATCATTCGTCATAGGAAAAACCTTATCCATAAAATTTTCAGAAAATCTATCTTGCTTTCTTTAGAGAAAACATAAAAACGTTTGTTGCTTCACACTCCTCTAAATTCATTTCATTGGTGCTTAAAGTAACTTTATATATAAAATGGCTCCGTTCAATAGTCTAGTTCATAGATTATTGCACCTCCCTTTGTGCCAGCAAAATTATGATAACGAAATTGAGAAGGGAGAAAATTGCGTTAGACAATGGTTACCACAAATGTTTAATATTCGATCAATGAATTAGAGCCATTACCTTCATATACTCCAACAAAATCTAGAAGTTCCACTTATCATTCTTCAGTAATTAATAAATTCCATAGTTTGTTTTATAAATTTCCAGTATAACCAGTTTATAGGTAACAACAGCCTGAAACAACGTTTAGGCAACACTTTTGATAAATTTTTTGATTTCGACCAATCCGGGATTCACAAAATCAATTGTGAGCCGTGTTCAAAATGCTATGCGGGTTAAACTAGAAGGAATATTTGAAATCGTTACAAGGAACATTTTGCCTTCATAAAGAAGAATGATGGTGAAAAATCGGAGGTAGCCGAATATATTTTGAATACAGGTCACGCCATTTCTCAAAAAAATTTATTACTTTTGAAACACAGTACATACAAATATCTAGGTAATCCAGATGGGATGGGAATGTATAAACGAAAAAGCATTTTATTAAATTCCGATTTATCCCCAGCTGAGGGTAACCCATTCTTTATATTATCATCCTCAAATAGTATCTAATCAGGCACATTTCGATTTACAATTTAGTTTAATCTGATGATGACTTCTTTGGTAGCCAGAAGGACATCAATACTTCAATAATATTTTTATTGGATAAGGGTAACTATTTCTTATCAATAGTGTTATAATATATTCACAGTATGAACTCATTTATAGTGTATCTCGAGCACTCTTACATTTTTGTTGAAATGCGAGAATATATTCAAGGTTATTCCGTTGAAATTATGGATTAATGAAGAGTGGTATAAGATACGTCTGAAACCGAAGTAACTATTATATTCCTCATGTAATTACCGTTTATCGTTTCATTGTATAGCATTACTCTTGACAACTATATGTAGAATCAATATACTTCGAAATTTTTTGGAACTGAATGTTTATAAACAGCATTTGGAGGATTGAAATCGAGTTTCGGAAGATTTTTTCGAGGACTCATGAATAAAGAGCGTGCTTACCTGTTTCTATGCTTATACATTCCGATCGAAATAATTGAAAAAGATAGAATAAAACTTCACAAAATTTAATTCTGTTGGACTGACGAGACGTCTTCCGATTCAAAAACACGAGAGAGATTGCGTGATTTTGAAATTTTTTCTATGACTACTCTATCAATGATTTTGACAAATTCCAAATATCAACGTTCAGATATTGGCCAGAATTATTCTCAAGAGACCGAAGCATCTAACATCAAATATCCTACATTAGATGTCCCACTAATAGAACCCAAGGTAATGTAAAACATTGGCCCAATGAACTTCGCTGGAGTCTCGGAGAACGTATCTAGTGCTGAGATAGCGACGACAACTACCAACCTACTGAACAAAATGATGTGATATTTGAACAAATTTCGTGATAGATATTATACATAAAGATAACTAGGATTCTCTGGATCGACCAGCCACACCCCCAAAATCATCATTCCTGATAGAGGACATTGAAATAACGAAACTCTTGCCCTGTTGCCACAGGCGGGCTTGTATGATTTACAGACGGGTCCAAGATAGGTCCGGTTTCTGGAGCAGCAGTGTTATAAAAAGCCTAAGACTACTACGTCAGTGGCCCTAAACGCGTACTGCTAACTGATTTTTCAAGCGTAGGTCTAGGCATTCTTAACTGTGAACTCGGGAAAACTATTAAAATATGCTTAAGAATATCTGCGCAGACCGTCAATCGGCTCTGGGAGCTTTCGAATCATTAAGATTCGCATCAAGGCTAGTCAAAGAATGCAGAGATTTACTGGCTGAACTAGCGATGACAAACAAGGTTCAGCTCATTTTGGTCCCAGGACATACACAGTGGAGTTGAAGAAAATGAAATGACCGACACCCTGGTCAGGCAGCAGTCCTGTGATATCCCTGTCGGGCCACAGGCAATGGTCGTTTTATAAAACTGTATGGGGGTCCGATTTGTGGCAGGAATCACCTCGCATGGGGTAGACCAAGCTCTTCATCAAAGAGCCTGTGTCAAGGCTCTCAACATAACTCCTTCCTCTAAACAGAAGGAGGCATCAGAGAGATGACTGGAATCCTCACGGGTCATTGTCGTTTTGACATACACTTGCATATTATGGGCATTGTAAATAACCCTATATTTAGGATATGTATATGGGTTAGAGAAACTCTCCCTCGTATCCTGTTGGGATGCCCAGCTTTGTCATTCTACAGGTACCGTCACTTGGGCGATTTACAATTGCTTCCAGAAGAATTTATGAAAGCGAGCGTTAGCAATATTCTGGATTTCTGGAGGGCAGCAAACCTGGTTTCTGACCATGGCACGCACAATGGGCCCAATCGAGTAGCCTGTGTGAATCAAGGCGTTCAACCCCATCCCCTTAATTATGATGATGAACGGTTTTTTGATGATATCTGACAAGCAGTTTGTTCAAGTATTTTGTTCATCACTTCATTTGTTGTTGGTTACAAAGGGTTGTTGTTGCAATCTTCCCACCAGAATATTGACATTGCCTGCAACATCAGTAAAGTACGAAACATCCACTAAGTCACTTTTCTACATTGTATTGAGTTATTTTAGTGAGGCATCTACTCTCGGGTAGATGGCGTTGAATGTTCTGGTCTCTGTAGAATTTTTGATAATGGGGTATTCATATATCGGCAATGATGTTGAGTGGTAGCATTGCAGCTTCCATGATCCGCTGAAGAAGTCAAGAGAGTGAAAAAGCTTTCCGAAACTGTTATGTGCAGTGGTAATGGTAACTACTAATTTACTGGCTGAACTAGCGATGACAAACAAGGTTCAACTCATTTTGGTCCCAAGACATACACAGTGGAGTTGAAGAAAATGAAATGACCGACACCCTGGTCAGGCAGCGGTCCTGTGTTGTCCCTGTCGGGCCACAGACAATGGTCGTTTTATCAAGCATTATGGGGGTTTCGTCTTTAGAGGCCAGGTGGAGAAGAATCGGTCCAATTTGTGGCAGGAATCACCTCGCATGAGGTAGACCAATCGCTTTATCAAAGAGCCTGTGTCAAGGCTCTCAACATAACTCCTTCCTCTAAACAGAAGGAGGCATCAGAGAGATGACTGGAATCCTCACGGGTCACTGTCGTTTTGACAAACACCTGCATATTATGGGCATCGTAAATAGCCCTATATTTAGGATATGTATATGGGTTAGAGAAACTCTCCCTCGTTTCCTGTTGGGATGCCCAGCTTTGTCATTCCACAGGTACCGTCACTTGGGCGATATAAAATTGCTTCCAGAAGAATTTATGAAAGCGAGCGTTAGCAATATTCTGGATTTCTGGAGGCTCACAAACCTGGTTTCTGACCATGGCACGCACAATGGGCCCAATCAAGTAGCCTGTGTGAATCAATTACCCTTCTCGATAATATCTAATGATAAATTTGTTCGAATAGTATGTTCATTGGAGTATATTAGTCTTATCGAAATACAAATTTATTGCGAACGCAACCTTATTCGTTTCAAAAAAGGGCAACAATCCAAGAAAAATCGCGAAGTATTCTTGTTGTAATTTTTGAGATTTCTCAGGCAAATAAGAATGTTTCAGAATTATTTTGAATATTCACTAAATCTATTATATACTTTGGTTGGATTTTCGTTTACCTTTTTCCACAGTGAGTCTTGATATATTTTCAGATCCGTAGAAATTTCCTATTCAAGGCTAAATACATAATCGAAACACACTGATCTTCGATTATCAATAATCATCACATATTGAAAGATCAAAATATTGCATTTTTCATAAAATTGGATGAGCTACAATATTATCCTATAAAAAATATGCTAGGTTGATTATTATTAGTCATGTTTCCAACATCGTGAGCAAGACAACACGGTTAAATTTATTGATTATTTCATGAGATTCTTTCAAAATTGATCACCTATTATCTTTCGCTTTGTGAATTTATACGGAAGGTATGATGAAAATATTTTTTTTCAGTTTGCTATCAACTCAGATAGTTTCATGAAAATCTTCTCATTCCGTTCATAGTTCAATCTCTAGTTATGATTCTCATTCATTTCAATCGACGTAGACTAGTGGCTTCTGTTCAATATTAATTTGGATTTGTGCAAGCTTCCATGAAGTTAATTCCGTTCAAGTAGGCTTACAGAAAATGCAGGATCTTTGTTTATATTGTTACCTTTTTCCATTATCTGTAAAAGGTCGCTCTGATTTCTTGTTATGTGTAAGGGATATAATGGTCCCTATACGAGAGCACAAAAATTGTAATAAAATGAATTACTTGTATATCATGATAAGTATGAAATGTTATATGTGTTCGCTTAGTTAGTTAGTTTACATTTACAGAATGAATTACTTAGAATTTTCCATATTCTAGTGCAACATTCCAACATTCTCGTTCATCAATGGTAGGGAGACTGATGCTTCAAACCGCGCAATTATCTACAATTCCACCAGCATGAGTATTCACTTTCTGTCTTGACAATGAGCTTGAATAACTGCTACATCAACACTATCCAACAGTTAAATTTATCGTTCTCAGATAAAGCTTGAAATTTCGCCGCTTAAAATTTAGTTAATTGAATTGTTGACTACAGTTAAGTTACACATTGACAACATTATATAATATGAACTAACTTAGATCGCCGTTAACGTTGGAATTCGATCATTTCCACAACCCGTTCCTTCTTATTTCATGAATGAAATAAATTTAACTAGAAATAAGGTTTAATAAATAATTATGTCCTCATAGAGCCTACGATATGTCAGGCAGGTCTAGCAACGGGGCAGGGCCGTAACTAGGGTGGGGCAAGGGAGGCTTCTACCGCGGGCGCCAGCCCGCAGGGGCGCCAAGAATCAAAAGAAAAGTTTCAATGAATACGTAGAATGGCGGTAGGTAATTTTTTTTTAAATCCGTATTTTTATAATGAATAATGTATAAAAACAAGAGAATTGTTTAAAGCCGCTACCGTAAAAAATTATTTGAGGTCTTCAATAGGCCAGGAAAGATTATCTGATTTGGCTATACTCAGCATTGAAAAAGAAACAGCTGCTCCAGTAGATTTTGATGACGTGATTAATGATTTCGCCATAGCTAAATCAAGAAAAGTTCATCTTTAATCTTCAATAATTGCCTATCCAAAGTACCTACTACGGAAATGGTTCCTTTATTTTTTGTGACTGATTTTATCATCGATTGAGTACCTTAGTTGATATATGTATTTATGTTTTTCAGTTTTTCATTCGAGTTGTAAGAATCTTTATTTATTTATTTTATTTTTGCTACATACTTTGAGGAAATAATAAACAGTTATTTGGATACCACAGAAATTTTTATATTTGTATAAAAAAATGACTTTTGATCTGAATAATATTAGCTATATGAGGTTTTACTATTGTTAGGGGGCGCAAACCTACATGTTCGCCACGGGCGCCATCCACCTAGTTACGGCTCTGCGACGGGGTGCCGAGTGACTCAATATTGTATCTGGGGCACCAACTACTTGGTCAGCAAGGAAATATGATTAGCTAAGTTAGTTAGTGGAACTTTGTCTCTGAGTCGGGAGAAAACCACATGGAGTTGAAAAGAACATTCACGGACTTTCATTGCGTCTAGTCTTGTTCCTATAGGTCGCCTTAATAACATATGAGCGGGGTCTGCCCCCAGTGTTCTAAATCGAACATATTCTCTGTAGCTTTGCGCGTGGGGTCGCCCTCGCTTCAATGGTTTCATACAAAATAATTACCTTTAGAAACAATGCGAGTTCTTCACCACTCACTAGCTCGATGAGCTAGTCTTCTTGTCCAGACTGTGAGAGTAATTGAAATATCTTTATTTCTTTTTCATTGTTGCTGAGATAATATCTCTATAAAATAATGAGTAATTTCCTAGTTAGCGCAGGTAGAATTTTAACCAGGTTAATGTTTGCACATTTTTCAGAAATTATTTAATATCCTGTTTGTTAGAATTGTAGCAAATTGAATTCAAGTAAGCAGATTGAGATTAAATCAATTTATCATGTTCTGTCTTTCTAATTTGTGTAAATATGAGTCAAAGAAGAGATTATTTGAAGAATTCAATTGACTCCAGAAGAGCGCAACCTATGTTAAATTTTGATTTAATTTAATGCTATTATTCAGCTATCAATCATGCGTCGAGTGAAGAATCGATCATTGTTCGGAGTTTGTGCTAACCAGCAAGCAGTAGGACTAGCGACATTGATAACCTTCTTCAGGATTCCCACTTGGGGTGAACCAGAATCAAACCAGTCTTTAAATGCATATACTATCATTCCCAAAACCAGATTTTGAGACTAACTTTATAATCGTGTTGTTGTGTTGTTATATAACAAATTTTGTTAACTTTTATCCAATATATATTTGATTAACGATTTTAACTGGTAATTCATAATCACCTGTAAGCGAATGCGTTCTGAAGAAAGAACTTCAGAATGAATACTTAAATAGATATAACGTGGTCAGAAACAGCTTTTATGTAGGGTAAATTATACACATTAGGTGGCAGCTTGCAGATCAACTAAGATCTTTGATACTCGAGCAGGTTCCAACAAAAACTTCAATATAACACGTCGATGAGATATTATCGCTTCCTGAAATAATGAATACAAAGTCGACTGTTACAAGTGGTGGATCAGTGGTGAGATGAGCTTTCAAACATATACAGGGTATTCCACGAGAGCCGTTCGTTAGAAGTTTTCGTGGTTAGCAAAAAAATTAGAATTCTGAAATTTTGGGTTCCAGGGTTATCCTAGATTTCCTTCCTTTTCAAAATATTTTCAAGATCATACTACTTCCGGTTACACCGGAAGTTTCCATTAACTTCCTTATTTTAAATAGAACACCCGGTATATTATATCATTTTTAGATTCCTGAGAAAATTTCATAGTGGATTCCATCAGGTTTCTCTATACCTATTTTCAATTTTTTCTCAGATATCTTGATTTTTTTGAAAATGTTGACAGATGTAGCGCTGTTTTGAGCATTGCGCCCTTCAACCAATTTCGATTGGTGGAAAGCGCTTCTGGGGTAGACGGAAGCACAGGAATGATTCTTTCGAATGCCATATCGACAACTGATTTATCGCATACAGGGTATCCAAAATTTAATGACCAATTACATCATTTTAAAAGTTGAAAAGTTCGTTTTTTCAAATGGGACAGCCTGTATTTTATTAGATGGTCGGATGCAGAATTTGATTCTTCATCGATTTGCTAGAACATTTCCTATACCTATTTCCAGTGGTTTTCTTGTTAATCCATATTTTTTTTATTTTAATGTAGTTTTTTGGCAGAAACCGAAACATCGCTTGCCTTTCGAAGCCAAATAAACATCAATGGAACGGTGAAAAATTCACTTTAATTAGAACATGACATTAGTACATAACATTTAGAACGAAATATGAAATAAAAACAAAAAATTGGAACATAATGACATAAAATAATAAGAGAAGGTAAGATTATAATAATTGTTCTATATGACCTCCATTTTGGTTCGAACACTGAATAACTCTGTCATAAACTCCTCGCGAAACAGACCTTCGAAGTTCGTCTGGACCTATATTAGTAAGCGCATGGTGAACGGTTCAACAATTCCTCTCTAGTTTGTACCGGCCTAGAGAACACTAGTTCTTTTATGCGACCCCAGAGGTAAAAATCCAAGGGGGTCAAATCGTGTGATCTGGGTGGCCAGTTCCAAGGTCCTCGCGGTCCAATCCACCGATCCTCGAACATCAGTGACAATTGCCGGTGTACAGCTATAGTGGAATGTGCTGGAGCACCATCAAGCTGATACCAACTGTTTGCTCTATCACGTGGAGGTAGGGCATTCAGAAAATCACTAACAAACCCTCTCAGTATCTCCAGATATCTTGCCGCATTTAAATTTTGGTAGAACTTTTGGAGTTTGATCACCTTTTGATAAAAATATGGAATAACAAGGAAACCACTGGGAATAGGTAAAGGGAATGTTCCAGCAAATCGATGCAGAATCAAATTCTGCATCCGACCATCCAATGAAATACAGGCTGTCCCATTTGAAAAAACGAACTTTTACAACTTTTAAAATGACGTAATTGGTCATTAAATTTTGGATACCCTGTATGCGATGAATCAGTTGTCAATATGGCATTCGAAAGAATCATTCCTGTGCTTCCGTCTACTCTAGAAGCGCTTTTCACCAATCGAAATTGGTTAAAGGGCGCAATGCTCAAAACAGCGCTACATCTCTCAACATTTTCAAAAAAATCAAGATATCTAAGAAAAAATTGAAAATAGGTATAGGGAAACCTGATGGAATCCACTACGAAATTTTCCCAGGAATCTAAAAATGAAATAATATACCGGGTGTTCCATTTCAAATAGGGAAGTTAATGGCGACTTCCGGTGTAGCCGGAAGTAGTATGATCCTGAAAATACTTTGAAAAGAAAGAAAATCTTGGATAACCCTGGAACCCAAAATTTCAGAATTCTAACTTTTTTCTAACCACGAAAACTTCTAACGAACGGCTCTCGTGGAATACCCTGTATAAGAGAAGAACTCACGCGGCTGAAAAATTGAATTTAGAGTAAGAAGAAATAGTATTGCTTCAGAAATCAGAAGCTTAGAAAGTGAGGTTATAACATAACTTGCGGTGGATGTGTTGCTTGTTTGGAAGTAAGATCACAGATCAGCCGCTTTCACATTGGAACTGCTAATAGTTGATAATCTCAGTCAACCAGTATTTCAGATTTGTAAAATATAAACTCAGCACCACGATATAATATAATGGTAATGCGTCTCGTATATTAGAAGCGTAGCCAAGTTTGTGAACTTAACTCTTGTCGCGGGGTCGCTACAGGTCGGATGTAAGAGGAGCTATACGGCGCACAGTAGGTAAATTCACGAATTTAGGTGAACAATAGTCAAGTCAAAAATTTTGAATTTCTGAGTGTTAGATGTTATTATGATTATTTGTAAAGTTGCATAATATTAATATTAACTATTTACTGTGTTTACAAATACATGATAAACTGAGTGAAGGACTCATGCTTACACAACTGCCTAATTCCTTACAGTTAGAATATCTTGAATCGCTGTCTGATTATTACGTACAAGTTGTTTCTGCCGTACCTGTACAAGTATAGTTTTTCCTTAACAATGAATATTACTGAAATAGATAAGACCATATATTTACATATTTATATTTGATCTACATTGTAATCTATATGTAGAGTTAACTTAGCAATTTGTAAATTTATGCCCATATCCAATGAAGAAAAACTCTATAACCCCCAAAAGCTCTCAACGACTTTTTTTTTTAGAATTTGTTTCACTTATCCTTCTAGTCTTTTAATGTTGCACAGATTATTCGCGATTTTTTGCGTTTTGGGTGATATAGAATTTTTTTTCAAACACTGTGCAGGGTGATTCATTTATTAGTTCCTTTTAAAAAAAAGCACATATCGCTAATAAAGATCGGAAATTTTTATTGGGAATATTTTACAAATGTTAAATCTTTTACAATTGGATGTGAAAACGATATCATTCATACGGCCACTGTCACTCTGTTCACAGGCCTGTATCCGAAAGTTGAAATTTTCGATGACTTTTCCCAATAAAAATGAATTCACTTCTTCAATTTCTGAACAAATGTTGTTCTTCAGGTATTGAATTGCATTTTTCAATAGATGAAATTAGACAATTTTGCCGAATTCTGGACTCTCGTTTAAGTTTTCGAAGTAAGTTTGGGTGATTGAAATGAGTTGTTCTGTTGTCAATAACGCTATCCATGCATACAATTGATTTACTTTTACTTGACATTTGTCAAAAAATCATTAAAAGTGTGTTTTATTAGATAATTTAATAATCTTAGCGAACAGAAGAATAAACTTAACAGATGGCCCACTCTGTAGTTCGAATTACAACAAGACAATTTCAGCTTATCATCGTTCTCGCCCTTTAGCTCCTCTTACATCCGACCGTAGCGACCCTGCGGCGAGAGTTGTAAGTACACAAACTTGGATTACGCTTTCGTCATGTATAACAGTATACGAGACGCATTACCATTATTTTATACCGTGCTCAGCACTGTCACAGTGTGAATATACATGTGTGGCTTATTTACTCAACTCAGATGATTGCTACACACAATTATTTCAAAAAATATACCCTAATCTATTTTGAAATCACAATTTGAATTCTGCTGATATCGACAGTAGATCGGTATTCATCATCTACCATCAGCTATACTATTCTTATGAGGCTTGAATATGCTCGATTGACTTGAATTGGCAAGGAAAGATCATTAGATGTGGCTGTGCGTGCTCATGCGTATATGTGTTACGGTTTGTGTGTATTCGTCTGCGAGGGAAATATGCAAAAATAAAGAGAGGAGAAAAGAAATAATACATCATCAGGAAATGCTTCTCATATTGTTTACCTCGATAGAACATTCTCTCGTATTTCCTCGGAAATACGCAATCACAATTTTTCTAATACCGTACTTATTACTCTAAAGTCGAAGTAAATGCCTGCAATGTACGCGACGATCTTGGCATAGTAAACGTGAGTTAATTGAAATAGCTATTCACTGGAAGTGTACAGTTGGCTGATCCCCTAATATGACACATTTTCAAATACTGCCTACATACTATCTATCCATCTCACCTAAACTGAATTCCATATAAAACAAGACATAAGAGTTTCACATCGTATGACTATGATGACGGTTATAATCAAAACTTATATACTTCTACACACTTAAAAACCATACAACTTTTGATAGAGGAAATTAAACCCTCGATGACGAAGCTCTTGAGAGAGCCGATGAGGGGCTGAAAATAATTTCCTATTTTATGATCTCTCTGTGTCTCTACTATCACAAGTATAATGTTAGAACAATTATAATTTCAAAGGATTAATTTCCGTTTTGCGTTTTGTTTCAGAGCTCTACAGAACAAGCGGATTGAAATTGCCGAGTACAATGTGTGACTACCAGTTCTTAAGCTCCGCCCACGCTCCTACCTACGGAAAATTTTACTCTCCGAGATATCCTTCGAGTTACCCCAAGAACATCCGTTGCTCCTACCGTTTCCGAGCAAGGTATGTCTGATATACATACATAAGCTCTTAGTTAAGTTGGTATAAGATATCTAAGATAGATGGTACCAGACCGCTGAATAAACAGAACTAATGGAAATGTTATTTAATCCTTGTGTTATTACCTGTAGCTTGGATCGTGTAACGGCAAATCTATGCTTAATATGGAACCCCTTTGTTTACTTCAGTATTATGGTTATATGATGTGTGTTACGACTTACGATTTCATTATTTCCTAACAGCGTATATGTTTGTTGTATTTCTTCTTTCATGTTTGTCGTAATAGGAAGACGTTTCGATTATTCTCGGAATTTTGAATTATTATTGTAATTTGAGTTTCAAGTAAATCTGCAATTACAATTCAGTAACACAAAATCGTCAATATCTTCGTAGTGTGTGAATGTGATGCATCTACATTTTAATGTAATTTCCATCATGGTTATCTTCCATCAAACTGTTTGTTGTTTGTATTGAAGCAGTAAGCGAAAGCAATGACCAAATGAGCCCATGAAAGGACCTGTTCATGTTCTTACTTCTCTCATTATACGTGGTTTATGGTGTATTGCAATCGAACGAAAAAAATGTTTCCTCATTTTCACGGATATATCCGTTTCGAGCATTTTTGAATCATTCTAGACTATTTTTTATCTCCTGGGAATATTAATGAAGTAAATATATGGTTCAACTTATTCAAGAATATTGCGACCCAGCAATATGCAATATTCGCGTTTTTTTATCATTCAGAAATAACAAAATGTAGTAAGCAGGCGATTAGTATACACACTTATAGAAATATGCTTGAGAATATTGCTGTTTTCTCAAAACTACCTCAGTATGAAGAATACACAGGTCACTGTTAGATGGCCTTCGGCTTTCCTACTAGCAGATTTTGGTGTGAATATTCATACCGTTAAACGCCATGGTGGTTGGAAAAGTAATAGTGTTGCTGAAGGATATGTTGGGGATTCCCAAGAAAATAAGAGAAAGATTTCTGCATCTATTCTTGAGAAAAAGTCATCAGCGGTATCCTTACTCATTGTTCGTTAGCCGCAAGAAACTGAAAATATTCGAGTAAACATTCAAACCAAAAAAATTATTCCGACACCGATCAACAATATCACGTTGCATAATTGAAAAAATCATGTTATGAATTATAATCGTTAAATTTTATTACTTGTTTCAAATAAAATTATTATATTTTCCTCAATTTTATGTTTGTCATCTTTTTATTTCAATATATTACTCAGGACCATTAATGGAATCATTAGAGAACTCAGTTTGAAAAAGTATGTCATTTTGAAACTGAAAATGACGTCTATGACAATGTCATCATTAAACGTCAGAGAATAAGCAAAATTACAGTATTACACTTCCCGAAAGTTACAGATTTCTGGAGGAACGTAAATAATTATACTTGAGCAAATATGTCATTCTAAATGATGGGATTGCAGAACGATTATTGGATAATATTCATCGATTAGTAAAATAACACGTTCAGATGTGAGACTGTGTTTCGTCATCTCTGACGAAAAACTGTTCTGAATGACGAATAAAATTTTATGTTTTCCTTAATTTTATGTTTGTAATCTTTTTATTTCATTATATTACTCATAACTGTAACAAAATCATTGGAGAACTCGGTCTGTATAAGTATGTCATTTAGACACTGAAAATGGCGTCTATGACGATGTCATTATGAAAATGAAACGTCAGAAGATGAACAAATATACAGTATTACACTTTCCGAAAGTTACAGATTCCTGGAGGAATGTAAATAATTATACTTGAGCAAATATGTCATTTCAAATAATGGAATTGCAGAACGATTATTAGTTCAGGCTGTGAACCGGGATTTTAGCTATAATAAAAAAAAACATGTAAGTTCGAATCAAAAAACTTTTTTTGCATTAGCTTCAGGAGGTTCTCAGGATCATTCATACACCTCAAAACCTCTTGGGAACCCCAACCCCACCCATTGGGGGCGAAAATGGCAAGGAATCTCCAAATCTTGAATTGTATTTTCTACAAAAAAGGTATTTTGGCATTTCGAGTGCACTTGGGGGGTTTTTTGGGTCGCTGAACACGAATCCGTAGCCAGATTTACTTGCAATCTATCGTAGGGGTGGTCAAATCGACAAAATTGGCCAATTTCGCACCCCTAGTATGTTATTTTGCAATTTACTTGTTTTTGGCGTTCCGAATGCACCAAGGAGATTTTTTGGGTCGCCGAATACGATTCCGAAGACAGATTTTCACGAATATCATCGTAAGGGTGAGGAATGTACAAAAATGGCTAATTTGACACGTTCTAAATTTTTATTATCTTTGCATTTTAAAATTACTCCGGAGTTTTCTCCTTTTTCAATATTAGAGGATAGGAATATTAGTAATTGTTTGAAAAAGAACATAAATATTCAATTACTATATTTTTCTCATTCTTAACCTTATTTTTTTTATACAATTATTTGCAATACTTAATATTCGTCATCAGAATCATCATTTTCATGTATATTAATACCTATAGGTATACTATATACTATACCTGGCATAGAGATTTTGTATACCTGTGCGTAAAGAAACGTAAAAAGGGAGAAAAATATATTTTGAAAACCGTTTTTTTCTATTTCATGATACCAATAATTTGGTGTACGATCATATTATGGTCATCATTTTTGTAAGATGAACCACAAATATCATAATAACGGATCCACTGATAATTTTGTTTGAAAAAGAATAGACCACTTTGATAAGGTAGAGACTTAATTGTTAACATTGACAATGGATAAATAATTTTATAGAGCCTTTATAAATATATAAGACCTTCATAAATAAAATAATCTTTTTTCTGTTGATATACTTAATTATCCCTCCATAAACAACGCTGAAAAATGATGTTGAAAATCTGTCACCGGATTTGTGTTCAGCGACCCAAAAAACCTCCTTGGTGCATCGGAAATGCGAAAAATACGTAAATTGCGGAATAAACATATTAGGAGTGCGAAATTGGTCAGGTTTGTCGATTTTACCACCCCAACGATGGATTGCAAGTGAATCTGACTTCGGATTCGTGTTCAGCGACCCAAAAAACCTCCTTGGTGCACTCGAATTGCCAAAATACCTTTTGTTTGTAGAAAATACAATTCGAGACTTAGAGATTTCGGGCCATTTTCACCCCCAATGGGTGGGGTTGGGGTTCCCAAGAGGTTTTAAGGTATATGAATGATCCTGAGAACCTCCTGAAGCTAATGCAAAAAAAAATTTTCGATTCGAACTTACATGTTTTTTTTCTTCTATTTTCCGGTTCTAGCCTGGACTATATTGGATAGTTCATCGAATAGTAAAATAGCACGTTCAGATGATGTGCGACTGTGCTTCGTCAACTCTTACAAAAACTGTTCTGAATAAGACAGACGTCAGTTGGTTATATGGATAACATCAACATCTACTTCAAATATACTGTGATCAATTGATCACTGATTTCCCTCATTTTTTCCAACGTCTGCTAGTCAAATGAATGATTGTACTGTGGTAAAGTGATAGAAATTGCCTACGTCTGGGAGGATCGATGAAATACTTGGGAATGAATGGAAGGCAACTCGAGCACTGACCTTACACTTTTCTATAAAAGGTTTATTCATATATTTGCAATCAACGTACTTAATGCATATTCATGAAATGAATGTATCAAATGAATATATTGTGAATGAATATACAAATATTTACAATCATTCTCCGTGTATTCCTCTATTTATATCACTTAAACAATTTTTTGCCAATAAACTGTAAATTTTGGTATACAATTGTATCGGAACCTTATTGTTATTATTGTGCACCTTCACTCAAGGGTACCTTGACCTACTGTATTGAATATATTGAAAATGATTCAGAAACAGCTAATTAAATACGCCAAATTATACATTGAGATATTATTCAACTGACCTACATAATGTATTTCACAACTCTATGTCTTATGCTGTCACCAGCTCCCATATGGACCATCAGAATTGGTCACAGAGTACACATAAACTTAAATTTGACATCAATTGAATTCGGTATAAGAATTTCAGACACTTCTGTAGGCTAAGTACATTCGTGTGACATATATCCATCAAGTATGAACTATGTTGTGATTACGGTTTAATAAAATATTACAATTTCATTTGATAAACTGAAGATTGATGTCAAAAATGTCACTAGAAACGCGGCTGCTACTCCCAAAATAAAACATTCGGACAAATAGGATCGGCGCAATCATATCCACAGTGGGTTATGAAAGCCCGCATATATGCACACATCACATCATTTCAAAAAGTGTCTAAATTGATTCAGAAACGTTCAAATGAATATTGCCGTGAACATTCGGTAGTTTGTTTCTAGGGCCGATTACGATTACAAAAATTCTCTTGTACCACGTACAGTGAGGAAAATAAAAACCATCCTGAAACAGAAATATGATCGATTGGGGCTTTCTATTTATTATTCCAATTAAGTCATCAGAATAAATATGACAGTTTGAGTAAATAATTCTTATTTCATAGTTGGTTGTTTTTTTTTTCTCCGACTGCGAAATATGATTGATATCTGGAATCTAGGACGTGGTACGAAAACGAAATTAGCTGTCAGAATAAAAAACATTTTGCAGACCTGAAAGACCAGTGAAATGCTAAAATTTTTTCTTAGGATTGAATTTAGCAATATTTTTGTAAGATGAGTCTGGGAAGAATAATACCAGTACATAGATGACAGCTGAAAATAGAAGCAATCCGAAAGAACAATTAACTTTTCACAATAGTTTCCGTAAATTTTACAGATGGGCGTCGGTCCAAAAATTCCTAGTTAATCCGTTCATTTCATTCGTCACAGTTTACTCTATTCATTGATCCATTAGATACATGGATACATTGAACATCGTCCTAAAATTACTATAATCACAATCAATAATATGTTAAAATACATTTGCAATATAATACTTCACAATAAACATATAGGAAGGAAAGAAAAGGAAATCATTATCATATATTATTATTTCTAATAAATGATATGAAATGTGTCATTTAAATATTCCAATTTAGGATTTAGGCTTTCTTCTTTGAGATTTTACTGATAGTTTTCTTTCAAACAACCTTCATTTGAAGATTTAAACGATAATGACAGCTTATTATGAAGTTGTATAGATCAATATTGTGGGGTCTTTTTAAATAATTCAATTATGTGTAGAGGTATTTGAAGAGTGCTACTATTTCTTGTTTTGTATTCTCCATGTTCGAGTTTTTCGAATTTATGAATGTTCTCATGAGTAATATCACTGCAGTTGGTATATGAGAATTGTAGAGTTATCAATATCAAAATCCGAGACATAAATGACATACAGCAATGGACCCAGAACTGTACCCTGTGGCACTCCTTCATGCATATTCAGTATAGTTGATTTATAATTTTTTATTGAACATACTGAGGTCTTTTGTATAAATAAGATTTCATCCAATTTAGTGGAATTCCATGTATTTCCAAAGATTGTAATTTAGTGAGCAATATCTTGTGGTCGACCAAGTCAAATGCTTCACTCGGGTCTATGAGAAGGATCAAGCAGTTGTATTTTTCATCTAGAGCAGTGTGAACTCCGTCCAGGAACTCGCTTATTGCAGTACCTGTAGATGTGCTTCTTGTGAAATCATGCTGGATTTTATTAAGTAAATTAAATTTTTTCATGGAGGCAGTCAACCTATTCACCATTAATTTTCCAATTATTTCAGGAAGGCAAGAGCAATTTTCACAGATGAAAGCAAGACATTTTACGTTGTTCATTATCAAAACATACATGTTAACTGTTAAGCTCGAAATTGCAAGCAATTGCAATCAACTCTCTTTTAAAGAAAGTGATATTCGACCTGAGTAAAACTTCTTGTTTTCTTATCTGTGGAAATGGGATATCACATAGTAACGGACAGCTCCATTCAAATTCAGTTCTTTGAATTTGTTTTCGTGAGATCTGTCATATTTCGTATATTCTATGACATAATACTGGAGTCTCATTCTACTATGCATCCATATTTTTCATATTTATCTGAACGATTTTACTCATCAAATATGTGATTTTTTTTGATTTGCGAAATGTTCAGGAATAATTCGGAGAGTGATGAAGAATATCTAGTCAAACAATGTGTCAATAGTCAACTGACCCTGGTCCCCCAAAGCTGTACGTATACACTCGCACTACGAAATTGATATAGTTACGAGATGGTAAAACTAAACTGCTATTTCAATATTACTATCATTTGTACCGTTACTCAAGTTTCAGCATTATCACGCCATCTTCAGATATGTTTTGTCAATGTCTATTTCATGTGTCTTTGCTTTGTAGAAAATTTTGATGATTCATGTGACAGCAGATGTTAGTACAAAATATGGAGTTATGTAGACCAATTTGAATTTCAATATAACGTAGTGTAATTCAACGTATTTCATCAGCTGGTCTAAATCATCTCATTTACAATATATTTTCTGTTCAGTGTTTGACCCGCAGAAGTGTTCGAAAGCGAACAATTTTAATGACAAAATTAAGGGAAGTCGGTCCATTTGGTAGATAGAATGTAATGATTCAAAAACGCAACTACTCAATAAGCTAATCTTCATGAATTTCAGTCAAGTCGATGATTGGAACTTTTGTATTGTCTCCAGGTGTGATTCAACCCGTATACGTAAACCAGGAGGTGATTAATCAATGATAGATTCAATTGTCTTTCTACTAATGAGGTGGCTTGTTCAATTTAATTTCTAACTGTATCCTTTTGGTAAGGATATGTCTTCCCAATGTGAGTCCTTTTTCTATGTGGTGTCCCAGATATTTAACTCTAATTCGATATGATTCATGCAATTAGTGTTACCGATGATGTAATTTCTGAACCTTTTGTACGTGTTACTTGAACCGATATCGATCCATTGATTTCAGTTTTCTTTATTCTTGTTCAGTTGTTAATTCTATGTGTCAATTGTTATACGATGATGCTACATTAAGGAATTGTGTGAGTAATCTTTATAATTCATCGTCGGAGAATGAGGCTTTTCATGTGCTTTCTATTTGGCGATCGTAAACAGTAGTCAAAGTACGACCTCAGCATTACACTCTGTGGTTTATCTAATTTTATTTTACCATAAAGTATAATATATAGAGTTTTTTTTCATGCGTCGTCTGCTAGTCAGTTCAGATGGTGGTGGTTCGAAAACTTTCTCCAGGTGTTTCTCAAATTTGTCGGCATCGAGCGAGTTGGTTCACGGTCGTTTGAATAAATATTGAAGTGGCAGAGATGTTTCCGTTTCCGCAACTAATTTGCAACAAGAAATTGACAATTAAAATAATGCCTACTTGCAAATATCAATTTTTTTCAATGATTGTGCTAACGTTACTGTGAACTTCGAATTAGAAGCAGTTTAAAAATAG
Organism: Endomychus coccineus; assembly: GCA_958510875.1. NCBI lineage: Eukaryota > Metazoa > Arthropoda > Insecta > Coleoptera > Endomychidae > Endomychus > Endomychus coccineus. The sequence continues at coordinate 96,060,701 of OY294067.1, forward strand.
ACTGAAGTACTAGGAATATTTTCATTATACAAGTAATTTGCAGCAAAAGGCTCAATTATGGTAAATTTAATTTTTGTATGGTAATATGAACTTGAAATTATCTGCCATTAAAACATATTGAGGTGCTAGGAAGGTTTTCATTACACAACTAACTTTCAACAAAACAGCGAAAATTAACACAATAGTTGAAATGTTGGAAGAAGCAATTAGTAGTGCTTACTTCACAGATGTAGTGTATTAACCTATTATTTGTGCTCATTTAATTTGTAAAGTGGAAGCTTATTGATTCTCCAGGAATACACGTTTCCTTTAAAACCGCATATATTTTCATTTTTGTAGTTTGATTATTCAGTGTGTGTAATAAACAACAATTTTCCACAATTTTATTATTTAGAGCTAGAATTGGTTTTCGAATTTGAAAATACTATTAACGCAGGTAATAAATCTGTTCATTCGATATTTCACATTTTTCCAGGAAATAAAACCGAATAGTTTTTCTTTAAATAACGAGTCTATTATAAATTTTCAGTTTCATCACGGGATCAGACCCTTTCATAATATTAAAACCTTCACATAATGTATCAAACCATCTGGGAAATAAAAGAGATGAAACATCCTCTGAACGGATATCCCAACGGAAAATTTAAAATTCATTAATATACGTTTTGTGTTGACCGACTTCTACTTTTTGTTTGCTTCCGACGATACAGTATCGAGATTGAATTGTCTGTGGATATTAGTTAATTAAAATGTCAAATTGACCGACCTGTACTTTTTGTTAGCTTCTGACGATACAGCATCGAGATTGAATTGTCTGTGAATATTAGTCAATTAAAAATTTAAATTGAAAGTCAATTAAGTTTCACACCAACTTTGCTGGTCCTGAATTTGAATTATATCATTTTGACATTTTCGAACACAACCTTCAGTGTCTGTATATTAAGGTAATATATTGAACTTTGTGATATCAAACAACTTGCATGGTTTCTATGATATAATTTTAAGGTTTACATCAGGTGTTAACCAGTTGATAACATGATTGGTAGTACAAAAGCGTTCTCTTAAAGTACGTTCAATCAATATTCACTAGTCGAATTCCACATCTTCTGCTTCCGATCTTATTGATGACTCTGGGAATACTAATTTCAAAACTAACTGCCTTAACTTATGATACCATTACGAACAAAGCAGAGTGTTCCCATCTGATGGAAGAAATAAGTGTCTTGTGTTGAAAATGGATGTTGTCTATATGACTTAACAAAACATCTCTTCTAGTGAAGATGGTATGCAAATTTTTTCAATCGGAAATGTACAAGGCGAATTCTTCTATGGTAAGTGCGTCTTTATAAAACGGCGGGGTACGAGAAATCTGTGTATCTGAGGATGTATAGACAAACTTCATGTTGAAATTTGAAGGCGACGTAGACGGTGTCCCTCGGTGACATGAGATGGTTACGTGCGTACAAAGCTACTGCGTCGCCGAACACCATCAACCAATAGGTTGCTTTCTGAAACAAATAAATGACACGTTAACTACTAATTTCGCAACAATGTTATTTGAAAAATCCCCCGGAATAATGTTCATTGAGACGAGAATAGTCAATATTTTACAGCTCTTCCCAAGGTTACCGCTATTCATCTAGTTTATTCTATTGATAGTTCATAATATATTTGTTGTGAATTTTAATTTTAAAAGATTTAATTTAATACGAAATATTTTCACTTGAACAAGAATGTTGACCAACAATCACTTCAAATTGTTAATTTATTCAAATTACAATATCCAATATCATAATAAGTTATGTATCATCCATAGATGATATAGCTATATTCTACTCTACACAGCAATGGTGTGATTCGGAAGTACTAGTGGAAATAAATTTTATACAAATACATGTTATTTCTGAACCAACAAATTATCTACAATTAATTAAGATAATGAACAATATTCACCTTTTTATCTATCCACACCTATGATATCTCCAAATTTTGATTATCTCAATACGAATTAACTATAAATGAGTTTAGACTGTGAATACACTATAACACTACAAAAGAACATTACGCCCAATCAAAGGAGAATAATGGTGGAGAATCATCATTAGTAGAATGTATTTTGAATACAGGTCAAATGATGTCTTCCATATTCATGCTCTGGATCACCATTAACAGCACCTTCTCATGGGATGATCATATGATCATCGCTTATGTGAAGCGAAAACCACTTCACATGAATTAGGTTTTCTATTCCGTGCCAGAGCTACTTTACATTTCACCAGCTCCTCATATTCTACAAAACACAGATTCGACCTGTCCTTGGGTACTGTTCACATATTTGGATTCAGGCTCCCAAAAGTATGCTGAAGCTCTTGGGGCCAGGAGAGAGCTCCTCTTCTAATTGATGATGTCACACTTACGAATCCACTGAATTCTCTAGAACAACGTAGAAAGATGGGAGATATATCCTTTAGCTATAGATATTTTTCTGTGGTCGGTGTTTATCAGAAATCTCATATGTTGTTCCACCACGAGAGATTCCATATATAGGCAAACTAGACAAGCTCAAGCTAGTCACCCTTTCATCGTCAAGCTTGAGACGTGCCGAACTTCTTCCTACCATACTTCATTCTTCTATCCAACGGCGAAGTTGTGGAACTCTTTGTCTGGTGAGATCTTTCCCTATGCTTATCATAATTCGAATGCCTATCTCATCTTCCAACATTCTAACGCTGGCTCACACGATGTTCTTCGAACATCACAGGTTTCCCTTTCTTTAGGCAAAGTAAAAAAAAACAATTCAGTTCTGTTGAAAGTTTATGACTTTTGTAATAAATTGATTACAAATATCTGGGTAATTCCGGAGGGATGGGAATATATGAGCAAAAAAGCAATTTAATGAATTCAGATTTATCTCAATTGAGAGTAACCCTTCAGTTGGGCTACTATTCCCAAATACTATTTAAACAGGCACATTCTGATTCCTATTTTAGTTTACTCTGATGATGGCTTCATGGTAGCTAACAAGTCCTCACTACTGGAACTATTATTTTTCCAGTTTGAGACTACAGTTAGTAAAAGCATCCTGAGCCTCTAATGGACCTGAATAATAATACCACCTTCTATTCAATTGTGAGATTCAATCATCTCAATAGTCTTCATTAAAATAATTATGTTCATCATGGATCAGTTGATATATGATGAGGTGTTGAAAAACAAAATCATATCAATTATCCACCATTCCTTCAGAAATTTATAGAAATACTAAACTTCGAAGGTGAGTAAAGTGGCATCATGAAATCATATTAAATGTTGATTTCATGAGAATCTACATTTTTCTCTATTCATATAGCAAGTTCAAGTTCTTGTTCAATTTGTTCAGAACCCAGTTAACATTGTTACAAATGTTTTAATTTGAATAATGAATTTTGCATATTACCGGACAAACAGACATCAGCAAGCAGAATAAATATGGAAGAATAAATTAAAAAATTATCCCGAACAATAAAATTATGACTCAAATGACTATTTTTTACAGATATCAAGAAAGGATACGGATCGTTTTCGAGGAGGTGTGGCTACAAAAAGGAGATTTAAGGTAACAGGTTCAAATATATATCAGTAATTTGATCCTTGGTAGTCAATTTATTATGATACAAAATTATAGAAGTGAAACATGATTGTAATTCAATAAAGTTTTGTGAATTCTCCATAGAGAACACAAGAAGGAGAGTATCTTCGAAAGATCAGCGAAATCTTACCATAAATGACACGGAAACTCGATATCCCTACACACAAGAGTAATACTTGTCCTGTCGCCTAAACTCCTTCACGTTCATCCAGTGACAATATTCCTTTATGCTTCCTATTCAGGGACGTCTCTATCCTTTCAGGAGATTGTGATTCAGTGTTAAACTTGCATTTCCCCAGTAGCATTATCTCGCGAAATTGTTCGGTATGACATTATGTGATTCTATTATTTCAACCTATAATACCTTTAGTGTCATACGCTGAAAAATTCTGATCTGAGAATAAAATTTGATATGTTCTAGGTTTATATTCAGGAGTGGATGAAATACAAAAGATTTAGATCGGATGTTGAATCATGAAATTAAAATCTCGGTAATTGTATATCGCTTCTGGGTAACTTCAATTGAAATACACCTACTTTATATGAAATATAATAATAACAATATTAATAATAATCTTTATTTTCCTATTCACATCACATGGAATGTATAGGAATAGTCACAGTTACATATGATAAAATGTCTTAATTAAAAGCGGAGCGCGTACATTTAAATCTAAAATAATAAAATTCAACATGATATAGAAGTAATACTAGGATTTAGCATGTTCATTATTAAATCATTATATTCAATCAATGTATGAAAAACATTTTCCAGTAGGAAGGCTTTCAGACCAATCTTGGGAGAGGAGATAGAATAACAGTTTTTAATATGATTTGGGAGATTATTGAATAATTTGACACCCATATGGCTCAATGAATTTTGTCCTACTTTAAGCCTCCTATATGTGGGCCGAATTTGCTCATTTTGTCATGTGTCATAGTTATGTATTTCTCTGTTTGTAGTCAAGTGTTCTTTATTTTAAAATATGTATAAACACACTTATGAAATAAGAATTCCTGTTAACGTTATAATTCTGTATGTTTTGAATAATGATCTGCAAATTAAGTGAGGGCTTTCCAAAAACGCTTTTTTAAAAAATGAACTATTTTATTTAATTCACAATTTAAATATACATGTGACACTTTTCGATGTTAGAATAAGAATGAGCTATTCTAAAAACATGTTGAATAAATCTATTTACAACTCAGTGTAATATAAAATATTATGATGATATAAGTTCTAAGAAATAACGTTTACATATGCAGTTTTATATTAATATGACAATCATAACTCCTCCCTTCTTAAGATGAAGTTATCTGGTAACAGAGAACTAGATAACGATGTCTTCTTCTTGGTTGGTTTTGTTTTGATTAGTTGATTTTTTCATAAATATATTGAATTTTAAGATTCCTCGTTTAGCAAAACATTTTACTATGAATATGAATAGGCATACGAATAATGTTATATAAATTAACAATGTCCAAAAATTAAAGTTCTTAAATTCTAAGATTGAGTCTGGAATTTTATCAATTTCCTCCTTCTGGGCAGCTAAAGCAGTTCCTACTGTCTTCAAGTCGTCTAGTTGGATGGGGTCCAATTTTAATGGTTTCTTATTAATTGTTGGTCCGTCAGGATTACCTAGCACTGTAAGTATCGATGGAAGCGCAATGTTTTTATACTTAATTTTTGATTGTTCGAAAACACTTATGATAGATTTCTCTAAATTGATTTGACAATTCGGTGTGAGTTCCAAAATATAAAGTCCACTTAAAGGTACGTTTTCGTGATCGTTCCCACACTTCTGTATTGCGACAACCTTTTTAGGTATAACTAGAAGAAATTTATTTTTTGCAAGTCTTTGTATTTTAACACTCCGTATAGTGATCGAAAATCTTGAACAGTTCATTAACTTTTGTTCGTAGCGTAACAATTGAGCTTCGCACGGTATATTACTTCCTATCTCGGTTGGGTTGTGGTTTCGGCACAGGAACTGGTCTTCTGTGATCTCGGCACAAGGTTGTTGTAGTGATGAGTAGTAGTGCTCATTTAGGATTAGATATTTGGAATAAGGAAGGATGGCTGTATATAGGTTTCCTTCTTTTATGGGTACAGGGACAAGTTGAAAATAGTCATAGTTTTCGTTTTCTGTCAAAGGAATGTTTATTACAAAAACTAGTTTTTCGCCTCTTATGTAACTTTTTACTGTAATGATTTTTTCAAATAAAAGGATGTTATCTAATTTCGCTTCAAACGGTAGTTTTTTCTCGATATTTAAAAATTGTTTGATGTTCTCAATTTCTTGCAGGAGTACATGAGGTTGTATTATAGAATTATGTAAGGTATTTTCTTTCGAAAATGTTATGGCAGTTTCTAAGTCTTCGAGGATTTCGCTAATCATTTGGTATTCAATTATAATATGAAATACAGTAGGTTGTATGACAATGAAAAAGTAATCTTCTATATACCTTATTTCTGTTTCGTTAATATATTTCTCTATTTCCTTTATACGGTTTCCTATAACGAGCTGATTAGTTGCTAAACGTGAAATGCTATTATTGAATTTTTGTACGGTAGTTTCAATTATTGTAATTTGATCTTTAACAATTGATTTTAATTTATTTTGATTCGTGGACAGTGTTTGAAAAGCTTGGTCGTAACGTTCAGCGTCTTCCGCATCTAAATTGCCGGTGATAGCTTTAAAAATCGAGCATAATCCGTTAATTAGACCACGTTTGTTTCGAAGGGTAGCGTTACGATTTAAATATGAAGGATTTATCTGGATTAATTGAGTTTTAATTTTGCTTTCTAAATTTTCGATTAAGTTATAGGAGTTATTGAAGTCAATTTTATAATCCTTGTTGTTGTTATGTCTTTGAAAAGTTGCTTTTAAGTTTTCTGTTGAGAATGTTAACGTTTCGAATTCGGTCACAATTGTACTTAGATCAAAAGCTTGAAGGAATGACCACTGGTCTATTTGGTTTTGAGCAATGCCTAATTTAAAGGGTAAGAGTCCCGGGTTGTCTTTAATTTTATGATAGATGGGATTATGGTATTCTGCAGTGGTTATATGGATGATGAATCTGCAACAGAAAGTGGTTTTCTCAGTTCTTTAGTGTGAATAATAGTTTCTTTTTTCGTTTTTTTATTTTTTACCTTAACTTTATTATTTTGAGGAAGTTCGATAACTTCGAAAGGTCCTTTAAATTTATTATCCTTTTTATTTCTTGCACAATTTGATTTGTACACCGTCTGGCCTATTTTGAACTGTGTTTGAATGTTACCTTGTTTATTAATTTTTTCTACTAGTTTTTCTTTTGTCTTAATGGTGCTATCTGTGACTTTTTCATATAATGTTTTTAATTTATTTTTATGATCAGTGACATAGTCCGAGTAAAAAGAATTACTTATAAGTTCATGGGAGTCACGTGACGCTGTATGGCCAAAAGTTAGTTCGTCTGGTGTATAATTCGTGACTGAATGAATAGAGCTATTGTATGCTATAAGGGCATATTCCATCAATGCAGTATCTGTTGGGTGTTCATTTTTTAATAATCTTAAATGTTCTAAAATACTGGAATGAAAACGACGTTCAACTGGTGAATTGCTTTCATGATGTTGTGGGGTTGTAAAGTGAATATTTATTTTATGAACTTTCAATAGTTCCTTGACAGTGTCATTATTAAATTCAGTACCATTGTCTGATACGATTTTTTCCGGTATGCCATAAAAACTAAAGTATTTTATTAGAGCATTGCATATTTCTTTCGCTCATTTTGATTGGATTTTGAATGCTTGTCCTAATTTAGAAAATTTGTCGAAAATAGTTAGATAATTTTGACCGTCAAATTTAAATACATCTATATGAAGGATTTGAAAGGGTCTCGCTGGCGTTTCAGTCATAGCTATGGGAAAATATGATTTGTCTCTAGCATATTTCGCAATTTGGCAAAGATGGCATGAATTTATATAATTCGTAACGTCAGTTTTCATCGTAGGCCAATAATAATTTCTTCGGAGATGTTCGTATGTCTCTTGTATACCACGATGGTTGCATTTGCCTTCGTGTTGGAATTTTATTAACATTATTTGTTCATCTTTCTCTCTTATTGAATTAACCATTTTTGTGCATTTGATTAATTTAACACCTTTTCCACAAAAATGATTTCGATATACGTTGTTAAATTCTAGGTATTGTGAGTTGTCTTTAAAATATAGGTGAAAGGTTTTGTCGGGCATTGTAAAGTCACGTAATAGTTCCACAATAAGTTGGCTATTATACTTAGGTATTTTAACTTCTAAGATTTTATGTTTTTGAAAATCATTTTGATTTGTTTCTAGTTTGTTGTGAACGTTAGGGGTTATGATAATCTGATTGAATTTATTGTTGATAATTTCGTCCAGGATTTCTATGTCTGAATTTGCGGAGTCATTAAAGTCCGAATGAATTGTGTTAATTGTTTCACTTAACTCTTTTTTTGGAACATTTGGTGGAATTAGTTGTATGTCTTGCAGAATTTTTATTTTATTCTTGGATTGTGTTTGATTACTACAGGAAGGGCGTGAACTGTGAACATTAGATTCTGATTGCAATTCTTGTAGGATTTTTCCTATATCTGGTTTTGGGGTATCTAACTTTTGGTTGTCATTAGTTTGGTTCATTTCTCCTTCAAGTGATAACAAGAAATCTACAATTTCTTGGTCAGAATCTCCGGGTTCATTAAATATACTAGAATTATCTATGGCATTAATATGAATTCGGGAAAGTGCGTCGGCGTTCGCATTTTGTTTTCCAGCTTTATGTACAATGTTGTAATCAAATTCCTCGAGTTTTAGTCTCCAACGTATTAACTTGCTATTGGGTTCTTTTAAATTGAAGAGCCATTGTAGTGGACGGTGATCGGTGTAGATAGTAAATTTTCTTCCATAAATATATGGACGAAAGTATTTACAGGCCCATACTATTGCAAGTAGTTCTTTTTCGATTGTTGAATATCGAGTTTCACTTTCGTTCAAAGTTCTAGAAGCATACGCTACTGGTGGATCATTTGGTACGTTACCTTGCGATAACACGGCTCCAATCGCAAAATTGCTGGCGTCTGTAGTCAGTTTAAAGGGCTTATCAAAATTGGGGTATTGTAGTATTGGTGAATTTATTAATAGATGTTTGCAGTTTTGAAAAGATTCTAGAAATTCTTTAGAGTGTGTAACTTTTGTATTCTTTTTTAGACAGCGGGTCATTGGTTTTGTAATTTGGGCGAAATCTTTTATAAAACGTCTATAGTAACCTAGTAAACCGAGGAAACTTTTTATTTCTTTTTGTGTGTTGGGAATTGGGAAGTGCTTTACGGCATTGATCTTGTCGGGGTTAGGTTTTACTCCCTGGGGTGTTATGATATGGCCTAAATATTGAACCTCCTTCTTTAGAAATTCCGATTTGTCCAATTGAATTTTTAAATTGGATTCTCGAAGTCGATCAAATATTTTTCTAAGACGTATTAAATGTTCCTGAAGGGAAACTGAAAATATTATAATGTCGTCGAGGTACACCAGGCATGTTTCATGTTGTAAACCGCGAAGGATATTATCCATTACGCGTTGAAATGTCGCCGGTGCGTTCTTGAGCCCAAATGGCATTCTTTTAAACTCAAAATGACCGCCTTGTGTAGAAAATGCTGTTTTGGGGATATCATTCGGGTCTACTTCTATCTGATGATATCCAGACGCTAAGTCTAGTGTAGTGAAATAGATAGATTTGCCTAACTTATCTAGGATGTCCGTAATGTTAGGGAGTGGGTAGCGATCGTCCACGGTTTTCTCATTCAGAAGTCTGTAATCAATTACCAATCGCCACTTCTTTTTTCCGGAAGCATCAAGCTTCTTAGGGACAATCCATATTGGACTCGAGTAAGGTGAATTAGAGTGCTGGATTATTCCCTGTTCTAACATTTTTTCAATTTGTGATTTTACTTCTTGGCGATGTATTTCGGGGTAACGGTAACTTTTTGTATATATCGGGTTTTCATTTACTATATTTATTTTATGAGTTACTTCACTAGTGAAACTTAAAGGGGTACCCTCGCAATAAAATATATCCCTATATTCTAAACATAGTTTCCTTATTGCTTCATTTTCCTCTGGGTTACAGTGACCTAAACGCAAATTTTTGAGATTTGCTTTCAATTTGTTATCGTGTGAGGTGCTTAAAAGGCATTCATCTACTTCCATTTTTTCTACAAAATTTATCTCTGCTGTATTTATTGCTTCTACTTCCAGTGGTTCAAAAATAGTAATTTCGACTGGGTTTTCTTTTGAGTTTGTGATCATGGTGTACGCGAAATTGTCTTTGACGTTTACTACAGAGTTTGGAATTTCGATACCGTTTCCGAGATTCGTGTAATCAAGAATTGCTATGCCTGTTTCCATATTTACTGGTATTTTTGAAACATATTGCATTCGAGGTGGTATGATAAGTGAATAATCAAATTTAGTACGATATTGTGTATTTACGGGTTCATTTATTATATCGGGTATTTCCGTTTCTTTATAGATCATTTGAATTCGAGTATGCGGAGTAATTATTTGTTTTGAACTGAAGTTTATACTAGCGTCTAATTGTTTCAAAATATCTGCGCCTATTAGACCATGATATTTATCGGAAAAGTTGAATATGTGGAATTTGATCCATTGATTTGTATTAAATGTACTGAATGCTGAAATTTTCATTACTTTATTATGATGTGATAGACCATGAGCAGTTTTAATGTAGAAATCTTCTTCCGTTAAGAAATTTTGGAAATGTTTATTAGCTAAATTTGGGCACATTAATGATCGTGAACTTCCTGTATCTATTAAGAAATAGCCACTTATCTCTGGTATATGAATGTATGGTAAATCCATTCTGTAATTATTAACATTTATTACCCCTGATCGATTTGATTCGGTACTACCTGAAAATGTACGTCTTGTTCGAATAAATTGGATTAAATGTCGTTTGATGAGTATACATTATCAGCATCATAATTACTTTGTTCTAGTTGACAATCATATGAATTTGAGTGAGGGAGATTAAATTGTTCTTCATAAGAAGACAGCTGGTACATATTATCATTGTTTATACTAATGTTATTCATGCAAGGATCATTTACACAGAGTTCGTTTGTATCAGGTTGCATTCCAGAGTCGGATTCTATCTGATAGTTTTCAGCGGTATTTCTCACTTGTTGATTAAATAATTCTTTGGATACAAAGTTTGTTGATTTTGGTTGTGTTCTTGTATTACTCGATGACGTATCCATCGGTTCTTGGCGGTATTGTTGGGGATTTCGAGCGTTTGCATTATTTGAATTTTGAACAAAATTAGTGCGTTGGTTTGAAAATTGCGGATGTATTTGAGATGGAATTCTATTATACGGTTGCCATGGTTGTTTCCATACATTTGCAGGACTTGTCATATTATTAGAACCTGTATTATGTTGATTATATATGGGTTGGTTAAAAGGTCTATTATTAAAACTTTGTCTTGGGAATGACGAAAATCTCTGTAATTGTGGAGTTATACGCATTGGTGTGATATTCTGATGAACATTAACAAAGGGTTTGGTTGTAGGCGAATTTATAAATGTATTGGGTCTGGGATTTTGGTAATATTGATAAGTACGTTCTTGTGGTTTGTAAGTATTGTTCAATGAGTTTGTACTCTGACCGGATTTAAAGTAAATGAAATTTCCTTCTTCTTTAACTACAGCAAGAGCTTTTTCTATGCTATCTGTATTTCGTAATCTAACAATTAGTTGAAGATTGTACGGTAAACCATTAATAAAAGTTTTCAGAGCGAACTCGTCGTAATGTTTAATTTTAACTTCTTTTTCGGCTGGATCGATAATTTCAGTATTTAATTTTGAAAATAAGAGGCTGCGTGCGTCTTGAATGCGTATGCCAAACTGTATGGGTGCTTCGTTTTTCAAAGGTTTTATAGAAATTAAATCTTGTATCAGGCAATCGATACTTCTCTGATCACTGAACGTTACTGTGAGAATATTTTTTATTCCTGCCCAGGTAGTTATTTCATTTCTACTATAAACTAAATCAGCTGCTCGATCTCGTAATTTACTTAAAATTGTGTCAAGTATGCAAACGTTAATTGCATCTGCAGGGTTTTGTACATTTTGGAAATTTTTGATAAAATTTTCACTCACGGCTAATCTACTCAGCTGTTTCGGATTACCGTCAAAGGGTGGTATGTTATCAGCTTGATATCTCATTAAAGGGATGTTTAGAGCCATATTAGAATATTTTGGTTCAATTAGGTGTAATCTTAAAAATATATCTACTAAATCTTCTACGTCGTTTGTAAGCATGAGCTAGTTTGATTAATTGAATTGAAATATGTACTTGTTACTATAACTATTTTCAAACGAAAATGATGAGTGGGAATTAGAAAGGATTTGCACTTACAATAATGATATCTTCATGTTTTCTTGCCTTACGACTAATGCCTATAGGAACCAGCTATGTTGGTCTGTCTCCCAGGTCTTCCTATACTAGTTTTTTCTCCAATATGAAGAGACGATGTAGTTCTCTTCACTAGAGGTGTGGTGAGTTGTGGACAGCTACGGCGATGTTAGCACGAACACTATCTTTCACTCTTTTTGCAATTTTGGAAAGTCTGAATTTGTTACGTCGATTAATCGTTAAAACGAACAGGTTTTTTCGTCGATTCGAAATTACCCTCAACGTGATATCCTACCGACTGCGCCAATTACGCTTTTTTAACAAATGAACTATTTTATTTAATTCACAATTTAAATATACATGTGCCTCTTTTCGATGTTAGAATAAGAATGAGCTATTCTAAAAACATGTTGAATAAATCTATTTACAACTCAGTGTAATATAATATTATGATGATATGAGTTCTAAGAAATAACGTTTACATATGCAGTTTTATATTAATATGACAATCATAACTTGCATGAATAATTTCGTGGTACGCCTACAAACAATGCACCTGATTATTTTCTTCTGATGAACGAATACATCAGAGGCTAGAGCCTCTAATATAAAATATAGATAAAATGAACATAGAATCCGTGAACGCCACAGATGAAAAGCCACATAAAGTCACAGAGTAAAACTGACGAACGCGATGTGTTCGGAACATTATAGTGTTCCCTCTCGTGTAGTCGTGTTCATTGGAAATACAAAATCTCGTTCCAAATTCAAATCTGTTTTCACTAATTTCGAGACTAATATAGGAATGTTATGAATATTTGCTGCTAATAAGGTACAATTAGAATCATCGATCTTATACTTGACAGAATAATGTGGTACGCAAGAGACATCAGACACCAGTATCAATCAAGAAGTTCAAATTTTGGTAATGATCTCTGATGAATAGACGACGGTTTAATGAGATATCACTCGTCACGATATCAGATTTTGTCATTTGAAATTTTCAGATGGTGTAATCTGGTTAAAAATTTAGAATGATTCAGAAACGGACGGAATAGAAAAGTTTTAAATCGGATATTGAGTCATAAAATTAAAATCTTGTCAATTGTACATCATTTCTACGTCAAGTTAAATTTAGAATACGCCCACTCCACATGAAATATGCAACATGGATAACAAACATAATATGAGATAAACATTATCAAATCCGTAAACGCCACAGACCCATCATATCATATCTGATAAAGACGATGAATTCAGGGATTTACTTTATCAACATCAAATATATCATTTAAAATTATTACATAAATATATTTTAGCCTATATTTCACGAAACCTGGCGCATTCGCCAAAAATATAACGACGCTGCATTTATTGAATTGTATTGTACCTATTATTTACTTGGTAAAATTAGATTTGGAATTTTTGATTTCGCGAAGAAATCTAACTTGACACCATCGCCTCGTAATTGCCTATATTCCGAATAATGACTAATATCGTATATAAATACTATTAAAAAGCTCTTGGATAGTATTATTAAAAAGCTGTGATCAATCGATCACTGACTTCCGCCTTCACTTTCTTAGCACAAGTTTTAGCTTTCAGTCACTTCAGCCAAACAAATCAAAATTATTATCGTAGTAACAGAAAGTGTATTGAAGACGATTCGAAACTACGTTAACTTAAAATCTATGTTAAAGTTATGTTTCATTCAAATGGTCTACATAATGTATTTTACTTCAATATGTTTCATGGTGACACCTGCTGTCAGATTAACTCTTGAATTTACTTATACTTCAACAATTATAACCTTGATCTTTACTGACTCCTGCTGTGAACTATCAAAATTATTGACATTATATAATTTTATTCCACAGAGCATATAAATATAAATTATAGAGTATAGTTGAATGCCACAGTTAACATATAAAACAAACTGTGATGTCATTTCGATGATGTCGCTTGATTCTCAAAATGATATTTCCGGACACTTCTGTATGTTATATATGAGCGTGATAAAGATCTTCATTATTAGAGAAACACTGTTGCCATTGAAAAATCTTGTCTTCCGGATGGATTCCGCGTCACAATAGCTCGACTTGATGCCGACGTTTCGCCAACCATTACAGGTGGCATCTTCAGGGCAGGCTTGAGGCTTGAACTGAAACTGGTTCTACTGGTTTCTGTAGCCGTATTTATTGTAGGAAAAATCCTTCACGCTACATAGTTCACTGCCTTTGTTCCGGTGGTTAACTTCGTTCCAGCACCTGACCCCGCCGTTGTGCGATCATGTGCGAAGTTGAATTTTCGAGGATGGGTTTCCAAATGTTGGGGAGGTAATATCCTGAGTCACGGTTTAGATTATTCGGATGTTTTAGGATTTCTATAGCTTCAAGGATTTTACGCTGATAGAAGTTTGGGGCTCGGACTAGGATTTTAGTATCTTCAAAAAGGATTTGATGATTTGTGTTAAACTTGTGTTCCGCAAGTGCAGATCTACTGGTGTCACGAAGTCCTGTACAGCGCTGATGTTCTTTCACACGAGTAGCTACTGTACGACCTGTTTCACCAATGTAGACTTTACCGCAAGAACAGGGAATACTATAAACACCTTCTGAGTGGAGAGGAGGAAGGGGATCTTTGATAGGTTTGTAAAACTGAGATAATTTGGGAAGTGTGGAAAAACGGGTAGAAATATTATGTTTTTTGAGGATTTTGCAAATTCGATCTGTTATATTTTGAATATATGCAAGATAGGCCGTGGATGAAACAGGTGGGAGGGTTTCTGGCTCAGGTCGATTTGGAATTTTAGGTGATGTGTATTTCTTTATGGCTTTTTGAATGTTGTAATGGGAGAAATTGTTTGATAATAAGGCAGATGATAGATGTTTTAATTCTGATTTTAAGGATTGAGGCTGAGATAGGTTGACAGCTCTGTGAACCAGGGAGTTTATGACAGATTGCTTTTGGGCAGGGTGGTGGTGGGAAAGACCATTGAGGTATCTATCGGTATGGGTGGGTTTCCGATACACAGAATGTCCTAAAGTACCGTCAGTCTGTCGACTAACCAATACATCCAGGAACGGGAGTGAACCTTGCGATTCGACTTCCATGGTGAAACGGATATTGGGATGTAATGAATTTAAATGATTGAGGAAGGGAACAAGCTTTTCGCGACCATGTTGCCAGATAACGAAAGTATCGTCGACATATCTAAACCAACATTTCGGCTTGAGAACAGATGAGTCAATGGCATCTTGTTCAAAAGCTTCCATGAAGATATTAGCTATGATCGGGGAAAGTGGGGAACCCATGGCAGCTCTCGAGGACTGCTCGTAGAACTTGCCATCGTATAGAAAATATGTGGAGGATAGACAAAAATCAATTAACGGTAGCAAGTCCGTTGAAATGTTTTTGGCAGGTAACAATTGAGAAATTATGGAAAGGGTGTCTGGAATGACATGGTAAACAGTGATTCAACGTCGAAGCTGACGAGCAAATCGCATGGGTCAACTTTCAACGTTTGAAGTTTTTCAACGAAATGAAAGGAATTTAGGATAAAACTATTGGATTCACCTACAAGGGGTTTGAGAATCGATGACAGGTATCGAGAGAGTTTATAAGTAGGAGATCCGATAGTGCTGACAATTGGTCTTAGGGGAACTGAGGGCTTATGAATTTTAGGCAAACCATATAAACGGGGACATTTTGAACAATGGAGGATAAGAAATTTCTTATCTGAATCAGGAAGGGAAGAATGACGAATAATTTGTGAAATTGAACGTTCTATAGAGGAGGTGGAATCTTTTGGTAGAAGCTTATAGGAATTAGTTTGCAGATGTTGCAGGATTTTGTTATCATAATCTGAACGATTCATGACAACAGTGGAGTTTCCTTTATCAGCCCTCAAGATAGCCAAATCAGGATTTGATTTGAGTGAATTGAGAGCTTGAATTAAAGGTTTAGGGCAATTTGATTTAGGAATCTTGGAATGACGAAGGATTTTAGCAGTTTCGAAACGAATTTCATCTGCTGCGAGATGGGGAACTTTATGTAGGGATGCTTCTACAGCAGAAATAATGGATGTAGTAGGAATATTTTTGGGGGAGAAGACAAAATTAGGACCTTTAGATAGAACCGATTGTTCAGCTTCAGTAAGGGTATGTGAAGATAAATTAACCACAGTATTTACAAGAGGGGTTGGTCTTGAAGGTTGGTGCTGAGGGCGTTGGGAGGCAAGAAGTTTATTGAATTTTTGAATATGACGTTTGGAATTGAGGGTAGTTATGTAAGGTGATTCCCGTTCCCACGATATTCCGCTGACTCCAGCATCAGCGTTATTATGGCAAATCTCGGAATTCACTGGCATGAGACATGAACAGAAAACAGAATCGACATAGACTTGAAACAATTAACACGTATATTTTATATTATGAAATTCATATAATAAATATTAATAAACTTTTTAAAAACGTGTTTCTGTGAATAAGAAACATAAAGTGGCGCAGTCGGTAGGATTTCTGAAAGGGCATTTATCGCAAATAACCCGTCAGTCCCAACTGTTTATTCGGAAGAACCTAAGATCCATCGTGGAAAACTTGGTTGAAGTGGAGAAGAAGATGAAAGTAACTATTTTAATGTAAGTTGCTCATTTCCTATTTCCTATATTTCTTTTACTGTTCTATGTCATTCTCCTCGCATTCATCTCATTCAAGTGAAGATATCGATTGCGAGTTAGATATAGAAAATATTGCATTTAATAGTTCAAACTTAGATTTAGATATTAACATATCATTCTCTAATTTGAATATTTCAAAAAATAATACAGCCAAAATGGTAACGCCAAATTTTGATAGCAGACTTTTAGAGATAGTTCCCAAATTTGACGGAAATCCGTTAGAATTATCATCATATTTAGATACTGCTAATACTCTAATTAATACATATTGGGATCCAAACCCCACAAATCAAAATAACGTTCAAAATACTACTCTTATTTATGGAATTTATGCAAAATTAATAGGTAAGGCTCGAGAAGTATATAGTATTTGTATAGCTAAAGATTGGCAATCAGTGAAATCAGCTTTAATTGCTCATTTCGGTGATCAAAGAGATGAAAATGGATTGTTATTTGATCTGGATCAGTTACGGCAAACTAATAACGAAACACCATTACAATTTTATACTCGTATTATGTCTAACTTAAGCGCTCTTCACAATTACTTAGATACACATGAAATTAATCAAGATACAAAACATGTGAAGAAAACATTTTATAACACTCATGCTTTGAAACTATTTCTCGCCGGTTTAAAAGAACCACTAGGTTCAACAATTAGGGCAATGAAACCAAATGACTTGGCAGAAGCTAGGCAATATATTATTTCGGAAACTAATATTCGTTATTTACAAAAACCAATTGGTAACCAATATCAATCAAATAAATCCAACCCGAATCCCAAATATAATCAGGGACACGTAAATCATTTTCAAAACAACTACCAAAATTATCCACGTGCTAATTCCCAATCACCCCCGAGCTATGCACCTCGATTAAATACTGGAAACAATTTCCCACGAGGTCCCATTCAAATACATCCAAGGCCAGCCCTTCCACAAAGATATTTTTCAAACAGACAAGTTTTTGGAAACCAAAGAACTTCCCAAAATCCGACTAATATTTCGAAATCAAATACACAAAATCAGGCAGTTCGACCAATACCCATGAGTGGAATTTCACACGGAACTTTCCCAAGAACCAGAAATGACACCCCATATAACGCATATTCACAACCAAAACAGACTTTTACTTCAGAAGAACTTTATAATCTAGAGCCAAATTATTACGACGAACAAATTAATTCCGATAATCAATACTATGACTAGCAACACCCGGTTGCAGATTTTCAAACTGAATCAAGCACTTCCTATGAAACAACATATTCTCAAGATGAAAATTATGAAACACAATATCAATCGGCAGAAAATGTCGAATTGAATCCAAATTTTCAGTTGACGGAATCTCAAGAGCCCATCACATAGAAATACATTCACTTTATGATCAGAAAGATCTTCCATATATCAAAATTTCGAACCCACCTTTGAAATTGTTAATAGATACTGGAGCTACAAAATCTTTTCTAGATCCTGAAATTGCTAAAAACTATTTTCACGACCATATAAAAAAGGAACCGTTCACTATCTCTTCTATATTTCAAACTACTTATGAAAACTATTGCGCAGAAATCCCTGCTTTCAGTGAGTTTAATTCAAACAAAAAAATTAAATTTTACCTGTTCAAATTTCATCATTTTTTCAACGGTTTAATAGGGTCTGATACTCTGAAAGCTTTTGATGTACAACTAGACATTCAAAACTCCCTTCTAAAAACACCTATTGTAGAACTTTCTTTAAGTCATTACGAAACAAAAGGAAAACTCCTATTTTTCGCAAGACTAGAACCATTCTCAATCGAATCCGCGAAAATTCCAGTAACATTACCTGAAGGCAATATAACTATTCCTGAAACAGAAATTTTCCATTGTAAAATCCGCGAATGTCTGACAACAGCTCATTCCGGATATGCTCCTGTTGAAATTTGTAATAACACCAGTGACGTACAAGAAATTTTCTTGTATTCTCCCGTACCAGTCACAGCTTTCGACAAAAATAATTTCGAACTATTCCATATGACCATACAAGACATGTATCATGATAACACACCCAAGTATGATATGACACCATTTATTCGTACAGAACATATGAACCTTGAAGAAAAAAATCAACTCATGAATCTAATCCAATCGTATTCTGACATTTTTCACCTTGAAAATTCTGAATTAACTTTCACTAACCAGGTAAAACATAAAATAAATACTACAGATGAGACACCAATCTATACAAAATCTTATCGATATCCATTCATTCATAAACCAGAGGTTGAAAAACAAGTCAATGACATGCTTAAACAAGGTATCATCAGACCCAGTGACTCTCCATGGTCATCCCCTATCTGTATAGTCCCGAAAAAATTAGATGCATCCGGCAAGAAAAAGTGGCGCATCGTGGTTGACTATCGAAAGATCAATGAAAAAACAATTGACGACCGATATCCTATCCCTAACATTTCCGACATTCTTGACAAATTAGGCAGATGCCAGTATTTCACTACATTAGATTTAACGAGCGGCTTTCATCAAATAGAGATGTGTTCTGATGATATAAGAAAAACAGCGTTCAATGTAGAGAACGGACATTATGAATACTTGCGCATGCCATTTGGGTTAAAGAATGCTCCCTCCACTTTCCAAAGAGTAATGGATAATGTATTGAAAGGTTTACAGAATGTTATTTGTTTTGTTTACATAGACGATATCATTATATTCTCGACATCCCTACAAGAGCATATGGTAAACCTCAAACTCGTATTTCAGAGATTGAGAGAAAGTAATCTAAAAGTGCAGCTCGATAAGTCAGAATTTCTGAGAAAAGAGGTCGCGTTCTTAGGTCACATTATGACCCCAGAGGGCATCAAACCAAACCCAGACAAAATTAAAGCAATCATAAACTAGCCAATTCCTAAAACAACCAAAGAAATCAAAGGATTTCTCGGACTCCTGGGCTATTACAGGAAATTCATTCAAAATTTCGCTAAAATTACAAAACCATTCACTACATGTTTGAAAAAAGGAGCCCAGATAAATATTAACGATCCTATTTATATCAAAACATTTGAAGACTGTAAATCCTTATTAACTAATGATCCAATCCTTCAATATCCCGACTTCACCAAGGACTTTAATTTGACAACAGACGCTAGCAACGTTGCTATAAGCGCAATCCTATCTCAAGGACCCATAGGGGCCGACAAGCCTATTGCCTTTGCATCACGAACACTAAACGACTCAGAACGTAACTATTCAACTATAGAGAAAGAACTCTTAGCTATCGTTTGGGGCACTAAATACTTCAGGCCATATCTGTTCGGCAGGTCATTCAAAATTCTATGCGATCACAAACCGCTTCAATGGCTTATGTCCTTGAAGGAACCAAATTCCCGTTTGGTCCGATGGAGACTGAAACTTGAAGAATTTGACTACACAATTATACATAAAAAAGGAAAGACGAACACTAATGCCGACGCCCTATCTAGAGTAGAAATTTATCCGACAGACGTACAAGATAATATTCCCCCTATATTACAATATATGCAAGAATACAATAAAAATCCAATCCTTGATAATACTAATGAACCTTCAACAAGTAACCAACCAGACAACATTTCAATGATCGGACAAGTAGACCCCGATGAAAACAATGATGACGAAACAATCCATACTAGTGCCGAAAATCCCATATTGGAAATTAAAATTACCGATAAGCCAGTAAATTATTTTCTCTGTCAATTATTTATCATTGAAGTTCATGAAAACCCTAGATTAGAAACAAAAAGGATATTCAAAGACCCTGTGAATCGAACAAGATGGTACATTTA
This sequence comes from Endomychus coccineus, assembly GCA_958510875.1. Classification (NCBI taxonomy): domain Eukaryota; kingdom Metazoa; phylum Arthropoda; class Insecta; order Coleoptera; family Endomychidae; genus Endomychus; species Endomychus coccineus. Next base: position 96,081,275 of record OY294067.1, read on the forward strand.
TGTAACGAAAGAAAGTTTTCGAAAACAAGTAATAGAGTTCTTGAAAGAATTCGGTAGTCCTAAAAGACAATATACTGTTTACTTTCAGAATGATGAAAATCAAAATTTATATAAAGAAATGTGTACTTTCCTTCCACAGATTTTCAAAAATGCTGCCTTCAAAATTTTAAAATCCAACAAACTCTTAGTTGACGTTACTACGGAAAATAGGCAACAAAATCTAATAAAGTCTATCCATGAAGGTATTACAAATCATAGAGGCATTCATGAAACAATCAATGAAATCAAATTAAAATATTATTGGCCTAAATTGAATGACGACGTCAGAAAATATATCAATAACTGTTCTATTTGCCAACAAGTCAAATATGAACGACATCCACCTCTAATAAAACTACAATTGACTCCTACCCCCAAAAAACCGTTTGAAACTATTCATATAGACACGTTCAAATTTGAAAATTCAATAGCTTTAACAATCTGTGATAGTTTTTCACGATTTGGACAAGCGTATATCTTACCAAGCCTATCTGGACTACATGTATATCAGTCTCTCCTACAGTTTATTACAACCTATAAAATTCCAGAAAATATAATATCTGATAACGGAACTGAATTCAAACAGACACTTCTGAAAGATTTTTCAAATGTTCACAAAATCAACTGGCACTACACATTACCATTGAATCCTAACAGTAATGCAATCGTTGAGAGGTTCCATTCAACTCTAATTGAACATATGCGTACTCTCACATTGACTAAACCAAAAATAAATCCCTTCGAAAAATTAATGTATGCTGTTCTAGGATACAATAATTCCATTCACACAGCCACTAAGAAAAAACCAGTTGATCTAATATTAGGTCATTTAGAATTAAAAGACTCAATAGATATTGATAATGAATTCCATTCGAACAGTCAAGTTGTCGATGACCACAATCAGATAATGTCCGATTTATATAAAAAACTTCATGACAACATGGCCCAACAAAAATCAAACCTAATTTCAAAAATTAACGAAAAACGTAACGATCCTCCTGATATCGAACCAGGTCGAATGGGTTATCGAAAATTAACAGACAGACAGTCAAAAACAAAACCACCTTATCGACCCGAACATATATTGAAATCTAATGAATTAACTGCTACCACCACTCAAAATACCTACCACAAACAAGTATTCAAGCCACCAAGAAAAATGACTGATAATCCACTTTTACAGGTTGATGATACTTCCTTCGATAACGGCACAGAAAGTTCAGATTCATAACCTCAAAAATAACCCTGGTATCCTTCCCTTTAAATTGGGAACTGCTAGAATCAAAATCGCATCCCATACTTTTCTCCATTACATTCAAATTGACCATTTGAGATACCAAGTCCAATCAATAACTACTCGTTATGATCAAGTGGGTAAATTAATCAATAGAACAAATTCCAGCGTAGACGACTTGTATAACGTCTACACACATTTAAAAAATGAAGTAAATACGGTTAATAAAAAATTTAATTCACTCTTTCCAAAAGGAAGACCAAAGAGAGGCCTAATCAACCCTGCTGGCTCTTTAATAAAATTCTTCACAGGAAATTTAGATCAAGGAGACGCGAAAGAAATTTATGGTAGTATTTCCAAACTAGAAACCAGTCAGAATAAAATTATAAAAAAGGTAAATAAACATATATCACTGACTTCAAAGTTAATGAACAATATCAATGAAACAATGACAGCCATTACACACAATCAGAATCTAATTGAACAAAAAATCGAGGAATTGAGAAAGGCCATTAATGAATCATCCTATTCTCATCATTTAGAAATATATAACATATTAGACCAGATCAAATTCAATTTAGATTCACTCTTGAGCTTTATTTCTGAAATCGAAAATGCTGTAAGTTTTGCCTATTTAAAAACTTTACATCATAGTATTGTTACACCCAGCGATTTAAAAGGAATTATAAATGATTTGCATAAATCTCATGACAATTCACAATTACTCTTCCACGAAGAAGAATATCTAAATTATTACAGGATAGTAGAAGTATATGTCTTTATGACTAACGAGAAAATGATATTTTCACTTGATTTTCCTTTAGTTCACCCAAACATTTTTGACCATTATCACCTCTACTCAATACCAAACAAAAATCAATCCATCATAATTCCACCCTCTTCCTACCTTACCCTGAGCAACATGGAGTACCAGTACCACGACGAAGAGTGCATCGACCTTATGCCAAACTACTTGTGCAAGAGAAACCACTTGCTACCTCTTCGGGAAAACCTAGACTGTATAACATCGCTATTGTCAACCGAAACAACTTTAACCAACTGTCACCAAGTTCCAGTCCACGTAAAACAACAAATTATAGAACAAATAAACGAGGCACATTACTTCGGAATTTTCCCAGAATCCCAAAAAATTCAAGCTGATTGCCAAGAAGACAACGTGGCTATACTGAAAGGAACCTATTTATTCACCATCCCACCAGGATGTTCCATTGCAACACCGACTTACAGTTATAAAAATGAAAAGGGCACCATAACAGGGAATCCCATAACCTTAGAAGATATAAAACTAGTTAAGTTACCAACTCTCCACGTCGAGAAAATACTATTGGAAAGGACTTCCCTTGACAAATTACATCAACTGCAATTACAAGAAGAAGAAGAAGAACCCCTCGAAAATTTGAATCTTCATAAGAAATATTCCCTGTGGTCTTTAGGAAGCATCGCGACATTAACCATTTGCATTCTAGTCTACTTATTCTACAAATTCAGACGAGAAATCACAAAACGGTTAGATAGAGCGGAAACTCAAGAAAGCCATAGGTTGGCTCTCGACGAAACTCAAGTGATTCCACCCTCGAGTTCCTTTTAGGGATGGAGGAGTTATGTAAGGTGATTCCCGTTCCCACGATATTCCGCTGACTCCAGCATCAGCGTTATTATGGCAAATCTCGGAATTCACTGGCATGAGACATGAACAGAAAACAGAATCGACATAGACTTGAAACAATTAACACGTATATTTTATATTATGAAATTCATATAATAAATATTAATAAACTTTTTAAAAACGTGTTTCTGTGAATAAGAAACATAAAGGGGTACGAATTCGATCGGCTTGATCATAGGTAATTCGGTCGAGAATCAACCAATCGGATGCTGAAAGGGTATTTGAAAGTTCCAGGTGGAGGCCAAAGAGGGTTATATTGATGAAATTGATCTCGCGTCTAGTATACTTAATTCGTTCCCGAATCAAAGCTAAACTAGCGCGTTTAAATATGTTTTTGGATGGATGTGAATTTATGGGATGGGATATTTTAAGGAAATTGGGAATCAAATTATGATCACGACAACGACAAAGAAAAGTAAGAGAACAAAGCAAACTCACCAGTTTGGTGCGAAGATTTCCCAGGGTTCTGGATTTCTTCTTGATTTCCTCTCCGTAGAGGTTGGATATCTTGGATAGTAGACTTCCGCGGACAGCTAATCTTGAAAAATCTTGTCTTCCGGATGGATTCCGCGTCACAATAGCTCGACTTGATGCCGACGTTTCGCCAACCATTACAGGTGGCATCTTCAGGGCAGGCTTGAGGCTTGAACTGAAACTGGTTCTACTGGTTTCTGTAGCCGTATTTATTGTAGGAAAAATCCTTCACGCTACATAGTTCACTGCCTTTGTTCCGGTGGTTAACTTCGTTCCAGCACCTGTAATGGTTGGCGAAACGTCGGCATCAAGTCGAGCTATTGTGACGCGGGATCCATCCGGAAGACAAGATTTTTCAAGATTAGCTGTCCGCGGAAGTCTACTATCCAAGATACTGTTGCCATTATGATTATATACAATATTATAATTATAAAATTATCCTTCATGTCATGTGGAAGTTATATAAATTTTCAGAGATATATCTGTTATGTGGTGGTTTATCACGGACATTTTATGACCAAAGTCAATCAGTAATATTCATCTAAAACATTCTCCAGCTGCGGTACTTCCGGTTATACTGGAAGTCGATGACAACTCCGTTATTTTAAATAGAACACCCTAAAATTTATTGTATTTTTACTATTCTACGGTGAAGACTTTGTACTTTTTTTTATGAAGTCATATACCTAAATTCAACCGTTTTTTAAATATTAGCGATTTATACGAAAAAAATACAGATGCAGACCCGTACTTAATAGTCAGTTTCATCATAACGGCTGCATATTTCGTACCGCGCTTCTGGCAAGTTGTAGACAAACAAAGACTTAACGCAGAGAAATACCATAAAGGGAGTTTCTGTACAGAGCGCTCAAAAAAATCATTCAAATAATAATTCAAAAAAAGGCAAAAACTCTGAATTTTTTAATGGAGACCCCCATTTGCTTTATAGTAGCCAAATTCAGTACAAATATTAGGGCTACTCTCTGTATTTCCTTTACCTAAATATTACCGTTTTCTATTTATTTACAAAATACTAGTTATCCACCTTTCAGTGTGATAAATCTAGTTGGTCATGACTAATTATACGACTGTCAGAGAATGAAGAAATGTCATTTATTTCGGAATTATTGTACACAATGCCAGCATGGTTAAATTACACAAACGGAGACTATCCAACTTTATAAAGAATGCAACAGAAATATAACGGGAACGTGTGATACATTTGCTGCTCGATATCCCGAAAAACAGAAACCAACATCAGAAATGTTGGTCCGGTCAAGGCAACAATACAAAAGAATAAGTCAATTGTAAACAACGTCGATAATGAAATTGCCATTTTGAAACTCTTCGAGGCATATCCAAATAAATCTATCAGATAGCATTCTGTAGAGTCAGGAATATCAAGATGTTCAATTAACAGAATATTTCAAAAACATAAGTATTCATTTTCAATGGTTCAACAGTTGAAACTCATGGACTTCCTCAAGCGGGTGAATTTTGGAGAATATATATTGACGAAGTTTCAAGTGGATGAATCATTTTTGAATAATATCGTTTGGACGGATGAAGCTAATATTACTAAAAATGGATTATTGAACCGTCACAATTTCCTCCACTGGAGCGATTCGAATCCTGATGTTTTTAGATGTAGAAATTTCCAAGGCAGCTGGCAATTTAATGTGTATTGTGCAATCAGGAATCATAGGATAGTAGCTTCAAGCTACTATCTACCATAAATTGAATAATCATGATTTTTCAGATGAAGGATATTTGAATATCTTACGAAATTTTGAAAGAAAAAAATGTTCACAGTTAGTATTTTATGAGCAGTAGATCGTGAATAATGGACCGTTCCTATGGCTGCCTCGTTCGCCCGATCTGTCTGTTCTGGATTATTTCGTTTGGGGTGCAATAAAAAATTTGGTTAGCATTCCGCTAACCACCCTAGAAGATTGCATTGGCGAAGTCAGGAATGCTTTCGATAATTTAAATCCAGAATCAATCTGGAGAGCGACACATGCACAATTACTTCGTTGATGCGAAGGATGAGTAGGAAAAATAAGACAAGAAATTTTGAACATTTAATAAGGTAATTTTTTCATTCGAGACATTTTGTGTTCTTAACAATACATAGTATCATTCGCTCAACAGTGTTTGTGACAGTTTCAGTTTCTCGTGATATTGAGCAGCAAAAATGTATCACACGTTCTTGCTATAGCTGTTACATTCTCCATAAATAAAGAATTCATTTAAATATTCTTCGTTTGTGTAATTTAACCCTGCCGCCATCTTCCACAATAATATCGAGTTAGACAACGTTTCCTCCTTCTCTGACAGTCGTGTAATCAGCCATGTCTAACTAGGTTCATCAAACTTGAGAATGACCGCTTGACAAAGGTGGAAAACTGGTATTTTGTAAATGAATCGAGAACGATAATTAGGTACATGCAACCAAACACGAAGTTGTTCTAATTTTTTGTGAATAATGCGGTTACCATAAAACAAATGTGGGTTCCGATTGGAAAATGTTGAGTTTTTGTAATTTTTTGAATTAACATTCCAATAATTTTTTGGGAGGATTATGTACAACATCTTAAACTTCCTTTATGGTGTTTCTCTGCGCGCTGAGTCTTTGACAGCAGTTATGAGGGAACTGTCAATTAAATACGTGTCTGTATATAAAACTTTTTCTCTGAAATTACAAATATCTCAGAAACGGTTGAATTTGGGTATATAGCATGATGAATGAAATATACCCAGAATTTTCCGTAGAATTCAAAAATGCAATAAATTATAGGATATTCCATTGAAAATAACAAAGTTGTCATCTATTTCCGTTATAACCGGCAGTGCCGCATTTTAAAAATATTCTGGATGAATAGTGCTCATTGAGTGTGGTCAGCTGCTACAGTTTCGTAAAAATTCTATATTTACTTTTTGAGATATCGATCGATGCACGTGAGACATCCTGTAAATAACCATCGCGCAGATAACTTACATTATTCTAATATCAATAATGGGATTCAATAAGCTGCTATATTCATTCCTTTCAACTCGAAGTTGTTAATTTTTGATGAATAGGTGGCTAAAATACCAAAATTTAGTAAGGGACCTCAATATCAACACCCCATTTGTAACAGTTTGTCATTCATAAAACTGATATTGAAAATTAAACGTCGTTTCCTGAAACATTTTGTTATTCCAAAAGTAATTGAATGGCGTCATCACGACGTGGTCACAGAGATGGTTATCTAAAATAGAAGTGAAAAGTTCTACGTATCTCGGCGTTTTTGGACAAACGTTAGCTGACTCTGATAAACTTAGGGTTTCAACACAAATGTTCACACGGTATGTACCTAATTACAAAATTTTTCGTATACCCATTTCCAATTCCGGAACAAAATACAAATTTACACTTGGATACCTTGCAATATGATATTCCGAGAATCGAAAGTTTACTTCCTTATTCACATAGTCCAGGGAGAATTACTTTATTTAAAGTGGAAAGTTAAAAATACGTATTATTTTTCACCGTGCAGCTAATTGGCTGCAAACCTCCAGATGTACATTAGTAAAACAGAAATGGAATGAAAGAAGTATTTCATACGTGAGGAGAAGCGTTGAGTAGCTATTTATTCAAGTCGAGGGGTCATTAGTACAACTTTCTTCCAAAATGTCAGCATTATTATAAGACCTTCTAAATTAATCTCAATGATTTCAGAACATTCGTTTCGATGATATATCATATCATACTTCAATCATTGAACCTTCATATATCAAAATATTCAAAACGTTATGTCAAAAAATTCACAGATTTCGCAACTCTTACAACTTGTTGAAACAAAAATAAAATTATGACAACTCTTGTACCATTGAAGGAAAACTTTTGCAATTGATAACTAATTTTCCACTCAATCAATTCCAGATGATATTTAGTTCAGTGAGTATAACCATTGTTTAAAATTTGATGTATCGCTAACCATATAAACGACAATTCAAGAATTAGTAGTTACCATATTACTGAACAAAATAAAAATCTATTGATTATTACAATATAATGATTTCCTATACAATGTTCATTTTTGAAGCAAGTCTTATCAATATATTTTTGTGAAAATTACCATTTCGTTTAATTGTATTCAATACGGTTAATTTGAATTGTACAGTTTACTTAGGATGATTATCTGAAATGTCTAAATAAAAATTGCTTGGATTGTTTGAATATTTAAATTTATTATAAGAAATCTGGTTTATTTATCAAATTCTTGATTATAATATGTATATACAAATGAATGACCATATTCTACAATAAGTTCATATTTCGAGCTTTACGGTTATGGAAAATCATAGACATCGCTTCAAAGAATGAACCTTTTGTTCAGTTCACTAAACATACGGCTAAAAATTCCCTTAGGCAACGTCGAAACACTGCTTAAAATTAAACTCTCGTTTACTTTTGTGTCTAGAGCTCATCTGCTAACTGATTTGCCTCTCCTTCTTCATCGTTGATGAATTTGTTGATTTACACATCGTGCTGAGATTTAACAAGTGAATTTCTTGCTAAGCCATTTGAAACTTCATCAAAAACAGATAGTTCTCATTCTCTTCTCATACATTTTTACCAAGTGCACATGTCTTCACAAAGTATTCTTATTCAGGATTCTCACTGGTAGAAATGAATGAAAACTTGGCATACTCTGCAGGTAATTCTTGCACAATTCCATGAACAGGTCAACGCTGTCGTTTGCATGTTCAGTCTTTCGCACATCAATGCGTCTGTTGGTCTGTCCGATGTATGTCTTTTCACAATTACCACATGGCACCTCGTACACTACTTGGCATTCTAGAGGAATTCTGTCTTTTGGATTGAACACTTCTACACCAGAATAACCAGGGAGGTAATAGAGATCGAGAAACGTCCACATAGTCTTAACAAACGAGATGACGGACTAAGATTACCAGCAACATGGAAACCCGCTTTAGAAAGTCGGAAGATACAACCAAAAACAAGAGAGAACGTGGTTTTCAGTGCACGTGCAACAGGTCACGGAAACTTTCCGGCTGATTCCAGCGTCGCAATGACGTCATCCAAACGTGTCACTCGGAGCCAAACACGTAGAAATCAACCAAGCGTGAAATAGTTCGAAAGTCCAAAGGTCAAGCATAACGGGGGATATAAATACCTGTCCCTCCAAGTAAGGGTCAGTTCGCCTAGATTTTCCAGACTCTACGGTCGAATCACCTGAAGATGGCAAATGCGACTTTGCCGAAACGTCGTGAAATTGGTCCTTTTGAGGACCGAAACCACACAACGCGGATCAATACCCGAGAATCCATATATATATATATATATATATAGTGTCTTATAAGGTAATCATCTGTGGAGATTTTAATGTAACTTTTAATGTTCTATCACATAAAAAAACTAAAACTCTAAGTGATTTCATGGAAGCTTTTGGCTTTAAGCACACAATTCAACAGGCCATTAGGGGAAAAATTGTCTGGATAACATTTTTATCAATCTTTCTTTAAATAATTAGTCATAAGTACGGAATTATCGGAACACGAGGCACAACAGGTAAGCGTGAACATTTCATGTAAGTCGGGACTCAGTTCATCCTTCGTATGTAGACCCTTGAAAGAAGAAGGTTTTTCTCATATGTACAATGTCTTGGGGACTCTAGATTGGAAATCCTTATTAGATGAAAAATCGGATGGACATGAAAGTTTTCAAAGTTTTCAACAAAGTTTTATTAATGCATTCCAAATATCATTTCCCGAGAAACAGATAACAGGAAATCTTGAGGACTGTGGTGTTAAATGGTTTACACCTCAGCTACGAGAACTTCGAAATCAGTTGCAGATCATAAATGATATGTATAGAATTAAAAATACCCCATCTTTGAGAATTTTACGTAATAAACTCAAAATTAATTACAAATTAAAAATAAAAGAAGCTAAAATAAGGGCAACTGATCAAATAATAAAAAAATCAAACAATCCAAACAGAACTATGTGGAGTTTAATTAATAAAAAAAGGATTCTCACTAAAAATATTGCACACTTAACAGCAGAAAGTTTCAATGATTATTTTTAATCAATTGCACATAAATTATCTCAATCCATTCCAAGAAGTCATTTAGACCCGATAAGCCTCTTACGAGATAATATACTGACACATTGTATCACCGATCAGAAAGTTAGTCAATAAAGGTATTGAGGATGGTATTTTCCCAAACTGTTTGAAAATATCAAAGGTAATACCTCTACATGAATCTGGTGACATAAATGAAGTTACAAACTACAGGCCGATATCGTTGGTACCGTTATTCTAAAAAATATTGGAAAAGGCATTAAGCATGCAAATTGTTGATCACTTCGAATGTAACAATTTATTTGCGACACAACAATTTGGTTACAGAAAGGAACGTAATACAACAGGAGCGATTACTGGATTCATTAATAAAACTATTGATAGCTTTGAACAAGGTCTACATTCGCTATCACTATTTCTAGATCTAACAAAGGCATTTGACTGTGTTGTCCATGATATGTTCTTCAAAAATCTTGAGAAATATAAATTTGACATTGTTAGCGTCAATATTATCAAGTCGTTTTTAACAGATCGTTATCAAGCTGTGTGTATGGATAGCAGATGGTCTGAAAAGAAATTACTCACGATTGGTGTACCCCAAGAATCCATATTGGGACCTTTATCATTTTTAATTTTTGTTAATGACTTGCCGGAATACTTGGCATTGACGCACACTGTGCTATTTGCTGATGATGTAACAGCGTCAAATTCTGGAAAGGATCTAGATCATGTGGAGGAACAGAGTAGAATGAGTATGAATAAAGCCGTGGAATGGTTTTCAAGAAATGGTCTTTGTGTGAATGAAAACAAAACCTAGAAAATACTCTTTTCCCTAAAGGCAACAAATAGTTTTGATGAATATACAACAATTTCAGGTGTACATATAGATGATAGACTTACTTGGAATGTTCATGCAGATAAACTTATGACAAAATTGAGTGGAAGTATTTTTGTTTTAAGAACCTTATCTCAGTCGCTATCTCCTTGTGTTCTAAAGACTGCGTATTTTTCTTTGATTGAAAGTCAGTTACGCTACGCTATTTTAGTTTGGGGTAACTGTTCTAAAGAAATTGAAATTTTCAGATTACAAAGGAGAGCGATGAGAATTGTTGCGAGTATTGGTTATAGGAACTGCTGTAGAAAAGCATTCAAGGGATTAGGTATATTAACATTCCCAAATCTGTATATATATGAATGTCTCAAGTATGCACATAGTTGCAGAGATAAGTACTCATTGAGTGAGGATTTTCATGATCCAATACTCGTAATAAGAGAAATATCCGTATAGATTTTCTGAAACTCAAAAAGTCTCAAAATGGGCCAAAATGTTCAGCATTTCAATATTTTAATAAATTGCTCGAACTAATTAGGGAATTACCATTGGAAGAATTCAAGAAATCAGTTAGAAATATTCTTTTAAATAATATATTTTATTCCACAGAAGATTTTTCTAAAATAAGTTTTTAAATGCAATATTGTGATCTTATTTATATTTTATGATTACGAGTGTAAACACATTATGTATATAACATGAAAAAAATCTATCTATCTATCTATCTATCTATCTATATTATAGAAACAAATCTTGTCGAAACTATAGTCATGATTTGTTTCTATAATATATGTGATAAAAAACAAAGTGAAGGAGGTGATTTATTTCATTATATCAATATCTCAGAATGAATGTGGAAAATTCGGAATAACATTGAAATAATTCATCTGTCAGCATCCTAATGAGTAGTGAAACGATTGTGTATTCTAATAATAATGGAGCATCTCAATTCATGTTCGTAGGGGGTTTCATTAAGCTTTCTGAACCAAATATATTTCAAAAATTCCATTCGAATGTTTTTGAGGGCTTTGCTGTGGGTTGCAAACAAATGTAGTCATACCTGAGTTGCGTATTATCACTATCGAGATAAACATCTGTATCTAATATGTTGTCATGACGTTCAAGCCCTAAGTTTTCAATTTCGCAGTTGAACAGCATTGGAATAAGTTCACAAGAATGAGAATGGCAAACTATCGATTTTTGCTTATAGAAGGCAATGCTATTTCAATAATCGTCATCGCTAATGAGAGTTCAACGATTTCAGAAAGCACACTTCCTGTAAATGAAAACTCCAACCAGGAATAAGCTAATCTGAGTATGAACCCATTTCTATGTAACCTTCAATACATTCAACTGAAAGAAGGAGGCTGCTCTCGCAATTGATGCAAAAAGTAATCCTATACCCATCAAAGAAAATGAATTTGGTTATGAACTTGTACGACTTAATTTCTTAAATATAGAACAATCACGTTTTTGTGATATCAAATGCAATAGCTCAGACATTTTTCACCTCAAATGTTCGCGCTTACAGTCATCTTTATTTTATTGTCTCACAAATTTGAACATTTACTAAATTGGAACGGTTCTCAAAGAGGGTTTTAATTGTGAGCCAAGTGAACTGTAAAGATGTTGACCTGGTAAGTTAGTTACGATGGTGCTGTTAAGTGCAGCATAGCGTGATTAAGGAAGTGGGTAAGCTGTTAGCTACGTTCACGTTGTCCCACTATAAAAGTCATGTCGACATTGTCCTTTTAAAGCCACTCTACTGTCTGCTTCAAAATAATTGATTAGCTGCATCAGCAAACTTTAATGTTCGATTCAGTGGCGTTCTAGGTTAGAATAAAGAGTTTTTTTTCCCTGACCATGTTGACTATTCAGAGACTGTAGGGGTTATGTCGGAATAGAAGCCGATATTTTGATGATTTTTAACCAAATTTGAATGTATCAACATCATCACTTGGGAAGTTATGTATTACAGCAACAAGATTAAGATTGGAATTATAAAATAATAGTACATCAGAATTGTACAAAAAGATCAAATATTCAAAAAAACTACTAGTGAAATTTTTGGATTAGGATTTTAGTTTCTATATGTTATAAATAACTTTGACAATATCACAGGCTGCGCCATGTCAATTTGCAAGATGCCACTATATCGTAGAACAATTTATTGTTATTATTTATAATTCTACCTTCCACTATGTGATAGGAAATTATATTCAGATTCAACACTACTAGGTTAAACATTAGTACCATACACTTTTAAATTACTTTGATATTTGTCCGTGATGGGTTCTGAAAGTAGTTCATTTGTTTGAGATCCATATTTCAAATATGTTTTGCTGATACCGATTTTCCACTATTGACTTCAGATTCATCTCCAGCCTGTAACCAACTCTCGTCCAACCGGCTAATTCTGGTTGAAGATTAGTTGTCCCCTAAGGTTACGGTACGGTCTTGTACCTTAGAAGACATGCCTAGTCTTCCTATAAGTGTGAAGGTTCTGCTGACTCAGTTTTGTGGTTGGTATTTCAGATAAGCTCTTCCTACAGAAGAATAATATCTTTGCTTCGAATCAAATTACTTCATACCTTCACAGGTATTTATTACAAGAAATAAATCATTAACTATTTACAATATGTACAATTATGAACAGACAAAAATATATCTATGCAGAGTTTTCACTAAAAATGATAAGTTTTATGAAACAGTGATATTCGGTCATCCCTATGTTACATACATTGTTCAATTGTTAAATCAGAATGATTTCGCGAAAGTTTTTCATCACGATCACTACCAGCTCGTATCCCGATTAGGTCAATAACACGACGTAACAAATGAGAATATCAGATGCTCCTCTCCTTCATGAGTTCGACACGGAAACATGTTTACTTGAGAGATGACCATGCATCGGTGTACTGCTATGTCTCTCCTTATGGCACTTTATTATGCTACGGCTTATATTTCGGCTTAATAGAAAGACGGAATGAGTGTTCGGAAACACATATTACTATTGAATTTACACGTAGAATTACTAAATTGAAATTAAACTTGACCTCTTTACGGAAAATCTAAATTGTTAACTAAACGGGTATTCATCAGTACTGTTGAGGACATAAATAGACTAAAATATATTTAATATTGAAATTTAGTTGGATGCAAGGGTAATAAATGAATTACCAAGAATTCATATTCTTAGAATAGATGTTTCCGGTATTTGCCTAATACCTAATATGCACAGTGTTGTTGACATGAGTCTTAATGGTTATGATAGGATTCTTATTTTGTTTATTGCTTTGTTTGTTGGTACATTTCTTCACCCACCATAATCAGAAAGACCCGGTCAACAACCCTGAGCATAATTATAGCAATTTAAAATCAGATGGTCTCAAGATGCTAGTGAGGCATCTTCTTTACCAATACCTAATATTTACCTATTATTTCTATTGGTGGATTCTGCATAAGGGTTTCACCCCCTGAAGGTTCAAGCAGTAGAATGTAATTGTAAGTGAATCATTATATCCAAGCTTTTCAATGTATCAACAAGTATCAATCAATCAATCACTCATATCATAATACAACAATTCAATCATTAATTTATAATTTGAAGATCCATAGTTTTTCTTCCGTATTTTGGTTTGTGTATAGTTAGGTCCAATGAACAATCAAATCATAAACATTTCGAGTTTACTCAACTTCGAGCAAAACAGTGTATAATCAATATTCACGACTCTACTAACAAAACAAGTACATTCATGCGAAACGATTGTCAACACCGAATCGTTCCGTACAATCTATTGAGAATTGAAATTGAAATTAATTTTTGAAATATTATACTAATTACATATTAACGGAAATTCCTCAATACATTCAGGTGTAACGATTGTGAATGCAGAATCGTTTCGTACAGTTCATTGAAAATTGAAACTGAAATTAATTTTTGACCCAAAATATCAATCATATACAATACGGAATGCCCAATATATTCATGAAAACCATCGTCAACACTTTATTGTTTTCTAGAATTATCGAAAATAAACTCAGGTTTCGAATAGTGGCTGAGAATGTTATTAAATTATGAACAGAATGGAGCTTCTCAATATATTCAGGAAAAACAATCGTCAACACTTCATTCTTTTCTAGAATTATTGTAAAATAGAGTCAGCATTTGAATCTTTACGGAAAATTACTAATTATCAAAGTCGAGAATACACTTACTCTCCGTTTATCGGACTAAAGGGCAATAAAATTCTACTTTCGGTGTATCCGTTTCACGGAATCAGTTACGGCGGTCTCCTAGCAAGTGCCTTCTATATGGGAGACCGGGCCTTTTTATACTCCGGGGTTGGCACGTCATGTCATTGAAACTGTCCCCAGAATACGGACTCGCTACAGTCTGCTGTTGTGTTTTTATACACGTAGTGTAACAAAGTTTGATGCATTTGTTTCGGTAGATGTGACTTTTTTGAGTAATAACATTAATGAGTAACGACACTTCGTTACAAGCAGAGGGTAACTCCTCGTTTGCATTCTTAACCTCAAATAGTATTTGAATAGCTAACTATATTTTGTTCCATAATTTAGTTCATTGTGATGAAGGTGATGGAGGAATGAAATGTCCTCAGTAGTTCAATAGTATTTTTAGTGGATAAGAGTGATTACTTCGTACTTATTAGCACAATTTCCTTAACCTAAGAATACCTCAATCAATAATGAATTACAAAGTCCAATGATAATCAAATTTGAGATTAATTTCTTCCTGAAAAGTACTAACCTTGGGTTAGATATATAAAGTAGTTTGATCAGATTTCCATTGATGAATTTGGCCTAATTTAAATACTCAATACACCAATTTGAAAAAACTTCTATTCTAAATGTTTGACGATACATCAACTTTGCATCAAATATGACAGACATTTTTTTCTCATTTCATGGAGAAAAACATATTTTTGTCGATAATTGGTAATTGGAAGTTAGTACCTACTGATATGGAACAGTTTTATCGAGTTACACATTTTTTAACATTCCAGAAATTTGTAAGATATTAAAAAAGTGGTGAAAAAAAAGTCGAATTTCGAGATAAATTACTAATAAAAGTTTTTCCCACATGTAGCCTACTGTTTGAAAAACACTGTATATCAAAACGTTTTGATACGAACGATCGGTTCAGAGTTGTGACCAAATGCAGTACCTTGGACGAAACAAACGTTAAGACCAATAAAGTAATGAAGGAAGTCGTTACTTGGTGATAATTTATAATATTGATAGAATGAAACATTTTTACTCTGTTTGTATATCGCTCGTATTTTGACTATAGTTTCGACCAGTATTATGTCATCTTCAGAACGATTTTATTGCATTGGGAATATCTGCACACTGCAACCTGGAAGATCTATTGTGTCCCCTTCTGCTACAGTGCCGTTCATGATATCTAAGCGGCTAGAGCAGTTCTTCCAACCCTGTAGCTTCAAGAAAGTTCAGGATGTCGGACGGCTTCACGTTAGGTACATCTCCCTCTTCTATTTGGTACACTCCAAAGGTGTCGTGTTCGTAGAATTGCAAGAAAGTGAATTCTGCTAGGATGTGGATAGAGGTTTCGTCCCTGTCTAGGCAGAACCTGCATTCTTCTTCTTCTACTAATCCGAGCTTCTTGAGGTGTCCCTTCACAGGCAGTGCCCTGTTAGGATTCCCGTTACTATTTATTCTGAGTTATTTTTTTTTAGGTTGATGCAGTTGTTAGATATCTCCTGTTTATAGTTTCTCAGAAGTATATTTTCTTGCCTCAGATCAGGGATCTTTTATTCTCTACTTACTTTTCAAATTATCCCAGTATTAAGCTGGCGCTCATCATGAAGCATGGTTCACGTCCCAAAAATCTTGTTTCGACCTTTTTTTGGAAGTTTGTCGTTACCCTCCACTCCGGTGTGTCCCGGAATCCAAGAGAGGGAATCTGCTTGAGTCGTTTAGTTTTTCTTAGCATTCCAGACCGTCTTGAAGCTGATAACGTGGAAGCTCAGCGCGTTGTTGGCTTCTTGACTATCCGACATGATGACTATTTCTTGTCTATGAGAGTCTTTTCCTGAATTGAACTGGACACATCTTCTAATAGCGTGAATTTCAGCTTGGAAAATGCTCGGGAATTTACCTCAGCCATCAGAGTATTCGGTCCAGACCGAGTGCTTTCTGTTGTTTTAGAGCCATCAGTATATCATTGAATCGCCTCCCTACTGACTCTCGAGATGGTGTTCTTGTGACTCAACTTCGTGTTTAATGCTTTCACAAAGGTATACCTTTCTGCCATTTTATTTCGAGGCATGTCCCAGCTTTGCTGATTCACAGGGAGGGGTTCATACTCACGTTTGATGATTCCCTCACCAGTCATTCTATATTTCGTGGTTATCGTCATATCATCCACTACCATATGGATGAATGTGAGGTTGATGATAACTTCTATAGCAGCCGTTGGGCATGTTTTCATCACACCTGATATGCAGACACAGACTTTTTTTCAAGTTTTCGATAGATTCATCTTCCAACCAAGTCGAATAATTATATTACCTCAGACCACTTCCGCACGTGATGACTGGTCTCACTATTGCCGTGAACATCCACCACAGGGTACTAGGGTTACATCACAGTTTTTCCGGCATAGTCTATGCTCAACATTAGGGGTTTCGTGACTTTTATAGTTATCTCTTGTTAATTATTGTTCCAGAGGACTTCTCCACTCAGTATGATTCCCAGATATCTCACCTCCGACTTCCATTCAATAACACTCTCATAAAATTCGATGGTTTCGAGGCTTAGATTCCTTTTACTTGTGAAGCCAACTAGCGTTGTTTTGGGGAGGGGGGATCTACTTAAAGTCTCATTGAATGACGTAATTTCTTCTTTGAACTATGTCGCAGAGGATATTATCGAACTTTCCTCTTGCGAATTTGACTATGTCGTCGGTATAGTTCTGACAGGGAATGTCGAGGTCGGTCAGATTGCAGAGGAGTCGATCTACAATAATGAGGCTTCATATAAGTGAGGAGGCCACTACCCCTCGTAGACATCCTCTATTTGTGTGGATGGAAATAGTTCCCTATTGTCCTCCCATCTACTCTCCTATTTTCTAGTGTTCTCGAGCTTGACACTGAACGGATGACCAGCTCGAGCTCGTCTTCTTCAGAACAAACCATGTGAGACTGATTGGTCGCAGGGATTTGGGATATATCGTATCCCATTATTCCACTTTAGGAATGAAGTTTACCTTGGCGCTTACCGATACTTCAGGTTTGTTTCTCAGTTCCAAGCTACTCCTCCTAATGTTCACTGTGTTCGGTAGAAATTCCCCTTGCCCTCGCCGGAGCGAGGGAGATTCCATCAACTCCTGTGGATTCGAAAGGTTGAAAGGTGTTTATCGCTCATACTATTCTACTACTGCTGCATATGTGTCTGGCCTCCGTTGTGGCTTCTCTGGTAGATACATTACACTATTCTGGTGTTCCACCCATGATATTAGAGCCGATAATTAGGGAAGTGAGTATCTAGTACGTGCTAAGCTCTTTCTTCCTCGCTGCTTGCATAGTTCCCACCTTTTCCCCTACTGCCATGGCGGTATCGACTTTCCTTTCTGTCATGTCTCGCCGCAGCAGGTGCTTATTCAATATCTTCACAGAATTTTCTGGAGCTATTTCTCTTCACTTTCTTCATTTCTTTTTTGTGGGTGGTAAGTTTCTCGGTATAATTTCACCAAGGTGCGTGCATACAATTTTTGCTTCATTGTACGAGGCAGCTCAATTCGAAAACATCAAGTATAGCCTCATTTACTTCTTTGAGATCATTCTCCGGTTCTGTATAGGCCAACGGTTCTGGATACGTGATAAATTTGCTTTCGGATCGATGTTGCATTTTTGACAATCTTTTTTTTATGGATTCCTATAGAGGGTTGGCTCTGGAGGGTCAGTCTCCAACCTGAAAACAGACAAGGTTTTATTGACACTTTCCAGTTTATCGAGAAATCTTTCAGGCACGGTTCACTTACTGTGATATCTAATACTTCTTCCCTTACACTTGTTTGAAACATGGAAGAATTTCCTATGTTATGTGGAATGAGGGTCTTTTTAGAAAAAAACTCTAAGAATTGTTCACCTTTCTGGTTGGAGTCCGTGCTGTCTCATCATCATATGGGCATTGACGACATATCTAGGAGTCGTGGCAGATTCTCCCTCTGAGATTACACTACTACTCTATGGACTTCTGGAGGTGGTACATGCCCGTTTCCTGCCATATATCTAGAAGCCATTCTAATCCCCTGTTGCTTCTTCCTGATTTCAAGATGAGCTCAAATTGGGACGAGGTCCCATCATCAATTCTTGTAGACAAAAATAATCATCTTTTTTCTTACCATGATGCATGGTCCTGGGTCTAATATCAGTGGAGTGATTTTTTAATCTGGAATCTCGACATGTGAGGCCTCGTAGCTGATCCCTGTAGACTCAAGACTCTTGTTGGATAGTTGCATGAGAGAACAAATGTGGATGGATGACATGATCTGATTTGGTTACTGTTCTTTGATTTTCGCTATTCATAGTAGATCCCACGAGTAGCTATGAAGATAAAAGTTTGACTCCTGCATAGCCTCGGGTGCAGAAGCGAGGGAATTCAAACTAAACTTGCCAAAGTCCGCAAATATACTATGAAGCTTCCCCTCTACCATGCAGCCATTGGCGTATATTGTTTTATCTTGGATTGTGGAATTTCTATTGTAGTTATCGTACAATTGATTGGTCGGTTGAGGAAAGCCCTCTCATCCAGTGATCACTGTACCCGGTGTGTATCAGGCAGGTTTCGCAGAAGAGCCATCGCACTGTCGCGATAGTTCTTCCTCCACGTTTTATTTCCTTATATCTTAAAATGTCTGTGTCAACGACGTGCAATATCATATGGCTCTCAGTGCATGACCACAGAAATCTCCTTTGAACTATCTTTAGTTTTCCTGTTCCTTTCTGTCCGGTCATGTTCAAGGAGAGGCAACTACTCTCTTGACATAGGCGAAGTCTCACAGCTCCTTAGGAGAGTTTTAGAACGATATGAAAAGTATGAATGAATATAGAAATCTTAATTTATTTATAGTCAAAACTAGATGAACCCAATAGATGCAGCTAGAATATGGGGCAATGCAAGAACGGAATTAATCATTTGGAATTGGTTTTCGGGGAAATTTTTTTCCGGGATAAGTATTGAAAATAACGATGATAATATTCTAAATAATTAGTCGGATTTGTATTACATCCTGCATTTCTATGTCTTGGTAACCTAATATTTCCCCGTATTCAGCTTACCTGCACCAATTTCATGTTAATTTTTTTTTGTTGACATCATGATCATGATCTCATACTTTAAATAAAGACTTCGGAACTACCGTCGAATCGTAGGAGCATTGTTGATAGAGGATACAACATTTCAATTCAGGCAAATCATTGAATTGGTCTCGGACCATCATGAAGGGCAAATAGTTTTTG
Source organism: Endomychus coccineus (assembly GCA_958510875.1). Lineage (NCBI taxonomy): Eukaryota > Metazoa > Arthropoda > Insecta > Coleoptera > Endomychidae > Endomychus > Endomychus coccineus. Next base: position 96,101,144 of record OY294067.1, read on the forward strand.
AATTGCTCCACTATCTTCAACTCTATAACGCATGTATTTGATGGATCAATAAGGTTTTATACAAACTCATTGGATACGAAACACAATTCAGAAATTCCGTAATTATACGATATATTTCTAATCGTTTTCTTTTTAGAGTTGAAATTAGCATAAAGGTCCTACATCAATTGCACGAAGCTCATTTTCTTGAAGGGAGAAAATAATTACTCAGCTTACATACAGTTAATTTAGAATTCCTAGAACGTTGAAATCTAACGCCACTGGAAGGTTGTTGAAGTTAAAAGCGGCAGCGAAATGTACTTGTTTGGCAAGTAACCCGGAAAACGTGAACGACCGCTCGGAAACGCGGACTTACACGCTGTGCAATTTACGATAAAACACTTTCAAGTAAACAGCTGATTTCACCCTTAGATATATTATTCCGTTCTGAAAAACCTTCGCAGTACATTCTTCCCCATTTCCATGAAGCGTTCTAATTAAATGAGAGTTCTCAGCTTTATTAAATTTCAGTTTGCTCAGATATATGTACTAGGCGTAGGGAGTGTTATTTGATTTCAAAACAGATATGATGAAGATATTCACGATTCATGCACATATCGAACATTGACATCAATCGTATTCCTGTTGAAATGAGTTACAATTAATTTAAGTTCTTTACATACATCAAGAGTTTGTCAACTAAAATTAATGTATTAGAACTAAGACTACACAAATAAATGTCTGATATTTTATGTATAACTGGACATTGGATGTGTAACCAAGCTTGCGGAGTATCGAAAAATTAGTATCCATTGTAGACCTACTCATGGAAGCACTGTTATCTTTGCAGAAGATATACTTGTTAAAAGTGTTAAGTCTTCAAAATACAGAGAAATTTTGTACATAGAGTGTAGTTTGAGTGTAGTGCTATTTTATAGGTAATTATTATTATCATTTAAAGGCCCCTCAGCTTAATATGAGACATTTTTTTTTCTCAATCAATTATCTATATTGCTGTCAAAGACTCGTAACTCGTATAAATTTGTGAATATTTGTGGAAACTATAATATCAATTACTTGAAAAGTTATATAGACAATATGTATCTCAAAGATATAATAAATCCTTCCAAACTTTCATAACTGAACTTACCAGAATAAATGGGAACTAAAGTACAATAGGGTTAATGATATTAGGTAATATTAAGAGTGAGGGATTATCAGAAATTGCAAAACAGAATCAGCCATTACCTGATGATAATTCATTCTAATCATAAATAAAATAACTATGAAAAGTTCGATTTTCACTAGTTTAATAAATAAATGTAATCATAATTTCGCTTACACCGTTGTTTCTTACACAAACATTACAAAAGAAATACTTTGTAATATTTGTTTGAAGGAGCTAGGGTGTTAGCGAGATTATAGTTACTTTCATTTATTAAACTAGCGAAAATCGAACTTTTAATAGCTACTTCATTTACGTAATCAATTTGATCATTGGGATAATCATTATTTGGTATTCTAAGAATTATTCTAATAGTGCTTTGAAAGATGAAGAAAAGGATTACTTTGGTATAGGTCTTATATCATTTAGGATATTGTTTTTGACACCTTTATAAATCTCTATCAATTATTATGATGTATTTATTTTGAAACCCTTGGTTTGATTATGTTAAATGCTAAGGTTATCTAAATTAAGAGAAGTATGACCTGTTTGTGGAAATGGTTAGCAAAGGTTGAGTCTATATTGTTAAATTAGAAATTGAATAGAATTAGAATGAACGTGATGAAAATCTTTTAGAAACTTAAAAAAAATAACTATTAAATCTTTGATTTCCACTAATTCAATGAATAAATGTGACTAGGTTCGCTAACACAGTAGCTTCTCCAAATAAAGATAACAACGTTCAAACCTACTACTAGAGCCACCTAATACATAACTTTAATGGTAATCTTAGGATAGATAGTTATTCTAATTTCACCTAATTGAGTTTAACCCATTGGGAAATTAAATGATTATCTGATAGCACACGGAAAAAATTATAGAAATTTAACAAGGAAGAATTAATAAGTAATTGTTGGTCGTCCAATAATATATCGAACTTCTTATATTTATCAATTTCTATGGATTCTAGCATATTTAATTCATTTCTTTCATTCCAAATATGTGAAATCTTGGAATATTGAAGTTTTGTTTTCTATAATTGAACATTTGGCAAAGGTTGAATCCGATTTATTAAAAATTAAACTATGTTCTTCGATCCGTTTTTTGAAGATCCTCCCTTTATGATCAATGCATATTATAGGGCAAGATTCACAGGTCATCTTGTTAACACCACATTCGTCTTCATCAGATAATTTGTAACTATTTGTGATTTCAGGAAGTGGCTCCATATATAATGATACTAACATAAGGATAATTTTGTTTTATTGTAGGAAACACTGAGCTAATAGCTAACTTATATCGTTTTTTAGATGAGATCTGATTCATTAGTTCCGTAGAGTAGCTATTATTTACCGCGATTTGTTTAATGATGTTCAACTTCTTATCAAAATATCGTTTGATATCGGTACGTTGAGAAGTCTGTGTGTGGAACTATTGTAGGCTGCTATTTTACTTTCAAAAGCATGATTTGAAGTATTGTGAATTATCAGGTTAGTATAATGAAGAGTCAAATTTTATATTAATTTTCTACATATTTTAGTTCATAAAATTAATGAAGTTCTCATCCTCTATTTCAATTGTGAACTTGATATTAGAATGGACTGTATTTATGAATTCTATGGATGTATTCATTTGTCTATTAGTTCCACTGAAACATGCTATGATGTCGTCAAAGTAGTTGTACCAAAATATGAATCTTTCCATGATATTTTAGTTCGAGAAAAACTGTTGCTGTAACATTCAAAACTAAAAATTATAGCCTATTAGTATATGAATAGTCTTGCCGATATCATCATAGAAGAATTATTATATATTAGCCATTATATTTTCAGCTAGAGGTAGGTGTACTGTCAAATTTACAACATTTAGGATTCACCAAATAGAAATCTCATGGTAGTTATCCCAACATATTTTTTATTCGATTTACTAATGACATTTTCTGAGTCTAAATTTTATCCAGTTCAGCATATCCTAATAACTAGAGCTGGTTGTGAATAATAAAGAGAATAAAACAGTGTTTTATCGAAATTCACGTTTTAACGACAAACGTGGATACGGAATGAACTGATTCGCTCCATCATCACAGGCAATTGTACATTTTTGAGAACCTAACATATATAGCTTCATTCATTTCCTATGGCAAACAGTTGGGTAGGAATAACTATCTGGTATCTTTCGAAAGATGAAAAATATCTTACTCATATCTTTCCACATCTAGCTTGTTCCTCCGAAAAGAATGAATCAAACTAGAGGATAACGTTGAGACATTCATTCAGGGCTGCAGAAGCGTCACCTTGGTCTAGCTTTATTCAAATCTGAATAAGGGTAACGAAGTTTCTTCGAAATGAAAACTAATAAGAAACCCAATTTACTTCAAAATTGAGCGAACGGATACCAGCGATTACAAAATACAATTTATGAGACATTAATTGGGGCGGTAATACTGCTAACCCGTGTGATCAAATTAGTCTTTTAAAACGTTCCAAATATGCATTCCGCGCAAATTACGCGGAAAGCACTTAGCTCCATTAAAGCTACAATGATTTAATCATGAGGCCATTAAGTAACAGGTAACATAAGTCACCATGATTAAAATTTCAAGCATTCCTCAAATTGGAACCAAATAACATGAAGATAATTTTGCTTCAAAGTTGGGACTCTTTCTCAATTTGCATGATATTCCGTATAATATAATAGAAATTTGTATTCCCTCGAACTTTCTAAACTGTGCAAAAGATACAAAGCTATTAACATTACCGCTACAATTTCAAACCAAGACTCACAGATAATCATTGCAGTTCCTGGAACTAAGTTTCACACCTCCACCCCTATATTCTAGTTTCAATAATAATTACGTTTCTGACTAATTCATTTCAAATAGCTTCATGACTAGAAATCATAGTTCAGCTGAGAGCATTCCGATTCTCATATATAAACAGTATACAACAGGTGCTTTTTACGCTGAATAGCATGTTATATTGGAATGATATATATTATCTCTCCTTCTCTATCATTCTTCCAATGCAGTAACTGTAACTCTGTAGAGTATTTCAATGTTGTGATCCATGAATCATTAACATCCCTCACCCATGAGAACCAAACATACAGAGCCTTCATACTGATAAGCAGGGTGATAAAAATAAAAAAAAAAATCCAATTCCCCTCTATATTTCAGAAACCGTTCCAGATATTTCCTTTCAATTTTGGTATGTAATATCTTGGTTAATAGCAGTCTTCTTCCATTAACAATTGTTTTCCGACTAGAACCAGTGGTGCCCGTACGCACACGCCCCTGAATTATTTGTTTAAAATGAATGGTACGCCACTGTTTTTTTTAAGGAAATAAGTTTTCTTGATTTTCCGTCCTTTCTCAACCAAATTGGTATCCCGACTTTCTCTTGTACACTCAAATAAGTCAACTTCATTGCATATCAAAAGATCGTTATAAATCGGGTTAGAACTAGCAACAGTATTTACTAAGTAGTGAATCTAGAACATTTTAAATGGTCATTCCTGAATTTTTTATAAAAAAACTCTGTATAGGCATATTATTATGGTCTGAAGAGCCCATGTACCTTATATGTAAATACATGCCTTATTTTAGTAAGCCACTTTGTCAAACGCTAATACCAACACAGATTACGAGTAATCTAACGATCTACAAAACTCTTAATCGAAAATAACTGAAACTAGATGAAATGTTGAGAATGATTACCATTGGCCGTAATGCAAGCTTCTTTACTCATCGTCTTACCGCGCTTGTTACGAATAGTGAACAGGAGTGTATTATTCGATTATGTAGCTCTTCTATAGTCTCAATGGGAGTAGTGTGAACTAGTTCTTCAAGATGGCCCCTGAAATGAAAATCCCAAGGATATATCTGGGGATCGTTATGGACAAAACTGTGAACCTTCCCTCGCAATCTACCGATTTAGAAATGCATTATTGAGGTACTCTCGAACAGCTACAGCAACGTTAGAAGGAGCTCCATCGTGCATCAACCAGAAGGAATGTATCATTGCTGGAGGATATTCTTCGAAGAGTTCAAGTAACGCATTAATAAGAAAATGCAGATAGGATTCTCACCATCCAATCCGTTTCGGAGAAATTATAATCCAATCAATTAGTCACCAAAAATTCCCACCCACGAATTAACAGGAAAGGTTACCTGGTGTCTTGCTCCCCATATGACATGCTGATTTTCTTGCGCCCAAACATGTTTATTGTAAAAGTTGTTAATACCATCTCTTGAGAAATTTGCCTCATCCGTGAACAAAATATTAGCCGAGATATTTGGGAAAGTCAAATGTTTTTCCTCTAGCCAACGACACCAATCAAGTCTGAGAGGAAAATCACGTGATAATAGAGCCTGTACACATTTGATGTGGTGAGGGTGCTTGGTTTTGCCTTAAAATGGTTCATACTGTTTTAGCGCTGACATTGAGGTCGCTGGCAATTTTTATTCTACTAATACTGGGCGCATCTATAACTATTTCAAGGATGTGCTCTGAGAGCTTTGGAGTTCTCACTGAAAGAGGCCAACAATAATTTTACCTTTTGAAAACGTGCCTGTTTCTTGTAACCGGCGATTAAGGTGAGTATCATGTGTTTGAGCACCCCAAACGCTTTTCTGGATACTTCTCAGCTTAGAGGTATCTTGCTAGCACTGAGTTGCCATCTGCTAAGCCACAGTAGGAATGCATTTGAGTAATCTCTTCATTTGGAAACGCAGACGTTTAAAAAAAAATTTGTTAATCAAATTTATTTTTGAACGAATAAGACAATTTGACATTTGATAAATCCGATATGCGTCCTAAAATAAACATTTTCGAAGCACACCTTGATATTCATGAAGATTCTAGCCGGTTTTCAGCTGTTTTTGGATATGCAATGATGTAGATTTAATTTCTTTTCTCGAAAACCGTTAGATGTACAAGAAAAATTCGTGAGACTAATTGAGGATGGAAAATCAAGAAAAAAAGTAGTGACGTTCCTTTTATTTTAAACAAATATTTCAGGGACATGTTCGTACGGACGCCACTGGCTTAAGAAGGAAAACAATTGTCAATGGAACAATAGTTTCTTCAACCTAGATATCACATACCAAAATTGAAAGCAAATATCTAAAGTGGTTTCGAACATATTGGGAAAATTCGATTTTTTTTAATTCTTAACACCCTGTAGATCGGAACGGAATCGCATGAGATCCCATGTTCATGTGAAATTTTTGTTATAAAAGATATGGGTAATAACACTCTTAAATTTTTCAAACTACTCAGGGAACACCAGTGCAAATGATTAATAAAGACCCTGGAAGTATTATAATATAATACTTCCGATTCTTGAAGTTATTTGTTTTCATTGCAATACTTGAGATATAAGGTGACAAAGCTCTCGGTAATGTGGATAGGGATTTCAGCAATTTCGTTCCTACCCTTTCAGATATTTCACATTTGTATTACGGGCATTGAATATTTGTTATTTGGATTCAACAAGGCTTCCATTTCTTATCCCCCAAAAGGGCATGAATTTTCGATGTGTAGATTGACTCTCTACCAAAACTATCCGCTATCTTCAAATTTTATACATAGTGCTTTGATCATGATTAGCTTGAATCAAATAAACAGGTGAAATAAGTTTCTCAAGAGATAAATATACCAACGAATGCTCAATATTGGATGAAATCATTCTTCCGATAGAGATATTCAAGAAAGTGACATTTTGTGATTTTTCATAGATGTTTATTATGCTTGGGAATATTCATGAGTTGCTATTTTAGGTGCTGGAATTTTATAAGTCTTTTCAGAAATTCTTCGCTTTATGAGATTTTGAACGGGCCCCAATTGGGCACAATAGATTAATTGGGCACTTATTATCAGATACGCTTACCCAAATTCACTTAATTCTCTTACATCCTCAAATGTAAATACATGTACCGGTCATTGGTGGACAAAAGCACATATTCCAAAAAAATGTTTTTTTCTTAGAATTCAGCTGGATAATCAAAAACGTATTTCAGGGTTACGTAGCGGTAATTATAACGGCTCCAAAAAAATAAAAAAAGTTGGTCATTTAATAATTTTTAAAAAAGTAAATATTTGCATAATTCATTATTGGGTTATCCTGTATGAATGAAAATAATTATAGAATACGTGTTTTCGTCCACCATTGACCAGTTTTATTTAAAAAAATTGTTAAGTTTTATTTCAAAGGAGTTATACTACGACCGAGGCTTCCCCACCCTGTAGTCCAATATGATTTGAGAAGTTTCAAACAAATTGAATTAAATCTCCATGTCTTAAAATATATAGGGGCTCGTATAATGTGGGAGCAAAATTGTTTTGGTACCTACATATATCTTCAAATAACAAAATATTGAACTATGTTTTGTTTTATTTCAAACTACCCCATTAAAAAGCAATCGATTGTGGAAATATATTAATAAATACATTTTTTTTGAATAATTTCATATTTAAATTTTTTTTTTCATATTTCAACTAAATTTCTTTCATATCTATGATCATATTTCCTACTTTTTTTTCTTCATATTTGCCTCACTCTACTAATAAGAATGAAAGATAAGGTCAAAATCTAAACTCAAATAGAACAAACCTAGATAATCTAAAGTAACCAAAAGACAGAATCAAGAATATGGTTTTGAAGTTATGACATAAACTTGTATTTTTTCTTATGGACCAACTTGTATATTTTTACATATTCATGTTTGAAATAAAATTCTCTTTTCAAATATATATAATAGTTACTTCTCTTTCAAAACATTTATTTTGTGGCTGTTTTCGACTTATTTTAGATGAATAATCAAAATCTGGGTTGCCATGCCTGAATACGAAACAAAATAGTTCTACATAACTGCTGTTGAAAACAATTATTAGTGTCTATTTTATATTTACTCATTAATTTAATTTAAAAAAACAGAATAACAAGAACAAAAATATTACATTTTTGAACTATTTACAACATGTGTTCAAATTGAGCACCATTTAAATCGAAACATAATTGACTTCGCTTCCTAACATTATTGACAACATTAATTAATTCTACCGCAGGTATTGAACGAAAGGCATGTCGCACTGCTTACCCTCATAGATATGGGGACCGATAAACCCTCCTCCAAAAATACTGACCCAAACATTAAAACTGTATCGGCCTTGATTTTGTATCTCCACTGTTGTAATATATGGATTTTCCAAAGTCCAATTGTGGGAATCGTATCTATCAAAAATACCAGCTCTGCTAACGCATGCTTCATCAGTCCATATGATCTTCTGTCCAAAGTTTAACTTTTCAGCACAATTTCCTACATACCATTGGCAGAATTCGAGCCGAAATTGTAGGTCATTTGGTAGTAACTTGTGAACTTTTCTTACTCTATATGGTTTGAATCTATTTTTTCTTAGAATTCGTATTGCTATAGTCTTTGGAATACCTGTATTCAACTGCATTTTGCGTAGTGAAATATTGGGTTGATTTTGTATTTCCCCCAAAACTGTTATTTCTTCTAACTCTCTATCTCTATCCCCGGCTTCGTAAACTCTTGTCCTTGGTTTTGAAAAAGAACCGTAATTAACTAGGTTTTGGTGCCATCTAGTGAACATATCCCGAAACGGTTGTCTCCCTTCAGGGTATCGGTCAAAGTAAAGGTCATTTATAAGGTTTGGAACCCTCTTTACAACGGTGTATGAAAAACGTAAATTTGATGAACCGTTTTCGCCAAAAATTAATTTTGTTGCTCGAATGCGCCACCTTCAATATTTTGGTTATTTGTACAATGTGCAAGCTCATTTTTATTAAGCCTATTTTACAAACTTAAACAATCTTCAAAAAATCAAAATTGAATTGTGTTGTCATGCTTACAATGAAAAAAATTAAATCTGCGTGTTTGAATCAAATGTTCAAATTGTCCTCTATTGACTTCCATACAATAATACATTCTCTCAAACTAATAAATAAAAAAACAGCAAAACGTTTCTTTATGTTGCCTTCATTTTTTGTTCTTAGAAGGTGTTTATCTAGTTTTAACGTTTCTTCGATCATTTCATGATTTTAATCGATCTGTTGACTTACGACTTCGCTGGTTTGTTTAAAATTTCAAAAAATATGGTGTACACATTGCAAGAACGTGTTGAGCTGGTTAGCCTTTATTACCAGAATCAAAATTATGCCCGAGCGGCTGCAAGGATATTTAACGAAAACCATCCTGAACGTTGCGTTCGCCATAAGTACGTAATGGAATTGATTCCAAAATTTGTGGAGACGGGTTCAGTAATGGATAAAAAAAGGGCACCCATTGAAATTGTTAATTATGAAGGAGCAGCTGTGGCGGTATTGGGACATGTCCAACTTATGCCAAACACGCAATCTGTTCGACAACTTTCTGCAGCTTCCGGTATTAGCCAATCTAACGTTTTCAGAATTTTACATAAACACAAGTTCTATCAGTACAAAATTAAATTAATTTAGGAATTAAATGATGATGATTGGGATCGAAGGCAAGAGTTTTGCGAAATTATGGTCGAGCATATCAACAATCACCCAAATTTTCTTGTACAACGTTTGCTTTTCTGACGAATGCACTTTTTTACTTAATGGAGAGGTTAACCGGCATCAATGTAGAATTTGGAGCGATACAAATCCTCATGTGTTTCGAGAAGCTCACACTCAACATCGGGAAAAGCTAAACGTTTGGGTAGGAATTTTGGGAGACCACCTAATTGGACTTCTGTTTATTCCTAGTAATTTAAATGGCGAAATTTATCTTGAAATGTTGGACAATGCGATTGATCCGTTAATAACTGAACAATTAGAAAACGATCCTCTACTACTTGAACAACAATTGCATTTCCAACAAAACGTAGCTCCTCCTCACTACGCCATACCAGTTCCCCAATACCCCAATTTGCAATACCGCGGTCGTTGGATTGGAAGAAGAGGTCCTATGGAGTGGCCTGGCCGATCTCCTGACCTGAACCCTCAGGAGTTCTTCTTGTGGGGACATCTTAAGTCCAAGATTTTTGTCACTCAGCCTGAAAATTTGGACGAACTACGCCAAACGAATTGTAAATGAGTGTCGTCAAATAACTCCAATTATGCTGAACCATGTTAGAGACGGTTTTCAGTCAAGATTGTATTATTGTATGGAAGTCAATGGAGGACAATTTGAACATTTGATTCAAACACGCAGGTTTAATTTCTTTCATTGTAAGCATGACAACACAATCCATTTTTTTTACGAATGTGAGTTTTTGAAGATTGTTTAAGTTTGTAAAAAAGGCTTGATAGAAATGAGCTTGTACATTGTACAAATAACCAAAATATTCAAGGTGGCGCATTC